>OX411830.1:5000-1205000 GCA_948253155.1 Leucoma salicis
TAACCTAACCTAACCTAACCTAACCTAACCTAACCTAACCTAACCTAACCTAACCTAACCTAACCTAACCTAACCTAACCTAACCTAACCTAACCTAACCTAACCTAACCTAACCTAACCTAACCTAACCTAACCTAACCTAACCTAACCTAACCTAACCTAACCTAACCTAACCTAACCTAACCTAACCTAACCTAACCTAACCTAACCTAACCTAACCTAACCTAACCTAACCTAACCTAACCTAACCTAACCTAACCTAACCTAACCTAACCTAACCTAACCTAACCTAACCTAACCTAACCTAACCTAACCTAACCTAACCTAACCTAACCTAACCTAACCTAACCTAACCTAACCTAACCTAACCTAACCTAACCTAACCTAACCTAACCTAACCTAACCTAACCTAACCTAACCTAACCTAACCTAACCTAACCTAACCTAACCTAACCTAACCTAACCTAACCTAACCTAACCTAACCTAACCTAACCTAACCTAACCTAACCTAACCTAACCTAACCTAACCTAACCTAACCTAACCTAACCTAACCTAACCTAACCTAACCTAACCTAACCTAACCTAACCTAACCTAACCTAACCTAACCTAACCTAACCTAACCTAACCTAACCTAACCTAACCTAACCTAACCTAACCTAACCTAACCTAACCTAACCTAACCTAACCTAACCTAACCTAACCTAACCTAACCTAACCTAACCTAACCTAACCTAACCTAACCTAACCTAACCTAACCTAACCTAACCTAACCTAACCTAACCTAACCTAACCTAACCTAACCTAACCTAACCTAACCTAACCTAACCTAACCTAACCTAACCTAACCTAACCTAACCTAACCTAACCTAACCTAACCTAACCTAACCTAACCTAACCTAACCTAACCTAACCTAACCTAACCTAACCTAACCTAACCTAACCTAACCTAACCTAACCTAACCTAACCTAACCTAACCTAACCTAACCTAACCTAACCTAACCTAACCTAACCTAACCTAACCTAACCTAACCTAACCTAACCTAACCTAACCTAACCTAACCTAACCTAACCTAACCTAACCTAACCTAACCTAACCTAACCTAACCTAACCTAACCTAACCTAACCTAACCTAACCTAACCTAACCTAACCTAACCTAACCTAACCTAACCTAACCTAACCTAACCTAACCTAACCTAACCTAACCTAACCTAACCTAACCTAACCTAACCTAACCTAACCTAACCTAACCTAACCTAACCTAACCTAACCTAACCTAACCTAACCTAACCTAACCTAACCTAACCTAACCTAACCTAACCTAACCTAACCTAACCTAACCTAACCTAACCTAACCTAACCTAACCTAACCTAACCTAACCTAACCTAACCTAACCTAACCTAACCTAACCTAACCTAACCTAACCTAACCTAACCTAACCTAACCTAACCTAACCTAACCTAACCTAACCTAACCTAACCTAACCTAACCTAACCTAACCTAACCTAACCTAACCTAACCTAACCTAACCTAACCTAACCTAACCTAACCTAACCTAACCTAACCTAACCTAACCTAACCTAACCTAACCTAACCTAACCTAACCTAACCTAACCTAACCTAACCTAACCTAACCTAACCTAACCTAACCTAACCTAACCTAACCTAACCTAACCTAACCTAACCTAACCTAACCTAACCTAACCTAACCTAACCTAACCTAACCTAACCTAACCTAACCTAACCTAACCTAACCTAACCTAACCTAACCTAACCTAACCTAACCTAACCTAACCTAACCTAACCTAACCTAACCTAACCTAACCTAACCTAACCTAACCTAACCTAACCTAACCTAACCTAACCTAACCTAACCTAACCTAACCTAACCTAACCTAACCTAACCTAACCTAACCTAACCTAACCTAACCTAACCTAACCTAACCTAACCTAACCTAACCTAACCTAACCTAACCTAACCTAACCTAACCTAACCTAACCTAACCTAACCTAACCTAACCTAACCTAACCTAACCTAACCTAACCTAACCTAACCTAACCTAACCTAACCTAACCTAACCTAACCTAACCTAACCTAACCTAACCTAACCTAACCTAACCTAACCTAACCTAACCTAACCTAACCTAACCTAACCTAACCTAACCTAACCTAACCTAACCTAACCTAACCTAACCTAACCTAACCTAACCTAACCTAACCTAACCTAACCTAACCTAACCTAACCTAACCTAACCTAACCTAACCTAACCTAACCTAACCTAACCTAACCTAACCTAACCTAACCTAACCTAACCTAACCTAACCTAACCTAACCTAACCTAACCTAACCTAACCTAACCTAACCTAACCTAACCTAACCTAACCTAACCTAACCTAACCTAACCTAACCTAACCTAACCTAACCTAACCTAACCTAACCTAACCTAACCTAACCTAACCTAACCTAACCTAACCTAACCTAACCTAACCTAACCTAACCTAACCTAACCTAACCTAACCTAACCTAACCTAACCTAACCTAACCTAACCTAACCTAACCTAACCTAACCTAACCTAACCTAACCTAACCTAACCTAACCTAACCTAACCTAACCTAACCTAACCTAACCTAACCTAACCTAACCTAACCTAACCTAACCTAACCTAACCTAACCTAACCTAACCTAACCTAACCTAACCTAACCTAACCTAACCTAACCTAACCTAACCTAACCTAACCTAACCTAACCTAACCTAACCTAACCTAACCTAACCTAACCTAACCTAACCTAACCTAACCTAACCTAACCTAACCTAACCTAACCTAACCTAACCTAACCTAACCTAACCTAACCTAACCTAACCTAACCTAACCTAACCTAACCTAACCTAACCTAACCTAACCTAACCTAACCTAACCTAACCTAACCTAACCTAACCTAACCTAACCTAACCTAACCTAACCTAACCTAACCTAACCTAACCTAACCTAACCTAACCTAACCTAACCTAACCTAACCTAACCTAACCTAACCTAACCTAACCTAACCTAACCTAACCTAACCTAACCTAACCTAACCTAACCTAACCTAACCTAACCTAACCTAACCTAACCTAACCTAACCTAACCTAACCTAACCTAACCTAACCTAACCTAACCTAACCTAACCTAACCTAACCTAACCTAACCTAACCTAACCTAACCTAACCTAACCTAACCTAACCTAACCTAACCTAACCTAACCTAACCTAACCTAACCTAACCTAACCTAACCTAACCTAACCTAACCTAACCTAACCTAACCTAACCTAACCTAACCTAACCTAACCTAACCTAACCTAACCTAACCTAACCTAACCTAACCTAACCTAACCTAACCTAACCTAACCTAACCTAACCTAACCTAACCTAACCTAACCTAACCTAACCTAACCTAACCTAACCTAACCTAACCTAACCTAACCTAACCTAACCTAACCTAACCTAACCTAACCTAACCTAACCTAACCTAACCTAACCTAACCTAACCTAACCTAACCTAACCTAACCTAACCTAACCTAACCTAACCTAACCTAACCTAACCTAACCTAACCTAACCTAACCTAACCTAACCTAACCTAACCTAACCTAACCTAACCTAACCTAACCTAACCTAACCTAACCTAACCTAACCTAACCTAACCTAACCTAACCTAACCTAACCTAACCTAACCTAACCTAACCTAACCTAACCTAACCTAACCTAACCTAACCTAACCTAACCTAACCTAACCTAACCTAACCTAACCTAACCTAACCTAACCTAACCTAACCTAACCTAACCTAACCTAACCTAACCTAACCTAACCTAACCTAACCTAACCTAACCTAACCTAACCTAACCTAACCTAACCTAACCTAACCTAACCTAACCTAACCTAACCTAACCTAACCTAACCTAACCTAACCTAACCTAACCTAACCTAACCTAACCTAACCTAACCTAACCTAACCTAACCTAACCTAACCTAACCTAACCTAACCTAACCTAACCTAACCTAACCTAACCTAACCTAACCTAACCTAACCTAACCTAACCTAACCTAACCTAACCTAACCTAACCTAACCTAACCTAACCTAACCTAACCTAACCTAACCTAACCTAACCTAACCTAACCTAACCTAACCTAACCTAACCTAACCTAACCTAACCTAACCTAACCTAACCTAACCTAACCTAACCTAACCTAACCTAACCTAACCTAACCTAACCTAACCTAACCTAACCTAACCTAACCTAACCTAACCTAACCTAACCTAACCTAACCTAACCTAACCTAACCTAACCTAACCTAACCTAACCTAACCTAACCTAACCTAACCTAACCTAACCTAACCTAACCTAACCTAACCTAACCTAACCTAACCTAACCTAACCTAACCCCCCGGAGCTGGAGAAAATGAGGCGCAGCGTACGTACTAAGAAGCACAGGATTAGATGTGCAGCGCCGATCCGCAGGGCTGGGGTGGTCGCCGATTACCTGAAAGCGAAAGAAGAGTATGAAGCAAATGTTAAAATGGCACAAATAAATAGCTGGAAGAATTTCTGTCACAGGCAGGATAGGGAAAGTGTTTGGGGGGGGATATATAGGGTTATTAAGAACACCGACAAGAGAGAGCCGGAGCTCCCACTGTCCAAAAATGGAAGTTCAGTGGGACTTCAAGAGTCCGCAAAGCTGCTTGCAGAGACTTTCTACCCAAAAGATCCTGAAGAGGAAGACAATGCAGAACAACAACGAATGAGAGCATTTTCCAGCCAGCTCGCTTGTCTTGTCCAAGGTAATCCCCAACCTGAACCCGATTTTACGGAGTACGAACTAAAACTAGCAGCCAACAGTTTTAATCCGAAAAAGGCTCCCGGTGATGACGGATTCACCGCAGATATTTGTGAGGAGGTAATTCTGAGTGACATAGAGCTAAACCTAGCCCTGTATAATAAATGCCTAAAGTTGGGCCACTTCCCAACCCCCTGGAAGATAGCGGTGGTAGTAGCAATTAAAAAGCCTGGAAAAGGGGATTATACTGATCCTAAGGCTTACAGGCCAATAGGACTACTGTCGATTATGGGTAAAATATTGGAGAAGATGGTCATAAAAAGACTCACTTGGCACCTTCTACCTCGCCTGAGTACTCGGCAGTACGGCTTCCTGCCACAGCGTGGAACCGAGGACTCCCTCTATGACCTGGTGGCACACGTGAGGAGTAAAATTCGGGAGAAGAAACTCGTCACGATGGTGTCGCTGGACATAGAGGGAGCCTTCGATAACGCATGGTGGCCGGCCATTAAAATAAGGCTACTGGAGGAAGAGTGTCCGAAAGCGATTCAGCGGATTATGGCAAGCTACCTGAGCGGCAGAGCTGTAAAGATCAAATACGCAGGCCACGAACACGTGCAGTCTACTTCCAAGGGGTGCGTGCAGGGCTCGGTAGGAGGCCCCATACTATGGAATCTCCTCCTCGATCCGTTGCTGAAAGGTCTCACGAGAGGGGGAGACTATTGTCAGGCATTTGCGGATGACATAGTTCTCGTCTTCTCGGGGGACACAGCGGCGGAAATCGAGTGCCGTGGGAATGCCGCCCTCGAGCATGTCTGGCGGTGGGGCGTCATGAATAAGTTAAGGTTTGCACCACAAAAGACTAAAGCAATGGTACTCACCAAAAAACTCAAGTATGACGTCCCACGCTTGGGCATGGGCGGGGTTGACATTTGCATGGCAGAGGAGATAAAGATCTTGGGGCTAACAATAGACTGCGGTTTGACGTTCAACGCCCACACGACGAACGTGTGCAAGAAGGCGTTGGGCGTCTATAAGCAGCTATCGAGGGCCGCCAAGGTCACTTGGGGTCTCCATCCAGAAATAATAAAGACCATATACGTTGCTTCGATCGAGCCAATTATGACGTACGCAGCTAGTGTATGGGCTGAGGCTACTAATAAGATCAAAGTGCAGAAGCAATTGAACAACGTGCAAAGGCTTTTTGCCCAAAAGATGTGCAAAGCGTACAGGACAGTTTCACTCAACGCTGCCCTGGTGCTGGCCGGGATACTCCCACTGGACATCCGTATTAGAGAGAACGCAGCACTTTACGAGGCCAGGAGAGGGGTTTCCCGGCTAATACCGGGGGATAGAGAGATTGAGAAGCCCATCGCTTATTCCGCTAAGCCGCATCCCTCAACCCATGAGCAAGTCGAGGTGACATATTTTACCTCTGAGGAGGAAATAACAGCCCAGGTGGACGGTGCAGTACAAATATATACTGATGGCAGCAAGATCGGGGGTGGAGTCGGGGCATCACTGTCCGTATGGACAGATGGAGCTGAGACTCTGGCCCGTAAATTCAAGCTGTCGTCTTACTGCACCGTCTACCAGGCTGAATTATTAGCCATAAATCAGGCGGCAAGGTTAGCAACAAAGGGGAATAAGAGTCGCTACGCTATTATCAGTGACTCTAGGGCGGCCGTTGAAACAGTCGCTGACTGCGAATCCTTTCACCCACTGGCATGTGAAGTCAGACTGCATATAAGGGAAGGCAAAAGACGCGGTACAAACATAACATTGCACTGGATCAAGGCTCATGTAGGCTTGCAGGGCAACGAGAGGGCAGATTGCCTCGCTAAGGATGCGGCCCTAAAAAGTCGCGTAGCGGATCATTATGACAAGTGCCCGGTTTCATTCGTCAAGAGGATGCTCCGAATGGAATCTCTTGGCGAATGGAACCGGAGGTATAAGGAGGGATCCGTTGCGCAAGTGACCAAAATGTTCTTTCCCGATGCCCTGAGGGCATATGGTATTGTCAAGGCAATAACATTGGATAATGTAATAACACAAGTACTGACGGGACATGGTGGGTTCTCCGAGTACCTGTATAGATTCCGGTGCAAGGGGAGCCCATCATGTGTGTGTTCACCTGAGGTAAATGAAACTGTTGCTCATGTTTTGTTCGATTGCCCAATACACGCAGTAAAAAGATATGAGTTAGAGCAGGAAATAGAAACAGTAGTAGATAGCAACAATATACACATAATTATGGAAGATGACAAAAAGAGGACGATATTCTTGAAGTACTGCAGAAGCATAGTTCCAATAGTTATTAAGCGTAACAAAACTTGACGCATTGTGCTTAATCTATCAAAGTATTTAAATTGCAATGGTATAATTTTAATAATTTATTTATTTATTGGAAAATTAAATTTTAATTGTAATATGTTATTTATTATTTTATTCATTCAAATATGTATAATGATTATATTGTATTATTGATTGTTATTTAATATTCTAATTCAAATATGTATAATAAATCCTAATTGCTAATCATTCTAACTTATCTAACAATTCTAATTTCTGTCTTCTATATGTTTTCTGTAAATAATATTGTATAGGTTTTATCAATTTATCTATGAATTTAATGTTTTATTATGTATTGTATTGTCTAATAATAATATAGTCTCACACTCTGTTAAGCAAAGTGTAAGAAGACTAAAATATATATTATCTATAAATGAATAATTGTATAGAATAAAATATATATTATCGACATACGCTTTGGTACGCCAAAACGTATTGTACAACAATTTAAATATATGTTATATATAATTTGTTACATAATAAGTATTGAATATTTTTAAGTATAATCCGATATAAAATAATTATAATTTATTTCTATTTTGTATAATTTTAAATAATGAATACAGTCTCACACCCTGTTAGGCAGAGTGTAAAAAGACAAATAATTTTTATAAATAAAATATATATCATAGACATGCGATTTGGCACGCAAAACGTATTGTTCTAAAATTTAATTATATATGTATATTTTATATATTTACATATCAGTTATAATATATTAAATATAATGTTATTGTATCATTGTAATTTTGAATATATATTGAATAATTTTAAATAATAATTGTGATCTCGCACTCTGTTATGCAGAGTGTTATAAGAGAAAATACGTAAAACACAAATATTAAATACATAAAGATAATTAAAATACTAAGCA
Organism: Leucoma salicis; assembly: GCA_948253155.1. Taxonomy (NCBI): domain Eukaryota; kingdom Metazoa; phylum Arthropoda; class Insecta; order Lepidoptera; family Erebidae; genus Leucoma; species Leucoma salicis. The sequence goes on from OX411830.1 coordinate 13,049, forward strand.
CAAAAAGGACCCTGGTACGGTCAGGGGATAATTGGAGGTTCGAGCCTAGTCGCTCGGACACATAAAAAAAAAAAAAAAAAAAAAAAAAAAAAAAACCTAACCTAACCTAACCTAACCTAACCTAACCTAACCTAACCTAACCTAACCTAACCTAACCTAACCTAACCTAACCTAACCTAACCTAACCTAACCTAACCTAACCTAACCTAACCTAACCTAACCTAACCTAACCTAACCTAACCTAACCTAACCTAACCTAACCTAACCTAACCTAACCTAACCTAACCTAACCTAACCTAACCTAACCTAACCTAACCTAACCTAACCTAACCTAACCTAACCTAACCTAACCTAACCTAACCTAACCTAACCTAACCTAACCTAACCTAACCTAACCTAACCTAACCTAACCTAACCTAACCTAACCTAACCTAACCTAACCTAACCTAACCTAACCTAACCTAACCTAACCTAACCTAACCTAACCTAACCTAACCTAACCTAACCCAGTACGCTTTGGCACGCCGTAGCGAACGCACACGGTCCGCTGTCATTTTTACCGCTCCGCGAGTGAAAATCTTTGTTAAAAATCAAAGTTGTGGGTTTTTTATCTCAAATTATCAAGTGTCGTATATCGTTGGATGCGCTTTAAAAAGCCCTACACGACGATATATAATAGTGGCGCATTGCGCGCACGTGTGATTTTTAAAGTGTCAAAAACATCAAAAACAGTGCTCAGCAGTTGTCAAGCCCTAAAACTCAGTGAGTTTCGCAATAAATTACCAAGTGCTGCATACCATTGGATGCGCCTTGAACTACAGAGTGTGCTAATATATAATTTTAGTCTTCCACATTTTTGTACGAATTTTGCTGGGCAAAAAACAAAAATTTTTTGACAAAATCACGTGCACCGGGTTAAAACGATCTATAACCCCCACTTTTTCTTGCGGATATCGACGCGTCTTGCCAAGCTCTACAAGAAGACACCTCAAGTATATTTTTAGCCCTCAGGGGGGCCGAGTAAATCACAAATAACAAGAAAAACCGTTAACGGAAAACCAATATAGAAGCAAAAGCGGAAGATAAAACAGCAAAGACAGGCGCCAGGAGCCGGGAAAGTTGCGGATCTGTTAGAGAAATTAAGCTAAGTTACTTAGTTTTTAAAATATTCACCTACATAAAACTTTCAAGTGGTATAACTCGTTGAAAATTTACTAAAAAATTTTTTGCTCCTAAATTCGAGCGGTAACACCCTAATTTGTATAGCCCAATAGGGGCTCAAGCTCCTTCCGTGCCTCCACAAAAAATCTCAATTAATTTCCATCAATAACGAAAGAGATATCGCGAATTTAGTGAGTTGAGAAAATTTATGTAGGCCTAAAATCGATCTCCGCAAACTAAAAATCACATTTTTTCTGGTGGCCTGAGGGAGTCCTTGCGGGTGTAAGTAGATAGGGTACCTCCTAAAAATAGTTATACCGTTTGTCCCGTTCTTCTAGGTTGTAGGGGAACGGAGATATAGTGACTTATATTTTTTGATTTTATTGTAAAGTAAGTAATTTTTTTTATTTAACAGCGCCATTGCGTCTAGTAGCGGAACTATATGATAGGGTTGGGACCAGAATATTTGAACGCTTCATGTACTAAATGCATGAAGTAGTACACAATTAGTACTACTCTGTTCTAACTTAATATAAATAATAAGACAAAGCGTTAAAAAACTGGCCTAATACTGGGGTGACATATGCTAAATTTAACTTGTACTGCTGATTACATATATATATATTAACCACGCCACACATACATATACACTTCATTTACAATAAATTCTTTCCAAGCATATCAATACTGGGTGTAACCCAAATAAAAATAAACTTCACCACTCATACACTAACACATAACAGAAACACCTACGAATTCATAAATACACTAAGTCAATACATTTAATTAGTACACTCACCATTTTTCTACACTACACTAGTACAAAAGCGAAACGTACTACATCTCTAAGTAGGTGGCAACATAAACAAACGCCCCTCTTCAGGCGGCCACGCTATTGGCGCAGCAAAGTATATAAGCGGTTAGCGCCACCTTGTATCGATTAGCGGAATTAAAAGTGCATGCTATAATATAATAACAGAGATATAGAACATCTAAACAGACTTCTGCTACAGTTCACAGAACTATTCACAGATATACAGACGCCAAACATACAATACTTTACATACATACTACATTAATATTTTACATACATACTATATTTATATATATATAAATTTATAATACACATCTTACAAAACCATACTACACATCGTATTACACGTATCTATACAACACATTATACGTACACATCGATATTAATAATAACCATCATTCATTATTAATATTATCCATACACTAATACGTATACATACACATATTATATGTATATATATTATCACTGACAATATTTCCATACCATTCTCAAAGCCGCATCGTGAAGTCACTGAGTCACTCCCGCAAACGCATTGAGAGCAGACCACCCACGTTGACCAGGGTACCGTACTAGTACGAGAGAGCGAGACGGGACGCGTGCGGTGCTGCGGTGAAAGGAAGCGAGACAGAGCGCGTGTGCGCCGGGGGCGGAGTCAGCACTGCGCGGTGGGCGCGGCTCCGTTTCCTATAACATAACTGTCGACATATAGCACACAATATTCATTTATTTTATTTTAGTTAAATAGATAGTTGGTTAGTTTCAGATAAAATTAAATTAATTTTCTCGTGTTATAGAAAGTATTCACATATATAACACTAATAACATATATAGTTAGTTTTAATAAATTATAGTATAACAAGTAATCGCTTACATTAGTACCTATCTACCTTGCAATAGCACAACAGCATACACACACATATATATAATACACGTAGCATATTACACAGTACATACATAGGTACCTACTTACCATTCGCTCACCCACCTGAAACCTGATTACCAGGGTAGAACATCACCGGAGACGAGGTGGGCTGATGGTGAAGCTCGGACCTGGAACAACATAAACGGTTATACAATTCCTATATTTATCGTACACATAAGTCACACATTATACATAGACACTTACATACATATACACACGCAACCTGACACCACGCTACTTATATCATAAAACATATTATATACTTATATACTCACACACTATTGCATTAAAATCTCACGTTACTTAACATAGATACCTAAAGCATACCACAGACATACTTGCTATACATATAAACCGATCATCCACATAATCACACAATAGCATACAGTACTTCCAACCATACCCGGAACAATTATACCTACACGTTAAAATACTAAACTCGTATCACCACACTACAATATTACGGCACCCATACAATCTAACTACTGAGCCATACGTGAATATAAGTTCCGCTCGTAAACCCTCCAACCAATAGCGTAAGAATACTCAGTATATAGCAGGTATATAAGAAGCAAGTAAGGCCGCGCCCCCAATGATCTGTTGACGCCCCCGCGTGCAAGTTTATGTAGCCGGAATCTTCTGGAACAAACGTTATTTGTTGGCAATTACAAAGTACTAAACTGCTAAAATTATACATACCAACAATTACAACATAATTAGCGCAAACAGGTGTAATTTTCTATTTAACACAGCATTATACAACATAATATACTGTTGGTTCGGGAAAAGCGCCATCTCTTATCGAAAAGGGCAACCAAGCTTTATATACTTGCTGTAACTAATTAAGTTTGTTTAGATCTAGATTCAGTTATAGATTGTTTATTTCTAAATACGAACGGCAACCCCCAAAAAATTTTTATAGCACAATAGTGACAAATTCCGTAAATACGATCTTTTGACATTTGCCAAGTACTGGGGAGACATAAAGATATATAACACACGCCACATACACTTGTACATTATAATATTGTTGATACATACCTACACACACGTTAAACACATACTTAGTAGGTACAGTCCATAAATACTATACACTAACATCTCGCATATAAACGGAATAAATTATAATATACGTATATATAAAATATCACTTACATATCACACAACATATTAATACGTACATAAGTTCTTACCATTCATTCACTCACCTGATATCTTATCGCCAGGGTAGAATACCACCGGAGCCGAGGTGGGGGGATAGTAAGTCCGGACCTGGAGAAGAAAATACAACTATACAGTACCTATACACATTAAAGCAACCATACAATTTAAGCACTACACTGACCTACAGCATATTACAAATATACTTCCAGTACAAAAAACCCCACATCCACTTACCTATATCATTTTAACCTAAATAAATTCTCTTAATATAAATAATAAATATACAACTCATTACCATCTACTTACTAGCAGAATAAGGACTCGTTCTGTTCTGGTCCCATCTGTTCGTTGTAGGCGTTGCGGCTAACAGTTTTAATGTGGTTGAATTTGTACCATTATTATTAATTTATACTTTAGGATAAGACATTATTTAACATTGCCTAAGTTGAAATTTATATTGTATTTACATTGTTTGATGTGTTGAATTCATATTTAATAGGATTTATTATATTTTAATCTGCTATTGTTATTATTATTATTGATTATTGTTCTGAAAATTTTGAAATTTTATTTTTGACTTTTATTGACGTTGATTATTGACTTGGACGTATATTGCCCATAATTTTCCATTTAATAGAGAGTTTCTTGTATCTGTATAAAGGGACCCCTTCTCTCTTATTACACACATCTACATACATTACACAATGTCGAATTCATCAAAGACCCCTCATACGTCACACCCAAAAACACCAGCTACAACCTCTATGACAAAGGCTTTTACGTTGAAGCGCAGGACCTTTGTGGATGGTGAGACGGAGGATTATATCCAGAAATGCCAAGGTCTCATAGGTGACATCAAAAAGCACATAAATCAGTGTGTTAATATTAATAAAATCCACAAGGATGCAGCATTAACGGCAGCTGAACAAGTTAAGAAACTGTTAGAGCAGCTAAAAAGGGCGGTTAACAAAGAGCTGCCAGTAACAGGGCAAACAGTGAGTGACAAGATGGAACAAACTTCACAAACTAAAGCACATACTGATCAGATAGTTATCGAGAGAGAGATCCCTAATAAAGACCTTATTAAGACCATGACATCTCTCAGCGAACAAATACAGCGACATGAGGTCTATATGAGGGAAGTAAATAAAACCATAGAGACACATTTTAAGGGTAATGGAGATGGGGAGGAATACAGCAATGCAAAATTATATGATGGAATTAAAAAATTACACAAAAGCATAGAAGACCAGAAAGATAACATAGATAGGAAACTAAGCTATGCCAGTGTAACGGCCCGACCTGTAAGTGCAAGCAGAAGTATGCCGATGAAACCAATGCATTCGGTGATTATCTCATCTGATAATAAATTAGATACTGGAGAAAAAGTTTTGGAAAATATCCGGAATATAGTAAATGCAAAGGACGAAGGCATACAGATCGATAAAATTAGAAGAGTCCGAGACCAGAAGATTATATTAGGCTGCTGTGAGCCGTTAGAGTTGAAAAAGGTAAGGGAGAGATTAACGGACGCTGGGAAGGGCCTCAAAGTTGAAGATGTCAGAAATAGAGACCCACTTATCATAATCAGAGACATAATGAATTATAACACTGACGAAGACATAGTGAAAGCGATAAAATCGCAAAATAAACACCTTCTGAATGGGGTGCCCGATGATGAACATAGAATAACCACCCTATATAGGAAGAAAGCGCGCAACCATCTACAGGCGCATGTAGTCCTCAGAGTTGCCCCTACCATTTGGAAGCGCCTGATTGATGCTGGTAGTCTACATATAGATATGCAACGGGTAAGAGTCTTTGACCAATCTCCACTAACACAGTGCACTAAGTGTTTGGCCTATGGCCACTCACGAAAGCACTGCGCGGAGGCGCGGGATATATGCAGTCACTGTGGAGGCCAACATTTAAAAGCACAATGCGAAGAGTACTCCGCAGGCAACCCCCCTTCTTGCGTAAACTGCCGCAGGGCTAACACTGAGGGTGACCATAACGCCTACAGTGCAGAGTGCCCAATAAGAACTAAATGGGATTATATAGCACGTGAAAAAACTTCGTACTGCTAAGGTTGTCCCGGGGACCCTTCGAACTTCCAATACAGTGCAATATAAAATTATGCAAGCAAATCTGCAGAGAAAAGAGTTAGCAACGATGGAATTAATGTTAGAGGCCCAAAAAAGAAACGTAGCGCTAGCACTGATCCAAGAGCCATATGTTGGAGGACAAAGATTTATGAAGGCATATGGGACCACGAGGATCTATCAGAACACTAACCGTGGCGAGGGTACAATTAAAGCGGCAGTAGCCGTCTTTGATCCTAACATAATTGTCGAGCCCTGCATTGCGCTGACAACTAATAATATAGTGGTAGTTAAAGTCAAGACGGGGTGTCGATGGATCCTCGTGGTTTCATGCTATTTCGAGCCTGATCGGGACCTGGGCCAGTACTTAGATCATTTAATCAGAGTTAGGCGCGAAAGCGGGGCTTTGAATATTTTACTGGCAGGTGATCTAAATGCGAAAAACGTATGGTGGGGTAGCAGGGCAACTGATGAAAGGGGAGATGAGGTGGCTGGTACCCTGGCGGAAATGAATATGGAGGTACTAAATGTGGGTGACACCCCTACCTTCGATACAGTAAGAGGGCAACAAAGGCTTACTAGCTGTATTGACGTGACGGCCTGCACGGAGGGCATGCTCCAATTAGTGGAAGAATGGACCGTAGTCGAGGACATTATCAGCTCTGATCACAACAGTATAATTTTTAAATTATGTTTAGACCCAGTAGAAACTATCATACAGAGAACAACCAGAAAATATAATACTAAAAAAGCAAATTGGAAAAAATTTCAAAATGAATTGACAAAGGAAAAATTAAATAATAATGTAAATTTAGTAAATATTGAAAGTATAAACAATAGCGAAGAATTAGAAATATCATTAGATAAATATGAAAAATTAATAGCAGAGGCATGTAATAAAACATTACCAAAAATAAAAGGGCAATCAAAATTTACTGTGCCGTGGTGGTCATTAGAGCTCCAAGAGATGAAACGTGCCGTCGCCACGAGGAGGCGCAGGGTCCGATGTGCAGCGCCGGTCCGCAGAGCTGCTGTCGTGGAAGAGTACCTCAACGCAAAGATGCTCTATGAGGAGAGAGTAAAGTCCGCACAAATTGCAAGCTGGAAGGCGTTTTGTGAACGACAAAACCAAGAAAGCCTTTGGGGGGGCATATATAGAGTCATCAAAAGTACGAAGAGACGTGAGGAAGACCTCCCCCTGAGAAAAAACGGGACTATGTTGGGACCGGAGGAATCTGCCAGGGTGCTGGCAGACACCTTTTACCCCGAGGACACGGAAGAGGATGATAATATAGATCATCGACGGGTAAGGGAGGCAGCTGAACTCGTGGGCCTCTATGAAACTGGCACCGCTGAACCTGACTTTACAGCAGCCGAGCTGAGGTCAGCAGTAATGAGGTTTAACCCCAAAAAAGCACCGGGTCAGGATGGCTTTACATCCGACATATGCGCCAATGCTATAATGGGGGATGTAGACATGAACTTGGCTATGATGAACAAATGCTTCCAGTTGGGGCACTTCCCTAAGACATGGAAATCGGCCACTGTCATAGCAATAAGGAAACCGGGAAAACTGGACTATACGGATCCCAAAGCGTATAGGCCCATTGGCCTACTACCAGTTATGGGCAAGGTCTTCGAGAAAATGCTCATCAGAAGATTGACCTGGCACCTGCTGCCCCGCCTGAGCACCAATCAATATGGCTTCTTGCCACAGCGCGGAACGGAGGACTCCCTCTATAATCTGGTGACACACGTGAAGGGTCAGTTGGACCGGAAGAAGATCGTCACGTTGGTGTCGCTAGACATAGAGGGGGCCTTCGATAGTGCATGGTGGCCCGCCATAAAAACGAGATTAGTAGAAGAGGAATGTCCCACGTCGTTACTGAAAACACTGGTCAGCTATCTTCAGGATAGAACAGTAACTGTGCGATACGCAGGCAAGCAGTGTGTCAAATCAACCACAAAAGGCTGCATTCAGGGATCCATAGGGGGCCCCATCTTATGGAATCTTCTACTGGACCCGCTGCTAAAAAGTCTCACGGGGAGGGGAGAATACTGTCAGGCTTTCGCCGATGACGTAGTACTCGCCTTCTCTGGGGATACAGCGGCGGAGATCGAGGACCGAGGCAATGCCGCTCTCGAACATGTCCGGAGATGGGGTGTCATGAATAAGCTGAAGTTCGCGCCACACAAAACGAGTGCTATGGTGTTAACACGGAAGCTGAAATATGACACTCCGCATCTGAGCATGGGCGGGACCGCCATTGCTTTGGTCAAGGAGATTAAGATCCTGGGGCTAACGGTAGACTGTGGGTTGACGTTCGGTGCTCATACTGCAAATGTCTGCAGGAAGGCGCTGGATGTCTACAAACAGCTATCGAGAGCCGCCAGAGTCAGTTGGGGCCTCCATCCGGAGGTGATTAAAACCATATATGTGGCGGCTATAGAACCTGTGGTCACTTATGCAGCGGCTGCGTGGGCACCGGCTACAAACAAGCTCTACGTGCGCAAGCAATTGAACGCGGTGCAGCGGCTAATTGCACAAAGAATATGCAAGGCTTATCGAACGGTCTCCCTAAATGCGGCCCTGGTGCTGGCCGGGATACTCCCCCTGGATATACGTATAAGAGAAAATGCGGCTTTATACGAGGCCAGAAGGGGGGTGTCCCGGTTTGCACCGGTTGATAGGGAGATCGAGAGGCCGATACCTAGCATTGCAAGGCCGCACCCTGCGAACAGTGTACATCACTATATTACACCCCTAAATAGTGAAGAGGCCGTGGCAGCACTGGTAGGCGGTGCAGTTAAAATATTCACGGACGGCAGTAAGATTCAGGGGGAGGTTGGGGCATCCATCTCTATATGGGAGGGGGAAGCTGAAACCTTGGCCCGAAAATTCAAGCTGTCGTCCTACTGCACCGTCTACCAAGCTGAGTTGCTGGCAATAAAAGAGGCGGCGGTGGTGGCCGATAAAAAGAAATATAGAAGATGCGCAATAATAAGCGACTCGAGGGCAGCACTGGACACTGTCGCCAATGAAGAACCCCAACATGCGCTAGCTAATGAAGCACGTAATTTAATACATAGCTGCTCGTTGGACGGCAGGGAAATATCATTGTTCTGGATAAAAGCACACGCTGGCATTGCTGGAAATGAAAGAGCGGATCACCTGGCTAAGGAAGCTGCAATTCGTAGTAGGGTGAGACCTTATTACGATAAATGCCCGGTTTCATTCGTCAAGAAGACTATCCGTGAGGAGTCTCTTGGCGAATGGAACCGGAGATATCGAGAAGGAACAGTTGCGGCGGTGACTAAGGTGTTCTTCCCTGACGCGCGGCAAGCGTATCCCACTGTACTTAAAATCCCCAAAAACAGTATACTCACACAAGTGTTGACAGGGCACGGTGGGTTCTCTGAATACCTGTATAGATTCAAGTGTAAGGACAGCCCATCGTGCACCTGTCATCCCGATGCACATGAAAATATTTTGCATATCATCCTGGACTGTCCAATACATCATACTCTTAGGTATAATATAGAACAAAGGGTTGGGATAGATATAAACCTAGGGAGCTTGCCAGAGATATTAAAGGACCCGGAAAAAAGAGAACCTTTTTTGGCCTATTGTACCAAAATTGCCCAGAAAGTAATCAATAGGAATAAAACTTGAAACTTAGTGTATAACGACAATGGAATTTTAATTTAGTATGAAATAATGTATAATTATTGGTATAAAATAATGTGTGATTATTTAATTATTCTAATATTATGTAATTTTAATCATGTAAATATTGTTATAAAATTGTAGATACTATTGCCACTTTTGTGAATTGCTATTGATGAGCTAAATTATGAATTATAATAAAAATTATTGTATATAAATTAAATTTAATTGTATGTTATAAAACGTATTATTTATCTTTAATGAATAGTATTCTTGCGTGTCGTATTGTGTTGTTTAATCTTAATCTGTGTGTGTGTATGCTCAATCCTTAATCTGTTCTAACTATACTAATACCTGTTTTCCTGTCTTGGAGGTCACGCACTTTGATATGTAAAGTGCGCTGTATCAAAATATGTGAGAAGTTATCGCAAGGTCCAAGCTCTTTGATAATAAAGAACTTGAGATCAAGTGATAACGCACTGTAAAAACTTTCTGATTATGTCATATAATGGAATGTATAGAAATATTAATATTGTAATGTTTGTATAATAGTGATTGTATTTATAATGAATGTAAAACAATAATATAATTGTAATAAAGTATTAAATAAATAATATAGTTAAGTATGATATTATAATGTATATAATGGTATGATTATTATGTATTAAAAATGGTCTGCTGCTTTGTGGTCAAAGTGACAAGACCAGAATATTATGATAAATATGTATTTGGTCAGGCATTTTGCGTAAGCAAAATGACGATAATCATAAGAATTAGGTTATATAATATAATAATGATATAGTATTGTATAAAAGTATGTATAAAAGTATGTATAAAATTGGCTGATCAATAGCAATATACAAATAGTTATGTAAGGAAATTGTAAAATAGCTTTAAGAAACTCTGATAATAAATAAAGTAAAATTTAAGTAAGAATAGGAGATACCTCCCATATTGGAGGATTAGGGACCTAGTTATTGAAAAGGATAGGCGTGAGAATAGATATAATAGGTCTTGGACTCTGTCCGAGGACTAGCTCGCGGGCCGGGCCGACAGCGCCCGGACAGGAAAAAAAAAAAAAAAAAAAAAAAAAAAAAAAAAAAAAAAAAAAAAACCTAACCTAACCTAACCTAACCTAACCTAACCTAACCTAACCTAACCTAACCTAACCTAACCTAACCTAACCTAACCTAACCTAACCTAACCTAACCTAACCTAACCTAACCTAACCTAACCTAACCTAACCTAACCTAACCTAACCTAACCTAACCTAACCTAACCTAACCTAACCTAACCTAACCTAACCTAACCTAACCTAACCTAACCTAACCTAACCTAACCTAACCTAACCTAACCTAACCTAACCTAACCTAACCTAACCTAACCTAACCTAACCTAACCTAACCTAACCTAACCTAACCTAACCTAACCTAACCTAACCTAACCTAACCTAACCTAACCTAACCTAACCTAACCTAACCTAACCTAACCTAACCTAACCTAACCTAACCTAACCTAACCTAACCTAACCTAACCTAACCTAACCTAACCTAACCTAACCTAACCTAACCTAACCTAACCTAACCTAACCTAACCTAACCTAACCTAACCTAACCTAACCTAACCTAACCTAACCTAACCTAACCTAACCTAACCTAACCTAACCTAACCTAACCTAACCTAACCTAACCTAACCTAACCTAACCTAACCTAACCTAACCTAACCTAACCTAACCTAACCTAACCTAACCTAACCTAACCTAACCTAACCTAACCTAACCTAACCTAACCTAACCTAACCTAACCTAACCTAACCTAACCTAACCTAACCTAACCTAACCTAACCTAACCTAACCTAACCTAACCTAACCTAACCTAACCTAACCTAACCTAACCTAACCTAACCTAACCTAACCTAACCTAACCTAACCTAACCTAACCTAACCTAACCTAACCTAACCTAACCTAACCTAACCTAACCTAACCTAACCTAACCTAACCTAACCTAACCTAACCTAACCTAACCTAACCTAACCTAACCTAACCTAACCTAACCTAACCTAACCTAACCTAACCTAACCTAACCTAACCTAACCTAACCTAACCTAACCTAACCTAACCTAACCTAACCTAACCTAACCTAACCTAACCTAACCTAACCTAACCTAACCTAACCTAACCTAACCTAACCTAACCTAACCTAACCTAACCTAACCTAACCTAACCTAACCTAACCTAACCTAACCTAACCTAACCTAACCTAACCTAACCTAACCTAACCTAACCTAACCTAACCTAACCTAACCTAACCTAACCTAACCTAACCTAACCTAACCTAACCTAACCTAACCTAACCTAACCTAACCTAACCTAACCAAATACTGCAAGGATATTGCGATAAAAGTAATACATAGAAATAAAACAAGATAAATTATCATACTACATATATAGACATCAATAAAATAAAATATCGTATATACTTATTCAGACAATATAAATAGTAATTACAAACAGAAGATATAAAATCAAATTATAAAAAGAAAGAATCATATTTAATAGATGTTTGCACGTATGTATATATATATATATGGATATATGTGTGTATATATCTATCTTTTATATAAACAAACCTCATAAATATAATATATATCAAAAATATATATCCGTATATATTCTAAATACATAAAAGAGACAAAATATATAAAGACAACAAATATATGGTAAACAATGCCTCTGACTATGTCAGTGGATAACTAGCCGCCGGGAAATAATTACCCGGTACGAAAAAAAAAAAAAAAAAAAAAAAAAAAAAAAAAAAAAAAAAAAAAAAAAAAAAAAAAACCTAACCTAACCTAACCTAACCTAACCTAACCTAACCTAACCTAACCTAACCTAACCTAACCTAACCTAACCTAACCTAACCTAACCTAACCTAACCTAACCTTTTTTTTTTTTTTTTTTTTTTTTTTGTTAACGCTGTGGAAATGCATTTACGCATCCCCTCCATCAGTGACAGACGGAGGGGTATGTAGGACTCACCGGGCGCGCAGATCTTACACCCGGAATACCCACTAAAACCACAGCGGCCCCTTCCACGCCTATTGGCGGGGCGCCGGAGGGTCGTCTTATGACATTCTACTCCGACGCCCCAGGCGGATGGCCAGCTGGCCACGCCCTGTCGTCATCAAGGTGGTGGGAGGAGGTGGGCGTAGCGACGCCTCCGCCCCCCTGGCCGCCGCCGGCGGAGCGGGCCAGCGTGGGCTGACGCCTCGCGTTCCCGCTCCGCGGCCTCCTTCCGTGAAATTATAGCCTCACAGAAGGAGGCCATGGACGACCAGCACCTGTCACTGCCAAGCATCTGGGAGATTACGGCTGGCAGCGACAGGTCTCTTCCAATTTCCGCCGACAGGACGCGGCGCTGGGGCCCCCAGGCAGGGCATTCCGCCAGAGCGTGACGCGCATCATCGACTAGCGCGCCACACTCATGACATCCGGGGGCCCCTTCTCTGCCAATACGGTGCAGGTACTTACCGAAGCACCCATGTCCGGTAAGTACCTGCGTTAACCTGAAGCTGAGGCTGCCGTGCCTTCGATTTAACCAGCGATGGAGGTGCGGCGTAACCGCCTCTACAGTCCCCCGTCCTGCTCCGGGGGACTCCAGCTCTTCCCTCCACCGCCGGATCATCGCCCTTCGGGCCGCTTCGTGTGCTCTGCCCAGATTCCTTGCGGAGACTTCCCCGCCCCTGGCCCGTACCGCAGCACGGAACCAGTAGGCCTCTGCCAGTGCCTCAGCTTGGAGATGCCAAGGCGGGTCGCCCGCCAGCAGCGTCGCCGCGGCCCACGACACCGTACGGTACCCCCTTATGATCCTCACCGCTATGACCCTCTGCGGACGTCGCAAAAGGGCCCTGTTGGATGCAGTGAGGGCATCCGCCCAGATTGGGGCACCATACAGTGCCATAGACCGCAGTATACCGCTATACAGGCGGCGGCAGGACGATCCCGGCCCTCCAATATTTGGCAGAACCTAACCTAACCTAACCTAACCTAACCTAACCTAACCTAACCTAACCTAACCTAACCTAACCTAACCTAACCTAACCTAACCTAACCTAACCTAACCTAACCTTTTTTTTTTTTTTTTTTTTTTTTTTTTTTTGTTGACCGTGGGAAAATGCAATCTTTACGCACAATCAGTCCCGCACGCTTCGGGGAAAGCAGTGCGGGGCGTGCCGGGCTCAGCAACCACCGGGGATAACACCCAGTGGCGCCACTACCAGCTAAAAACACCACGGAGATCCCACCTCTCGGTTACGGCAGAGTTACGTGATCGTGGGAACACGCATCGCGACTCTGCCGGCCGATGTGTCCGCTTAACGCAGACCCCCTCGGAGCCATTCCCCCAGGAACTACGGCAAGACTCCTCAAGGCCCTATTGCAGGACGCCAGCTTCCCCTGCAGCCGACGCCCCAGGCCCCCCCAATGGGGACGGAGTGCGAGCCCTACGGGCCCGACCCCGCACCCTGCCCCTTCTCAGCGGCAACGAGAGAGGGTCAGCCTCCCTCTGTCGCTCATCAGCCTCCCGCCGCGAGAGCACCGCCTCACTGAACGCGGTCACTGCCCTCCAAGCCCTCTCATCTCCCACCATCTTTCTGATGATGGCGGGTAGAGAGAGATCGCCACCTACAACCGCGACCAATTCTTGCCGCCTTTCTTCTTCTCCCGGACATGCCTCCAGAGCGTGCTGCGCGGTATCTTCCGCACAGCCGCACCGGTGACAGACCGGGGTCGCTTCCCTGCGGGCAACGTTGCACAGGTACCTCCCGAAACATCCATGTCCCGAGAGGACCTGCGTGAGCCTGAAGGTTAGCGCGCCATGTCTGCGCGTGACCCATTCAGCGAGTACAGGCCGTATCGCCTCGAGAAGCCGACGAGCTCCAGATCCCCTTTGCGAGTGCTCAAGGAGCCTCCCGCGCCAGGTCTCCAGGGCAAGCGACCTCCCCTCGTCCCGCCATCGAACCACTTCCGCTGCAGACGGAAGTTCGCCTCGCGCCTTCGCCCGCTCCTTCCGCCAAAAGACTGAGGACAGAACTTCTGCCTCCAAGTCCCAAGGCAGAGAGCCGGCGAGAGCGCATGCCACCTCATGTGAGAGTGTGCGATACCCCCTGCACACTCTCACCGCCATAACCCTCTGAGCCTGCCGGAGAACAGCAGTCTCCAAAGGCTTTAGTGACCCCGCCCATATAGGGGCCCCATAGAGGGCCATTGAGCGCACCACCGCCATGTAAAGGCGGCGACAGCTCCCATTCCCACCTCCAATATTAGGCAGCAGCCTAGATAGTGCCCCCGCAGCCCTTGTGAGCTTCGGGGACAACTGCCTCATATGGGCACCGTACCCCCATCTACTGTCGAGCACGACACCGAGGTATCTCAGAGTCGACCCGACAGCAATGGAGGTACCCCCCACAACGATTTCTGAGCCTGAGGGCGGCGCCTTCCGAGGACCATGGAAACAAATGGCCTCGGACTTGTGCAATGCCACGCTCAGGCCCAGCGATCTGATCCGGTCGACGATGACCGCCACCCCGGCCGTCACAAGTATCGCGGCCTCCCTGTAATTGTTCCCCCGTGCAGTCACCAACGTGTCGTCAGCGTAGCAAACCACGTCGACGCCACGAAGGTTCGCGCACCGGAGGACCCAATCGTACCCCACGTTCCATAACAGAGGTCCTAAAACGGACCCCTGCGGAACGCCCCGGGTTACAACACTACGCCGATCTCCCTCCGCCGTGGGGTAGACTACCTCCCTATCCGAGAGGTAGTCCCCGATCAGACGTCGGAGGTACCGAGGCACACCATGGTACCTCAATCCCTCCAAAATCGTGATCCACGGCAAAGAGTTGAAGGCGTTGGCAATGTCCAAGGATACCGCCACCATGACGCCACCCCCGGCACACGCCGCCTCCGACAAGTCGCGAAGGCACGAGATGGCGTGCATCGTCGACCGACCCCTACGGAACCCGTACTGCCTGTCGGCCAAGTCCGGGCCAGGCCCCTCCAGATGCCCAACGATGCGAGCGGCGAGAACACGCTCAAAGAGCTTCCCCGCCTCGTCGAGGAGCACAATCGGGCGATATCCCGCCGGCTCGTCCGCCGGACGCCCCTCCTTGCGCAGTAGCACGAGTCTGCCTCTCTTCCACCGCCTAGGGAACCTGCCCTCCCGCAAACAACGGTCGAACAGGTCCGTCAGACGGCATCCGAGGACTTCCTGTGCGAGGGCCCACGCCCGACCGGGAATGCCGTCAGGCCCCGGCGCCGTGTTCTTTGCCCTCATTTTGGCAACGGCCACCGCCAGTTCGTTGGCTGCTATGGCTGGTGGGAAATTATCCTCAACACTGCCGCGCAACCGCGAGACCCCCATGGTGGGAGGAACAAAGTCCGTCCCCGGGGCACCGGGGAACAGTCCCTCGACCACTCTCTGTAGGATCACGGGCTGCAGAGTGCTGGTGACTGGAGGAGCCCAGGGGCGAAGCTTTTGCCTCACCAACCTGTACGGCCGCCCCCACGGATCGAGGTCCAGTGTCTCCAGCAGCTGTTGCCACGACCGCGTCTTTGCCTCGCGTATGGCTGCGCGGAGCGCTTTGGACGCTCCCCTATATGTGCCGTACAAGGAGTCGAGCTCTTCGGGCTCCTGACGTCTCCTCCTCCGGTACCGTTGGTACCGTCGACGCTCCGCTATGCAACGACGGCGCAGCTCAGCGATCTCGTCCGACCACCAGTAGACCTGACGCTTGGTCGGCGGCGTACCCACACGAGGCATGGCCGCGTCACAAACGCGAGCCATAGCCCCGCACAGACCGTCGGCTTCCACGTCCAGATCTACCGGTTCCGCCGGTTGAGCGTTCCACGCCTGAACGATAGCCGCCTCTTGCAGCAGCTCAACGTTCATTCGCTTCAAGGCCCACCGCGGACCGATCGCAGATGTTGGTTGGACAATCGGATCCAATCGCGACAACGAAACGCTAAACCGAATATACCGGTGGTCGGAGAGCGTCTCGTCATCAGTCACCTCCCAGTCTCCGACTCGCTGAGCAAGCTCAGGAGTCGAAAACGTCACGTCGATGACCGAGCCACCCCATCGCCGCACGCACGTCTGCTCGTTACCACGGTTGAGGACGCACAATCCTATCTCGGTGAGCCACTCGGTAACCGCTCTCCCCCGAGCGTCCGTCACCGGAGACCCCCACGCCGCGGACTTGGCGTTGAGGTCCCCGGCGACGAGAACGGGACGAGGGTGGCTCCTGCTCACCAAGGTCCCTACCTCGTCAAGGAGACCCTCGAGCTCGTAGAGTGGCCTATTAGGAGAGTGGTACATCCCAATGACCACAGCATGACCCACCCAGGCAGCAACAAACCCCCTACCCCTAACCACTCCATCCAGAGTCGGCGAGTAAAGCGGCGATTGCGTGGTGATGGCCACCAACCCATCAAGGTCACTAATCCAATCGGATCTAGTCGGGACCCTGTAGGGCTCCGTGATGACCGCCACTTGTACCGACCTCTCCGCCAGGCTCTGGAGCAAGAGATCCTGTGCCCCGGCAGAGTGGTTGATGTTCGCCTGGAGGAATGTCAGCCCCATGCTAACCTACCTCCATGCCCGTCATCTGCTTCCCTGCCGGGGCGGTCGGCTGCGACTTGGCCTTGGCCTCAGCCGCCACCGACTTACTATACGCCCCTTTCTTACTCGGGGGCTTGGCGCAAGCTTTGCCCCCGGAAAGGTGCCCTGCAGGTTTCCCCGCAGTCGCACATAGGCTGCAATGGGGATCCGCAGTACAAGCGCTGGCTTTATGGCCAACGCGGCCACAACGATAGCACTCGTCGCTGCGATCAGTTTCCGATTTGCACTGGGCCTTTATGTGGCCCGGCATCAGACATCTGAAGCAGCGGCGAGGCCTGGCGTCCAGGATTTTCACCTGGGCCGCCACCCAGCCGACATAAAGACGGCCGCCATTGGAAGTGACCCTCTTTGCTTCCGTAATTGGGCAACGGATAAAGGCCGTGCCCATTCCCCCCCATCCCCTTCGGATGTCCCCAACTTTGTAATCGCCAGGAGACCCTCCACCTGCCCTGACCAGAGCGTGAGTAAGCTCAGCGCCGTCCACGCTGTCATCAAGGCCACTCACACGGAGATCCACCGTGACGACAGGTCTCGCGATGCGCACATCCTCTACTCCCTGGAAGACCTCCCTGAGACTTGCAGCCAAGGAGTCAGCCTTTTCGGCTTTGTCCACTCCAGGGACCTCGAGGACGCGCGCACCCGTGGCGGCGGTCCTCATCTTTATCGGTGGAACGCCCAGGGCCTGAAGATCAATCTTCTCCCTGGCGTCCGCCAGCACCTTGGCATAAGTGAGGCCTTTTTCCGCCGACCCCGGCTGCAGTGTGATAACCACAGCCGCAGTTCGAGGCGACCGGAGCTTGTCCTTTTTCTTCTTTTTCTTTGGTTTCACCTTCTTCAGCTTCTTAGCTGTAGTTGCCGAAGGCGATTCCTCAGCCTGTGCTCTGTGGTGCTTACCAGTCCCCTCTGATCTCTTTTTAAGGCCCCGCCTGGCCACCGTGCTCCATTGCTCCAGCAGCGGCGCTGGCTGTGAAGCCGTAGCCGCCGATGGGGCAGAGCTCTTCAAAGCAGGACCAACCTTAGTGGTGGCAGCGTTCCCTTTCTGCTTCGGAGTGCCCTTCTTGGACTTTGTCACGGGTGCACTGGCTGCCACTGCAGCATTGCGCCTGTCCGCCGCTAGAGGTGGCCGTAGCCGCTGCTCCGGCAGCAGTCGCGACTCGATGTTTTCAAAGCGGGCATCTAACATCGCTCCAAATTGCGATGTTAATGCCCGCGTTATCTCCTCCATGTTCTGTCCTGCTACTGCATGTCGACCTTCAGCAACAGGGTGCGCTTTGGAGGCCTTCAGTTCCACGTTCTCCTTGCGCAATTTAGCAATTTCCTCCTCCATCTTCTTTACTTCAGCCGTTTGTTTCTTTTTGGCTTCAGCCAGCAAGGCCACCTCCTCTGTAACAGACATTTTTAGCTGCTCATCAAAGAGTGAGGCGGCGATTGCCACCGAGTCCTTCAGCCGCTTTACAAATATCCCCTTTAAATTAGAGGACCTTGTGGCCACCTTCGTTATTAACTCCATGGATTCATGGAAGATGCGCTGCCTTTCAGCCGCATCCAATCCTACTCCATGGACTGCAGAAGAAGGCTCAGACATCTTATTGAGTCTGGAGAGAGTTACCTCTCTCTGTCGCCTTATGTCCTCCGCCAGCTCCATCTCGGCATTCAATTTCATTTCGGCCTCCTTCGCCTTCAGATATTCAGCCTTAGCTTTTGCGAGACCGACATATTCACCTGTAGTCGGGGGCCGTCCTCGTCCACGCCGGGCCGGAGCCACCTTGGGCTTCGGCTTATCGGACTCGTCCGAGTTAATATCGTCAGAGTCTAAATCTCCTCTGCGGCGTTTCCGCCACAAACCAGTTGAAGCTCCCGAAACTCGGGATGCCACGGTCCGTACGCTGGCATCTGAAGCGTCGCCCGCATCGGCGTCCGACATCATCAGTACTTCCACATTATCCATGGGGCATATAGAGCCCCTGGCTCCCTTCAGCAGATCTTGTTGGGCATCTGTTGCTCCCCCCGTATACATGGAGCAGACAGAGCTGGTCTTTGAACTCAGCTCTGTGAGGGATTCCCCGAACGCAGTACGTCCGGGACCCTCCCGGGGAATCGTATTTTTAGCAGCTGCCATCATTGTGGTTTAGTTTAACGTCCTACGACGTGCCACCCCAGACTGAGGACCCCTCAGCCATTCATCCCGGCACCGGGTGGCGGGCTTGGGATTAGGGTGATTTTTTATAGGGGTTTTCTTCCCCGCGGCCCGAAGACCCCCGGTCCTGACAAGCAGGATTACGGGTTGGGCCGATCGGTGGTCTGTACCAGACCGGTCCGTCGCCCCCGCTTGCGCCGCCATTACTTGGCATAATGCCAAGACGCCGACCAAGCCCCGCAACCACAAGTGGCTGCCACAAACACATCCACCTCGTCGCCGCTACTCAGCATAAGGCTGAGACGTCGACCCTCCTCTGCAATCACTCGGATTGCTTGCCCTAAGGCCCTACATCTGGTCACGAGACCCCTGCCTACCAGCCTTTCGGCTCTGGCCTACGGCCTCGTGGCCCCTACCTCTCGCGCTATAGCGCCTGACCTCCTGATCATTACACACCTAACGACCATGAGGCCCCTCCTATCGGCCATCGGCCGACCTAACGGCCTTGCGGCCCCTAGGGGTCTCTTACTTAGCATAAGTCTATGAGCAGCAAGTTTCCGCAACCATGACACACCTAACCTACCCTACCAGCCCTACTGAGACCCTTGAACCTACCAGTTACCACAATACCACTAGGCCTCCGGAAATTCAGCCGCCGGATAAGCCGACGTTGCCCGAGGTACACCACGAGGAGGTAAACCGGCACCGTACCCCAACCTAACCTAACCTAACCTAACCTAACCTAACCTAACCTAACCTAACCTAACCTAACCTAACCTAACCTAACCTAACCTAACCTTTTTTTTTTTTTTTTTTTTTTTTTTTTTTTTTTTTTTTTGTTGACCGTGGGAAAATGCAATCTTTACGCACATTAAGTCCCGCACGCTTCGGGGAAAGCAGTGCGGGGCGTGCCGGGCTCAGCAACCACCGGGGATAAGACCCAGTGGCGCCACTACCAGCTAAAAACACCACGGAGATCCCACCTCTCGGTTACGGCAGAGTTACGTGATCGTGGGAACACGCATCGCGACTCTGCCGGCCGATGTGTCCGCTTCACGCAGACCCCCTCGGAGCCATTCCCCCAGGAACTACGGCAAGACTCCTCAAGGCCCTATTGCAGGACGCCAGCTTCCCCTGCAGCCGACGCCCCAGGCCCCCCGAATGGGGACGGAGTGCGAGCTCTACGGGCCCGACCCCGCACCCTGCCCCTTCTCAGCGGCAACGAGAGAGGGTCAGCCTCCCTCTGTCGCTCATCAGCCTCCCGCTGCAAGAGCACCGCCTCACTGAACGCGGTCACCGCCCTCCAAGCCCTCTCATCTCCCACCATCTTACTGATGATGGTGGGTAGAGAGAGATCGCCACCTACAACCGCGACCAACTCTTGCCGCCTTTCTTCTTCTCCCGGACATGCCTCCAGAGCGTGCTGCGCGGTATCTTCCGCACAGCCGCACCGGTGACAGACCGGGGTCGCTTCCCTGCGGGCAACGTTGCACAGGTACCTCCCGAAACATCCATGTCCCGAGAGGACCTGCGTGAGCCTGAAGGTTAGCGCGCCATGTCTGCGCGTGACCCATTCAGCGAGTACAGGCCGTATCGCCTCGAGAAGCCGACGAGCTCCAGATCCCCTTTGCGAGTGCTCAAGGAGCCTCCCGCGCCAGGTCTCCAGGGCAAGCGACCTCCCCTCGTCCCGCCATCGAACCGCTTCCGCTGCAGACGGAAGTTCGCCTCGCGCCTTCGCCCGCTCCTTCCGCCAAAAGACTGAGGACAGAACTTCTGCCTCCAAGTCCCAAGGCAGAGAGCCGGCGAGAGCGCATGCCACCTCATGTGAGAGTGTGCGATACCCCCTGCACACTCTCACCGCCATAATCCTCTGAGCCTGCCGGAGAACAGCAGTCTCCAAAGGCTTTAGTGACCTCGCCCATATAGGGGCCCCATAGAGGGCCATTGAGCGCACCACCGCCATGTAAAGGCGGCGACAGCTCCCATTCCCACCTCCAATATTAGGCAGCAGCCTAGATAGTGCCCCCGCAGCCCTTGTGAGCTTCGGGGACAACTGCCTCATATGGGCACCGTACCCCCATCTACTGTCGAGCACGACACCGAGGTATCTCAGAGTCGACCCGACAGCAATGGAGGTACCCCCCACAACGATTTCTGAGCCTGAGGGCGGCGCCTTCCGAGGACCATGGAAACAAATGGCCTCAGACTTGTGCAATGCCACGCTCAGACCCAGCGATCTGATCCGGTCGACGATGACCGCCACCCCGGCCGTCACAAGTATCGCGGCCTCCCTGTAATTGCTCCCCCGGGCAGTCACCAACGTGTCGTCAGCGTAGCAAACCACGTCGACGCCACGAAGGTTCGCGCACCGGAGGACCCAATCGTACCCCACGTTCCATAACAGAGGTCCTAAAACGGACCCCTGCGGAACGCCCCGGGTTACAGCACTACGCCGATCTCCCTCCGCCGTGGGGTAGACTACCTCCCTATCCGAGAGGTAGTCCCCGATCAGACGTCGGAGGTACCGAGGCACACCATGGTACCTCAATCCCTCCAAAATCGTGATCCACGGCAAAGAGTTGAAGGCGTTGGCAATGTCCAAGGATACCGCCACCATGACGCCACCCCCGGCACACGCCGCCTCCGACAAGTCGCGAAGGCACGAGATGGCGTGCATCGTCGACCGACCCCTACGGAACCCGTACTGCCTGTCGGCCAAGTCCGGGCCAGGCCCCTCCAGATGCCCAACGATGCGAGCGGCGAGAACACGCTCAAAGAGCTTCCCCGCCTCGTCGAGGAGCACAATCGGGCGATATCCCGCCGGCTCGTCCGCCGGACGCCCCTCCTTGCGCAGTAGCACGAGTCTGCCTCTCTTCCACCGCCTGGGGAACCTGCCCTCCCGCAAACAACGGTCGAACAGGTCCGTCAGACGGCATCCGAGGGCTTCCTGTGCGAGGGCCCACGCCCGACCAGGAATGCCGTCAGGCCCCGGCGCCGAGTTCTTTGCCCTCATTTTGGCTACGGCCACCGCCAGTTCGTTGGCTGCGATGGCTGGTGGGAAATCATCCTCAACACTGCCGCGCAACCGCGAGACCCCCATGGTGGGAGGAACAAAGTCCGTCCCCGGGGCACCGGGGAACAGTCCCTCGACCACTCTCTGTAGGATCACGGGCTGCAGAGTGCTGGTGACTGGAGGAGCCCAGGGGCGAAGCTTTTGCCTCACCAACCTGTACGGCCGCCCCCACGGATCGAGGTCCAGTGTCTCCAGCAGCTGTTGCCACGACCGCGTCTTTGCCTCGCGTATGGCTGCGCGGAGCGCTTTGGACGCCCCCCTATATGTGCCGTACAAGGAGTCGAGCTCTTCGGGCTCCTGACGTCTCCTCCTCCGGTACCGTTGGTACCATCGACGCTCCGCTATGCAACGACGGCGCAGCTCAGCGATCTCGTCCGACCACCAGTAGACCTGACGCTTGGTCGGCGGCGTACCCGAACGAGGCATGGCCGCGTCACAAACGCGAGCCATAGCCCCGCACAGACCGTCGGCTTCCACGTCCAGATCTACCGGTTCCGCCGGTGGAGCGTTCCACGCCTGAACGAGAGCCGCCTCTTGCAGCAGCTCAACGTTCATTCGCTTCAAGGCCCACCGCGGACCGGTCGCAGATGTTGATTGGACAATCGGATCCGATCGCGACAGCGAAACGCTAAACCGAATATACCGGTGGTCGGAGAGCGTCTCGTCATCGGTCACCTCCCAGTCTCTGACTCGCTGAGCAAGCTCAGGAGTAGAAAATGTCACGTCGATGACCGAGCCACCCCATCGCCGCACGCACGTCTGCTCGGTACCACGGTTGAGGACGCACAATCCTATCTCGGTGAGCCACTCGGTAACCGCTCTCCCCCGAGCGTCCGTCACCGGAGACCCCCACGCCGCGGACTTGGCGTTGAGGTCCCCGGCGACGAGAACGGGACGAGGGTGGCTCCTGCTCACCAAGGTCCCTACCTCGTCAAGGAGACCCTCGAGCTCGTGGAGTGGCCTATTAGGAGAGTGGTACATCCCAATGACCACAGCATGACCCACCCAGGCAGCAACGAACCCCCTACCCCTAACCACTCCGTCCAGAGCCGGCGAGTAAAGCGGCGATTGCGTGGTGATGGCCACCAACCCATCAACGTCACCGACCCAATCGGGTCTCGACGGGACCGTGTAGGGCTCCGTGACAACTGCCACTTGCACCGACCTCTCCGCCAAACTCTGGAGCAAGAGATCCTGAGCCCCGGCAGAGTGGTTGACGTTCGCTTGGAGGAATGTCAGGCCCATCCTAACCCACCTCCATGCTCGCCATCTGCTTCCCTGCCGGGGCAGTCGGCTGCGACTTGGCCTTGGCCTCAGCCGCCACCGACTTACGGTGCACTCCTTTCTTACTCGGGGGCTTGGCGCAAGCCTTGCCCCCGGAAAGGTGGCCCGCAGGTTTCCCCGCCGCCGCACATATACTGCAACGGGGATGCGCGGTGCAAGTATTGGCTTTATGGCCAACGCAGCCACAACGATAGCACTCGTCGCTGCGATCAGTGTCAGACGTGCACTGGGCCTTGATGTGGCCCGGTGTCAGACACCTGAAGCAGCGGCGAGGCCTGGCGTCCAGGATTTTTACCTGGGCCGCCACCCAGCCGACATAGAGACGGCCGCCGTTGGAGGTCACCCTCTTGGCTGCCGCAATTGGGCAGCGAATGAACGCTGTGCCCATTCCGCCCCATCCCCTTCGGATGTCCCCGACTTTGTAGTCATCCGGGGACCCTCCACCTGCCCTGACCAGGGCGTGTTTTAGCTCACCGCCGTCCACGCTGTCATCCAGGCCACCCACACGGAGGTCCACCGTGATGACAGGTCTCGCGATGCGCACATCCTCTACTCCCTGGAAGACCTCCCTGAGCTTTGCAGCCAGGGAGTCAGCCTTCTCGGCTTTGTCCACTCCAGGGACCTCGAGGACGCGCGCACCCGTGGCGGTGGTCCTCATCTTTATCGGCGGTACGCCCAGGGCCTGAAGGTCGATCTTCTCCCTGGCGTCCGCCAGCACCTTAGCGTAGCTAAGGCCTTTTTCCGCCGACCCCGGCTGCAGTGTGATAACCACAGCTGCAGTTCGGGGCGAGCGGAGCTTGTTCTTCTTCTTTTTAGCCGCCTTCTTCGGCCTCTTAGTTGTAGCGGAAGAAGGCGACTTCTGAGCCTGTGTATGGTGGGGCCTGCCAGCCCCCTCCGACCTCTTTTTCAGGCCCCGCCTCGCCACTGTGCTCCACTGCTCCAGCAGTGGTGCTGGCTGTGAAGCCGCAGCCGTTGACGGAGCAGAGCTCTTCGAATCAGGAGCAGCCTTGGTAGCGGTAGCCTTACCCTTCACCTTCGGAGGCCCCTTCTGGGACTTTGTCGCAGTTGCTTCAGCAGCCGCGGCACGACGCATGTCCGCTGCTAGAGGCGGCCTCAGTCGCTGTTCTGGCAGCAAACGCGACTCGATGTTATCGAAGCGGGCATCTAACATCGCTCCAAATTGCGATGATAATGCCCGCGTCACTTCATCCGTGATTTGTGCAGCAAGCTGCGCTTTGGAGGCCTTGAGTTCGGCATTTTCTTTACGCAACCGATTGATCTCGGCCTCCTTCTTTTCGGCTTCAGCCGCCTGCTTTTTGTTGGCCTCGGCCAATAGCGCCACCTCTTCTGTGACGGACAGTTTGCACTGCTCGTCAAACAGTGAGGTAGCGATCGCCGTAGAGTCCCTTATCCTCTTCACAAAGACACCCTTTAGATTCGAGGATCTCGTGGCAACCTTTGTGATGAGGTTCATCGACTCATGGAATATGCGGGTCCTCTCCACCGGATCAAGTCCCTCCAGATTAGGCCTAGCACTAGGAACAGATGGCTTCAATTTGGAGAGAGTTTCCTCACTCTGCCGCCTGAGCTCCTCCGCTAGTTCTGCCTCGGCGGTGAGCCTTAATTCAGCTTCCTTCGCCTTGATATATTCGGCCTTGGCCTTTGCCAGACCGACGTACTCCCCCGTGGTCGGGGGACGCCCCCGTCCACGCCGGGCCGGAGCCACCTTGGGCTTCGGCTTGTCCGACTCATCCGAATTAACATCGTCCGAGTCCAAATCTCTGCGGCGCTTCCGCCACATTCCAGAAGATGACGCTCGGGATGAAACCCGGGACGCCACCGTCCGCACACTCGTGTCAGATGCATCATCCGCGGTGTCCGCGTCAGCATCTGGCATCACCACAACGTCCATATCAACAGGGCTTTTAAAGCCCTCGGCTCCCCTCTTCTTCTCAAAGGCAGCTGTTGCTCCCCCCGTATACGTGGAGCAGACAGAGCCGGTCTTTGAACGCGGCTCTGTGAGGGATTCCCCGGACGCAGTACGTCCGGGACCCTCCCGGGGAATCGTCTTTTTCGCAGTTGCCATATTTTTTAGTTTAACGTCCTACGACGTGCCACCCCAGACTGAGGACCCCTCAGCCATTCATCCCGGCACCGGGTGGCGGGCTTGGGATTAGGGTGATTTTTTATAGGGGTTTTCTTCCCCGCGGCCCGAAGACCCCCGGTCCTGACAAACAGGATTACGGGTTGGGCCGATCGGTGGTCTGTACCAGACCAGTCCGTCGCCCCCGCTTGCGCCGCCACTACTCAGCATAATGCCAAGACGCCGACCAAGCTCCGCAACCACAAGTGGCTGCCACACACACATCCACCTCGTCGCCGCTACTCAGCATAAGGCTGAGACGCCGACCCTCCTCCGCAACCGCTCGGTTGCCTGCCCTAAGGCCCTACGTCTGGTCACGAGACCCCTGCCTACCAGCCTTTCGGCCCTGGCCTACGGCCTCGTGGCCCCTACCTCTAGCGCTATAGTGCCTGGCCTCCTGATCTTTATACACCTAACGACCATGAGGCCCCTCCTATCGGCCATCGGCCGACCTAACGGCCTTGCGGCCCCTAGGGGTCTCTTACTTAGCATAAGTCTATGAGCAGCAAGTTTCCGAAACCATGACACACCTAACCTACCCTACCAGCCCTACTGAGACCCTTGAACCTATCAGTTACCACAATACCACTAGGCCTCCGGAAATTCAGCCGCCGGTTAAGCCGACGTTGCCCGAGGTACACCACGAGGAGGTAAACCGGCACCGTACCCCAACCTAACCTAACCTTCTTTTTTTTTTTTTTTTTTTTTTTTTTTTTTTTTTTTTTTTTGTTGACCGTGGGAAAATGCAATCTTTACGCACATTAAGTCCCGCACGCTTCGGGGAAAGCAGTGCGGGGCGTGCCGGGCTCAGCAACCACCGGGGATAAGACCCAGTGGCGCCACTACCAGCTAAAAACACCACGGAGATCCCACCTCTCGGTTACGGCAGAGTTACGTGATCGTGGGAACACGCATCGCGACTCTGCCGGCCGATGTGTCCGCTTCACGCGGACCCCCTCGGAGCCATTCCCCCAGGAACTACGGCAAGACTCCTCAAGGCCCTATTGCAGGACGCCAGCTTCCCCTGCAGCCGACGCCCCAGGCCCCCCAAATGAGGACGGAGTGCGAGCCCTACGGGCCCGACCCCGCACCCTGCCCCTTCTTAGCGGCAACGAGAGAGGATCAGCCTCCCTCTGTCGCTCATCAGCCTCTCGCCGCGAGACCACCGCCTCGCTGAATGCAGTTACTGCACTCCAAGCTCTTTCATCTCCCACCATCTTTCTGATGATAGTGGGTAGAGAAAGGTCTGTGCCGACTACTGCGACCAAATCCTGGCGCCTATCATCCTCCCCCGGACATGCCTCCAGAGCGTGCTGCGCGGTATCTTCCGCGCAGCCGCACCGGTGACAGATCGGCGTCGCCTCCCTCCGGGCCACATTGCACAAGTACCTCCCGAAACATCCATGTCCCGAGAGGACCTGCGTGAGCCTGAAGGTCAGCACACCATGCCTTCGTGTGACCCACTCAGCGAGCACCGGCCGCATCGCCCCGAGAAGCCGACGAGCTCCAGATCCCCTTTGCGAGTGCTCTAGGAGCCTCCCGCGCCAGGTCTCCAGGGCAAGCGACCTCCCGTCATCCCGCCAACGAACTACTTCCGCTGCAGGCGGAAGTTCGCCTCGCGCCTTCGCCCGCTCCTTCCGCCAGAAGATCGAGGACAGGACTTCTGCCTCTAGGTCCCAAGGCAGAGAACCGGCGAGAGCACAGGCTACCTCGTGTGAGAGTGTGCGATACCCCCTGCACACTCTCACTGCCATCACCCTCTGAGCCTGCCGGAGAATGGCAGTCTCTAGAGGTTTTAAACAGCCCATATAGGGGCCCCATAAAGGGCCATTGAGCGCACCACCGCCATATAAAGGCGGCGACAGCTACCAACCTAACCTAACCTAACCTAACCTAACCTAACCTAACCTAACCTAACCTTTTTTTTTTTTTTTTTTTTTTGTTGACGCAGTGGAAATGCTGTTACGCATCCCTCCAGCCGGGTGCACCGGGGGGTATGTCGGGCTCGCCGGCCATGCCCGCAATTTGGCATGGCAGCCCTACCGACTAAAACCACTGCGGCCCCTACCACGCCTTTTGTGGGGGGGGGGTACTGGAGGGTCATCTTACGACATTCTACTCCAGCACCCCCGGCGTATGGCCAGCTACTGGCCACGACCCGTCGTCATTCCTGGCGGTGGGAGGAGGCGGGCGTAGCGCAGCCTCCACCTCCCTGGCCGCCGCCTGCGGAGCGAGTTCGCATGTGCGAGTGCCTCACGTTCCCGCTCCGCAGCCTCCTTCTGGATCATCACGGCCTCACAGAATGAGGCAACGGCTGACCAGAACCTGCCGCCGCTCAGCATTTGTGATACTACAGCTGGCAGCGACAGATCACTCCCGATTACCGCCGACAGGTCGTGGCGCTGAGGCCCCCAGGCGGGGCATTCTTCTAGGGTGTGACGCGCATTGTCGATTGGCGCGCCACACTCATGACATCCAGGGGCCTCTTCTCTACCGATTCGGTGCAGGTACTCACCAAAAACCCCATGTCCGGTGAGCACCTGCGACAGCCGGAAGGTTAGGCTGCCGTGCCTCCTGCTTATCCAGCGGCGGAGATGCGGCGCGATCGCCTCCACCGTTTCACGCCCCGCTTCGGGGGACTCCAAGTCCCCTCTCCACCGCCGGATTACTGTCCTTCGAGACGCTTCCTTTACTCTGCCCATTTCTCCATCAGAGATTCGCTCACCCCGAGTACGCACTGCAGCACGGAACCGATAGGCTTCCGCCAGCGCCTCAGCCTGAAGCGGCCAAGGCGGGTCGCCCGCCAACAACGTAGCCGCAGTCCAGGACACCGTACGGTAGCCCCTAATGCATCTTACCGCCATGACCCTCTGCGACTTTCGCAGGAGGGTCTTACTGCGGGCGGTGAGTGAATCCGCCCAGATAGGGGCACCATACAGTGCCATGGACCGCAGGATGCCAGCGTATAAACGCCGGCATGACGACGCAGGACCTCCAATATTAGGAAGAAGCCTACCGAGAGCCGCAGCCGAGTTAATAAGTCTCGGAGCGAGCTGGGCAAAGTGCGCCTCGAACTTAAGTCTACCATCCAGGTGCAGGCCCAGGTATTTCATATGGGCCCGCACCGGCACGACAGCCCCCTGGACACTGATGCATGCTCCCCGGGGGGGACCTCGGCGTGGACCATGGAATAGGAGGGCCTCGGTCTTCGACAGCGAGACCCTCAGGCCCAGCGCGTTAATCCGGTCGACGACGAGCGCGACACCGACCTCCGCCAATCGGGCGGCCTCCTCAAAGCCGGACGTCCTCACCGTAATGAGGGTATCATCCGCGTAACAAATTACCCCCATCCCGGCAAGGAGCCGGCCCCGCAGAAGCCAGTCAAACCCGACGTTCCACAGGATTGGACCCAGGACAGAACCCTGCGGAACACCGCACTCGACCCGATGGCGGTACAAGCGCCCGTCGCCCCCCTCCCAAAGCACACACCTCCCCTCGAGGTACGCCTCCAACAGCCTCCGAAGATACGGAGGCACCTCGTGATATCGGAGCGCCTCCTTCAGCGTCCCGTGAGGAAGGCTGTTGAAGGCGTTCTTTATGTCGAGCGAGACTGCCAGAACCACCTTACCTTCAGCCACTGCTGTGGTGGCGAGGGCCTTCAGGGCGGCCAGTGCATCGATTGTTGACCGACCTGCCCTGAACCCGTACTGCGCATCCGACAGTCCCGGCCCGACGTCCTCGAGGTGCTGAGCAAGACGACCCGCGAGCACTCTCTCAAACAACTTGGCCGTCTCGTCCAGCAGAACCAGAGGCCTGTATGCGGAAGGAGAGCTAATCGGACGACCCTCCTTCAGCAACAGGCACAACCTTCCGGTCTTCCAGATCTCCGGGAACTGCCCGGTTTGCAAACACTTGTTTAGCAGCTCCCGGAGGAACTCCTTTAAATATTCAGAGGCAATGCCGAGTACGAGACCTGGGACGCCGTCCGGTCCAGGCGCTTTCCTCTTACCACGAAGGCGGGAGAGGGCAACATCCATTTCCGTGTCGGTGACGAGGGGTATCGGTATCTCCTCCTCCACCAACCGGGGAGCCATTGTGGGGGGAGCATGTCCCACGGAGCGCGGGAACAACTCCACCACCAGCCCCGACACGAGATCCGGCTCCATTGATTCAATTATGGGAGCGCCATGGGCGCGGAGCTTGTTCCGCGCCCGTTGGTAAGTGCGCCCCCATGGATCCCGGTCGAGGTCCGCAAGCAACTCCCCGCGAGCCCTCTCCTTGGCCTGGCTGATGGCCAGCTGCAAGCCCTTCTTCCTACTGCGATACTCGGTTCGCAGCTGACCCTCAAGAACGACGTCCCTATTGCTGCGCTGACGGCACCGGACGTAGGCGCGCCGCGCACGATTGCAGGACACCCGGAGGTCGGCGATCTCGGGCGTCCACCAGTAAACCTGCCGGCGCGGCGGCGCTCGCCGGGCCCTCGGCATCGCCGCATCACACACCGCCATTAAACTTTTCTTCCATTTGCCTGCGAGCTCCTCCGCATTTATGCTGCTCTGCCCATTCACAAGACCCCAGCGCTGCACTATGGCAGCCTCCCGGACCATTTCGGTATCTAACCGTCCGAGCGCCCATTTTGGGAGTCTGCCGTTCGCACGCCGGTGCCCCGGTGGCCCCTGAAGGGCGGAGACCTCGAACCTGATGTATCGGTGGTCCGATAGGGTCTCCACCTCTTCTTCCACTCTCCAGTCACTCACACCCTGTGTGACATCGGGGGTGGCGAAAGACAGGTCTACGATAGACCCACCCCGTTGCCGCACGCAGGTGTGGACGGTCCCTCTATTAAGGAGGGACAGACCGGCGAGTAGGGACCACTCTTCGACGACCTCGCCTCTGGCATCCGTGGCGGAGCTCCCCCACACTCGGGACTTCGCATTAAAGTCGCCGAGGACTATGACAGGTCTCGGCGATTGTCTTCGGACCGCGGCGCCGACGGAGTCCAGGAACAATTCAAACTCCGCCAGCCCGCGGTTGGGGGAGAAATAGATACCAATTATTGCGAAGTCCCGCCATCCCGCCACGGCATAGCCATTTCCCCTCTCCAAAGCCGAGAGAGGCGGGCCGCAATTTCCGCTGGACAGAACAGCAACATCTTCATTTAGGTCCCCCACCCAATTAGGTGTGTGGGGGACAAAATAGGGCTCGCAGGCCACCGCTAAATGTATGCCCCACTCCGCCACGGACTGCAGAAACAAGTCCTGGGCCCCGGCGGAGTGGTTCAAATTTCCCTGGAGGAATTTGAAATTATCTCCCATTACGAGGATATAAGGGTTTCCTCCTCAGCCTGGTGGCTTTCCCTACTTTCAATTCTGGTGGCCCGATGCACCGCGGCCACTGTTCCTTCCTTTCCTTTTATAGAGGGAGGCTTACAGGCCCTCCCTCCCATGGTATGCTCAGCAGGACGTCCCGCTGCTGAACACACGGCGCAGCGTGGCTTCGCCACGCATTCTGC
Organism: Leucoma salicis; assembly: GCA_948253155.1. Taxonomy (NCBI): domain Eukaryota; kingdom Metazoa; phylum Arthropoda; class Insecta; order Lepidoptera; family Erebidae; genus Leucoma; species Leucoma salicis. Next base: position 44,706 of record OX411830.1, read on the forward strand.
CAACCGATGCCCAGTACAGCCACACCGGAAGCAGAGGTTCGACCTATCAATTCCGACCGGGCATAGCCGGCCCGCATGCCCCAGGCTCTGGCACTTGAAGCATCTCAAGGGGAGCGGATCAAGCGCCCGGACCCCAGCCGAGCTCCATCCGACGAGAAGGCGTCCTGTACCGACCAGGATCTTGGCCGCAGTTACAGGGCAGCGGACTTTTGTTGTACCCATGCCATTTGGCCCGCGTCGTATGTCCCCGACTTGGACCTGCTTAGGAGCGCATCCAGTAGACCGAGCGACAGCCGAAACAATCTTCTCCTTAGTGACGGAGTCATCCATACCTGTCACCCGCAAATCCGCACATTTGACAGGGCGGACGACATCCGCCACTCCATTCAATGCACCTCGCAGTTTCTCCGCAAGTTGATCGGCGGTTTCGGCGTTCTGCGCCTTTGGGAGCAGGAGGACCCTAGCTCCTGTCACAGCTCGCCTTACTCTGAGGCCCTCGTTTATACCCAGTTCAGGGAGATTGACGGACTCCTCAGCGCGGGTAAGCGCATCGGCGTAAGTCAGCCCACGCTCGGCCGCAGCCGGCTGCAGAGTTATCACTACAGCCGGTGCACGAGGAGGGGCGAGTGGCGACTTCTTTTTCCTCCTCCTGTTCTTTTTCTTGTTGCTGTTTGCCGATTCGGCCACCTTAGGTACGGTCGAGGGTGCATCAACAATGGGCGCAGCAGGGGCGGGAGTCTTTTTCGACCTCTTCTTGACCACAGTAACCCAGCTCTCCGCCGGTGTGGTCGGGGCGGGAGGGTCCTTGGCCGTTGATGGTCCTGCAACCGCAGGGGGTCCAGACGCAGTCTTCTTTGCAGCAGCTACTGCAGGTGCATCCGCTGCCTTTGCTGCAGTGGTCGTCGCCTCTTTACTCTTCCTATTTGCCGCCAGGGGTGGATGGGAGGTTGTTAGGGGAAGAAGACGGTCTTCAATGCCCGCTAAGCGGGCCGACATCATCTCCCCCATGGACCGAATTAGGGAGGCCTTTAGTTCCTCCATGGCATTCATCCCACTGGGGATATCTTCAGGCATCGTCGTGGTCGTCGGCGTAGCCGTTGACGAGGTAGCCTTCAGCTCCTCAAACTGCTTCCTGTGGGAAGCCACTTCTGCCTTAAGAAGCTCGTTTTCTCTCCGGAGACGTTTGACGTCTGCGCGAAGGCGGATTAGGTTCTCCGACTCCGATTTAGAGGCTAGGGCCTCAATTACCGCCTGCATTGCGGCCGCTCTTGCATAAATGGTATGCATTACCGAGCCTTTAATTTTGCCCGACTTTGCAACCGCGTCAAAAATGGCAGCGACGTTTTTGCCACCCAAGGCCATAACTTCTTCCGGCCCCATGCAGGCCACATGCTCCACAGAAGGGCCTTCCGATCCGGAGAGATTTTCCCTCTCCGCCTCGCACATTGCCTTCTTGAAGACTCGACTTCTGAAGACTTTAACATAGTCTATTTCATCTTTTTCGAGCTGCGCCTTACGAAAGGCGGCTCGCGTTAGGCTAGTGGTACTGCCGCGCTCTTCACTACCTTTCCCATAGCGAGACGGATTGGATTTTGAAGTGGGCTCTGAATCTGAGTCAGTGCCTGTGTCACAACTCCCTAAGTGATATTCGAGCGGACGATTCCGCCCTACCGATGAAGTGTTCATGACGTTTACGTCCGATTGGACAGCCGTAGTTACTTCGGGTAGGACGACCGGGCGACGAGATTGTCTCCCTCCAACGACTGGGGACTGCCTAGGTGCAGGGTTAGCACTCACCACTGATTCCAGGGAGGTCACCGCAGCTAAGGTGTTCTCCTCCCGCCGACACGAGCGCGTCGCTGCTTGCTCAGTCAGCGGAGACAGAGCACGCATACACCCTGACACAGACGGCGCGACCACACCGGGCCCCATCGTCAGATCCCGGATGGCGGATTGAGCACGGGAGCGCGTAAGGCGCACTGTTGGCGGAGAGGCAACGTCAGAAGCACCACTATGCACGTCCGGTAACGCTCCAACGCCGCCCCCCTCGTCGATCGGACCTTGCAAGTCGTGGCTGATTACGTCCACCAGCTGTACGAACGGTCCCTTTTTCCGGGGTGGTGTCCGCATGCAAGACATAATAACTGCAGAATTTGGATGTTGGTGAGAACCAAGGGTAAAAAGTGTATGTGATGTATGTTGGATATGTTTAAGAATTACTGGCAAAATTATAGGTGGTAGGGTAGGTTGTAAGGGTAGATATTTGATCCTTAGCAGGTTTGTAATTCGAAAATGAAATAAAAATTTTCCACATATATTGTATTATATTTGTCTATTTATATGTGTTGTTTAAATTTTATACGTCGTAGAGAAAAGGGTGGGTTGGCCGGGTCAAATTTTAAAAATTGAGTGATCAGAAAGGGCACAAATGGGGTATCGGCGTGTAGGGCTTGATGAGCACTACACGATAGGTGAAGAAACCGGAAGGGTCTCTATACAAAAAAGTGAAGTTAGGCTGCAAAAACTGATAAAAATGTTCTAGGAACGACTTTTTGTGGTACAAACTGTGTTATATTTCAGAAACCTGAAGGATTATCTGCGTGAAAGTAGTATCGATAAAAAGGGCTGTAAACGACGAACAAACTAAGACCTCAATCACCAACGTGGACCGAGGATAGCAGACAGGATGGTAAGTATAAAGTTGCAATTTGGTATTTTTCAGCAAAAATTTAACGTTTTTAGTTATATATTGCGTTATTATACACAAACCTGAAGGGTATACTACAATTATTTACTACTGGATGAAAGACTATTAGACGAGGAACAATTTAAGACCTCAACCACCAACGTGGACTGAGGATAAGCAACAGAAGGTAAGTGTTAAGGTGAATATTTTAAATGTGAGCTAACGAAAATGTACTAAGTTGATATCTAAGAAAAAATTTTCAAAATTTCAGGGCTCTGAAGGAACCACTGACGTATAGTATGCTAAGGATAATTACAAGAAACTAAAGGGAGCAAAAAACAGACTGAAAATCGCACTAAAAACCTAAAAATTTCGATCAACCTAACCTAACCTAACCTAACCTAACCTAACCTAACCTAACCTAACCTTTTTTTTTTTTTTTTTTTTTTTTTTTTTTTTTTTTTTTTTTTTGACGCAGTGGAAATGCTTTTACGCATCCCCCCAGCCGGGTGCACTGGGGGGTATGTCGGGCTCGCCACCACGCCCCCAATTTTGCATGGCAGCCCTACCGACTAAAACCACTGCGGCCCCTACCACGCCTTTTGTGGGGGGTACTGGAGGGTCATCTTACGACATTCTACTCCAGCACCCCCGGCGTATGGCCAGCTACTGGCCACGACCCGTCGTCACTCCTGGCGGTGGGAGGAGGCGGGCGTAGCGCAGCCTCCACCTCCCTGGCCGCCGCCTGCGGAGCGAGTTCGCATGTGCGAGTGCCTCGCGTTCCCGCTCCGCGGCCTCCTTCTGGATCATCACGGCCTCACAGAAAGAGGCAACGGCTGACCAGAACCTGCCGCCGCTCAGCATTTGTGATACTACAGCTGGCAGCGACAGATCACTCCCGATTACCGCCGACAGGTCGTGGCGCTGAGGCCCCCAGGCGGGGCATTCTTCTAAGGTGTGGCGCGCATTATCAATTGGCGCGCCACACTCGTGGCATCCGGGGGCCTCTTCTCTACCAATTCGGTGCAGGTACCCACCGAAGACCCCATGTCCGGTGAGCACCTGCGACAGCCGGAAGGTTAGGCTGCCGTGCCTTCTGCTTATCCAGCGGCGGAGATGCGGCGCGATCGCCTCCACTGTTTCACGCCCCGCTTCGGGGGACTCCAAGTCCCCCCTCCACCGCCGGATCACTGTCCTTCGAGACGCTTCCTTTACTCTGCCCATTTCTCCATCAGAGATTCGCTCACCCCGAGTACGCGCAGCAGCGCGAAACCGATAGGCTTCTGCCAGCGCCTCAGCCTGAAGTGGCCAAGGCGGGTCGCCCGCCAACAACGTAGCCGCAGTCCAGGACACCGTACGGTAGCCCCTAATGCATCTCACCGCCATGACCCTCTGCGACTTTCGCAGGAGGGCCTTACTGCGGGCGGTAAGAGAGTCCGCCCAGATAGGGGCACCATACAGTGCCATGGACCGTAGGATGCCAGCGTATAAACGCCGGCAGGACGACCCAGGGCCTCCAGTATTGGGAAGAAGCCTACCGAGAGCCACAGCCGATTTTATGAGTCTCGGGGCGAGCTGGGCAAAGTGCGCCTCGAACTTCAGCCTACCATCCAGGTGCAGGCCCAGGTATTTCATCTGGGCCCGCACCGGCACGACAGCCCCCTGGACACTGATGCATGCTCCCCGGGGGGGAGGAACCTAACCTAACCTAACCTAACCTAACCTAACCTAACCTAACCTAACCTAACCTAACCTAACCTAACCTAACCTAACCTAACCTAACCTAACCTAACCTAACCTAACCTAACCTAACCTAACCTAACCTAACCTAACCTAACCTAACCTAACCTAACCTAACCTAACCTAACCTAACCTAACCTAACCTAACCTAACCTAACCTAACCTAACCTAACCTAACCTAACCTAACCTAACCTAACCTAACCTAACCTAACCTAACCTAACCTAACCTAACCTAACCTAACCCAGCGTATTCTGCGCCTCAAGACGAGCGTTCTGAGCCTCAAGGCGCTTATTTTGTTCCGCCAAGCGCTGGACCGACAGCGTGATCTCGTGCGCAGCGTCCTTAAGGCCACGCACGAAGTTTCCTTTGAGGTTTCGCGAACCAGCTGCCACCGTCTCCACTATGGCCACACTGTTCAGGGCCCTCTCCTCAGCCTGGGCCGTCCCAATATGGCCCTCGTCTGGGAGGCGGAGCTTCTCCGTTAGGAGCGCCAGGCGCTCCTCGGCGTTCTGCTCCGCCTCCAGTCTTTTAAGGCCTAAGGCCTCTGCCCTGCTGGCAGATAGGGCACGCAGAGGAGGTGCCACAGGTCGACTGACGCCTCGACCCCTAGCGCTATACTGCGCTTTCAGGGGAGGCGTCTCGGCAGAGCAACCCTCCAACTCTGGCGCCCCGCCACCCCGGGACATGGTGCGCTTTCGAGACGGTTGGTCCACCTCCATCTGCCCTGCACCGATGTCCATAGCAGCCAAGGATGTCGAGCTGCCCGTCTTTCTACTATTTGCCCTGCTTAGGGCACCATCACCTTCTTCAGCAGCGGACATCTCGGAAGCCGAATTAGCAGCCGAGCTATCCGTCGCCGAAGTTCCCTCCTTTTTGTTCCCACGTCCCTTGCGGGACCGAAACTTTCCTCTAGCGTCACGCAATGGTGGTTGTGGCGCGACCAATGACCTTGCTGATGATGTGGGGGCCGTATTTACAGCCGGTCCCCCATCGGGTGAGGCATCGGGTGTTGCACCCGATTCCGTCGATTGTAAATTATTTTTAGACGTTTCCATTCTGTTCCCACGAGTATGGGAGAAAGGAGGTCCACCCGGGCAGAGCTCCCAATACCCGGGCAAGCGTACATTTGTAACCCAACACAGGGGGTCCGCAGGTACCCTGGCTGGGGGTGCGCTAGAGACTGAACTACCCATCAGCCATGCATCTCCTCGCCGCGCGCCAGAGCTTGAGATTCGGGGTAATTTTTTATAGAGGTTGTCTTCCTCGCGGTCCGGGCGATTAAGCCAAGACCCTCGTTCCTGTATGCCCGCGAGACGTAACCACAGGCACGCGCTCAGGTTTACGATTTGGGACGGGGGGGGCCGCTGTGGCCCCACTGTCCCCCCTCTCCAGAGCCCGGTGAGCCAGTCTGGCCCCACCGACTCCGACGCCTGGTCTATCCGCTGTGCCCTCTGCTGAGTCAGAGGGACACGCGGAGACCCGTCCTGTCCGGAATTTTAGCCGCCGGCGACTGCCGACGTTGCCCGGGGTGCACCACTAGGAGGTAAACCGGACAAATTAGCACCCCAACCTAACCTAACCTTTTTTTTTTTTTTTTTTTTTATTTTAGGTGGGCAAAAATGTCCTACCGCACACCCCGCTACCCGGGGAGACAACGGGGTAGTGTGGGGCTCTCACCCACTAAAAACCCACCGTGCGCCCTCACCCGCCCTTGCTACGGCGGATCACGGGAACCGCGTCGTTTCTCCGCGATCCGCAGGCGGCAGCCCCTTCGGGCACCCTCTCTTGAGCGACGCCCCGCGCACTTGGGCGTCACACCTTCGCGGTAGGCTTCCGCGGACGGCAGGGTACTCCCCGACCCCACCGTCCGCAGCCTCGGCTAGGGCGGCATCAGGCGCAGGTAAGCGCGCGCACGCCGCCCCGCGCGCCGGCGGCGAATCGGGTCCGCGAAGGAGGATTCCTCCCGGGCCCTCTCCGCCGCCTCCTTCCGCGAGATGACAGCCTCGCAGAAGGCGGCGACCGCGGTCCAGGCCCTGTCACTGCCAACCATCGCTCGCGCAACGGCCGGCAGCGACAGGTCCACGCCTATGACTGCAGCGAGTTCCCGGCGCTGCACATCCCAGGCCGGGCACGACTCGAGCGTGTGCTGCGCCGAGTCCTCGCCGCAGTCGCAGTGGTGACAACCTGGGGTCGTCTCCCTCCTAGCGATCGTGTGCAGGTATTTGCCGAAGCAACCGTGCCCCGACAAAACCTGCACCAACCGGAAGGTGAGGACCCCGTGCTGCCGCCCTGCCCATTCTTCCAAGATCGGCTGGAGCGCCCCAACGGTCCAGAGACCAGCCCGGGGCGTCTCCAGCCGAGACCTCCACTTTAGGACGGTGGCGCGGCGGGCATCTTCCCGCCACGCAGAGATTGCGCTTGGCGAGGGGCGGCTGCCCCCCGCCCGCGCCGTCGACGCCCACCGATAAACGTCGGCGAGCACTTCCGCCTCCAGATCCCAAGGGGGGGTTCCGGCCAACGCGCAGGCTGCATCGCACGAGACCGTGCGGTACCCGCGTATTGCCCTGACCGCTACGACCCTCTGTGGACGCCACAGAAGGGCCCTATTGCGAGCGGCCAGGGACTCCGCCCACACAGGCGCGCCGTACAGTGCCATTGACCGTACTACCCCCGCGTAGAGTCGTCGACACGCGAGACTCGGTCCGCCCAAATTCGGCATCAGTCGCCCGAGGGCGGACGCCGTGCCGACGAGCTTTGGCGCAAGACGGCGGAAGTGCTCGTCAAAGTGCCACCGTCCATCCAATACCAGGCCCAGGTACTTGATGTGGGCCTGGATTGGAAAGCCCACACCGTTGACCGTTATCGAGGCGCCGGCGGGTGGGCCGCGTCGGGGCCCATGGAAGAGTAGGGCCTCCGACTTTTCAAGGGCCACCCTAAGCCCCAGCGCCTCGATCCGCCTGACCACCTCCGCGGTTCCTGAGGTGGCCAGCGTTGCCGCCTCCTCGAGGGTCCCGCCCCGGGCTGTGACGAGCGTATCGTCTGCGTAGCAAATTACGCCCAGCCCGGGGGGGAGCCGGCCACGGAGGACCCAGTCGTAGCCGATGTCCCACAGGAGCGGCCCTAGAACCGAATCCTGCGGGACGCCGCACGACATAGCCCTCCTTACAACGTCCCCTTCCCGGTCCACGAAGAGGACGCTGCGGCCGTCGAGGTAGTCCGCCACCAGCCGCCTTAGGTAGAGGGGCACTCCATGGTACCGGAGTGCCTCCTTGATGCAGCCGAATGGCAGACTATTGAAGGCGTTGGCGATGTCGAGCGACACCGCCAACAGCACTTCCCTCGAGGTGACGGCCTCCGCAGCCGCAGCCTTCAAGCGCAGGATGGCGTCGACCGTAGACCGACCCGCCCGAAATCCGAACTGGGCATCGGACAGGTCGGGGCCGACCGCACCTAGGTGCCGGACGATGCGGGCAGCGACAACCCGCTCGAGCAGTTTGCCCGCCTCGTCCAGCAACACGATGGGCCTGAAGGCCGCGACTGTATTCGGAGACCGTCCCGGCTTCGGCAGGAGCACGAGCTTCCCCTCCTTCCAGCAGTCAGGGAACCGTCCGGACACCAGGCAAGCGTCGAACAGTCCCCTGAGGCGGGGCTCTAGGTGGTCGAGGACCAGGGCCAGCACTCGGGCGGGAACCCCGTCCGGCCCGGGGGCGGCGCTTCTCCGCATACGCGCCACCGCCGCCCCCATTTCCGTCGTCGTCACGGGCGGTACCTCCCCGTCGTCGGCCTCCCGGTCGTCATCTGGCGGAGCCATGACCGGGGGCGTGTGCACCGCCCGTGAAGGGAATAGTCCCTCAACCACCTCAGAGAGGAAGCCCGGCTGGAGGGTCTCCGTAAGGGGGGGGCCCTGGGCGCGGAGCTTGTTGAGCGCCGCGCGGTACGGGCGTCCCCAGGGGTCACGCTCGAGACCCTCCAGCATCTCCTGCCTTTTCGCGTCTTTGGCGCGACAGATGGCCAGCTTAAACGCGGCGCGCGCACTGTTGTACGCCGCATACAGCCGGCCCTCCCGCTCCTCGTCGCGGATTCGGCGACGTCGGCTGCGGGTGTAGGACCTCCGGGCACGAATACAGGCCGCACGGAGGTCCGCCAGCTCCGGGGACCACCAGTAGACCCCCTTCCGTCGGGGCGGGCGCCGCACGCGGGGCATGGCCGCATCGCAGATCTGCGTAAGCATGCCGCGAATGCGGCCAGCCTCGGCGCCCACGTCTACCGTCAGGGGGGGAGGCAGCCAAGATTGAAAAATGGCCGCCTCCACCAGCAGCTCCCGGTCGAGCCTACCCACAGCCCATCGCGGAAAAGCGGGAGTTCTGTCCGCCGCGTGACCCCTGCTGGCGCCCTGAAGGGTCCGGGAGACCTCTATCTGAATGTATCTGTGGTCAGATAGGGTCTCGACCTCCTCCAGGACTCGCCAGCTCCTTACACGTGCGGCGACACCGGGGCTAGCGAACGAAAGGTCCACTATCGACCCGCCCCCGCGCCGCACGCACGTTAGGGCGGACCCTCGGTTTAGCAACACGAGGTCCGCCGCTTCCGCCCACTCTTGGACCGCCGCACCTCGGGCGTCCGTCCTGGGGGACCCCCACGCCGTTGATTTGGCGTTGAAGTCCCCCAGCACGAGCACAGGGCTCGGTGCCATACGCCGTATCGAGGTCTCCAGGCTGTGCAGGAAGACCTCGAAAGCCGCCAGACTACGATTGGGGGAGAAGTACACGCCATACAGCGTGACCCCTCCCCATTCAGCTGCCACATATCCCGTGCCCTTGTCCTTGACTGACAAGGGCGGGGAATGCGGCGCCGCCGACCCGACGACCGCCACGGAGCCATCCCCGCTACCCGCCCAATTGGGGCGATCGGGGACTACGTAGGGCTCCGCGGCTACGGCAACACCGATCGACCGCTCCGCCATGGATTGCAAAAAGAGGTCCTGCGCCCTGGCGGAGCGGCCGAGATTCCCTTGGAGGAGGATAGAGTCGTGCTCCATAAACTAGACCACGATATCCTCCTCCATGCGCTGCGGCGGTCCAGCCGCGCTGGGTTGGGCAGCCGGGGCCGATTGGCTGCCCACCCCCCTCTTAGGGCCTGACTTGGCCGGAGGCCTGCACCCCACCCGCCCCATGCGGCGCAACGGAAGCAAAGCCCGCTGCAGTCAAAGCAGTTGGTGCACAGCGGCCGGGTGTGACCGACCGCCATGCACTTGTAGCACCTGGCAGGCCGGGGCTCCAACGCGGTTACCCGCGCGGCGCTCCAGCCCACCAGGAGTCTACCGGCGGCGACCAAATCTTTGGCCGCCGCGACAGGGCACGATACCCAGACGGCACCCACACCACCTGGACCTGGGCGAATGGTGCCCACCCGGACGGCGCTGCTGGGAGACCCGGTTTTCGAGGCGATAGCCTCCCGGATCTCTTCCGCCGTCACGGAATCGTCCAGCCCGGAAATGCGCAGTTCGGCGCACTTCACGGGTCTGGCGACCCGGACACCACTCTCAGCCGGGAACAGGCCCAGCAGCCTCGCGGCCATCGCATCGGCCGTCTTGGCGCCCTCTGGCCCCAGGTACTCGAAAATCCGAGCACCTGTCCGGGCTTGGCGGGAGCGAGCGGAGACGTCCCCGAGATCGGAGACGTTTATCTCCCGCCGGGCACGCTTCAAGACGGCCTCGTACGTCAGGCCCTTTTCTTTTCCTTCAGGCAGCACGGTGATCACCACCGCGGCTGCCTTCGGTATCTTTAGCTTCCGCGACCTTCTTTTCCGGGGCGCCTTTGGAGCCTCCCCCCTCTGTGACATGGGCGCCGCCTCGCGCTCCGTAGCAACGCCGCGACGTTTAGCCCGGGATCGCCGGGGCTCCACTACCTGCCAGTCCCCGACTGAGGACGTAGCAGCGGCAGGCCCGGGAGCAGAAGCCCGGGGCGTGACCACCGCAGCCCGCGAGGGTGCGGCAGTCTGTCGCGGCACAGCAGCGCGCTGAGTCGCAGCAGCGCTTGATAGAGGTGGGAACTCCTCTCGGGGCTGACCCCTCGAGGCTTGTCCCGCCTTGCCTTTCTTCCTGTCCCGTTTTTTTTGGACTGCAGGAGTCGGTGCTCCTGGTGCTGGTGGCTTTGCCGCTGCTGCAGCGAACGACACATAGCCCTCTTGGCACGGCAGGGCTGCTGGTGCCGAGGCCATCGTGCCGTTCCTCTTATCTGCCGCTAGCGGTGGCCGCAGCCGTGGCTCCGGAGGCAGCCTCGCGGCTAGAGCGTCAAACCGCGGACCAAAGACCGCAGCAACGCGGTCAATGATCACGCGGACCGCCTCATCCTCTAGCTCCGGTCCGACGCTTGGCTGGGCGGTGGACGGACCCGGGGCAGCCGCGGGGAGCCCAAGCTCAACCCGCAACCCAGCCTGTCCCTGTTCCAACTCCGCCATCCGTGCCTCGAGGCAGCGGTTAGCTTCGTCGAGGCGCTGATTCTGCGCCTCCAGACGAGCGTTCTGAGCCTCGAGGCGCTTGTTCTGCTCCGCCAAGCGCCGGACCGACAACGAGAGTTCATGTGCAGCGTCTTTGAGGCCGCGCACGAAGTTCCCCTTCAGGTTCCTCGAGCCTGCAGCCACCGTCTCCACTATTGCCACACTGTTGAGCGGATAGCGCCCCTACGGTCCTAAAACTAGCCCGAGGCGTTTCCAGCCGAATCCTCCAACGGGTGACAATGGCGCGGCGGGCGTCGCCCCGCCATGCGTCTATTTGACTGGGCGGGAGGCGAACGCCCCCCGCACGCACTTCTGACACCCGCCGATAAACCTCGGCGAGCACCTCCGCCTCCAGATCCCACGGGGGGGTCCCGGCCAATGCGCAAGCGGCTTCGCACGACACCGTGCGGTACCCGCGGATTGCTCTGACCGCCACGACTCTCTGCGGTCTCCATAGAAGGGCCCTATTGCGGGCGGTCAGAGACTCCGCCCACACGGGTGCACCGTAAAGTGCCATTGACCGGACCACCCCCGCGTATAGCTGTCGGCACGCGATGCTGGGTCCGCCCAGGTTTGGCAACAGACGCCCGAGGGCGGACGCCGTGCCAACCAGTCTCGGCGCAAGCTGGCGGAAGTGCTCGTCGAAGTGCCACCGCCCGTCAAGGACCAGGCCCAAATATTTAATGTGGGCCTGGATTCCTACCCCCACACCATTTACCGTAATCGAGGCGCTGGCGGGTGGACCGCGTCGGGGCCCGTGAAATAGTAGGGCCTCTGACTTGTTGAGGGCCACCCTAAGCCCCAGCGCCTCGATACGTCTGACCACCTCCGCGGTACCCGAGGTGGCCAGTCTCGCCGCCTCCTCGAAGTTCCCTCCCCGGGCTGTGACGAGGGTATCGTCTGCGTAACAAATTACGCCCAGCCCGGGGGGAAGTCGGCCACGTAGGACCCAGTCGTACCCGATGTCCCACAGGAGCGGTCCCAGGACAGATCCCTGTGGGACACCGCACGACATGGGCCTCCTCATAGCGTCCCCTTCCCGGCTTACGAAGAGGACGCTGCGGCCTTCGAGGTAGTCCGCCACCAGCCGCCTCAGGTAGGCGGGCACACCGTGGAATCGGAGTGCCTCCCTGATGCAGCCGAATGGCAGACTGTTAAATGCGTTGGCGATGTCCAGCGACACCGCCAACAGCACCCCTCGCTGAGCGACGGCCTCCGTGGCCGCGGCCCTCAGACGCAGGATTGCGTCGACCGTCGAACGCCCCGAACGAAAACCGAACTGAGCGTCCGACAGGTCGGGGCCCACCTCCACAAGGTGCTGGACGATACGGGTGGAAATAATCCTCTCGAGTAGCTTACCCGCATCGTCCAGCAGCACGATGGGCCTAAAGGCCGCGACCGAATCCGGGGACCGTCCCGGTTTCGGCAGGAGCACGAGCTTTCCCTCCTTCCAGCAGTCAGGAAACCGCCCAGACGCCAGGCTCGCGTTGAACAGTCTCCTGAGGCGGGGCTCCAGATGGTCGAGGACCAGGGCCAGAACTCGGGCAGGAACCCCATCCGGCCCGGGGGCAGCGGTCTTCCGCATGCGCGACACCGCCACCTCCATTTCCGTCTCGGAGACGGGCGGCACACTCTCCTCGTCTGCCTCCCGGTCGTCATCTGGCGGAGCCATGACCGGGGGCGTGTGCGTTGCCCGCCGTGGGAACAGACCCTCGACCACCTCGGTGAGGAAGCTCGGCTGGAGCGTCTCCGTAAGGGGGGGGCCCTGAGTGCGGAGCTTGTTCAGCGCCGCACGGTACGGGCGTCCCCAGGGGTCACGGTCGAGACCCTCCAGCATCTCCTGCCGCTTCGCCTCTTTGGCGCGACAGATGGCCAGCTTAAACGCGGCGCGCGCGTTGCGGTACGCTTCGTATAGCCGGCCCTCCCGCTCAAGATCGCGGTTCAGCCGCCGGCTGCGGGTGTAGGACCTCCGGGCACTGATGCAAGCCGCACGGAGGTCCGCCAGCTCGTGGGACCACCAGTAGACCCCCTTCCTTTGGGGTGGTCGCCGTACACGGGGCATGGCTGCGTCGCAGATTTGCGACACTGCCTCGCGCCAACGGCCAGCCTCGGTGTCCACGTCCTCGGTCAGGGGGGTTGGGGACAGCCACGACGACACAATGGCCGCCTCCACTAGCAGGTCCCGGTTCAACCTACCCACAGCCCACCGCGGGAAAGCGGGAGCTCTGTCCGCCGCGTGACCCCTACTGGGGCCCCGGAGGGACCGGGAGACCTCTATCCGAATATAGCGATGATCAGATAGGGTCTCAACCTCCTCTAGGACACACCAGTCCCTTACCCGTGCCGCGACGGCGGGGCTAGCGAACGAAAGGTCCACTATCGACCCGCCCCACCGCCGCACGCACGTATTGGCGGACCCTCTGTTCAGCAAACAGAGGTCCGCCGCTGCCGCCCATTCCTCGACCGCCGCTCCACGGGCATCCGTCCTGGGGGACCCCCACGCCGTGGATTTGGCGTTAAAGTCCCCCAGTACCAAGACATGGCTAGGTGCTAGTCGCCGTATCGAGGTCTCCAGGTTGTGAAGGAAGACCTCGAAGGCAGCCAGACTTCGATTAGGGGAGAAGTAGATGCCATAGAGCGTGACACCCCCCCAATCGGCCGCAACATATCCCGTGCCCTTGTCCCTGACCGACTTTTTTTTTTTTTTTTTTTTTAGGTGGGCAAAAATGTCCTACCGCATCCCCGCTGCCCGGGGAGACAACGGGGTAGTGTGGGGCTCTCACCCACTAAAAACCCACCGTGCGCCCTCACCCGCCCTTGCTACGGCGGATCACGGGAACCGCGTCGTTTCTCCGCGATCCGCAGGCGGCAGCCCCTTCGGGCACCCTCTCTTGTGCGACGCCCCGCGCACTTGGGCGTCACACCTTCGCGGTAGGCTTCCGCGGACGGCAGGGTACTCCCCGACCCCACCGTCCGCAGCCTCGGCTAGGGCGGCATCAGGCGCAGGTAAGCGCGCGCACGCCGCCCCGCGCGCCGGCGGCGAATCGGGTCCGCGAAGGAGGATTCCTCCCGGGCCCTCTCCGCCGCCTCCTTCCGCGAGATGACAGCCTCGCAGAAGGCGGCGACCGCGGTCCAGGCCCTGTCACTGCCAACCATCGCTCGCGCAACGGCCGGCAGCGACAGGTCCACGACTATGACTGCAGCGAGTTCCCGGCGCTGCACATCCCAGGCCGGGCACGACTCGAGCTGCCCCCCGCCCGCGCCGTCGACGCCCGCCGATAAACGTCGGCGAGCACTTCCGCCTCCAGATCCCAAGGGGGGGTTCCGGCCAACGCGCAGGCTGCATCGCACGAGACCGTGCGGTACCCGCGTATTGCCCTGACCGCTACGACCCTCTGTGGACGCCACAGAAGGGCCCTATTGCGAGCGGCCAGGGACTCCGCCCACACGGGCGCGCCGTACAGTGCCATTGACCGTACTACCCCCGCGTAGAGTCGTCGACACGCGAGACTCGGTCCGCCCAAATTCGGCATCAGTCGCCCGAGGGCGGACGCCGTGCCGACGAGCTTTGGCGCAAGACGGCGGAAGTGCTCGTCAAAGTGCCACCATCCATCCAATACCAGGCCCAGGTACTTGATGTGGGCCTGGATTGGAAAGCCCACACCGTTGACCGTTATCGAGGCGCCGGCGGGTTGGCCGCGTCGGGGCCCATGGAAGAGTAGGGCCTCCGACTTTTCAAGGGCCACCCTAAGCCCCAGCGCCTCGATCCGCCTGACCACCTCCGCGGTTCCTGAGGTGGCCAGCGTTGCCGCCTCCTCGAGGGTCCCGCCCCGGGCTGTGACGAGCGTATCGTCTGCGTAGCAAATTACGCCCAGCCCGGGGGGGAGCCGGCCACGGAGGACCCAGTCGTAGCCGATGTCCCACAGGAGCGGCCCTAGAACCGAACCCTGCGGGACGCCGCACGACATAGCCCTCCTTACAACGTCCCCTTCCCGGTCCACGAAGAGGACGCTGCGGCCGTCGAGGTAGTCCGCCACCAGCCGCCTTAGGTAGAGGGGCACTCCATGGTACCGGAGTGCCTCCTTGATGCAGCCGAATGGCAGACTATTGAAGGCGTTGGCGATGTCGAGCGACACCGCCAACAGCACTTCCCTCGAGGTGACGGCCTCCGCAGCCGCGGCCCTCAAGCGCAGGATGGCGTCGACCGTAGACCGACCTGCCCGAAATCCGAACTGGGCATCGGACAGGTCGGGGCCGACCGCACCTAGGTGCCGGACGATGCGGGCAGCGACAACCCGCTCGAGCAGTTTGCCCGCCTCGTCCAGCAACACGATGGGCCTGAAGGCCGCGACTGTATTCGGAGACCGTCCCGGCTTCGGCAGGAGCACGAGCTTCCCCTCCTTCCAGCAGTCAGGGAACCGTCCGGACACCAGGCAAGCGTCGAACAGTCCCCTGAGGCGGGGCTCTAGGTGGTCGAGGACCAGGGCCAGCACTCGGGCGGGAACCCCGTCCGGCCCGGGGGCGGCGCTTCTCCGCATACGCGCTGTCGCCGCCCCCAAACCTTTTTTTTTTATTTTAGGTGGGCAAAAATGTCCTACCGCACACCCCGCTGCCCGGGGAGACAACGGGGTAGTGTGGGGCTCTCACCCACTAAAAACCCACCGTGCGCCCTCACCCGCCCTTGCTACGGCGGATCACGGGAACCGCGTCGTTTCTCCGCGATCCGCAGGCGGCAGCCCCTTCGGGCACCCTCTCTTGTGCGACGCCCCGCGCACTTGGGCGTCACACCTTCGCGGTAGGCTTCCGCGGACGGCAGGGTACTCCCCGACCCCACCGTCCGCAACCTCGGCTAGGGCGGCATCAGGCGCAGGTAAGCGCGCGCACGCCGCCCCACGCGCCGGCGACGAATCGGGTCCGCGAAGGAGGATTCCTCCCGGGCCCTCTTCGCCGCCTCCTTCCGCGAGATGACAGCCTCGCAGAAGGCGGCGACCGCGGTCCAGGCCCTGTCACTGCCAACCATCGCTCGCGCAACGGCCGGCAGCGACAGGTCCACGCCTATGACTGCAGCGAGTTCCCGGCGCTGCACATCCCAGGCCGGGCACGACTCGAGCGTGTGCTGCGCCGAGTCCTCGCCGCAGTCGCAGTGGTGACAGCCTGGGGTCGTCTCCCTCCTAGCGATCGTGTGCAGGTATTTGCCGAAGCAACCGTGCCCCGACAAAACCCGCACCAACCGGAAGGTGAGGACCCCGTGCTGCCACCCTGCCCATTCTTCCAAGATCGGCCGGAGCGCCCCCACGGTCCAGAGACCAGCCCGGGGCGTCTCCAGCCGAGACCTCCACTTTAGGACGGTGGCGCGGCGGGCATCTTCCCGCCACGCAGAGATTGCGCTTGGCGAGGGGCGGCTGCCCCCCGCCCGCGCCGTCGACGCCCGCCGATAAACGTCGGCGAGCACTTCCGCCTCCAGATCCCAAGGGGGGGTTCCGGCCAACGCGCAGGCTGCATCGCACGAGACCGTGCGGTACCCGCGTATTGCCCTGACCGCTACGACCCTCTGTGGACGCCACAGAAGGGCCCTATTGCGAGCGGCCAGGGACTCCGCCCACACGGGCGCGCCGTACAGTGCCATTGACCGTACTACCCCCGCGTAGAGTCGTCGACACGCGAGACTCGGTCCGCCCAAATTCGGCATCAGTCGCCCGAGGGCGGACGCCGTGCCGACGAGCTTTGGCGCAAGACGGCGGAAGTGCTCGTCAAAGTGCCACCGTCCATCCAATACCAGGCCCAGGTACTTGATGTGGGCCTGGATTGGAAAGCCCACACCGTTAACCGTTATCGAGGCGCCGGCGGGTGGGCCGCGTCGGGGCCCATGGAAGAGTAGGGCCTCCGACTTTTCAAGGGCCACCCTAAGCCCCAGCGCCTCGATCCGCCTGACCACCTCCGCGGTTCCTGAGGTGGCCAGCGTTGCCGCCTCCTCGAGGGTCCCGCCCCGGGCTGTGACGAGTGTATCGTCTGCGTAGCAAATTACGCCCAGCCCGGGGGGGAGCCGGCCACGGAGGACCCAGTCGTAGCCGATGTCCCACAGGAGCGGCCCTAGAACCGAACCCTGCGGGACGCCGCACGACATAGCCCTCCTTGCAACGTCCCCTTCCCGGTCCACGAAGAGGACGCTGCGGCCGTCGAGGTAGTCCGCCACCAGCCGCCTTAGGTAGAGGGGCACTCCATGGTACCGGAGTGCCTCCTTGATGCAGCCGAATGGCAGACTATTGAAGGCGTTGGCGATGTCGAGCGACACCGCCAACAGCACTTCCCTCGAGGTGACGGCCTCCGCAGCCGCGGCCTTCAAGCGCAGGATGGCGTCGACCGTAGACCGACCCGCCCGAAATCCGAACTGGGCATCGGACAGGTCGGGGCCGACCGCACCTAGGTGCCGGACGATGCGGGCAGCGACTACCCGCTCGAGCAGTTTGCCCGCCTCGTCCAGCAACACGATGGGCCTGAAGGCCGCGACTGTATTCGGAGACCGTCCCGGCTTCGGCAGGAGCACGAGCTTCCCCTCCTTCCAGCAGTCAGGGAACCGTCCGGACACCAGGCAAGCGTCGAACAGTCCCCTGAGGCGGGGCTCTAGGTGGTCGAGGACCAGGGCCAGCACTCGGGCGGGAACCCCGTCCGGCCCGGGGGCGGCGCTTCTCCGCATACGCGCTGCCGCCGCCCCCATTTCCGTCGTCGTCACGGGCGGTACCTCCCCGTCGTCGGCCTCCCGGTCGTCATCTGGCGGAGCCATGACCGGGGGCGTGTGCACCGCCCGTGAAGGGAATAGTCCCTCAACCACCTCAGAGAGGAAGCCCGGCTGGAGGGTCTCCGTAAGGGGGGGGCCCTGGGCGCGGAGCTTGTTGAGCACCGCGCGGTACGGGCGTCCCCAGGGGTCACGCTCGAGACCCTCCAGCATCTCCTGCCTTTTCGCCTCTTTGGCGCGACAGATGGCCAGCTTAAACGCGGCGCGCGCACTGTTGTACGCCGCATACAGCCGGCCCTCCCGCTCTTCGTCGCGGATTCGGCGACGTCGGCTGCGGGTGTAGGACCTCCGGGCACGAATACAGGCCACACGGAGGTCCGCCAGCTCCGGGGACCACCAGTAGACCCCCTTCCGTCGGGGCGGGCGCCGCACGCGGGGCATGGCCGCATCGCAGATCTGCGTAAGCATGCCGCGAATGCGGCCAGCCTCGGCGCCCACGTCTTCCGTCAGGGGGGGAGGCAGCCAAGATTGAAAAACGGCCGCCTCCACCAGCAGTTCCCGGTCGAGCCTACCCACAGCCCATCGCGGAAAAGCGGGAGTTCTGTCCGCCACGTGACCCCTGCTGGCGCCCTGAAGGGTCCGGGAGACCTCTATCTGAATGTATCTGTGGTCAGATAGGGTCTCGACCTCCTCCAGGACTCGCCAGCTCCTTACACGTGCAGCGACACCGGGGCTAGCGAACGAAAGGTCCACTATCGACCCGCCCCCGCGCCGCACGCACGTTAGGGCGGACCCCCACGCCGTTGACTTGGCGTTGAAGTCCCCCAGCACGAGCACAGGGCTCGGTGCCATACGCCGTATCGAGGTCTCCAGGCTGTGCAGGAAGACCTCGAAAGCCGCCAGACTACGATTGGGGGAGAAGTACACGCCATACAGCGTGACCCCTCCCCATTCAGCTGCCACATATCCCGTGCCCTTGTCCTTGACTGACAAGGGCAGGGAATGCGGCGCCGCCGACCCGACGACCGCCACGGAGCCATCCCCGCTACCCGCCCAATTGGGGCGATCGGGGACTATGTAGGGCTCCGCGGCTACGGCAACACCGATCGACCGCTCCGCCATGGATTGCAGGAAGAGGTCCTGCGCCCTGGCGGAGCGGCCGAGATTCCCTTGGAGGAGGATAGAGTCGTGCTCCATAAACTAGACCACGATATCCTCCTCCATGCGCTGCGGCGGTCCAGCCGCGCTGGGTTGGGCAGCCGGGGCCGATTGGCTGCCCACCCCCCTCTTAGGGCCTGACTTGGCCGGAGGCCTGCACCCCACCCGCCCCATGCAGTGGTTGGCGGGGCGGTTGCCCGCCGCACATGCGGGGCAGTGTGGGGCGGCAGTACAGGTCGCCGCCTGGTGCCCTGCCTGACCGCAGCGGAAGCAAAGCCCGCTGCAGTCAAAGCAGTTGGTGCACAGCGGCCGGGTGTGACCGACCGCCATGCACTTGTAGCACCTGGCAGGCCGGGGCTCCAACGCGGTTACCCGCGCGGCGCTCCAGCCCACCAGAAGTCTACCGGCGGCGACCAAATCTTTGGCCGCCGCGACAGGGCACGATACCCAGACGGCACCCACACCACCTGGACCTGGGCGAATGGTGCCCACCCGGACGGCGCTGCTGGGAGACCCGGTTTTCGAGGCGATTGCCTCCCGGATCTCTTCCGCCGTCACGGAATCGTCCAGCCCGGAAATGCGCAGTTCGGCGCACTTCACGGGTCTGGCGACCCGGACACCACTCTCAGCTGGGAACAGGCCCAGCAGCCTCGCGGCCATCGCGTCGGCCGTCTTGGCGCCCTCTGGCCCCAGGTACTCGAAAATCCGAGCACCTGTCCGGGCTTGGCGGGAGCGAGCGGAGACGTCCCCGAGATCGGAGACGTTTATCTCCCGCCGGGCACGCTTCAAGACGGCCTCGTACGTCAGGCCCTTTTCCTTGGCCTCAGGCAGCAGCGTGATGACAACCGCTGCTGTCTTCGGCACCTTGAGTTTGCGCGACTTCTTTTTGGCTCTTGGCTTCGGGGCTTCCCCTCTGTGATTAATTGGCGCCGCCTCGCGCTCCACGGCAGCGCCGCGACCCTTGGCCCGAGATCGCCGGGGCCCAACCACCTGCCAGTCCCCGTCTGAGGACGCAGCAGCGGCAGGGGCAGGGGCAGGCGCCCGGGGTGTGACCTCCGCGGCCCGTGAGGGTGCGACCGTTTGTCGCGGCGCAGCAGAATGCGGAGGCGCGGCGGCGCTTGGCAGAGGCGGGAACTCCTCTCGGGGCTGACCCCTCGAGGCTTGTCCCGCCTTGCCCTTTTTCTTGGCCTTTTTCTTTTGGCCCTTTTCTTGGACCACAGGAGCCGTAGGTGGTCTGGCCGCTGGTGCTTTGGCCGCCGCTGGTTTGGCCGCCGTCGCGGCAAAGGACACATGGCCCTCCTGGCACGGCAGGGCTGTCGGCGCTGAGGACGTAGCGCCATTCCTTTTGTCTGCCGCTAGCGGCGGCCGCAGTCGTGGCTCCGGTGGCAGCCTCGCGGCCAAAGCGTCGAACCGCGGACCAAAGACCGCAGCAATGCGGTCGATGATCACGCGGAGTGCTTCGTCTTCCGACTCCGGTCCAGGGCCTGACTGGGCAGTGGACGAAGCCGGGGCAGCCGCGGGGAGCCCAAGCTCAACCCGTAACCCGGCCTGACCCTGCTCTAACTCTGCCATCCGTGCCTCGAGGCAGCGGTTAGCCTCATCGAGGCGCTGGTTCTGCGCCTCCAGACGAGCGTTCTGAGCCTCGAGGCGCTTGTTTTGCTCCGCCAAGCGCCGGACCGATAGCGAGATCTCGTGCGCGGCGTCTTTAAGGCCACGCACGAAGTTCCCCTTGAGGTTCCGCGAACCAGCCGCCACGGTCTCCACTATGGCCACGCTGTTCAGGGCCCTCTCCTCAGCCTGGGCCGTCCCAATATGGCCCTCGTCTGGGAGGCGGAGTTTTTCCGTTAAAAGCGCCAGGCGCTCCTCGGCGTTTTGCTCCGCCTCCAGCCTTTTTAGGCTTAGGGTTTCTGCCCTACTGGCAGATGTGGCACGAGGCGCAGGTGCCACAGGACGGCTCATGCCTCGGCCCCTAACGCTATACTGCGCTTTCGGGGGAGGCGTCTCAGTAGGGCAGTCCTCTGATTCGGGCGCCCCACCACCCTGGGACATGGTGCGCTTCCGCGACGGATGATCAACATCCATCTGCCCCGCACTCACGTCCGCCGCAGCTATTGCGCTGCCCGCCCTTCTGATATTTGCCCTTAGGGCGCAATCACTTTCTTCAGCAGCGGACATCTCGGAAGCCGAATTAGCGGCCGAGCTGTCCGTTGCCGAAGCTCCTCCTAGCTACTGGCCACGACCCGTCGTCACTCCTGGCGGTGGGAGGAGGCGGGCGTAGCGCAGCCTCCACCTCCCTGGCCGCCGCCTGCGGAGCGAGTTCGCATGTGCGAGTGCCTCGCGTTCCCGCTCCGCGGCCTCCTTCTGGATCATCACGGCCTCACAGAAAGAGGCAACGGCTGACCAGAACCTGCCGCCGCTCAGCATTTGTGATACTACAGCTGGCAGCGACAGATCACTCCCGATTACCGCCGACAGGTCGTGGCGCTGAGGCCCCCAGGCGGGGCATTCTTCTAAGGTGTGGCGCGCATTATCAATTGGCGCGCCACACTCGTGGCATCCGGGGGCCTCTTCTCTACCAATTCGGTGCAGGTACCCACCGAAGACCCCATGTCCGGTGAGCACCTGCGACAGCCGGAAGGTTAGGCTGCCGTGCCTTCTGCTTATCCAGCGGCGGAGATGCGGCGCGATCGCCTCCACTGTTTCACGCCCCGCTTCGGGGGACTCCAAGTCCCCCCTCCACCGCCGGATCACTGTCCTTCGAGACGCTTCCTTTACTCTGCCCATTTCTCCATCAGAGATTCGCTCACCCCGAGTACGCGCAGCAGCGCGAAACCGATAGGCTTCTGCCAGCGCCTCAGCCTGAAGTGGCCAAGGCGGGTCGCCCGCCAACAACGTAGCCGCAGTCCAGGACACCGTACGGTAGCCCCTAATGCATCTCACCGCCATGACCCTCTGCGACTTTCGCAGGAGGGCCTTACTGCGGGCGGTGAGAGAGTCCGCCCAGATAGGGGCACCATACAGTGCCATGGACCGTAGGATGCCAGCGTATAAACGCCGGCAGGACGACCCAGGGCCTCCAGTATTGGGAAGAAGCCTACCGAGAGCCACAGCCGATTTTATGAGTCTCGGGGCGAGCTGGGCAAAGTGCGCCTCGAACTTCAGCCTACCATCCAGGTGCAGGCCCAGGTATTTCATCTGGGCCCGCACCGGCACGACAGCCCCCTGGACACTGATGCATGCTCCCCGGGGGGGACCCCGGCGCGGGCCATGAAATAGGAGGGCCTCGGTCTTCGACAGCGAGACCCTCAGGCCCAACGCGCTAATCCGGTCGACGACGAGCGCGATACCGACCTCCGCCAATCGGGCGGCCTCCTCGAAGCCAGACGTCCTCACCGTAACGAGGGTGTCATCTGCGTAACAAATTACCCCCATCCCGGCAAGGAGCCGGCCCCGCAGAAGCCAGTCAAACCCGACGTTCCACAGGATCGGACCCAGGACAGAACCCTGCGGAACGCCGCACTCGACCCGATGGCGGTACAAGCGCCCGTCGCCCCCCTCCCAAAGCACACACCTTCCCTCGAGGTACGCCTCCAACAGCCTCCGGAGATACGGAGGCACCCTGTGATATCGGAGCGCCTCCTTCAGCGTCCCGTGAGGGAGGCTGTTGAAGGCATTCTTTATGTCGAGCGAGACTGCCAGAACCACCTTACCCTCAGCCACTGCTGTGGTGGCGAGGGCCTTCAGGGCGGTCAGCGCATCGATTGTTGACCGACCCGCCCTGAACCCGTACTGCGCATCCGACAGTCCCGGCCCGACTTCCTCGAGGTGCTGGGCGAGACGACCCGCGAGCACTCTCTCAAACAACTTGGCCGTCTCGTCCAGCAGGACCAGGGGCCTATATGCGGAAGGAGAGCCAATTGGACGACCCTCCTTTAGCAACAGGCACAACCTTCCGGCCTTCCAGATCTCCGGGAACTGCCCCCCCTGTAAACACTTATTTAGCAGCTCCCGGAGTACCTCCTTCAAATATTCAGCGGCAATGCCGAGCACGAGCCCCGGGACGCCGTCCGGACCAGGCGCCTTCTTCTTGCCACGAAGGCGGGATAGGGCAACTTCCATTTCCGTGTCGGTGACGGGGGGTATTGGTATCTCCATCTCCGCCACCGACCGGGAAGCCATTGTGGGGGGAGCGTATCCCACAGAGCGTGGAAACAGCTCCTCTACCAGCCCCGACACGAGATCCGGCTCCATTGATTCAATTACGGGGGCGCCATGGGCGCGGAGCTTGTTCCGCGCCCGTTGGTAAGGGCGCCCCCATGGATCCCGGTCGAGGTCTGCAAGCAACTCCCCACGAGCCCTCTCCTTGGCCTGGCTGATGGCCAGCTGCAAACCCTTCTTCCCGTTGCGATACTCAGATCGCAGCCGGCCCTCTAGAACGGCGTCCCCATTACTACGTTGACGGCACCGGACGTAGGCACGCCGCGCACGATTGCAGGACGCCCGGAGGTCAGCGATCTCGGGCGTCCACCAGTAGACCTGACGGCGCGGCGGCGCCCGTCGGGCCCTCGGCATCGCCGCATCGCATACCGCTGTTAAACTCCTCTTCCATTGACCTGCGAGCCCATCCGCATTATTGCTGCTCTGTCCATCCGTAAGGCCCCAGCGCTGCACTATGGCAGCCTCCCGGGCCATTTCAGGATCCAAACATCCTAGCGCCCATTTTGGGAGCCTGCCTGTCGCACGCCGGGACCCCGGTGGCCTCTGAAGGGCGGAGACCCCAAACCTGATGTATCGGTGATCCGATAGGGTCTCCACCTCTTCTTCCACTCTCCAGTTACTCACATCCCGTGCGATATCGGGGGTGGCGAAGGATAGGTCCACGATAGACCCACCCCGCTGCCGCACGCAGGTATGGACAGTCCCTCTATTGAGGAGGGACAGACCGGAGAGTAGGGACCACTCCTCAACTACCTCACCTCTGGCATCCGTGGCGGGGCTTCCCCACGCTCGGGACTTCGCGTTAAAGTCGCCAACCTAACCTAACCTAACCTTTTTTTTTTTTTTTTTTTTTTTTTTGTTGACGCAGTGGAAATGCTGTTACGCATCCCCCCAGCCGGGTGCACCGGGGGGTATGTCGGGCTCGCCGGCCATGCCCGCAATTTTGCATGGCAGCCCTACCGACTAAAACCACTGCGGCCCCTACCACGCCTTTTGTGGGGGTACTGGAGGGTCATCTTACGACATTCTACTCCAGCACCCCCGGCGTATGGCCAGCTACTGGCCACGACCCGTCGTCATTCCTGGCGGTGGGAGGAGGCGGGCGTAGCGCAGCCTCCACCTCCCTGGCCGCCGCCTGCGGAGCGAGTTCGCATGTGCGAGTGCCTCGCGTTCCCGCTCCGCAGCCTCCTTCTGGGTCATCACGGCCTCACAGAAAGAGGCAACGGCTGACCAGAACCTGCCGCCGCTCAGCATTTGTGATACTACAGCTGGCAGCGACAGATCACTCCCGATTACCGCCGACAGGTCGTGGCGCTGAGGCCCCCAGGCGGGGCATTCTTCTAGGGTGTGGCGCGCATTGTCGATTGGCGCGCCACACTCATGACATCCAGGGGCCCCTTCTCTACCGATTCGGTTCAGGTACTCACCAAAAACCCGATGTCCGGTGAGCACCTGCGACAGCCGGAAGGTTAGGCTGCCGTGCCTCCTGCTTATCCAGCGGCGGAGATGCGGCGCGATCGCCTCCACCGTTTCACGCCCCGCTTCGGGGGACTCCAAGTCCCCTCTCCACCGCCGGATTACTGTCCTTCGAGACGCTTCCTTTACTCTGCCCATTTCTCCATCAGAGATTCGCTCACCCCGAGTACGCACTGCAGCACGGAACCGATAGGCTTCCGCCAGCGCCTCAGCCTGAAGCGGCCAAGGCGGGTCGCCCGCCAACAACGTAGCCGCAGTCCAGGACACCGTACGATAGCCCCTAATGCATCTCACCGCCATGACCCTCTGCGACTTTCGCAGGAGGGTCTTACTGCGGGCGGTGAGTGAATCCGCCCAGATAGGGGCACCGTACAGTGCCATGGACCGCAGGATGCCAGCGTATAAACGCCGGCATGACGAC
This sequence comes from Leucoma salicis, assembly GCA_948253155.1. Classification (NCBI taxonomy): domain Eukaryota; kingdom Metazoa; phylum Arthropoda; class Insecta; order Lepidoptera; family Erebidae; genus Leucoma; species Leucoma salicis. The sequence goes on from OX411830.1 coordinate 69,638, forward strand.
GCAGGACCTCCAATATTAGGAAGAAGCCTACCGAGAGCCGCAGCCGAGTTAATAAGTCTCGGAGCGAGCTGGGCAAAGTGCGCCTCGAACTTCAGTCTACCATCCAGGTGCAGGCCCAGGTATTTCATATGGGCCCGCACCGGCACGACAGCCCCCTGGACACTGATGCATGCTCCCCGGGGGGGACCTCGGCGTGGACCATGGAATAGGAGGGCCTCGGTTTTCGACAGCGAGACCCTCAGGCCCAGCGCGTTAATCCGGTCGACGACGAGCGCGACACCGACCTCCGCCAATCGGGCGGCCTCCTCAAAGCCGGACGTCCTCACCGTAATGAGGGTATCATCTGCGTAACAAATTACCCCCATCCCGGCAAGGAGCCGGCCCCGCAGAAGCCAGTCGAACCCGACGTTCCACAGGATTGGACCCAGGACAGAACCCTGCGGAACGCCGCACTCGACCCGATGGCGGTACAAGCGCCCGTCGCCCCCCTCCCAAAGCACACACCTCCCCTCGAGGTACGCCTCCAACAGCCTCCGAAGATACGGAGGCACCTCGTGATATCGGAGCGCCTCCTTCAGCGTCCCGTGAGGAAGGCTGTTGAAGGCGTTCTTTATGTCGAGCGAGACTGCCAGAACCACCTTACCTTCAGCGACTGCTGTGGTGGTGAGGGCCTTCAGGGCGGCCAGTGCATCGATTGTTGACCGACCTGCCCTGAACCCGTACTGCGCATCCGACAGTCCCGGCCCGACTTCCTCGAGGTGCTGGGCAAGACGACCCGCGAGCACTCTCTCAAACAACTTGGCCGTCTCGTCCAGCAGAACCAGAGGCCTGTATGCGGAAGGAGAGCTAATCGGACGACCCTCCTTCAGCAACAGGCACAACCTTCCGGTCTTCCAGATCTCCGGGAACTGCCCGGTTTGCAAACACTTGTTTAGCAGTTCCCGGAGGACCTCCTTTAAATATTCAGAGGCAATGCCGAGTACGAGACCTGGGACGCCGTCCGGTCCAGGCGCTTTCCTCTTACCACGAAGGCGGGAGAGGGCAACATCCATTTCCGTGTCGGTGACGAGGGGTATCGGTATCTCCTCCTCCACCGACCGGGGAGCCATTGTGGGGGGGGCATGTCCCACGGAGCGCGGGAACAACTCCACCACCAGCCCCGACACGAGATCCGGCTCCATTGATTCAATTACGGGAGCGCCATGGGCGCGGAGCTTGTTCCGCGCCCGTTGGTAAGTGCGCCCCCATGGATCCCGGTCGAGGTCCGCAAGCAACTCCCCGCGAGCCCTCTCCTTGGCCTGGCTGATGGCCAGCTGCAAGCCCTTCTTCCTACTGCGATACTCGGTTCGCAGCTGACCCTCAAGAACGACGTCCCTATTGCTGCGCTGACGGCACCGGACGTAGGCGCGCCGCGCACGATTGCAGGACACCCGGAGGTCGGCGATCTCGGGCGTCCACCAGTAAACCTGCCGGCGCGGCGGCGCTCGCCGGGCCCTCGGCATCGCCGCATCACACACCGCCATTAAACTTTTCTTCCATTTGCCTGCGAGCTCCTCCGCATTTATGCTGCTCTGCCCATTCACAAGACCCCAGCGCTGCACTATGGCAGCCTCCCGGACCATTTCGGTATCTAACCGTCCGAGCGCCCATTTTGGGAGTCTGCCGTTCGCACGCCGGTGCCCCGGTGGCCCCTGAAGGGCGGAGACCTCGAACCTGATGTATCGGTGGTCCGATAGGGTCTCCACCTCTTCTTCCACTCTCCAGTCACTCACACCCTGTGCGACATCGGGGGTGGCGAAAGACAGGTCTACGATAGACCCACCCCGTTGCCGCACGCAGGTGTGGACGGTCCCTCAACCTAACCTAACCTAACCTTTTTTTTTTTTTTTTATTTTAGGTGGGCAAAAATGTCCTACCGCACACCCCGCTGCCCGGGGAGACAACGGGGTAGTGTGGGGCTCTCACCCACTAAAAACCCACCGTGCGCCCTCACCCGCCCTTGCTACGGTGGATCACGGGAACCGCGTCGTTTCTCCGCGATCCGCAGGCGGCAGCCCCTTCGGGCACCCTCTCTTGTGCGACGCCCCGCGCACTTGGGCGTCACACCTTCGCGGTAGGCTTCCGCGGACGGCAGGGTACTCCCCGACCCCACCGTCCGCAGCCTCGGCTAGGGCGGCATCAGGCGCAGGTAAGCGCACGCACGCCGCCCCGCGCGCCGGTGGCGAATCGGGTCCGCGAAGGAGGATTCCTCCCGGGCCCTCTCCGCCGCCTCCTTCCGCGAGATGACAGCCTCGCAGAAGGCGGCGACCGCGGTCCAGGCCCTGTCACTGCCAACCATCGCTCGCGCAACGGCCGGCAGCGACAGGTCCACGCCTATGACTGCAGCGAGTTCCCGGCGCTGCACATCCCAGGCCGGGCACGACTCGAGCGTGTGCTGCGCCGAGTCCTCGCCGCAGTCGCAGTGGTGACAGCCTGGGGTCGTCTCCCTCCTAGCGATCGTGTGCAGGTATTTGCCGAAACAACCGTGCCCCGACAAAACCTGCACCAACCGGAAGGTGAGGACCCCGTGCTGCCGCCCTGCCCATTCTTCCAAGATCGGCTGGAGCGCCCCCACGGTCCAGAGACCAGCCCGGGGCGTCTCCAGCCGAGACCTCCACTTTAGGACGGTGGCGCGGCGGGCATCTTCCCGCCACGCAGAGATTGCGCTTGGCGAGGGGCGGCTGCCCCCCGCCCGCGCCGTCGACGCCCGCCGATAAACGTCGGCGAGCACTTCCGCCTCCAGATCCCAAGGGGGGGTTCCGGCCAACGCGCAGGCTGCATCGCACGAGACCGTGCGGTACCCGCGTATTGCCCTGACCGCTACGACCCTCTGTGGACGCCACAGAAGGGCCCTATTGCGAGCGGCCAGGGACTCCGCCCACACGGGCGCGCCGTACAGTGCCATTGACCGTACTACCCCCGCGTAGAGTCGTCGACACGCGAGACTCGGTCCGCCCAAATTCGGCATCAGTCGCCCGAGGGCGGACGCCGTGCCGACGAGCTTTGGCGCAAGACGGCGGAAGTGCTCGTCAAAGTGCCACCGTCCATCCAATACCAGGCCCAGGTACTTGATGTGGGCCTGGATTGGAAAGCCCACACCGTTGACCGTTATCGAGGCGCCGGCGGGTGGGCCGCGTCGGGGCCCATGGAAGAGTAGGGCCTCCGACTTTTCAAGGGCCACCCTAAGCCCCAGCGCCTCGATCCGCCTGACCACCTCCGCGGTTCCTGAGGTGGCCAGCGTTGCCGCCTCCTCGAGGGTCCCGCCCCGGGCTGTGACGAGCGTATCGTCTGCGTAGCAAATTACGCCCAGCCCGGGGGGGAGCCGGCCACGGAGGACCCAGTCGTAGCCGATGTCCCACAGGAGCGGCCCTAGAACCGAACCCTGCGGGACGCCGCACGACATAGCCCTCCTTACAACGTCCCCTTCCCGGTCCACGAAGAGGACGCTGCGGCCGTCGAGGTAGTCCGCCACCAGCCGCCTTAGGTAGAGGGGCACTCCATGGTACCGGAGTGCCTCCTTGATGCAGCCGAATGGCAGACTATTGAAGGCGTTGGCGATGTCGAGCGACACCGCCAACAGCACTTCCCTCGAGGTGACGGCCTCCGCAGCCGCGGCCTTCAAGCGCAGGATGGCGTCGACCGTAGACCGACCCGCCCGAAATCCGAACTGGGCATCGGACAGGTCGGGGCCGACCGCACTTAGGTGCCGGACGATGCGGGCAGCGACTACCCGCTCGAGCAGTTTGCCCGCCTCGTCCAGCAACACGATGGGCCTGAAGGCCGCGACTGTATTCGGAGACCGTCCCGGCTTCGGCAGGAGCACGAGCTTCCCCTCCTTCCAGCAGTCAGGGAACCGTCCGGACACCAGGCAAGCGTCGAACAGTCCCCTGAGGCGGGGCTCTAGGTGGTCGAGGACCAGGGCCAGCACTCGGGCGGGAACCCCGTCCGGCCCGGGGGCGGCGCTTCTCCGCATACGCGCTGTCACCGCCCCCATTTCCGTCGTCGTCACGGGCGGTACCTCCCCGTCGTCGGCCTCCCGGTCGTCATCTGGCGGAGCCATGACCGGGGGCGTGTGCACCGCCCGTGAAGGGAATAGTCCCTCAACCACCTCAGAGAGGAAGCCCGGCCGGAGGGTCTCCGTAAGGGGGGGGCCCTGGGCGCGGAGCTTGTTGAGCGCCGCGCGGTACGGGCGTCCCCAGGGGTCACGCTCGAGACCCTCCAGCAACCTAACCTAACCTAACCTAACCGGAGACTATGTAGAAAAATAAATTATTATTTTAACTTTAATTACCGTGTTTTATTTTCATTATTATTACTTTTGGATCACCCCTCGTATAGACCTATTACGTGTTTACCGTCAGTCTATAAGCTCCTTACATCTATTCTGAGAACCAAAATTACTAAACATATTGAATCTAATTCGGTCCTATCTACCTCTCAGAATGGATGTAGGAGTGGCAGCCGTGGTACTAAGGAGCTCCTCCTTATTGATACGGCCATTAGCCAACATGCTCGCCGTAAGAAAAGGGATCTCTTGACATGCTGGTTAGATTATAAAAAAGCGTTTTGACTCTGTGCCCCATGCATGGCTCTTGAGGGTGCTACAGTTATATAAAGTTAACGAAACTTTATGCACCTTCCTGAAGTCTTGTATGGGGCACTGGAGAACAGCTCTTTGCTATCCAGTGTGTCGGCAGACCCCGAATTTCCGCGGTGAGCTTATAAGGATTGAGCGGGGTATATTTCAGGGCGATAGTCTGAGTTCTTTATGTTCTGTTTAGCCATGAACCCCCTTAGTACCTTATTAGAGGGTTCAGGGCTCGGCTATAGGTTGCGAGGTGATGGTCAAAAAATATCCCACCTCTTTTACATGGATGATCTTAAGTTGTTTGCCCCTACCAGATTTCAACTAATGGAGTTACTAAAGTTAACTGAATCCATTAGTAATTCCATCAGGATGGAATTTGGTGTGGATAAATGTGCAGTCATGCATGTAAAACGGGGAAGGATAGTGGAATCCGAAGGAATACAACTCTCGGATTCTACTTATTTACGATCACTCCTCGTAACTGACACCTATAAATACTTGGGTATGTCGCAAGCTTTGGGCATTAATGAGGTGGACATGAAACGGTCGTTGCAGGAGCGTTTCTTTGGCCGCCTGAAGAAAGTACTGAATAGTCTTCTTTCAGGTGGCAACAAAGTGCGCGCCTGCAACGGTTGGGTCATGCCACTTCTTATGTACTCTTTCGGCATACTCAAGTGGACTCAGACTGAACTTGACGCCTTGCATAGAAGAGTCCGCAGTCTCTTAACCACATATCGTATGCATCATCCTCGTTCATCTGTAATGAGGTTGTACATTCCACGAAAGTGTGGTGGACGAGGTTTTTTAAATGCGAAGACCTTGCACAATCGTGAGGTGTACAACCTCAGGGAATATTTCCTGCACACTGATAAGGATATGCATCGTGATGTGGTCGCTGTAGACTCCGGACTCACTCCACTCTCCTTGGCTAAGGAGAACTGGCGCAGACCTGTAGTACTAGGTGTTGACGATCGTATGGCAGAGCAAGGAGCTGCACGGAAGATTTTACCGGGCTTTACATGGGCCCGACGTTGACTTTTCAGCTTCCGTGGCCTGGCTACGTTTCGGTAACCTCTTTGGGGAAACCGAAGGTTTTGTCTGTGCAATTGCTGACGAAGTTGTCATGACGAACAACTACCGGAGGCATATCCTAAGGGATGGTACGGCTGACATAATGCCGTGCCTGCCACCATCCTGGTGAATCCCTTAGGCATATTGTCTCGGGTTGTTCTCGTCTTGCTAACGGTGAGTACTTGCACAGACATAACCAAGTAGCCAGGATTATCCACCAACAGCTTGCTCTGAAATACAGACTTGTGGACGTCGAGGTACCTTACTACAGGTATGTAGCTGAGCCAGTACTCGAAAATGGCTGTATCACATTGTACTGGGATCGATCAATTATCACAGACAGAACTGTTGTAGCCAACAAACCTGACATTGTGGTGGTTGATCGATCTGAGCGCCGGGCAATGATTGTTGATATCACCATCCCGCATGACGAGAATCTCGTGAAGGCCGAGAAGGATAAACAGATGAAGTATCTGGACTTGGCTCACGAGATTGTTGACATGTGGGATGTCGATTCAGCGATTATTGTGCCGATAGTAGTATCAGTCAACGGACTGATAGCCAAGAGTCTCGACCAACACCTTAAGAGGCTCGCGTTGGATGGTTGGATCAAGGGTTTGATACAGAAAGCGGTACTTCTGGACACGGCACGCATTGTGAGGAAGTTACTGTCTTTGGAACCCTAACCACTGACAGTTTGGCCCTAGTGCTCGCTGCCGGTGGGTCTACTCACTTTTTTATTTTTAAATATTTTGTTATTTTTTATAATATATATATTTAAAAATGTATTTAGTGATTTAAGATATGTAAATAATTAATAATAATAATAATAATAATTTTATTGTCATAATAATGTACACATATTTATATAATTGCACTGACTACTGTACTAGTATTGGTATACTGTATTACAGAAGCCAGTGTCTTCTCTTGACTATGTCACAGGTATTAAGACAAAAGTTATAAGCAATTTACAGAAACTTAAATAAAAGCATAACTGAGGTATAGCAATTTAAAAATGAAATATATATTAGAAAAAAAAAAGCTAAAATAAGTTTAGCAATTATTGTGTATAGTGTGTATATGTGTCTGTGTGTGTGTGTGTGTGTGTGTGTGCGAGTGTGCGTGCGCGCACGCGCGTATGCGAGTGAGTGAGTGTGTATGAGTATGTGTTAATTTTGTTATACAGGCTTGGGGCCGTCACATAGAACTGACGCCTCGCTAACGTAGTTCGGTGCGCTGTAATAGTGCAAACCTTTAATCTCCTACCAACCAATACCCTCGGATCAAATACCAAAGAAGAATGCACATTTAAAGTGACTTTTAAGATATAAAGTTGCCTTACTGTCAATATTTTAGCTTCGTTGTGTAGTTCCGTAGTAGAATACCTTCGCGGTTTCCAAGTCATTATCTTTAAGATAGCTCTTTGCGCGCGTTCTAGTAGGAGCATAAATGTGGCGTCAGTACCGCCCCATGATGCAATACAATAAAGAAAAAGTGATTGTGCCAGTGCTGAATACACCACAGTTATAATATTAGGATTGGCGCAGGTTCTTAGTATTTTAAAAATAGGTAGTAATTTTCTTATTCGTCGTACTAAGCTATTTATTTGTGTGTGCCATGTAAACGTGCTATCAATCATAATTCCTAAATATTTTATATCGTTGGTTCTTATAAGAGATAAACAGTTACAGTTTTGTGTTGGTGCGTCACAGACGTGTGCCCGGATGTTAAATGTATTTGTTGGTTGTGTATGGACTCTATGAGAAAACGTTATATATTTGCTTTTGGAAACATTAAGTGTTAAAAGATTATTTCCCTGATCTCTGGCACTATCTGGGGAGGTGACTGATGGTTCCAAACAGCTTGCTTTAGAGCACCCTAAGCGTGCTCGATCGGGTTCAAGTCAAGCGAACCGGCAGGCCAGTCTAACCTGGCAATGTTGTGATCACGGAGAGCAGCATTGACACGTTGAGCTCGATATGCGGGTGCATTATCATCAACCAATACGAATTGGTAGCCATGATTTATTCTAAATGGTCTAACGATTCCTTCGATAACAACATTTTGGTACAAAGGTGCAGTCACCGAGCTCCGATACGGGATTAACGGCGCTCTAGCTCCAATCATTATTCCGCGCCAAAAAAACACCGATTTCCCGCCTTGTTGAACAGTACCAGTGGCAGTTCTTTGTCTCTCTGCATCCCCACGTCCTCTCCCAGACACGGACACCTCGGTTGTCTGGATGAGTACTTATTCCGTTTTCGTCAACGAAGAAGCTATTTTGCCAAATGTTTTCCTCGTCATCATCTTTATTTTAGGGGAGCCTAGCCCACTGCAATCTGCTGTCGTTGCCGTGAGTTCAGAGGGTGCTCGCCAGGATCTCCTTGATCGTAATCCAGCCTCGTATAAGCAATTCCTGATGGTCTGAGTGCTTACTCCTAGTCCAGTGGCAGCCCGCAATTCAACGTTTAGTGGCATTAATTGCTGGGCGCGGGCAGTCAGCAGTTTGATGTAACGTTTCTGGGCAGCAGTAAGAACAGTTGGGCGACCACTGCGAGGTTGATCAGCAATGTTATCCATGCCGCGATACCTGCGCAAGTTGTTCACGACACAGGATTGGGATACAGCAACGCGGTGAGCTATTTCTCTCATAGTATATCCTTCTTCCCCCAAAGTAACAATTCTTGCTGCAGGCAATCCTTTCGACGTCTTTCCAAACCAACTTTTTACAAGAAAAATTGAGAAAATATGCTTGAATCTTGACGGTCAGATTTCTGATTAAGCGTAATCAAAGATTGAATTTCTCATTATAGGGAAAAACAATTGTTTTTGACATGTTTTTGATATAGTTTTTTGATCAAATATTACATTTTTAAATGAAGAATCATAGACGTAAAATAAAAAAGTTTAAAACATACTGCCAACAAAAATATTTCGTATTTTAAAGTGATCTCAAACTTTTTTTGATGTGTGTATAGTGTGAGGATAATAATATTTGTTTTTTACAGATTCATTTATAACTTTCAGTGATACATTATATTTCGATATTTTTGATGTGAAACATCTAATGCGAAGGGAGAGTAAAATCGGCTGTTGGCGTGGCGACGCTTTTATTTTACTAGTCCCGTTCAAATATTGCAAGTTAAAATTGACGCACTTCCCGGTTTCCGATTAAGCTGAAATTTTACACGCATCTGTATATCGCGTGACAAGGCAATATTATGATGACATGGAGCTGGAAGGTGGACATAGGAACTCTATAATGAAACGGCGCAACCCCATCAAATTTGGGCTCGTATAATTCGTCTTGACAAGTACTTTGTCTTTAGATGGTATCCAGGGTCTGATGATGGAGCTAGAAGGTGGCCATAGGAACTCCGTTATAACACGATATAACACCATCGAGTTTGGGCTCGTATGATTTGTCTTGACGAGTACTTCGTCTCTAGATGGTATCCAGGGTCTGATGATGGAGCTGGAAGGTGTTCACAGTAACTCTATAATGAAACGACGCAGCCCTATCGAGTTTATACTCGTTTGATTCGTCTTGAGAAGTACTTTGTCAAGTTACGATCATTTTATTTCTACATAATAATATCGATGTTTTCACATCTGGTAGAAGTCCCGCGACGCCTAGTTTTTTTTATATATATTTTTTAGCATTATAGCACAGCATTTTATTCATTTTTTTATTTGCATTGTAGCACTGATGTATATCTGCTTTAATTTGGTCAAACGCCGATACTTTTCGTAAACGCATTTCGTCCTCGGTATCGCATGGTTTTCTAAATACAGACTGCTTGATGGTTCCCCAGGGAAAAAATCCAATGGAGTGAGATCAGGTGACCGCGCTGGCCAATTAACTGGTCCACCACGGCCAATCCACCTTTCCCCATTTTCTGTATTTAAATAGTCTCTCACAGTCCGGGTAAAGTGCGGTGGCGCGCCGTCGTGTTGAAACCACATACGACACACAAGATCGAGATTTAACTCATCAAGTTCTTCACTGCGCTCTTTTCGCAAGAAATGAAGGTAGTTGCTACCACTTATGGTCCTTTCTAGAAAATAAGGTCCGATAACCTTGTCACCAATAATTCTCGCCCAAACATTTATCTTCCATCGATGTTGGAAGTGACTGACTTTTATGCAATGAGGGTTAATGGTAGACTATACGAGATCATTGTTTGCAAAAAAATCCTGTTTTAACGATGGAGCACTCATCAGTGAACAGTATGTGGCTCAAAAAATCTCTATCTTCTTGAACTTTATCTAAGATCCATTTACTGTATTCCATTCTAGTCGGTAGGAAATAGAGACTGAACTCAAAGATAGTGATATGGGTGCTAGCCATCATCTTTAAGTGCACGCCAAACGTGCATGTGCTTTACACCGAGCTGGCGTACTACTGAACGCGTGCTTTGCGTGGAATCTTCCCCAACATATCCAAGATTTGTTCTTGGATATTGTCATGCAATCTTGGCCTTCCTGCGTCAATACGCTGTTGTTCATGACCATGCACACTGCCAGTATTGTACATGCGTACGTGTAAACGCTGGAATGCTATCGCTGATGGCTTTTAAATTAAAGGGCTTTACACTTTACGTATTCCTAACTGCACAATGCACTACAAAACGGATTTATCATTTTCGTAAAGTATTTTGATCTGTATTTTTGCATTTTGTTGACGTTACGTTTTAGTGTAGTCATGGACTTACCATACATCTACATGTTACTTCCATGCTTAGATAAAAAACCTAGTTAACACACACTAAGTTAGTCTGTATATGAATAAAACTTTTTTGTACCTCTTCTGCTCTGTGCTCCGTGACAAGCAATGTCAGTGCATTTTTATTTAAAATATAAAAACTTAAAACTATAATAAAATCCGTCAATCTTCTTCATCTTTAATAATATTTCACATAAAACACAATTACACAACACATTTGACATGCTCAGCTAGGTAGGGTAGGGTACTTTAAATAATAAATTATTAGTGAAAGTGGAAAAAGAGAACTTTACTTGCTTTTAGATGTCTATACGTTTCGTAAAGTATCCTAGAATCGTATTTCATACCAGATAATGCTGTATCCTTTCAAGCAAGCAATCGCTTTTTCGATCGTCTTTTTGAATAATTCTCTTCGTACCTACAAACGCCTGCTTTGTGAACGTCCGGGTGGTTATTCAAGTAATTAATTATAGCTATTCTGTGTACCTGTAGATGGTTTTATTGATAAATAATTACTGCAGCTCTTCTCTCTTTACTCTTCTTTCTAAGGGTTCCGTAGTCAAATGGCAAAAAATGGAACCCTTATGGATTCGTCATATCTGTCTATCCGTCCGTATGTCACAGCCACTTTTTTCCGAAACTATAAGAACTATGCTATTGATACTTGGTAAGAAGATTTATTCTGTGAACCGCATTAAAATTTTCACACAAAAATAGAAAAAAAAACAATAAGTTTTGGGGGTTCCCCATACTTAGAACTGAAACTCAACAATTTTTTTTTCATCAAACCCATACGTGTGGTGGGTAACTATGGATAGGTCTTCAAAAATGATATTGAGTTTCTCATATATTTTTTTTCTAAACTGAATAGTTTGCGCGTGAGACACTTCCAAAGTGGTAACATGTCCCCCCCCCCTGTAACTTCTAAAATAAGATAATGATAAAACTAAAAAAATATATGATGTACATTATAATGTAAACTTCTACCGAAAATTGGTTTGAACGAGATCTAGTAAGTAGTTTTTGTTAATACGTCGTAAATTGTAAACCGCAATTTACCTTTCATTCAATAATAATAATAATAATAATCTTTATTGCAACAAACATGGTACGTACAATAGCTTTTTATAATAATTAGTGTTTCACATATTTGGCCAATTGTTAGCATGCAATAGTATTAAATTACACATTTAGGAATCTTACATTTTATATAAATCTGACAAACTATTTTACAATATTATCATTTATACATATTACATTTAGTACAGTATTTAGTTAAAAATTCATCAACCGAGTAAAATCACTCCCGCGACAACCATTTCCGTAACTCATTACAGAATCTCTTATATGACAACTGCGTAATTGATTTCGGCAGAGCGTTATAAATTAGGGGAACCATATAAACACAGCTACGTCGAAATAGTTCCAACTTAGGGATTGGTATTTCAATATCCAAATATGTTACTGTTCTCTTATTGGTATTATCTTTCTTAATAAATAGTTCACGATTAGATCTGAAGAACTTAGCGACTTCATAAATATATATGCAGGGAACAGTCAAAAGATTATGCTATTTAAATATCGTTTTACAAGAGTCCGACCATTGCATGTCAAACATGGCACGAATGCACTTCTTCTGAGCAACAAATATTTTCGAAACTTCAGAAGAGTTGGGGTAACTCTTCTGAACTTTCTGAAGTTTTACACGACTATGCCATATCGAATTATAGAGCAGACGTAAGCATAGTATTATCGAGGTAGGTCTAGAGGTAACATTTTTAACTTTTTTCAAAGCAAATACGAAACGATTGATTTTTTTTTGATATTACGTCTATGTGAGTCCTCCAACTAAAGTGCTCATCAAGTGTTACACCAAGAAACACTGCGTTACGTACCTGTTCAACATTGTTAGCGTTATACGCAATATTAAGATGTACAGGTTTACTTTTAAATGTTTTGAAATGAATAACTTTAGTTTTAGAGATATTTATTTTAAGTTTATTATAGTCTAACCAATTTATTATATCATTTAATGTTTCGTTAATTGCAAAGTCATATTTTTGTAGATTATTACATTTAATAATAACTGTAGTGTCATCAGCAAACAATATACTCTGATGCTTAATTGACTGAGGTAGATCATTTATGAAAACAAGAAAGAGCAGTGGCCCCAAAATGCTACCTTGGGGCACACCACATAGAATATTTTTGGCTTCAGAATCAACATTTTCTAAAATGTTGGATACTGTGTTGAGTTTTGTTATTCTTGTAATCTGTTTCCTGTCACTGAGATAGGATTGAAACCATCAATGGGTTGGACCTCTGATGGCGTATCTTTCCAGTTTATCTAAAAGCTTAATGTGATCAACGAGATCAAAGGCTTTACTTAAGTCTAAAAATAACGCATAGGAAGGTATTCTACTATTAATATTAGTCATAACTGCTTTTACTAAAGCAAATATCGCCAATGTTGTTGATTTATTTTGTCTGAATCCAAATTGTTGCTCAGAAAGAATACTGTATTTATTAAAGAAACCAACAACTCGCCTGTACATAATTTTTTCAAAGATTTTTGATGTTACGGGAGTAAGTGTAATAGGCCTGTAATTATTAACATTCGATTTTAATCCCTTTTTGTGCAGTGGTTTGATAATAGACAGCTTTAACTTGTCAGGAAAGTACCCTTGTTCTAGCGACAGATTAATAATATGTGCTAACAGCTTTGAGATATATGGAGATATACATTTAAGAAGCTCCGTGTTGATATTATCGTAACCAACCGATCTTGTACTTTTTAAAGAGGTAATTACGCTATGTACTTCGTCTGCATTTGTGGGTTCTATAAATATACTATTACTATTTATTTTTACATTCCGCATGTTAATTTTATTATTACAATTATGAGAAATATCATTATTTGTAATGTCAATCAAATAACTATTAAATATATCAGATCCAGATGTCAAAATTTTATTATTATTAATAATTTTACCAATATACTGCATACCTGATTCTTCACCTAAGTTACGCCTTACAACTTCCCATGTGGCCCTTACTTTATTACGTGATAAGGTGATGTGTCTATGGTTACATAGGGATTGCAGCGCATTCACACATTTTCGTAATATTTTTGAATATATTTTATACTTTAACTTATTTTCTTGTGTGTTACTTTTGTAGTATTTATATCTTAATAACTGTTTGGTTTTACAACTAGTTTTTATTCCTTTTGTTATCCATCTAGGTTTACGATATGTATTATATTTAGTCATTACCTTAATACAAGGAAAACAGAGTCCATAAAACAATGTCAGCAAGTCATGAAATATGTTAAAAGCTTCATTAGCAACAGTAGAATTATAAATTTCAAGAAAACTCAGACAGCTTATATATCCAACGAACTTACCGATATTTTCCCTACTGAGCTCATTAATAGTCTTAAAAAAGTATTTATTTCCCCTTTTGGTGGAATTTTTTGTTGAATTGTTAACACTTGAGCTGTATTATGGTCAGACAGGCAGAGATTATAAGTTTTACCAGTATAATTGTGAAGATTGCTAATAATGTTGTCTATACATTTATTAAGCCTAGTCGATTCATGTATATGATAATCCATTCCAAAATTAAGCATTAAATTTTTAAATTCTACACTAGTTTTGTCAGATTTATGCAAATCAATATTAAAATCACCACATATTACTATATTCTGCTTTTTGTGTTGAAGTTTTAATAAGATCTTAATAAGATTATAAAAAAAAATACTAACATTTGAGTTTGGTGTTCTATAAATACATATTACAATCAATTTAGGTTGAGCTATTCCTATACCACAAATTTCAAAGTGTCCATCAATAGCATATTCCTTTATTATATCGAATTCTCTACAATCATGGTCTTTTCTACAAAGGATACAAGTACCACCTCGTCATTGCTCAAGTCTAGAGTAGATAGCACCGAGATAATAATTACATAAATATAGCTGTTTTTCTTCATATCGTTTTATGAAATGTTCGCTAAGACACACTACGACTATATTTTCATTTAAGTCATGCAATTCACGAAGTGCCACATCTAGATCATACATTTTATTTAAAACACCAGCAATATTTTGGTGAAATATTGAAAAAGTATATTTAGTGACGAAAAAAATCATCACTGTGGTTTCCCTGCAAAGTCTTATTGGCTAATGAAAAATAATAAGGTATCGTACCTTTGTTTGGGACCTTTTTAGCAATTCTTGACACTGGTAGTTTAATGGAGGCCATCTTTTTAATTGGATTAAAGTAATATGGTATTGTCCCTTTTTTCAGTTCATTTATACCGACATTATGCGTCCCTACATATTGAACGTTAATGTTTCTAATCTCACGGTTATTATAACAGAAATTTCCGATTATACTGTGTGATATTTATGTAATGAATTATCTCCTTTGTTTTATCTGTCTCCACAAATGTACAATTTTTATAATTTTGAATTAATAATTTCAGTTGATTATTTAATTTACGTTCATTAAGATGATTATTATAAATTACATTTACAACATATACACTAATATTTTTAAGAAAATGTAATGCTATGGATATTTCAGATAATATTTCTAGTGGGTTCGAATCATTGCATCCTGTCATTATGACACCATTATCATGTTTCATACAAGACTTCGCTATACTGCTACAGTTTAATAACACTTGGTTTGTTTTTGCATCGGGTTTTATGAATGACTGTATGGCATAATGCTTAATTATAATATTTACTTTTATTCTTGATCAGTGATTGAACAATACCCTTTCCTAGGTTATCTGATAATATATGTATTGTCCCGTAATCTTCTTTATCCTTTCTAGTTATTTTAGTTGGTGGTTGCTTGTTTTTTATTGGAAGATATGTATGTTCTGTTGCTTTACTGGCGTAATCTGATTGGATATTATTGTGGGTAATAGCTTTGTTCTCTGAGCTGGAATTTATTATGCCAGTAATGCCCCTCTGATTATTTTGACTTGTATTATCTTTACAATTATTTCCTTTATAAATGTTAGGTTCTACTGAAGACTTCATTTGATAAAAAGACTTAGGAGTATGAGATTCCATGTCAAGATTCAGCTTTCTTGCGGACTTTTTTGAGTACGTTAGAGGTATGGTTTTTTTTCACATTTTTACAGGAGCCTGATGAAGAGCCAACCCGTCCAGTACTTAGGCTAGTAAATGTTTTCTTGAGCTGCTCGTTATTTTTTATTTGTTGCACAAGTTGTGTTTTTAGTGCAGATTTTTCGAAATTGAGTGTTTCAATTTCCGTGTGAGCACTCAATAATTGACTATTTAATGATTCAATCATACTTTGTAATTCCATAACCTCATCACTCTTTAGACGAGTTGATAGATCCATCATACTCGCAACACTTAAGCCAGAAGAAGAAGTGTGAAGAGATTCAATGGAGTCATTTGAGAGGGATCGTACTAAACGCCGATTTCTCTTGGTAACATTATCGCTATATAACTCCATATTCCCTGTGATAAAATATTTTTATATAATCTGGAGTTGTCCTATATCCATCTTGAGAAATCGGTAGAGGACCGATTATATCAATGTGGATGTGTTCGAATCGATCAGCTTTTGGAAACTGGTTTAAATGTGAAATTGTGTGCCGATCAATTTTTGATTTTTGGCAACTCAGACATGTTTTAGCCCATTTGTTAATTTCAGAATTCATATTTGGCCAAAATAACTTTATAGTAACTAATTTTCGGGTAGTGCGTATACCAGGATGGCTTAAGTTATGGATACTTTCAAAAGCATTACGTCTAAACTCTTGGGGTATATAAGGTCTGGCTATTTCGGTAGATACGTCACAATAAATAAGTTTATTACTTAGAGGTAAATATAATTTCTTTAATACGATTCTCGTGTTGCTATTCGCGTTGGATGTTATTTGTTTCACATAGTCATCGAATTCTTGTGCTTGCGCAATTTCGTCGTAGTCGAGAATCGCGGGACAATATATTGTATCTACGTTAGACAATGCATCAGCTATCGTGTTGCTATGTACGCTTATGTGGCGTATATCTGTAGTGAATTCGCTAATGTATAGTAAGTGCCTTATTCTCTGAGGTGTTTCGTCTGAGGCTTTACCTAATTTCAGAAAAGCGTATGTTAACGGTTTATGATCGGTATACACGGTGATCTGGCGTCCTTCAAAAAGTTTGCGAAAGTACTTTATAGACATATATATGGCCAATAATTCACGATCGTAAGCGGAGTATTTTTGTTGGGCAGTGGATAACTTTTTAGAAAAATAACCTAATGGTTCCCAAATTCCGTCTATTTTCTGCTGCAAAACTGCTCCTATGCAAAAATCTGAAGCGTCAGTCATCAACGATAATGTTGTATCGGTTTGCGGATAATGTAGCGACCTTTTTAAGACCTTTTTTACATTGCTCGAAGGCTACGTTTGCTTCGTCTGACCATTCAATTTTCGTTTTATCGTTCTTTTTGGTACCTAACGCACCTACCTGGGAAGCCAGGTATTTATTTAACACGGATTGATACGACGCTGCGTTAGGTAAATGAGAGCGGTAAAAATTTACCATTCCTGTGAAACGTCGCAACTCCTCGACAGTTTCCGGCCTTGAATATTCAGTGATGGCCTTGACCTTTTCGTCTGAAGGTCGAATGGCTTTTGAGGATACATGGTAGCCTAAATATTCTAATGTAGTTTGACCAAATTTACATTTAGATAGATTTATCGTTATCCCGTGCTTTTGTAATCTTTTAAAAACTATAGTTAAATGTTCAATATGCTGCCTAGGGTTGTCACTACATATTAAAGCGTCGTCTATATAATTATATACAAAATCTAATCCTTGGAAAATGGAATCCATGAATCGCTGAAAGCTTTGAGCTGCATTACGCAAACCGATTGTCATTCGCGGGAATTCAAACAGGCCGAAAGGTGTTATTATCGCGGTTTTCTCAAAGTCTTCTGGTGCTGTCTGTATAAAATGATATGCACGATTAATATCGATTTTAGAAAAAATAGTCTTCCCAGCCATGATGTATGTGATGTCCTGTAAGCGTGGGACTGGGTATCTGTCAGGTTTTGTAATAGCATTGAGTCGGCGGTAATCTCCGCATGGTCTAATATCACCATTCTTTTTTTCTACTGCATGTAGCGGGCTTGCCCACGCGCATTTTGAAGACCGACAAATACCCAATTCCTGCATTTTTTGAAACTCGGACTTAACGATTTTATAGCGAGCTGGGGGAAGTGGCCGAGCCCTAGCAAATACTGGAGGCCCCGTGGTTCCGATGGTATGCTGTACCGGGCTCTGGGTGAACTCCACGAATGACGTTGGCTTGGTAATATTTGGAAATTTTGATAATAAGTCGTGATACGGATGATTGATACTAACAGATAGAACAGAAGGTTCAAACATACATGACAAAGAAGCCATAACATTCAAATCTGTAACCTGGTCTATGAGTTTTCGTGCGGCAACGTCGACGAGAAGCTTATGATGACTTAAAAAGTCGGCACCTAAAATAGGCTGCTATACGTCAGCAAGCACGAAAACCCATCGATAAGGTCGGCGTAATTTTAAATTTAATAATAAAGATTTTAGACCATACGTCTTTATTTCTGCTCCATTTGCGGCGAACAGTTTGTAGTCCTTGCACTCATGAGCACGACGACGACGACGAACTGGTAGAACTGACACATTGGCGCCGGTGTCCACTAAAAAGTTTAGGCCATTGTTGGTGTCCGTGATCAACTTAAATATAAAAATTAAAAAAAACCTTTTAATTTCATAAAAATAAATCTTATGCATAAACCGTGAACCATTATTTTCTAATAATAAATCTCTAATAAATTAATATTTTTGCGCTGTATCTTTCCAGTAGCATTTGTAAGTTGCTTGTGTGAAGTTTTGTACGATTCTCCTTAAAAATGTGTACTATATCAGAGATGTCTGATTGAAGATAGGCTAAAAAAGATCCATACTTTTTTTTTTATTTTTTTTTATTTTAGGTGGGCAAAATTGTCCTTCCGTACACCCCGCTGCCCGGGGAGACAACGGGGTAGTGTGGGGCTCTCACCCACTAAAAACCCACCATGCGCCCTCACCCGCCTCGTAGTAACGATGGATCACGGGTACCGTGTCATTTCACCGCGATCCGCAGGTGGCAGCCCCTTCGGGCATCCTATCTTGTGCGACGCCCCACGCACTTGGGCGTGACACCTTCGCGGTAGGCTTCCGCGGAAGGCAGGGTACTCCCCGACCCCACCGCCCGCAGCCTCGGCTAGGGCGGCATCAGGAGCAGGTAAGTGCGCGCACGCCACCCCGCACGCCGGCGGCGAATCGTGTCCGCGAAGGAAGATTCCCGGGCCCTCTCCGCCACCTCCTTCCATGAGATGATAGCCTCGCAGAAGGCGGCGACATGGTCCAGGCCCTGTCACTGCCAACCATCGCTCGCGCAATGGCCGGCAGTGACAGGTCCACGCCTATGACTGCAGTGAGTTCCCGGCGCTGCACATCCCAGGCCGGGCACAACTCGAGCGTATGCTGCGCCGAGTCCTCGCCACAGTCGCAGTGGTGACAGCCTGGGGTCATCTCCCTCCAAGCGATCGTGTGCAGGTATTTGCCGAAGCAGCCATGCCCCGACAAAACACCAACCGGAAGGTGATGACCCCGTGCTGCCGCCCTGCCCATTCTTCCAAGATCGGCTGGAGTGCCTCCACGGTCCAGAGACCAGCCCGGGGCGTCTCCAGCCGAGACCTCCACTTTAGGATGATGGCGCGGCGGGCATCTTCCCGTCACGATGAAATCGCGCTCGGCGAGGGGCGGCTGCCCCCCGCCCACACCGTTGACGCCCGCCGATAAACGTCGGCGAGCACCTCCGCCTCCGGATCCCACGGGGGGGTTCCAGCCAACGCGCAGGCTTCATCGCTCGAATCCGTGCGGTACCCGCATATTGCCCTGACCGCTACGACCCTCTGTGGACGCCACAGAAGGGCCCTATTGCGAGCGGCCAGGGACTCCGCCCACACGGGCGCGCCGTACAGTGCCATTGACCGTACTACCCCCGCGTAGAGTCGTCGACACGCGAGACTCGGTCCGCCCAAATTTGGCATCAGTCGCTCAAGGGCGGACGCCGTGCCGATGAGCTTTGGCGCAAGACGGCGGAAGTGCTCGTCGTAGTGCCACCGTCCATCCAATACCAGGCCCAGATAATTGATGTGGGCCTGGATTGGCAAGCCCACACCATTGACCGTTATCGAGGCGCTGGCGAATGGGCCACGTCGGGGCCCATGGAAGAGTAGGGCCTCCGAATTTTCAAGGGCCACCCTAAGCCCCAGCGCCTCGATTCGCCTGACCACCTCCGCGGTGCCTGAGGTGGCCAGCGTTGCCGCCTCCTCGAGGGTACCGCCCCGGGCTGTGACGAGCGTATCGTCTGCGTAGCAAATTACGCCCAGCCCGGGTGGGAGACAGCCACGGAGGATCCAGTCGTAGCCGATGTCCCACAGGAGCGGCCCTAGAACCGAACCCTGCGGGACGCCGCACGACATAGCCCTCCTTACAACGTCCCCTTCCCGGTCCACGAATAGGACGCTGCGGCCGTCGAGGTAGTCTGCCACCAACCGCCTTAGGTAGAGGGGCACTCCATGGTACCGAAGTGCCTCCTTGATGCAGCCGAATGGCAGACTATTGAAAGCGTTGGCGATGTCGAGCGATACCGCCAACAGCACTTCCCTCGAGGGGACGGCCTCCGCAGCCACGGCCTTCAAGCGCAGGATGGCGTCGACTGTAGACCGGCCCGCCCGAAATACGAACTGGGCATCGGACAGGTCGGGGCCGACCACACCTAGGTGCCGGACGATGCGGGCAGCGACTACTCGCTCGAGAAGTTTGCCCGCCTCGTCCAGCAACACGATGGGCCTGAAGGCCGCGACTGTATTTGGAGACCGTCCCGGCTTCGGCAGGAGCACGGGCTTCCCCTCCTTCCAGCAGTCAGGGAACCGTCCGGACACCAGGCAAGCGTCAAACAGTCCCCTGAGGCGGAGCTCAAGGTGGTCGAGGAACAGGGCCAGCACTCGGGTGGGAACCCCGTCCGGCCCGGGGGCGGCGCTTTTCCGCATACGCGCTGCCACTGCCCCCATTTCCGTCGTCGTCACGGGCGGTACCTCCCCGTCGTCGGCCGTTCGTCATCTGGCGGAGCCGTGACCAGAGGCGTGTGCACCGCCCGTGAAGGGAATAGTCCCTCAACCACCTCAGAGAGGAAGCCCGGCTGGAGGGTCTCCGTAAGGGGGGGGCCCTGGGCGCGGAGCTTGTTAAGTGCTGCACGGTACGGGCGTCCCCAGGGGTCACGCTCGAGACCCTCCAGCATCACCTGCCGTTTTGCGTTTTGCGAGATGGCCAGCTTAAACGCGGCGCGCGCACTGCTGTACGCCGCATCCAGCCGGCCCTCCCGCTCTTCGTCGCGGATTCGGCGTAGTCGGCTGCGGGCGTAAGACCTCCGGGCACGAATACAGGCCGCACGGAGGTCCGCCAGCTCCAGGGACCACCAGTAGACCCCCTTCCGTCGAGGTGGGCGCCGCACGCGGGGCATGGCCGCATCGCAGATCTGCGTAAGCATGCCACGAATGTGGCCAGCCTCGGCACCCACGTCTTCCGTCAGGGGGGGGGGGGGCAGCCAAGATTGAAAAATGGCCGCCTCCACCAGCAGCTCCCGGTCGAGCCTACCCACAGCCCATCGCGGAAAAGCTGGAGTTCTGTCCACCGCGTGACCCCTGCTGGCGCCCTGAAGGGTCCGGGAGACCTCTATCTGAATGTATCTGTGGTCAGATAGAGTCTCGACCTCCTCCAGGATTCGCAAGCTCCTTAAGCGTGTGGCGACACTGGGGCTAGCGAACGAAAGGTCCACTATCGACCCGCCCTCGCACCGCACGCACGTTAGGGCGGACCCTCGGTTTAGCAACACGAGGTCCGCCGCTTCCACCCACTCTTGAAAGAAAGAAAAGGATTGGGGGAGAAGTATACGCCATACAGCGTGACCTCTCCCCATTCGGCCGCCACATATCCCGTGCCCTTGTCTTTGACTAACAAGGACGGGGAATGCGGCGCCGCCGACCCGACGACCGCCACGGAACCATCCCCGCTACCCACCCAATTGGGGTGATTGGGGATTATGTAGAGTTCCGCGGCTACGGAAACACCGATCGACCGCTCCGCCATGGATTGCAGGAAGAGGTCCTGCGCCCTGGCGGAACGGCCGAGATTCCCTTGGAGGAGGATAGAGTCGTGGTCCATAAACTAGACAACGACATCCTCCTCCATGCGCTGCGGCAGTCCAGCCGCGCTGGTTCGGGCAGCTGGGGCCCATTGGCTGCCCACCCCCCTCTTGGGGCCTGATTTGGTCGGAGGCCTGCACCCCACCCGCCCCATGCAGTGGTTGGCGGGGCGGATGCCCGCCGCACATGCGGGGCAGTGTGAAGTTGCAGTACACGTCGCCGCCTGGTGCCCTGATAAAAGATCCATACTAAGGCAAATATACATGAAAATGTCATTGGGATTGGTTTTGTATTGAACTAAGCCGAAGCCTTTTTACGGGGTTCCCTTTTATGCAAAATTTCTTATAATTGTGATATATCTACTTGCGATATTGGATGTATTTGTCCAGCTGCTACTAACTCTCATGAACCTCCATTATAAGAGGTGATCCATTTCGAGGTTCCCTACTTTTTTAAAGAAAAAAACAGAAAATTCAAATTTAATGGAGAATGTTTATTATCATTTGAAAGAACATTCATTGGCATTTATTTTTTGAAGATTATGTCTATCAAATGTTGGCCGTTGCTACGTCGTAGATGGTCCATCCGTTGAGTCCATCTTTCGATGACTCGTTCGAGCAGCAAATGTGTATTTACTTTATTTCTTTTATTTTTTTATTTACTTATTTTTACTTTTTTTATTTGTATTTACTTTCGAACCTTATGTACCTACAATTATTGCGGTTAGTTCATATTGCCTCCATGGCGTATTGGCTAGTGTATGCGACTGCTGATCACGAGGTCTCGGGGTTGATCCCGGGTCAGGCAAAAAGTGCTATTTGGGATTTTCGTAAGAAGTTTCTCAGTAGCTACCCGGAGTTTAGAAATGTGCCCGGTAGACGGCAATAGGCTCGCTTCCTATTACGTGAAACTTAAACATAGTTGGCCAACCGTAGGTAAAAAAAATAAACCTCTGCCTAACCCTTCGGGGATACAGGCATGAAACTATGTTATGTTATGCATTTAGTTAAAGATCGGCCTGTCTGCCTAATACTCTTAAGAATCCGACATTTATTAGTTGCGTGATTGGATATTATTTTGACATGCCTATCGGTTTGGCTACCTAATTGGCTAACCGAGCATCTTTATTAAAAGCCGACAGTGACACCGATTTCTTTTGAAATAAGCCGCGCTTTACCTATAACATTGTACAAAGGATGCCACCTAAAGCATAATGTACTGCACCATTTTTAATTCAACATCTTTTTGTTATTTTGGAAATTATTTCAGTTCACAGTTTTGATAAGTACTCTAATGTAGGATTATTTTAAATTTTTTTAGCTGACATTGAAAATCATTCTAAATTTGTATTTACTTTCGTAAAGTACCTAATTACCCAATAAAGATAATTCTAATAGGCTCCTATTAAGTTACTATTCTTCACGGATAAATTTAGTCAGAAATGGATATCTTTGACCGTCCTCGTGTCAGTAATAGCTAGGTCATTATGCAGCTTTATTTTTACCCGACTACGCGAAGCAAAATGTAGCAAACAAAAAGTAGATAACTTAAAAAAAAATTAGTACAAATGTATTAGAAAACTTTTACGCCAAGTAAGTAGACACGCTTTTTATCATTTCACTTTTCTACAAGCGTCCGCTTTGGGCGGGCGTTTAACGAATTGTATGTCTACATACATTAATTTTCACATTATCTGGACAGAATATGAATTGAAGTAATTTTTTTATCAAAGTATTAGTGAAATTAAACCTTCCATCCATCCATCCATCCATCAGCCTTTCAACATCCACTGCTGGACATAAGCCTCCCCAAGAGAACGCCACAACGAGCGGTCCCGTCGTGGGGTATAATGTCGTAATCGCCACGCTTGGCAGGCGGGTTGGCGATCGCAGTGGATTTGGCAATCCTCGAGGGAGTGCTGCTGCCCACTCCCACTGTCCTCACGTAGAGAGGAGTGGGACAATTCTAAAGCTAAGGCCAAAATTAAACCTCACTAGGTTCCTATTTGTGTTTCAGAGAAAGAAGTACATATTTTAGCAAAAATGAGGTTGGTAGACTCAATCCCTTGTAGGAAAAGAGATTGCAAGAAGATTCTCTTCCTATGGGAGTCGTAAAAACCAACTAAGGGATTACCGGGGGATGGGGCAGCAGCGTTCCCCTGTGTACTAAAAACATCCACTGCGATTGCCAACCCGCCTGCCGAGCGTGGCGATTATGGTATAACCCCCATTTTGGGGAGGCCTATGTCCAGCAGTGGACGATGAAAGGCTGATGGATGGATGGATAGACGAGTACTTTGTCTTTAGATGGTATCCAGGGTCTGATGATGGAGCTGGAAGATGGCAATGCGAAACTCGGTAGTTAAATGACGCAACTTCATCGAGTTAGGACCCGTTTAAAATATCTTGACTAGTACTTCAGTCCTAGATGATATCCAGGGTCTGATAAAAAGAAGGTGAAGGTGGCCACAGTAACTCTGTAATGAAAAAACGCAACCCCATCGAGTTTGGAATCGTTTGATTCGTCTTGACGAGTACTCTGTCTTAAGATAGTATGATGAGAGAGCTAGAAGGTGGTCATAAGAACAGTAGAAAGGATTTTTAGAAATTTCACCTCTAAGAGGGTAAAATAAGTTATGAACCGTTGTATGGAACTTTGTCATATTCAAAGTAAGAAGCACGAAGTTTCAAATACCTGTTTCTGGTTACAAATAAATGTATATGTATAGTGGAATATTAAAAAAAAAAAAAAAAAAAAAAAAAATACGCCTAAGATAGTAAATGAGGGGTTGAAAGTTCATATGGGAGGTTCATCACTTTTGAAGTAAGAAGTATGAAATTTGAAATACCTGTTTCTGGTTAAAAGTAAACGAATACGTGTATCGGCGTTTTTATAAATGTTACCCCTAAGAGGGTGAATTTAGGGGTCGAAAGTATGCATAAAATGTTTGTTATTTTTAGTATAAGAAGCATGAAATTTGATATTGAAGCATTTTATATAAAGTTTAAGTAACAAACTTTATTAACTAAGTGCAACCCGGGACTTCGTTTACGTGGAATTTAGTTTTTCATTTTTTCCTAATTATTTTTGTAAAATAATAGTATCTTAAGTTACTCCTAGTAACATCTGCTATATCCCAGTGAAAGTCCCGTCCAAATTGGTCCAGGCGTTATGGATATTAGCCGAATCCCAATGACATTTTGATGTATATTTGGCTTAATATGGATCTGTTACATCCTATCTTCAATCAGATATTTCTGATATAGTACACATTTTTAAGGAGAATTTTACAAAACTTCGCACAAGATTAACAAAGCTACTGGAAAGATACTGCTCAAAAAACTAATACTAAATATAAAAAAGGAGTTTGCAGAGCTGCAGTAATTAATTATCAATAAAACCATCTACAGCTACACAGAATAGCTGTAATTAATTACCTGAATAACCTCCCGGATGTTCACAAAGCAGCCATTTGTAGCTACGAAGAGAATAATCCAGAAAGACGATCGAAAAGGCGATTGCTTGCGTGGAGGGATACAGCATTTTCTGGTATGAAGTATGATTCTAGGATATTTTACGAAACGTGTAGTCATCTAAAAGCAATTGGGAGGTGGAGATTGGGAGTTGCCGTCGGTGACTACGATAGCTTAGCGCTCTAGAGCACTTCCCCAGATTGGAAGGGACGCAGGTTCGATACCCACTCGCAGTAAAATTATCTTTTTCCACTTTGACTAATAATTTGTTATTTAAAGTACCTAGCTGAGCATGTCAAATGCTAAAATACAGATCAAAATACTTTACGAAAATGATAAATCCGATTTGTAGAGCACAATGAGATAAGAATACGTAAATTGTAACATCCTTTAATTTAAAAGAAGAAGCGTCTGGTATATAATTAGTGACTGTGTTTCTTACTGGAAATTCTCTCTTAAGTTTAGATCACCAGTTATGTTATTAAGAAATCATAATCACCTAAATTGTGCAATGGAACAAAGTCCCAAATCAAAGCTCGTTATAAAAATGTCATAGGAGCCACAGTAATTACCAAACGTGGTGAAGAAAGTGTTTTCATTCCACAAATACCGTTAATTCCATCAGAGTCTATCCATCCTTCCATCAATATATCTATCAGCCTTTTAACGTCCACTGCTGGACATAGGCCTCCCCAAGAATGGGGGATAGTGCCGTAATCGCCACGCTTGGCAGTCGGGTTGGCGATTGCAGTGGATGTTGTTAATACTCGAAGGAGTGCTGCTGCCCACTCCCTCGGTATTCCCTCAGTTGGCTCTTAAGACTCCCATGGGTGTCCTCTACACCCAACAATTCTAAAGCCGGCCCCACACACATATATATATATATATATATAATTCCATCAGAGTATCCTGAACAAATTAACATAATATAAAAGAATACAGATCCCTCTTAATGTGTGCTTTGCCATAACAATTTACAAGTCCCTAGGCCAGTCACTGAACCACTGAAGGAATGTAATATGGTTCCGGTGGCCCGCCAATAAAGGCGGAGAGACGGTACACGGCGGGTTTCTTTAGTGGGTGAGGGCCCCACACTACCCTGTTCGTTGCCCCGAACGACTGGGTGTGCGGTTAGGATCATTTTTTCCCGCCTTAACAAAAAAAAGGCCAGTCACTGAAAATTACTGGCATCGATTTAAGTAAGGACTGCTTTTCACACAGAGAGATTTATGTTGCATGCTCCAGAGTGAGTTTTAGACGCAAAAGGAATAGCTTAATTTTATTTAGAGACAGTATTTTTTAACAAAATCCTATTTCAGTATTCATCCTATTTCGTTCCTATTTCAGTATTCATTTATTGAAGCGAAGCCGCGAGAAACAGCTAGTTATGTACCTATATACATAGATAAGGGGAGAGGGGTATCTTTATGTGTCTGAAAATATCACAAACGGTACGGGAACGTTGGTCTAAGGAAATAGGTATGACGATCACAATTCCCTTTTTTATAGTAGAAATGAAACATACACGAGGTAAGGAATGGGGAGGGGGGGTGTCTCGATTTAGTCACATATATTTACGGTGAGTTTATAAATACTACAGCATGTCGAAGGAGAGGGATTAGCTGATAAAAAAGCGTGATGTAATTTATGAAAAGCACTGAACAGATGTGAAAGGAAGTGATAATCACGGCTTGGAAGTTTGGAATGACATTACCTATATTGGCAAATGTGGCAAATCCCACATAGATACTCTCTTAGCAGTTACTGACTGTGGAAACAAAGTGCACAAAAAATTAACAAAGGAAAGCACGGGAACCATCGCCAGCGTAGAAAAGCACTTCCGCGGTGAAATTGGCAAAGGAGTGCGTGCAGTAACTGTCCCGCTCCCCGGAGCCCGCCGGTGCGCGGTAGGGCGGGGCGGCGCCAGTCCGTCCGCGTCCAGTCCGATCCCGGCGCGCGCCCGAGGCGGCCGTACTGTCGCGAGTGCTGAGTGCTGTGTACCGCAGCGCCGCGTCGCGTCCGGTGAGTCTCAGGACATCACGTTTGTATCTGAAGTAGTATAACTCTACCTAATATGCTGCAATGATTTTAACGTTAAATTTCTTATAAAAATAATAAAATAGCTATTTTGTTGCCAACCAGCTGTTACCCGCGAATTTATCTGCCTTTTTTTTTGCTAAATTCGTCTCTTCTTTTGTCACTGAGGGATGGTTTTATAAAAACGTTGTGACAGTAACGATAATTCGCACAAATTTTTAAATAATGAGAAGTATCATTGCCGTCTGTAATAAAATGATGATTTTTTGAACGTTACTAATCACAATATTATTGGTGCGATAGGTAGGTACGTGCGACGTAATTGAGGAGAGTAACAAGGAATAGTGTGATTATTTAAATAAACGCCGCTGTTATAGGTAACCTATATTCGGTAAAGGAAAACATCGTGAGGAAACCTGCATGCCTGACAGACTTCAGTTGTTTGTTTTTAAAAAACACCCAGCAGTAGGGAATAATCCTTGTATCGCGGGGGACTTTACAAACAAACAATTTCACGGACACAAAGTACACCCAGACTCAGAACAACCATTTGCGGATCACACAAAGAGTTATACTGTGTGGGAATCGAACCCGCAAAACTCGGAGGGAGGCCGGTATGTAAACCACTCCGCCATCTGTGCAGTACCTAGTACCTAAACGGTAGTGTTAATATAAAAACAAAAAAAAACTGATATGAATATACCTATTTTTATTTTTTTAACAAATGAACACAAATTGCGAAAATATAAAATAAATTAAATCGAAAATTACACTTGAGCAGGATTTGAACCTGCATCTCCATGCTTAGCCGATTTAGCGATAGTGATACCTACTTGCTCGGAGTTGCGAATTTCTATAACACATTCCTTATTAATATCTTGGGTGACACGAAGGTATGAATCTTAATTGTAATATAATAAAGCTTACCTTCTTCTTTTTTGTTTAGGCGAGAAAATATGTACCTAATCGCACACCCCGTCGTTCGGGGCAACGAACAGGGTAGTGTGGGGCCTTCATCCACTACATAAACCCGCAGTGTGCCGTCTCTCCGCCTTTATTGGGGGGCCACCGGAACCATATTACACTCCTTCAGTAGTGTAATAAAGCTTAGCTGGTTGGAATAATGTATGCAACTACATCTGCTGTCAGATGTATCTGTATAGCGCAGGTGGTTATCGTAGAACAAAACCGTGGTCAGATTTTTTTAATTAGGACTGATAACTTGTAACGATGGCCTAGATTTTATATGACAGCCCATTGCTAAAAGTTCAGGGTTCAATCACCAACAGTTAACAAATAAAGAGAATTCACATCTATAAAAACCAGACAATTTTGTAGAAGCACGATCAAACTGACAATTCAAGTGTCACTGTCATAGAAAGCGACTAAGGAAAGTAAGCAGTTGCAACTCATTGCATTACTGAGGATACCCAGCCCGAGTGGGATTGGTGACCACCGTGAACCTCAGTGTGTCTAGGTTGTAGCAGGAGATAGCGGACTGTTCATTTATTTCCCATTCGCGAATTGGAATGGTGGGCAGTGAATTGACAGTATTCTTAACATCCTGAGACCATAAATGGCGGTTACTTGTAGCATATAAACATCACATGACTTAAATCTAAATAGGTAGGTACCTACATATAGAAGGAATGTAACCGCGTGCCTGAGCCAACAATTTTATATAATTTTTGCTGTCGTAGAAAAGGGATTAGGCAAGATTACATTATATCCTCCAACTCTACAGCCATCACTGCATTGTTATTCTTGATTATCCTCATAAATTTTACCATTATTATGTAATGCATCTTCAGCAAGCTATAATAAAAATAAACACGCTCAAATAATGAATATATTGACGTATAAAATATAAGCAATCGGTGACCTGTCAGTCGTACTACTTCTTGTATTGACTTGTGGCGATCCTGATAATTCCGCCAAATTATGCATACACGTGATGTCGGCATGTTGTCGTCACACCTCTCAGTGTTCACAACAGCACATTAAACGATGAACAAAATATAGACGACACCGGCTCATACAATAATCTCTACTCGCGCACGTTATGATATTTCTTCGAAGAACAAAGTTATTTCCATTCCATATTTAGATATAATTTGTTGCTCCAACTTAACGCCCACACTGGGTTATAGAGCCTCTATGTCGAGAAGGACGTGCAAATAGACAGCGAATATTTTTGTACCTTATATTAGTTTATAGCCTTCGCCTCCCCCGCCAGACCAACGCTAGTTTTTGAATTATATCTCAGGTTCCCGATATAGTAACGGCATAAAATGTATAAGTACCAATTTATAAGTCTAATCAAACGCTATAGATAAAAAAAATTGCTTCAAAACCTGTTCAATAGTTATTCCGTGATGCCCAAGCAAACAGAAAAAAAAATAAAAAAAAATTGTTTTGGTTTCAAAGATGCCACAATAGCCTATACTTTATTTTTTTTGTCAAATATCTTAAATGTACAGACAACTTTGTTGCAGCTTTATATAGTTACTATAATGTGTCTCCAGAGACCGCAAAATGCCATGCTACACACTAATAGTAATGCGCTTTGGTTTACTCGTGACGTCGTCGACTAATCCCAACTATTATAGTCGATTTATAGTCGGTTTAAGTTAATATGTTGACAGGATCGGTGGATTTAACAAATTTATTGATTCAACGATCGTTTTAATTTGTTGAATAAAGCAATTTCATTTTACTTATTTTGCAGTTAACACAATATCATGAACCGGTTAAGTCGATAGATAGTTAAAAAAAATTTGAAATTGTTAGTTGATTTAAAGTACTCTCCTAGATACTAAGAAGCAGTAGTCGTATTAGTGTGTATATGACCTCACACCGTTTTTACAAAATCATTAGTTTTATCACATTTTAAAGAAATACCTAACTGACATGCAAGAATAGAACCTCTTGGCACTCTGTTCTCTCTGCCTACCCCGCAAGGCAAATGGCATGATGATAAGTAAGTAAGTAAGTACCTAACTGACATTGTAATTAGAGGAGAGATAATAGTGCACGAGTGTGTGCGCAAACAGAAGTAAACTCTGTTGCCTCACTCTCATAGTTCGATTTCCATCGGCATCCCGACACGACCGGAGAGAGATCAGGTACAGGATCAGCGCCAACCACTTTACGTGCTTTCCAAGACACGGTAGTAGAGACCGCGCCAACTTCCTTACTTCCGGCGGTTATTAAGAATTTCTTGACGGTAAAACGCAATGACTTTTTGCTTATTTACTAACATAGTTCTTAAGATATTTATAACTAAACTAGCCTTTGCCCGCGGCTTCGCCGCAGCCAAAAGCTAGTTTTTATTCCCGATATAGTAACGGGATAAAATGTACACGAGTTTTTAAGTCTAATCAAGAGCTCGCAAATAAAAAAAGTTGCAATAAAATCCGTAGTCATTCAGTAGTTTTTGCGTGATGCGCGAACAAACAAACAGATAAACAGACAAACAAACAAAAATTCTAAAAACAATTGTTTTGTGTTTAGACACGCCTATATAGTCTATTGCAGTCATTTTTTCTCAAATATCTTAACACACACATAGCTCTGTTACAGCTTTATAATAATAGTATAGACAAAATTAATAGACAATGTGAATTAATTTTTATTTATTATTATTTGCGGGCCCAATCTGGGAATAGTACCAGACCTCATGATCCGTAGTCACACTACCGCTGAACCGCATACGCAGTTGAGAATGTATGTAAATACTGGTGGATATCCAAAATCCTTGCTGAGCTGAGTGCCTTGGTGTTATTGTTTTAGTTCGTCAGTGTCGGTAGTGCACAAAGCGCGTGGGACAATATTATAATACGATCGTAGAATACAGTTCAGAAGTGAGTTCGCTAGTGAAATCTTACAGAATAGCCCAGCAGACTCGCTTGTCGTGCCGCACATCAGCCACGAAAATTATGTACTACTAGTTCCAGCACGTGACTTCAGTTTTCACTTCAAAATTGGGTGAAAAACAAAGTAATTAAAACATGATATTCTACTATCCCAACGTTTAGACGAATATGCGCGTAAATATCAGAAAGTACTACTTTTTTGGATAAAATGACCCGAAATTTCCCAGCTATTTGTGACTACAAATGGCTCTTCTGGGTCTGAGTGTACGATACAGGGATTATTGCCCATTGCAGAGCGCACATAATTTCGAAAATACTCGACGTCGTATGTGTGTGCCGTGCGAGGACCTCGGACCGGAGAAGTCTTTGCAGTCCTTGGTTTAACCGCTAAGCTACCACTGCACTAATTATAATTAATAATTACATAAAACAACAATAACTTGGTGAATTCCTTAAAAGTTTTGGTCAATTCCGAATGCTCGAGTTTACAAACAACAAATAAGTCGAACGGTCGGGCGCGATAATAAAAATGAAAACGTAAATTGCGAGGGAAAGTTTTATTTTATTTTACAGTTAGATTGTACAAAACGGTAAATCACACACAAACACCATAAAAAGATAAGGGTGTGCGACTGTGTGCTTGACAACATCTGTCCACGACACGTGCATACAGACGCGCACACACATGCTTACCTTAACATTATTCTCCAAACATGTTACGACAAGCTAAACATTATTAACGTGAAATGTTCGTATGTAAATTGTCTGTTTCAAAACTTGCATGCCATTTTCAGCGATTTCCTGTAGACTATTTTGTATGCTTACACGATCCCGGTGATAAGTAAGTAAGTGAGTCATTTATTTCGGAACAATATACATTGTGTTGAAATGTTATTACTATGCTATTACATGCTAAATAAATATTATATTAAATTTTAAATTGTTCAATACATTGTTATATTATTACATAATTCAATACAAATTACATTCAATCAATACAATTATGCCCATTTCTTTTCCTTTAAAAACTCCTCTATACTGTAATAACACTTGCCCAATAAGAACATCCTCAATCTGTGTTTAAATAAGCAATTATTGACGTGACAACGTCTTATAAATTGGTTTGCCGGGTGACACTTCAAGAAACTGCGTTACGCTCCGCTCACGTTATGCGCTCACAATGAGAGCGAGTGAGAGGCACGCGTCCCTTCCACTCGGGCATGGTTAGCCCGCCTAAGAGCGAGAGAGACGAAGAAATAAAATTTTGTTAATATGAAATTCAGTGCGAGATTCTTTGTATAAATTAATGTTTTAAATATAATTCTTTGTATAAATAAATGTTTTAAATTGTTACTATTATTTCATCCTTCTTCCTACTATACGAATGAATATTCACATTAAAATTATTTTACCACTCAAAGTCGTTGTCACGTAAAACTTTCGCCCGTATACCGACTTTACAGGCAACCAATTTTTTTTTTTTATTAGCTAGGCTCTTTAATTCCACTGGCAACTTGTTATACAGAAATACCGATTGCACTCTAGTATCATGCTGAACAACATTCAATTTTGGATTTTACGCACTAGGTACATCCTTTCTACGTGTACTATATCTTGCCAATCTCTGTTCCTCGGTTTCTAGTTTGTTAAGGCATTTAACAAAGTTAGTTAATAATACTAAAATATAGACGCATTAATAATAATCAATTTTCAGCTTATCAAAGTGCTCCCTACATGAATCCGTCTGCTTAAGCCGAAGCATTGTCCTAATCGCCCTTTTTTGTATTACAAAAGTTGAACAGGTATTGTATAGTTGCAGGTTCGAATCCTGCTCGTGACTGTTATTTTCGATTTCACATTTTTCACTTTGTGTTTAATGTATGTTGCTAAGCATGTCAAATGCTAAAAATATATATAAAAATATCTAAATATAGGTATTGTATTTGTAACTATTTCCCCAAAGCTCAATGCTATACCTGAGCTTTGACTCAACTACAGCAAAATAGATTGTCCTAAGCTGTGATAAAGTTAGTACTTCTCTTAAACTTCTTAAGGCATAGCATGCAGAACTAATAGACCTAGTTATATATAGTGTCTCCATTTTCCAATTTAAGTACTCATCAATCTGGACACCTAGAAATTTGACATTCTTAACCACTTCAACCCTTTCACCACAGGATACAATTTCAAGCTGGGTATCACATCTAGCTGTAGATTTAAACAGTACATATTTTGTTTTATTTAGATTGAGTTATAAATTATTAATTTTGAACCAAGTTTCAAAAGCCTTCAAAGCTATGTTAATATTAAATTGTAAATTATGAATACTGTCGGCAGATATAATTGCATTTGTATCATCGGCAAGAATTATGACTCTGACGTTACATTCTTATATATTCGATTAAGTCATTAAGGAATAAAATAAAAAAAGTTGGACCTAAAACAGAACCCTGTGGCTCCATAACATATGGTCGCCAGTTTCGATTTATGAATTTTTTCCTCTCCTTGATTTCTATATACTGTTGTCTATTGCCTAAGTAAGAACTAAACAAAGCTAATATATTTTCACGAATACCATAATGTTCCAATTTTGCCAACAGAATATCATGGTCTACTGAGTCAAATGCCGAGCTAAGATCCAAAAATACACCCGCTACCCTTCTCTTTTCATTTAAGTTAAAGATGACCTCATCAATCAAAGCTTTAATCGCGTCAGTAGGTCCTTTAGACTGTTGGTACCCAATCTGCTGACTATTTAATATCTTATGTAACCTAAAGTGTATTACTAGTCTGTCTTTATTATTTTCTCGAAAATTTTTGATAGGACCGGCAGCAGCGAAATCGGTCTATAGTTCAAAGGATCGGTTTTTGACCCTTTTTTAAGAATCGGCATAACTCTGGCAATTTTGAACTGGTCAGGAAACAACCCTTTCTTTATACACTTATTAAATAATGACACTAACGGTTTTGCCAATAAGTCAATATTTTCTTTTACAATAGTCATGGGGATTTCGTCGTAACCAGTTGATGGTTTATTGGCCATAGTATTAACTATTTTTAGTATTTCTATATGAGTTACTGAATCAAAGCTTATATTAGTATATACTCTCGCGGCACTACTAGTTAAAAATTTATTTAAACGTGTCTTACTAAATGTCTCTAGAAATTTAGTTGCTACATCTGAGGCTTTGCTGATTACTTTGTCATCAATTTTAAGTATAATTTGGTCACTATTAGGTCTTTTATTCACATTACGCCTTTGATTGACAATTTGCCATATTCCTTTGTTGGAATCAGATGCCATGTCAATTTTTTTCCTGACTTTATTAATCTTAGCTGCACTAACAACTTTTCTATAAATTGTCAAGTACCTATTATGATATTCTAAAACCGAGTTTTCATTTACTTTCTTGTCTATAGTGTTCAAAAAACGTTTTACCTTACTTGCAATCTTTATTCCCTTTGTAATCCATTTATTCTTGCCGTTATTATTGGTGTTTTGTTTTATTTTTGTTTTTTTTAACTTGAACTATGCATTTTATTAGTTTTTGACAAAAGTGTGTTGATACCTGTGTTCCAGTCAGTGTTTAAAAGTATTTTCCTGAAAAGGTTTCTATTATTTCTATTATATTTCCTTCTACAAATACTAACATAATTTGGTTGCGTCCTATACTCGACTAGTTCTAAACTTAATGAACAAAAAAGCCCCGCATGACCATCTGATAGTCCATTTTCATCAACAGATGTACTTACAATAAAACTGTCTGCTACGTTGGTTATGAAATTGTCTATACATGATTTTGATTTATTTCTCCTAAAAGTGGGACAGTCAATCAGACACTTGAAGTTGTAACACATTAACAAAGATAATAAATATAGTTTAAAAAAACTAATAAACACGCTTTTAAAAATATCAAACTAAAAAGTTGAAAATAATTTTAAAAATTAAATTATGACAATAGTAAATAAACAATACTAGTTTAATTGAGGGAAAAGCGTGAAGCGCTTTGTGCTTATCGTATATCAAGCGCCCCACGCTTTTCCCTCAATTAGACTAGTATTGTTTATTTACTATTGTCACAATTCAATTTTTAAAATTATTTTCAACTTTTTAGTTTGATATTTTTAAAAGCGTGTTTATTAGTTTTTTTAAACTATATTTATTTTTAACTTTTTAGTTCGATATTTTTTTTTTAAACTATATTTATCGACTGAGTGATGGTAGCTTCTTTGACTACCATGGTTATGACGGGTAACGGGGAATCAGAGTTCGATTCCGGAGAGGAGCCTGAGAAACGGCTACGAGTGCCAAGGACGGCCGCAGGCGCGCTAATAACCCACGGAGAGTTACATACTGACATACTGACATACTGACATACTGACATACAAGTGAAGCTAATAAAAAGCGTGTAAAAAAGACTTGGTCCTTATGTCATCTTTATGTATATTTACATTAAAATCAACACAGATCAAACATGCTTTATTGAGAAAATGCTGCAATAATTTCTCTAGTCTATCCATAAAGTTGTTAAAGTTACTAGTTGCTGGAGTTCTGTAACAACAAATTACACATACATTTGTTTCCTTGTCTCGAACTCCACACAACTCAAAACATTTTATAAAGCTCTTTACATATGTGAAGCTCCTCCAATTGCCTATTTTTTGGTGCTAATATCATGGCACCTCCCCTATTATTTTTTAATCTTGTATTGTAAGCCCCTACTTTATAATCAATTAATCTAAATTGTGTTACAAGAGCCTCGTTCAAAAAATGTTTGGTTAAACAAATAAAAGTGAGCCTATTGGACAATTTGCTGATATATATTTCCAGGTCATCTTTTTTCTTACTAATACCACAAACATTTTGGTAAAAAACATGAATAGCTGTATACTGTTTACTACCGAAAAAACAAGTATTTTTCAGTTTGGTCTATTTTTTTGAAGTAGTATGGTATTGTGCCTTGTTTCGGTCGGTGCATTTGTGTAGCTTCTCTATTAACTTCGTTTTTACAATAACTTTTTTTTATAATTCATTTTGGCAAAATAGTAAGGGATAGTACCTTTACAATACTCGTATATATAAAGCGAACGTTTCTGATGTCGTTCTTTGCTTATTGTATTTTTCTGAAATTTAAGAAATTTTTGTTCATAATAAAACATAACCAAATTAAAATTTATACCTTTACAAATATCTGATAACTTTTGTGTTTTATTAGCAAGTAAATTAATAAACCTTACATTACTAAAATTTTAACAAATAGTCTCTAGTGTATGATTTAATTTGATTTCATTTAAATAGTCACTCTTACATACACCTAAAACAAAAACAGGGTAATCAGCTAAAACTTTTAATGAGGCGCTTAGTTCAATTATTAACCTTGTTGGGTTAGTGTCCTGTTCTCCAACGGATAATATTATTATATCATTTTTTATAAATTCCATTGTTGTCAATGGTCTCAGAATTTCTTCAGTGGTTGCTTCAGGTTTTGTTATCGCCATGAAGTTATATTTTTCATACTGAGTGTGTGTCCTAGACCAGTATAATCTTGATAATAGGCCGACACATTGTTTTCCGCCAAAAATATATACATTTTTGAGTTTTAGACACGATTCAAGCACAGTTCTTGTTTCGACTTGTGGATTTGAATATAGATTATGTTCTTCTGCAGACGCTTGTTCCGGACCTTTTAGTAGCAGTGAACTTGTTCCTTTGTGAGGTAGTTCTAGGGTCAATGCATTTTTCTCAATAGACTCTTCATTAGCCTGGAGAGTCGATTCATTTGTTATGTCTAACACTGAAGTTTGAGTACGTAAGCGTCGATTAAAATATGGCGAAAAGAATTTTTTCGGTGTACTCTTTAAGTTAGTTGAGTTTTCCTTTATTCCAATTGATTTTAATAGTTTTAATTTATTTTAACAAAGGTTCAATAAATTTTTTAAAGTGCAGTTTTCTAAGTTTAAATTGTCAATTTCTTCATTTGCAGATTGTAGTTTTAATTCCAGTTTTTGTATTTCATCTTTTAATGTAGCCATGTCATTATCTGTAATATTTGGCAAACTTTGATAGGAAATGTCCATATCGAAATTGCCACTGGTGTTATTGATCCTAACATTGTTATTATGTTTCCTTTGTGTGATATTTACGTTGTATTCGTCATTTTCATAGTAATTTATTATTTATATTAATGTTCCTTTAAATTATATAAACAAAAAGTGGAAACATTAACTGAGGATGGATCTTGAGCCTCTCTACATAGTCATTAGCGATACGCTTATCCACTTAGTCATAGATACGATGTACAATAAATTCAAATTTTTGACTGTATTCTACAATGCCAAGCAACTACCCACACTATTTACATTTATTATATTACTCGTACCAGTATAACCTTTAACTATTCAGTCTCATTAGATTATAGTTTATATTTTGTTTGTTTTTGTTGTTCACCATAAATATGTTTCACTTATTAACTCACAGTTTCCATGCACACCTATTTACACATACATTTATTTGCCTTAATTCACTCCGGTACACTTGAAACTTGAAGTCATTTCTATACAGTACTTAGCACACTATTTATAAGATATGTTTTATGTACTTTAAGTATTTAGTATCTGTTGTTTATTTCTTAGTCCTTTTGAGCACAATTTGAGGGGTTAAAATCACTATAATATTTATAAGTTGCGAATTATACGAGCTTGATGTGAACAGCGCACAGTGGTGCCACGATGAGATCACTTAAATGGAAAAATATCAAGATTACGTATTACAAAACGGCCGCCATTTGGCCGGCCAAATTGGAGTAAATAATTCCGAGAAATCTGAAATCGGACTTAAAGAAGCACAAATTATTTGTGAAAGTGGAAAAAGGGAACTTTACTTTTTACGGACTTACATGTACAATCCTAATAAAAACACTACGATAATAGTGTTATACGTATCTCTGTCTGTGCAGTTACTATTATAAATTTAAGTAGAGTTAATCTTACGCACAAGTAGGTTGGTACTCTAAACGTATGGCAGCAGTCACAGTTAAAACTAGTGTGCTGTCGTTAGAGTCCACAAGTGTCATTGAAAACGCCGGCGCCGCCGAGTCTTTTCTTTTGGAGGACAATCAACTGCTCTTTTAACCTACTGGTTATTTAACTCGATTTTAAACTTCATTGTTCATTATCATCTCCACTATTGATGTTATTTTATGTCAGACATGCTATCGTAAGCCGATAGTCGCGACGCGCACTTTACGTTGTCTATCTGCGCTCCTAAACGTTAAGATAACAGTTATGATCAGGTTTATGATCGCAAGAGATTTTTGTCCCCTTCTTAACTTCTATTAGAGTTACCAGACTGCTAAATTTCCTTACTAGAAATAGAATAATGCTTATGTTTAACAAATACTTTTATATATATTTTTATAATTTTCAGCTTCAGGAAGCCATAAAACTATAAACCAAAATTCTATTCAAATTGGGCATGGGCTTAACAACGGACAGGTTTATTTATGTTTGGGTATAATAGATTACTTCTGTAATACAAAGAGTATTTATAATTATCTACCAGAAAAAGTGTTTACACCAAAGTCACACCAAGTCGCGCAGCTCAAGGCCACGCTGAACTGTTTCTATAGAGATTGTATATGAACTGTTGCAACACAAAGTCCATGAAGCTGTGTACCCCTTTGTGCCGCGGCTGCTATTGTTGCGGGGACAATGTCGTCGGACACTTCACTGTTGGCGTCCTCGTCATGATACTAACGCGGCGTGTACAAAAGACGTCAACCATTTTTCTACTTAAGAGATTCATCACTTGACCTTTTTGTAATAAAACTAAGGGTAGAAAATGTTGTTAGTCACACAGAGATATTATAAAGTAATAGCGACATAATAATTATATACCTATATGACACGCACTTGAAACCCTACAGCTTATCGTTCACACAAGGAACTTAATTATTGTACTTGACTGCACTGTTGGTGGAGTGGATACTGACCTGGGAGTTATAAGACAATTCATAATGCCACTGAACAAGAAAATAAAATAACATAAGTACTTATATATTTTCGTAACTTGACTTCTACCACGTAGGTATACTTGCATATAGGAGTAGGTACTACGTCTATACTCGATATCGTTAATATTTTCTTTGTTTTCTTATTTATATTATTACTTAACGGGTCTACGAGTATACACAAATTATAAGTAATTATCAAGTAAAACTCGATAAGGAGCACAGCTCCCCGCACGACAGATAACAACTATAATATTTATCGTGTCATAAAATTATTTCGTGCTACAGTGAGGGAGATGAGCCGGCGCGTTTCACGAGCTACGTCAAGGGCTGTCACTAGTAAAAAGAACATTGTATAATCCAGAACATAAAATAGAATATGACAGCAATGTACGGGGTTCGAATCCACGCTTGATTTTTCAGACGCTTTGGTAACTGAACTATCGCTTCTATTTCACATTTACGCATTTTATGTTCACGTATATGGCTCAGCATGTCAAGTTCTTAAAATAATCTTTGCGCTATATACATAAATAAAATTAAAGTGTCCGTTTGTAACGGGACAGGTTTTGCGTTACGCATATGAAATTATTTAAGGTACAAATTATTTGTGAATAAAGAAAAAGTGATTTTTAGTAGGGGCGGGAATCGAACAACGCATCTTTTCCAGTCCGGGGAAGTACTCTAAACCACTAAGCTACCCTACTGATCCTTCGATCATCCCAAATTCTTAATCACATTTGTCTTACGACTAACGCCATCTACCGGCAAGCATTACATGCATCCAATATAGTAAGATTAATTTTGCAATTAAAATTCATACTATTTGATGGCGCGATTTTTTCAAGCATTTTAGATCTAGTATGAATTTTAATTGCAAAATTTAACTTACTATATTAGATGCATGTAATGCTTGCCGGTAGATGGCGTTAGTCGTAAGATAAATGTGATTAAGAATTTGGGATAATCGAAGGATCAGTAGGGTGGTTTAGAGCACTTCCCCGGATTGGAAAAGATGCGTGGTTCGATTCCCGCCCCTACTAAAAATCTCTTTTTCTTTATTCACAAATAATTTGTACCTTAAAAAGTAGCGGAGCATGTCAATTGCTAAAAGAAATAGATCTAAAATATATGAGGTAGTTATAAAAATAGCTATTTTAAAAATGTTTGTCTCTTTACTCTTGGTGAACCACGAAATGGCTAAACCACTTCAGACGGGAGTTTTACTGGAAAATAGCTGATTTTATAAGGATTAACTAAGGCTAACTATTATTTTGGAAAAATAATTAGGAGTTAAAAGAGAAAAACAATAAAAATTACGTGGATGTAGTCGTGGGTAGAGCAGCGTATAAAAAAATACTGAAGACTAATTGAATTTGGCAGAATATAAATATTTTCGACTATTTGTCCTTCATAACTTAAAGATATTAAAATATTATATACTAGTGGCATATCATCTTACAATATTACACTATTAAACAAAAATAAAAAACAAAACTTCGTTTTTATTTATTTTCAAGAGAATTGTTGATATTACTTCAATATGTTGATTTTATTATCTATGGTGGCGTGAGATCTCTAAAAAAGTGTTTTAATATAATATAAGAAACGTTAGAACAAGTTGTCAACCAACCTTGTAACGTACAACTGTATCAGCATCATGTGCACAGCGCCTATATCCGAGCGCTTCCGATAGCGCTACGGTCCGCTACGGGCATGCTACGAAAATTCTACAAAGTGCTACGCGGCTACGATATAGTTGAAGGAAGCCCGCTAAACACTTCCTTCCACTCGATGCGGGAGAATACCGATCACACCCCCTTACCCCCACGCGGCACCCCGCCTCACAGACGAGGGAGGGTACGGGAAAAGTCCCACATCCGCGGCCAATTTGAACTCACAGACTAGGGTTGTATCATAGAAATCGTAATAAGAAAATTGGAAGTCACATCACCGCGTAACTCAGGTGAATTATTTTTACCAGGATAATTTATAAACCTTCAGGCTGGATGTCACTTCTAGTTGACTATTGAATATTATGTGAAGTTAATATTGCCAAATAATAGTTTTGAAGATGTCATAGCGAAAGTAGTTCTCCTTGCCAACGAGCGCTATATTACACTTCTTTATTTCAATTTCCATGAGCTGTGTCGCTCGAAATAACATTCATGTCGCGGATATCATAAGTGAGATAATGTCTTGTGGAAATCGAATGAGATGAACTTAGATTATGATGTGTGCAGTCTCTGTTCGTAATGTATAGGGCTCGAAGGACCATAATAATGAATGATTTGAAACAAATACTGACTTATAGTAATACATATAAGACAACATAGTAATTACTAAATACGCGGTGATGACACGAGCTTCATATATGTGGACTAGGATATGATTGTGGGACTTTAAATGTTATTATAGTTAATTTTTGTAATCCTTTTAGTGTTCTACTATTGGGCGCTGTCTCCTCTCGTAGTGCCAGTGAGGATTCGATGATTCATAAGCTGCTAAGAAAGTTTCTGCATGCAGGTTTCCTCACAATATTTTACTTCACGGAGCAGTGAAAATTTGAGAAATGCACTGTTTGTAAGTGTAAACAAATAAATGATCACCAAAAAGCTCGATACCACTGTCTTTGCAGTCCTTAGTTTTACCGTTAGGTGATCACAGCATAAATTATTATTAACGCGTTTAAAATTATTGTTATTATTGTCACGTAGTTATACTATAAATTAACTTTGACTAATGTGTAAGAAATAAATTATGTTCGTAAGAAAATTTTATAATACTTATACTTAATGAAAATCAAAATCTTAGCAAGATTTTTTCATTTCCACTTCACACTTCATATTCCACTTTGCCTACCCTGATCTCCCCCCGACATCTCTTCTATCATTGAGGAGTGTTGATTGTCATTTTCTACAAAAAATTAAGCTGCTTCATATTCGCAAGTGTAACTCTATAAATATTTCACAATAAGCTTTCTGAAAAATTTAATGTTTGTAATTTAATTTCTCAGCTCACATTTCGTAGTTTATAGCAAGACTCGTGACACTTTTTAAGATTAAAACTTGTGACAAGGATTATTTAATTAGCGAGTTCAGCGCCACAGAGTAATTAGATTACAGCAATGTGATTAAAACTGCAGTGTGGGGATCTCTGGTTTCATTATAATCATTTGATCTATAATTAAAACTATTTCGTAACAATACAGGCACTTTTATTCGTGTAGTAGGTATCGTGTTCAAGTCCTATGTGGGTTAGTAAAGTATTATAGCGATTTTCCGTCAGGAATTCTTAATCTATCATATGTTTGATAATAGTACAGACGGGGAACTAGTTATATTTGTGAGAATATGTATAATATAGAAATACTATATTCGGCCCGCGACTTCATCCTATAACGGCATCACTCTACGGTATCTAGTATTGATTTCTATGCAACAATAAAATTGCTATATACTATCCAATTTTTCAGGATTAAAAGTAATTTTCTGAGTTCTATAAGTATACTAAATTTCATGATGATTGGTAGAGCAGTTCTTTAGTGAAAGTATAATAAATAAACAATATTAATTTTAATATCTTGAAATTTTTAAAAATATAAAGCTATATTGTGCAACAAACACGTCGCGTACACTCGGCAGCGACGCAACAGCGTTCATCTGTATCTGACGGAGAACTCGCTACATCGCGTCGTCGATATCTGAGCGAGCTAGGGCTGCCTCCTTACTTGTTACTGTATGGAGATATTGCATTAGATATTGATGTAACGTATAATGGTATTCGTATATGACTTTAAAATACCTATCAACAATGTGCAACTAGGCAAGACAGCATAGGTATTATGTTATATTTCTAAAGGAAAGAAGAGATTTTAAGAATTATTTGAAAACCTGAAAAAGCCAAACGTATCGTACTGTCCTCTAGTCGCGGTATCCCATCTCCATCTTTTATTCCCTTCTCGTGCTGTAAGACGCCACCAGCAATCGCCTTCTCAAACGTGTTAGCATCTTTAAGCTAGACTATAGTAACTGTTTACCATTAGTCATTTGATTATTTGGTAACGAATCATTTAGTACTAAAAATATGGCCGCTATTGAATTGGCTCAGCCCTGGCGGAGTGTGAGCCGTTTTATCCGCGTGTCAGTATCACGCGGCGCGCGGCGCCTGATCAATACCCGCGCTCGTGTGCCGCTAAACAACTAACTTCAGCGTGAACACATCGCGATACATTCTGTGTACGAAGAGTTTCTGATGTGTAATACTTTCACCTCCGTAGCGTTGGTATAAGTCGTTTACTACGTGTTAATATCAGAAACTTGTATTGATCTTCAATATTGAATGACTCTTCTCTCTTCCGAAAAGGATGTTAATGCACTGTATGCGTGATAACTGCTTACTTTGTGATTTAAGTATATTTTAGCACTTGACATGCTGAACTCACCTGAACTGCACTGGAGAATAATCGCTGTATAGCGGGGACTTTACTAATGTATTATTCCCGGATACAAAGTACACCCAGACTCAGAGCAATAATTTATGGAACACTCAAAAAATTGTCATGTGTGGGTGTCGAACCCACAACACTCGGCACGCGAATTAGTTATCTAAGCCACTCAGCCATCTGTGCAGTCAAATAAGTGCGATGTTGTTTAATCTAAAACGGAGTTTAATGTTTATAAAATGGTCCCTATGTACTGCATAATCAGATCCCACTGACACAGTGGCCGCTTTGCCTGTGCTTAACTCCTGTGTGCCTGTTGCCAGCCCTGTCGCGGACCCGAGCAGTGAGTGCGCGTGCGCAGATGCCGCGGCGGCGCAGGTGAGGCGGCACTGCCGTGGTGCCGTCCCGCTCGCACGCGCGCCGTCCCGCTCACACCATGGCGCGCGCCGACCCCGCCCCCCGAGCACCCGTACTTCTCCTCTACTCGTTCTCCTTCCTCGCCGGTGAGTGCTTTGCTTTACTGTGAATAACTTAACTATGTGACACAAAACCACTGGCCAGCCTGTCAGATATCATATATCTACCATTAACGAAAACAAAAATGCAAGTGCCAAGTGTTTGCTTAGTAGTAAATCAGGAATCACAAAATCTTGAAGTAGTCTCTAATCTGTACGTAAGAAATAATGAGAGCCACTGCCAAGTGCTCAACAGTGTCATTCAATTTGACTGTAAAATCTTTACTCCTTTCTACACTCGGGTTCCTATTCTGTGTTCCCTCGCGTCTTTTTCTGGTTTCAACAGTAGAAACTTATCACCATATTCTCTTACCGAAGAAGCATAATTTTTTAACCATTTACTAATAACTTGTTATGACATTTAATATTATGTTTGCAAGTATGGCGCGGCTTTAAATAAACAGCTTGTATAATAAATGTGAAAGTGTGTTTGTTGTCAGGAACCAACCTTTTTCCGGGATGAACATTTATATTTAGCTATAATATGATGATGATGATGTTGAGTAGTTAAGAGATGAAAGCGTAACAAACAAACGCACTCGAACCCCAATTATACCTGAGATACAGAATATAGAATATGGTTCTTATTGTTACTTGTGCGGGTGATTAACCCCCGGGCCGTATACCGCGGTTTTAAGAACGACAATTTGACTTGTAGCTTGATCGCGATTGACCACCGAGCCAAACGGTAAAGTAGTGCAGAGCTGAGTAATAATTAAAACAATATTTC
The DNA here is from genome assembly GCA_948253155.1 of Leucoma salicis. Taxonomy (NCBI): domain Eukaryota; kingdom Metazoa; phylum Arthropoda; class Insecta; order Lepidoptera; family Erebidae; genus Leucoma; species Leucoma salicis. Next base: position 114,434 of record OX411830.1, read on the forward strand.
CGAGACACAGGTATTATAGTGATACACGGGCGAGGTTTGACGAGCCATAAGACCGCCGTGTTGCTCGTAGGTCGATCATCACGTTAATGTGGCTGCAGTCTTCGATAATATAATCCACATTAAATTGTTAGTTAGTGGGTTATATTAAGTCGTAAAACAATACTTACATAGAGATTTTGAATGTTATAGGTATATTTAGTATAAGATACACAATACAGTACCTATCTATTGTATTGCAAGTTTTCAGGAACAGCATCAGACCACAGAGTAAATCTTTAAACTTTTCTCAAAGCTCAATTACTTAATATTAGTGCTCATCAACAGAATTAGATTATTACGAGATGTATATATTTGAAGCTGTAGAGTTCATAGGGATAATTTAATTTTGATACCATTAGAGATGCTCCGTGTAACGGAAGATCTGTGCTTGGGGCACACGGCTAGAAAAATAAATTATTCTAATTAAGACGGATTTGGATTTGAGAGGTTATGTTCATCCATTTAAGGAATTTATATGTGATTAAGTTCAGAGCTTCGGCTCAAGCGGCTCATAGAGAGTGGAGCCTCGCGTACGCGATAAACTCGCTTCGTTCATGTGGCTAATCCGCCTTATAGAAGCTATAGAGATATATCGGCGACTACAGACTCGTTCACTTCGCAGCGCTCCGCACTAATCCGTTCGTCGCTCCGGGTAAGCGCCGCACTGCTCCGCTCCGCATGGCATCGTATAATCCGCGATCTCTCACTATCAAATTAATCGTCCATTCTGATTAACGATTCACTTCTAAACGTATTCAACTGAGGGATTTCTAACTATATTATCTGCAATAGTAGGGGCTATAATACACAATGTTTTATATAACATATAACTGCCCCGGTGGTGTAGCGGTAGTGTATGCGACTGCTAATCATGAGGTCTCGGGTTCGATCCCCGGGTCGGGCAATGTTATTGAACTTTTTCCTAAAAAAGATAAATTCTCAGTAGCAGCCCGGTGTTTGGAAATGTGCCCGGTAGACGTCAATAGGCTCGCCCCCTATTACGTGGGACTCAAACATAGCTGGCGAGTCGTGGGGTGTGTAATACACCTCTGCCTACCCCTTCGGGGAATACAGGCGTGATGCTGTTTTTTTTATATAATAATAAGATATTTAGTTGGTTAAAATAAACCAAAGAACAAAATATTTATTTAGATATTTTTATTAAACACAAAGTGAAAAATGTGAAATCGAAAATAACAGTCAGGAGCAGGATTTGAACCTGCATCTTCTGGATACCGTCCAGATGCTTTACCAATTCAGCCATCCTGACAATTGCTCCTGACTGCTAATTTCGATAACACATCATACTTAACGTCTTTGGGTGACGCCTGCGCCATCTGTCGGACGTATTTTCATACATTATACCGACCAGGTAAACTTAATTTTACAATTAAGATTTTTACCTAATAATGACGCAAACCCTATAAATATTTATATATATTTTTAGCATTTGACATGCTTAGCACTATACATTAAACACAAAGTGAAAAATGTGAAATCGAAAATAACAGTCAGGAGCAGGATTTGAACCTGCATCTTCTGGATACCGTCCAGATGCTTTACCAATTCAGCAATTGTCAGGATGGCTTAAATATAGATATTTTTATATATATTTTTAGCATTCGACATCCTTAGCACTATACATTAAACACAAAGTGAAAAATGAGAAATCGAAAATAACAGTCACTAGCAGGATTTGAACCTGCATCTCCTGGATACCGTCTAGATGCTTTGCCAATTCAGCCATCGTGACAATTGCTCAGGACTGCTAATTTCGATACCCTTAATTTCGATATTTGTAAATACTTCCGACAGATGGCGCAGGCGTCACCCAAGACGTTAAGTATAAATGTGTTATCGAAATTAGCAGTTCTGAGCAATTGTTACAATGACTGAATTGGCAAAGCATCTGGACGATATCCAGGAGATGCAGGGTCAAATCCTGGTCGTGACTGTTATTTTCGATTTCACATTTTCACACTTTGTGTTAATTTATATGGCTAAGCATGTCAAATGCTAAAAATATATATAAAAATATCTAAATAATTGTAATAAAATTAAGACTTCAGAAGCGTAACTTACGCACTCTTGATAAACATTTAAGAACTTTTTACTTACAGAAATCTGTAGATATAATTCCAAGATGAAGGAAGCTCGACGTTAGATAAATTAAATTATATCTGAAGTAAACGGGCGAGGCCGGTGTCGAGTGGCATCGTCGTTATCATCCCTCATTCAAGACTGTTTCTCAATATACTTATAATTATGTGGTCGGCCGCCTAGCCTCCTCCACGTACAGTGAGTGTCACGAGGTAGCGAATGGGTTTTTGTTAAGATATTATTTTTTCTTGCTTCTAAACAACATACCTCGGGAAATCTGCGAGTGATTATAACCCGTCAACTGACAGGATTATTATTTACTATTATTTCAACAAGTTCTAAACGAGCGTTAGACTCCCGGGAGTCTTACACGTGCCGGCCAATAGCGCGCCAAGGCCACGCGGCGCCGCGAGAGGCCACGCGCCGCAACGGGTGGCCGTATTTTTCTAAAAAAAATCTAAAAAAAAAACTACTTACCTATTGTTGAAAAATCCATGTTTATTGTCAAGTATAATAACTATTTTATGCACTAAAACACTTAAAAACACTATCCACTAATTATTATAATAACACTGACTTTATAAAGCGAAAACTTTTCACAAACTTTAATTTTATTTCACTTTCGCGTTGAAATCTCGACTTTATTACCGTCCCGTTCGAGTCCATTGACGCAACTGGCTGACGTTTACGTTTGGGATTTATTTCTCGTTGATACAGTATATATAGGCTTAGGCAAAAATCATGAACAGCTTGTAGAATGAACAGTCTGTATCGGGCAAAAATTTTAGAGTAGATAGCATTGAAAGTTAAGGAGTAGGAAATAAATTTTTAGCGCCAAATTTTTTTGCGACCGCGCGCGCGGCTCGGCCCTTTTTTTTTGCGATGTTGACTCTTATTGCAAGCTTTGGAGATTCTTTTGGACTTTTTTATCAATTGTCGAGGTCATTGATCCGAGACTCCCGGGAGTCTAACGCGTTTCAAGCGATCAGTGTATCAAATATCTTGTCACTAAAATAAAATTTATTTCTTAACATAAATCTTTGAACAAGAGAACGCATCACATGATAACAAAACGTTAAATATAATAGCAATTTAAAAACGCTAGACTTGTGTTATAAGTTGTTTTAAGTTGATATATTAAATCTGTTCTTCTTCTGTAAATCTTTTAATGAAACACTGAATTTGATTGAAAATTCTTCTCTGTACTGAGGGAATTTTAAATAACACTAATTAGACTCACAATAATTTTAAAATTTGTATCAATATTAACTTAGATGTCACGACAAATATTTTTCTAATGCGAGAACATAGCGACACTACTGTATTTATTTATCATCCGATAATCGAGTTTTAGGAGAAAAATAACCACTCACTCACAGTTGTCTTGATCGAGTACGTCAATATCCAATCAGCGTTAGATTTTTATGAGGATTGACAATACAGCGCTCCTCTGGTGAGACGGAAATAACGGGAAAACTATAGGCGAGATGTAATGTAAAAACACATTAGTTGTAATTTGACGAAACTCTCTATTTCATAATAATAATAGAATCCTACTGTGTCGAATTGTTCAATTATTTTTCATCTGCTAGGTTTTTAATTTAAACTTAGCGTTAGTTTCGTTTTGTTGACGAGTGTCTAAGATATATTAGCCAAGAAAAAACCGCTCAAATCTGTTTTGCGTCAGGGACCCCCCACGGGCTGTCGTTAAGTGCCTGAAATAAATCACTGTAAACCTACATAGCATACAACATGTATATCCGATTGTCTTCCTGCTTTCGACGATCAATCACACACACACACACACACACACGTGATGCTAATACACTTCGCACTCGGTATCATTTTACTGTTGTAAGTGCCCAACACATTAAGATATTATTATGATGTCAACTTACATCCAATATTTGTTTTTTTATTGATAATGGTGGTAGACAAGCCAGGGGTCACGATACTAAGAATACTGACAAACCGATGCTAATCATTTCATTGCACGGTGAGCAATTAATGAATGAACGGATATCTATCAACACAAAGTGTGAAAACGAACGGATATCTTCCGCTACGACCAAAACAAACCGACGTGCTTCACGATTGGTACACTCAATACTAGGCCAGTGTCGATAATTTTCGAAACCAAAAGAAATTTAGAACAAGAAAGGTAAGAAAATATAACAAAAATAAAAGGAAAAATATATTACGGGCAATTTGAAAAAAAAAATACATTGCTATGGAAAATTTTCTCAGAAAATGCAAAAAAGTGAAATAACTTGTTGTTAATCATCTTGAAAAATATTGAGCTATTTATTAAAATTTTCACTTTAATTACTCAAAAAATGTAAGTTTACATGTACTTAATATAAATTTAAAAATATGAAACATAGAGATTGCAAAAAACATGCGAAAATAGTTAATTTTCTAAGTATTAAATATAGGATTTGAAGGGGGTATCAGAAAAACCGGCCAAGTGCGAGTCGGACTCGCGCACGAATGGTTCCGTACCATTGACTAGGTAAACAATATTACACTATTGTAACTCTCTGTAACCATGGCGTTTGGCTGTTACCAAATTTTGCAAGTAAAAGGAGATGGAAACGCTTCCATACATTTTTAGGCTCGGGTGTTAACAAGATGAAAGTTGTAACATTTGAAAGCTTACATCTAAACATTTTATAATCTAACATTTTGCAAGATTTGGCGTTCTAGGAGCCGAGATATGGAAGATTATGTAAAAGTGAGGTTAAGTATCAAAGTACACCCACAAGTGTTATCATAACATTTAAAAGCCAAGAAACACGTTATTTATAAACTGGCAGGATGTATAATACTATAGAGATGATAGATGAGAGAGCTTAAATAGATTAGTAAATAGATCTACTTCGCGTTTGATAGGTAGTTAGGTTCTAGTGCTAGAACCTTGCTTATCCCAGCATGAATGGCTTGATCGGCGAAGTAGCAACCTCTCACAGATCAGCGTGAAACAACGGTAGGCAATCCTACAGTTTATATCGTATGGTGAGTGAGAGCGCCAGAGCCTCCTACCTCGGGAGACCTCCTACCCCTTTTCATCGAGATGGCGACGCGTGGACGATGCCTCTGGTGTTGCAAACGTCTATAGGCTTCCGTAACCACTTACCATCAGATCAAATGATGATCATCGTATGCTCGTTTGCCACCCAAGTAGCATAAAAATGGTAGTTAGGTACCTTCTAAGGTAAATTTGCCAAATAATTAGGTAGGTATTTAAGATATCGTTATTTACTCAAATATTATATAATAAACTTAAGTGCTGGACACAAGCTTCTTTGAAATTGAAGTAAAGAACCAACTTTTATTTTATTTATTATAAAAAATATGTAGTGTATATTATGTAACACCAATTCAATAGGTAACAAATATGTAGCTACCTATAGTTACTTTACATAGACATATTTATAGACCTTGGTGACGCCAGTATTTATTTTTATAAATTTAAAAAATGATGTGGAAGAAAAGTTTAATGTGGCACTCACCGATCTCGACGAAAGTTTCTTCTCTTCTGTGGGCCCACAGTGTTCCTCTTCTGTCCAATCAGGCTGTTTACTAGCGTCTCCACAAAAGAATTACAAAAGCAATAAAGGCTTGATCGTGTATCTCTACACGAAGGGAGTTGTAAATTCCTCTCGGGCGGTCTCAGAAAAGAGTTAATCTATTTCTGGGCGATAGGTATTAGGCTAGAGACAATGTCTTTCGCGCGCGGTTTAATAAGAATAATCACAGAACACAACACTATGTCCCGGGCGGGTGTTGCAACAAAATGTATGCGATGGGAGTCGAATCACAGAACAAAGTCCTGGGTGGTCCTCGCGTGACGAGTATTGAATTTCAACTGCTTCCTGCTGCTCTTCAGGTTGGAGGATGGACGGTGTCATGGCGGCTAGGGAAGCGCTCTCATTGGCCGCGTTATATAAACAATGGTGCCACATTTATAAAAGTAATAGGATCGTTTAGAAACTATAATATTATATACTGGCGTTACCAGACCTTATATATATATATATAGGTGTACAGCAGCAGACAAGCAGGTTCACCGCTTGTGTCTCGCCTATGTGCTTTTCTAATGAAGTGAAATAAAAATAAAAATTATATAACTACATAGGTAGTATAATACTAACGTACTCATTAGAAAATAAAGGTAAGCAGGTAAATAAATAATGCAAGTACTCGATTGATTAGAGCATAATTATAATAGGTACCATTCTATGGTGGAACTATGAGGATATATTTGGTTATTTCAAAGAAAACACATTTTTTTATACAGGTATATTTTAATCCTCTTCGATTATTAAGTTGAAGTGTAGTTGTAGGCACACGTTGAGGTGTAGACACAGGTTGAGGCACAACTTCAAGCAACTTAAAATTCTTATTTCCCGTGGAGAATTATTTTACAGTCAGTGAGTGATATGTTGTGAAGCCAATGAACGTCCACACCGGATACAAACACTGGAGTGACCTGCTGCTCTTTATACTATGCGTCGTCTGCCTAAGACTACTTCTTGAGTTAAGTCCTAGCAGGCCTGACATAAATGGTAATTGCTGTTTACCTAAAACTCGAGAAATATTTTATAAATCAATAATAAAAAGGTCACAAGTCAGGTCTAGGAGTTGTGATGTGCCGAGAGAAGAACACTGAGATGACTTATTCAATAAGATTGATAAATAAATAAACATTTAGCACTTACTGGTTAAGGTACATATCATGTATAGATCACAGACAGTATTGCCTGGTCATGCAAAACTCGATTGCCTATTGTATTACAGCGACCAGTCGCTATATTACAATTAATACAACGATCCATATTAAACACAAAGTGAAAAATAAGCATATGAAATGCTAAAAATATATATAAAAATACGATCCATATTGTCAATATCCAATCTATAGGCGTAGTATCGTTTTCCAACAAGGCCAGGCCCGTCGTGTAGGCAAGATTCTCAGTATCCAGCAGTAACAAAGCTGAACAAAGCTAGGGTCAAAAAATAAGCAATCAGTGGATAGAAGTTGAACTGTCAAGTGCAGTCATAGTCAGTGTGTAGTGTTGCCGTATAGCGTTCCAGAAAGGAGGATTTCACTAGTGCATCGATATATATTATGTCATTCGATATGTTAACATAAAAAAATGTTCTATATTATTTTTCCGGGAATAATATCTTTATATAAATTTATTCTTTAGAAGAAATTATTAATAATGAAAGTAAACATTTCGTTTTATTTTCATTTTTATTTTTTAATACTAATGACCCCTAATACGATTGTATTGATTAAAGTAATCGATTTCTTTAATTATTTCCTTATTTAATGTATATTCCGCATTCCAAAATAAGAAATAAGCTAGCTTTTTGTATTTTATATTAGAAAAATATGGCAAATTTTTTAAAGAATACTTCAACTTGTTAACTTCAGGCCCAAAAATTCCATTCTCCTTTGTCTCATTTCGTGGTTTTCAACTTAGACTTAGATCCGCATAACGAAACCATTAGAGTCATTCGAGGTAACTGTGCACAGTGAGTAAGCGTGCGCAATCCCATATATTTAGGACTAACTAACTTTTTCCTGTGGGGATATGTAAAGTCTAAAGTTTATGCGGACAAACCCGCTTCTATTCAGGCCTTGAAGGAAAACATCACGCGTGTCATTCGCCAGTTACCAGTCAAAATGCTCGAACGAGTCATCGAAAATTAGACTCAACGGATGGACCATCTGCGACGTAGCAACAGCCAACATTTGATAGACATAATCTTCAAAAATTAAATGCCAAAGAATGTTCTTTCAAATGATAATAAACATTATCCATTAAATTAGAATATTCTGTTTTTTTTCTTTAAAAAAGTAGGGAACCTCGAAATGGATCACCTCTTATATAACTAAATATTCTGTAAACATTTCAAGCGTCTACCTGTTGCCGTTATCAATAGCGAGCAAAAAAGAGCAAAAAGATCACGTTTTTTGTATGGGAGCCCCCCTTAAATATTGTTTTTTTTGTTTTTTGAATTTGTTGTTATAGCGGCAACAGAAATACATCATTTGTAAAAAAATCAACTGTCTAGCTATCGCCGTTCTTGAGATACAGCCTGGTGACCGACGGACGGACAGACAGACAGACAGCGAAGTCTTAGTAATAGGATTTTGACCCTTCGGGTACGGAACCCTAAAAATGTGACTGCTGCAATTAATTCCTCCATGTTTTTTGTACAATGGTTCGTATTGCACGTTTTTGGGCATTTGTATTGCAAAAACGTGCAATACGAACCATTGTACGTATACACATACTACTTCGTGCAGAGATTTCTTTCATAAATTAAACATCCTTACGGTCTTTATATAATAGTTGTTCTATGTCATTTAGCTAAGCATATACCAATATGCTTAGCTAAATGACACCAAGACACAGAACAATATTACTCAAGAGGAGATCAGACCAAGATCACCAGATTATGAAACAAGTGAAAATAGGAAAGCTAGAGAAAATACTCGAAGAAAAAACATAAAGAATGAGATCGCACCAAACTGCAACTTAATAAGATTGTATTCAGTATCGAGCAGTGGAGCTATTTGACAAGTTTAGTTGCTCAGTAATTTAAAGAGGGATATATAAAATCATATTAGGAGCCAAATCATCGTGATTTCACACATTTCTTGAAACCAAAATGTTGACCTTGCTAAGTTATTTCGCGTGTGTAACTAATATTGCTTATAAAGTACGCATGAATAATGCCTTTTTAGAATCTACATAAACTAGGCATGTTTTTAAGATAATGGGCAGCTATAGCATAGTACATTTTTTTTTCACAGTCAATTTTAAAATTTTGACATAAAGAAAAAAAAATACTTACAAAGTGGTTAAAATGTAAAATTTGACAGTATTTTACATTTATTATGTATATTATGTAATCTAATATAATAATACAAGTATCCAGGAGTCAGATACAAAAATGTATATTAAACGGTGAAACGGTGACCGAATGAACGAGCAAAGAAGGAAAAAAAAAAAAAAAAATAACGGCCAAGTGCGAGTCGGACTTGCGCACGAAGGGTTCCGTACCATTGACTAGGTAAACAATATTACACTATTGTAACTCTCTGTAACCATGGTGTTTGGCTGTTACCAAATTTTTCAAGTAAACTGTCTAGCTATCCCCGTTCTTGAGATACAGCCTGGTGACAGATGGACGGACAGACAGAACAAAAACGAGTAAAGAAACACGTTTGTGTATGGGAGGCCCCCTTAAATATTTATTTTATTTTCATTTAATTATTTATTTTTAAAGTGAATATATAACTAAATATTCTGTGAATATTAAGCGTCTACCTGTTGCCGTTATCAATAGCGAGCAAAAAAAATCACGTTCGTTGTATGGGAGCCCCCCTTAAATATTGTATTTTTGTTTTTAGTATTTGTTGTTATAGCGGCAACAGAAATACATCATTTGTGAAAATTTCAACTGTCTAGCTATTGCCCTTCTTGAGATACAGCCTGGTAACAGACGGACGGACAGACAGAGCAAAAACGAGCAAAGAAACACATTTGTGTGTGGGAGCCTACCTTAAATATTTGTTTTATTTTAATTTAATTATTTATTTTTAAAGTGGGATTCACTTCATCCATCCATCAGCCTTTCAACTCCCACTGCTGGACATAGGCCTCCCCAAGAGAACGCCACAACGAGCGGTCCTGTGCCGACCGCATCCAACGGCTCCCCGCAGCTTTGACCAGATCGTCGGTCCATCTGGTGGGGGGCCGTCCTACGCTGCGCCGTCCGATACGTGGTCGCCACTCGAGAACCTTTCTTCCCCAACGGTTGTCGGTTCGTCGAGCGATGGCGATGTGGCCTGCCCATTGCCACTTCAGCATGGCAACCCGGCGGGCTATGTCAGTCACTCGTTCTCCTACGGATCTCCGTATTACGGATACGATTACGTAGGGAAATACCAAGCATAGGCCGCTCCATGGCCCGCTGAGCGACTTTGAGCCTTGATATGAGGCCAACATTCAGAGACCACGTCTCTGTTTCGTATGTCATCACTGGTAACACACACTGGTCGTAGACCTTCGTTTTCAGACACTGCAGAATATTGGACGAGAAGATCTTCCTTAGCTTCCCGAACGCTGCCCGGCTGAGTTGGATTCGTCGATTGACCTCTTTCTCGAAGTTGTGCCTACCTAACTGGACTGTTTGTCCCAGGTAGACATAGTGGTCGACAACTTCGAGAAGCGCACTCCCGACTAGGACCGGTGCTGAAATGACATGGACATTAGACATGACTCTCGTCTTGTCCATGTTCATTTTGAAACCCACTAGTCAAGAAACCCTGCTGAGATCATTGAGCATGGTGTCAAGGTCCTCCAGCGATTCTGCCATGACTACGATGTCGTCGGCATATCGAAGGTGAGTGATGTATTCGCCATTGATGTTGATGCCGAATCGGGTCCAGTCCAAGAGCTTGAAGACATCTTCCGACAGTTTCGGGGACATAACGTCTCCCTGTCTAACACCTTTCTGCAGTTGGATCGGTTTCGTACTCCTGTCCTGAACACGGACTGACATGGTGGCGTTTCTATGAAGTGCTTGCTTCAGCACTTCGATGTACCGATAGTCAATTTGGCACCGCTGAAGGGACTGCAGCACCGCCCAAGTTTCGATCGAATCGAAGGCTTTCTCATAGTCCACAAACGCCAGACACAGAGGCCGATTGTATTCCTCGGTTTTCTGTATAATCTGGCGTAGCGTGTGGATGTGGTCTATGGTGCTATAGTCTTTACGGAAACCGGCTTGTTCTGGAGGCTGGAAGTCGTCAAGCCTGCACGCGAGTCGATTTGTAATGACCCTCGAGAACAACTTATAGACGTGGCTCAAGAGCGAGATGGGTCTATAATTCTTCAAGAGGCTTCTGTCACCTTTCTTGAAGAAAAGCACCACCATGCTCCTGGTCAACGACTCTGGAACGTCGCCCCCCAAGAACAACGGAATTAAATAGCCTCTGGAGGGCTTTAAGGACCGGCTTTCCGCCTGCCTTCAGAAGCTCTATAGTAATTCCGTCGTCACCCGGTGCCTTTCCGTCCTTTAGCTAAAAACACGTTTGTTGTATGGGAGCCCCCCTTAAATATTGTTTTTTTGTTTGTTTTTAGCATTTGTTATTATTGTGGCAACAGAAATATATAATTTGTGAAAATTTCAACTGTCTAGCTATCACCGTTCTTGAGATACAACCTGGAGACAGACGGACGGACAAACAGACGTTGTATGGGAGCCCCCCTTAAATATTTTTATTTTTTGTTTTTAGTATTTGTTGTTATAGCGGCAACAGAAATATATCGTTTGTGAAAATTTCAACTGTCTAGCTATCGCTGTTCTTGAGATACAGCCTGGCAACAGACGGACGGACAGACAGACAGCGAAGTCTTAGTAATAGGGTCCCGTTTTGACCCTTCGGGTACGGAACCCTAAAAAATACAAAATTATTTACCGTTCTCACACCGATGGCAATCCTAAAATAAAAAGTCGATTTTCTTATAGCCTGACATCAGGGCATCTCCGCTTAACGGGTTATCCAGTATTTACGATAGACCCTGTATATAAAAACTATTATACCTAAATTAAACTTACTATATTGATGCATGTAATTGCTCTCCGATAGATGGCGTTGGTCGTGAGACAAATGTGATAAGGATGGGATGATCAAAAGATCAGTAGGACAGCTCAGTGGCTTAAAGCACTTCCCCGGATTGGAAAAGACGCGGGTTCGATTCCCGCTTCTACTAAAAATCTCTTTTTCCTTATTCACAAATAAAAAGTGGCGGAGCATGTCAAATGCTAAAAAATAAAGATCTAAAATATTATACCTAACTTTGGATTTTTCTTTTAAGTTTTCACCTCTGTGGCAGTCCTCATGATTGCCTATATTTTTTTTGTTTACGCTAATCCCAAAGACACTATGTATCATGATCTGTGAAGATGGTAAGGTGTAGGACCAGCTGCCTCTCTCAATACGTCGTAGTCAAGACGGCACTGGATGGCCTAAATCGATATAGAGCGCTTTCAATGAAAAGGAAACTCCAGCACTTCAAAATTATACGCGTAACACTATGTTAATCTAAACTGAGAATAACTATTCGTCGATTCCACAATAGTTAGTTTTGACTTGACCCCAACCATTTCGAAATCCCTTGTCATTTGAAATTAACATTTCGAATGAAGCGGAGGCGTGACGTCGACTGTCGATATCGATAGCACAATCTGAGTGAACCGAGTTAAATCCGACGTTGAATATCGGATAAACGTAGAGATAAGCTTCGAGCGACGCTCGGCCCCGCGCCCCCGGGAACGCTCGGGACGGATTAGCATACGAAGCGGCGATAAAACGTCGATACTTTATCGCGCCGATAAACAGCGTGGCGGCGCATCACTTAACCACTAAGACCACAGCTAAGACATTCACTGGGACGCGGTTCAACTGACTTGGAGACAGCGCGGGGCGTTCGGTCACTGCAATCAGTGTGTCACGTGCTTGTGATATAACGAAAAGAGGCGAGACTAAAGCTTTTATAATAGTTTTTAGTTTAACATTTGAATACTTTTCTTTAGAAGACGATTCATATAATTTTTGATTGTTTGAAGAATAAAGAGTAGCTCTAAAGGGATGGTGCGCATTTTCGAAGGGTGTGCGGTAGAAGTGCATAATTCAATCTCTCAGTCCCCTCGCCGCTCTCCACTAGACCAGCTCCCGTCTTTGGATTATAAACTCACCCTTCCTTCGAATAAAACGTTTGTTTTGTTACTTGTATACGCACAATGAGAACTTCAACCCGAAAGTTATTTCGTGTAGGTATTAAAGTTCTTTTTTATTGCGTATGGTGGCAGACGTGCCACGGCCCATCTGATGGTAAATGGTAACCGTCGCTCATGGTTTCAACTATACCGGGAGTCCAAGTCTAAGCCGCTGCTCACAATTACATTTCACAGATATGAAGTGAAATAATAAACGCGTATGCTACAATCAAAACACACGGATGTGCTTCACGGCCAGGAGATGGTGGTGGTTGGTACCAACCTACTCTGGCTCGATAGCAAGTGAGTACTCCCACTTGTTTCCCAGCCCTACTACCAGTAATGCAATGGGTGATAATTGATTACTTCCCTTAGTTGTCTCGTACGACATCCGTGGGAAAGAATAGGATGGTGACACTTATATTCTTAGCCCGTCACCACGTGGATAAGTATACATATGTAAGTATGGTTCCAAACTTCATGCAATCCACCAATGATGGGTTAAGTGTAACTGATAGTTTCAACAGTAGTACTACTACTACCGTCCATCCGCCGTGGCACCTTATATACACTCAAACCGTCTCGTCCTCTGTGCGGTGGATCAACTTAGCATGTAATGATTTAAAGATTCTTGATTATATAAACGACGCACAATGTTTATTACAGTATAGGCCATAGCTACTCTTACATCGATACCTACCATTAAAAAACTTACGATTATAACATAAGCACAGTAGGTTCGAGAGCTTAGTGCGGCTAGACAAACAGAATTGCAGGGTTTTGATCGCTAGGTACATGTACACCAGCGCTTTCGCGAGCACTTCCGACAACTGTCCCCGAGTCTAGTCGGCGCGACTTCCGCCGCTTTGTAGAATATGGGCGGACCCAACAATGCGTGCCGACGGCTTTACGCGGGGGTGGTCCGGTCGATGGCGCTGTACGGCGTGCACCCGTGTGGGCGGAGTCCCTGGACTTATCAAACAGGGCTCTTCTTTGGAGACCACAGAGAGTCGTAATCGCGTCCAGGGTCTTACGTGAATACCGCACGATGTCGACCAAGGCGGCCTGCGCGTTGGCCAGAACCGTGGGATTTGGAGGCGGAGGTGCTTGCCGAGGTGTATCAGCAGGCGTCGCAAGAGCGGGCGGGGGTGGTCGTCCCCCACCCACCCAGCGTGGCATCCAGATGGCAGGGCTACGCCCGCCAAGCTGCCATGACCAGCTGGAGGGCGCGGCTGGAGGCGCCCCGGGCTGGTTTTTGGACTGTAGCTCCAGCCGGTGCTGGAGACGTGGGCAGGGCGATAGCACGGAGTCCTTATCTTCCGACTGGTGGAGGTGCAGTTGGGGCACGGTTGCTCCAGCAGATATCTGTATATAGTCGCAAGGAGGGAAGCGACTCCGGCCTGTCACCGCTGCGGCTGCGACGACGACACGGCGCAGCACACGCTCGAGTCGTGCCCGGCTTGGGCCGAGCAGCCTCTCGGAACCTCTTGCTGCCGGGCGGTGCTTGGCAGCGACAGGAAATGGGCCGCGTTCGCTGCCTTCTGCGAGAAGGTAATCTCGCGGAAGGAAGCGGCGGCGAGGGCCAGGGAGGCTGATCCTTCCGCAGACCCGAATCGCCGCCAGCGACTGGGGCGGCGCAGGCGTGAATATTTGCGCCTAATGCCACCCTAGCTGAGGCTGCGGGTGACTGGACCGGGGAACGTACGCCACCTGCAACGCAACACGACGGGGGTGCGGTTAGGAACATTTTTTCCCCGCCTTATCCAAAAAAAAGGTATGTGTACAAAAGGTATGTGTTAACTGCCAGACGTCACGGGACGTCTAGCAGATGTGAAAATATCGAAACTACTTTGTAGAAATAAAATTGTCATAACTTGACAAAGTACTCCTCAAGACGAATCAAACGAGAATAAACTCGATAGGGTTGCGTAGTTTCATTACAGAGTTACTGTGGCCACCTTCCAGCGTTACTGTGGCCACCTTCCAGCTCCATCGTCAGACCCTGGATACCATCTAGAGACAAAGTACTCGTCAAGACAAATCATACGAACCCAAACTCGATGGAGATATATCGTTTTATAACGGAGATCCTATGGCCACCTTCTAGCTCCATCACGAGACCCTGGATACCATCTAAAGACAAAGTACTCGTCAAGACGAATCAAATGATGCCGTTTTAAGTATTGGTATATTATTAAGCGTGACTATGGGATGGATAATATGATAAAATTTAAAAATTATTTGAATTCACTAGCTTTTTCTGATGCTTTTAATAGTGACGACCCAAACGTAGCATTTGACTATTTTATGACTTATTTTGTCTGGTATATAATTTATATTTTCCTCAAAAACGAATTAGGATAAGTGCTAGGGTACAACCTAAGTGGATTACTAAGGCATAAGAAATTGCTGCAAACGCAAGAGAATGCTACTGTGGCAATACAGAAAGAAACCGACAATTCAGAATAAAGATAGGTTTAAAGCATTATCGGTCAGGTTAAATAAAATTATTAAATCCACACAAAACTTCCACAATGAGCATTACGTTAATACTGCCCCAAATAAATGTAAAGCACAATGATAATACTAATAATAATCTTTACAAAAACTAGTTAGTGTCAAATTACCCTACATTAAACTACCTACCTTTGATGGATCATACGATCACTGGCTTGAATTTAAAAATTCATTTATCACTATGATTCATAAGCGTACAGATCTAGACGAGATACAAAAGTTTCATTATTTACGGTCAGCACTCACTGGAAGTGCCCTACAGGTCATCAGTGCTTTAGAGTTTACGCCTTCTAACTACATTCACGCATGGCAGCTTTTAGAGAATTGCTTTCATAATATTAGGCTTTTAATTAATAATCACGTAAAATCACTTTTTAATATTCCGTGCATAAAGCAGGAATCGCCTTCGCTACTTCGTAAGCTAATGGATACAGTGTCACGTAATTTACGCGCTCTCAATACGTTAGATGAACCCACCGAATCATGGGACACTTTAATTATTTATTTAATTGTATCGAAGCTTGACTTGTCAACGGAACGTGAGTAGTGGGAGAATCATAAGGGCACTATATCTTTCACGGCACAGAATAAATCCAATGTAAAATATAGCTTAAACGACTTACTGTCATTTCTAAGAAACCGTGCAGATACGTTGGATATGATTAATATCAATCATAGCAAGTCAAAGGATAAAATGCCAACTTATGATTCGAAACCTCACGGTGAAATTAAACGTGCCAATACAAGTCAGTTTCATAGTTACGCTGTGACAAACAACGAAAAATCTTCAAGTAATAATTTACACACGTTGAGAAAGGGTACTCGTAAAATTTGCGTTTTATGTAATCAAAATCATGCACTTTATACTTGTATTGCTTTTCTTAACTTACCTGTTAAAGATAGGTTAAAGTTTGTTGATGATAAAAGGTTATGTCGTAATTGTTTAAGGGCGGGACATATGATAAACGAATGTATGTTCGGTCCGTGTAAGCAGTGTCATCACAAACATAATAGTTTATTGCATATAGGTAGCTCTCAAAGTGAGTCGAATGTGTGTGTGCGTGAGGACTCAAGTTCGGTACCGAGCGGAGCGCATGCATCCACGTCTAACGCGTTGCATTGTCTGCCAGATAATAAAGGTGGTAGTTATGAATGCAATAATAACTCAAGCGAATTTAAATTTTTACAAACAGTTTTACTATCTACAGCTTTGGTGGAGATAGCGGATAGTAATAATGTTTTTCATACAGCTCGCGCGCTTTTTCATTGTGGGAGCCAGAACTGTTGTATTACGGAGAGAATGTCTAAACGATTAAACGTGTCATATATACAGTCCACTGTTCGAATCTCGGATGTAGGACAATCAATCACACAGTCTAATCACTCGTGCGATATTTCTATGCGATCAATATTAAACGATTATTCGATGTATTATCTTGCCGAGCATAACATGCAGTATGCCCATGGTAAACATAGATTCTAGTTTTATACGTATTCCTAACAACAAAACTTTGACATTTCATCAGACATTGACTTGTTAATAGGCGCGGATAAGTTTTGGGATCTTTTAGATGCGGATAAAATACGTCTACCCAGTGGGCCATACCTGCAAAATTCGAAATTGGGATGGTTAATAACTGGTCCTGTATTTTATACTATAATAAGCATTCTACTCATATTCAGTGTACGAGTACTTTCCCTCAGAATATTGATAAGCAACTTAGGTTATTCTGGGAGCTTGAAACCTATATCAAGTTTATCAGCTCGTGTCATACTTTCGAAGGACGAGCAGAAGTGTGAAGACTTATTTATCAATACTCATAAACGCGATAAATGTGGTAGATTTTCGGTTCGGATACCGCTAAGAGAATCAGCTGACACATTAGGTGATTCTTATACGTTAGCGAAGAAACGATTTCTATCATTAGAACGTAAACTTGAACGTTTACCGGAATTTAAACGTATGTATACGAATTTTGGGCCGTGTTGTTGTTGTCCCACCCCTTTCTACCCACGGGAGTCGTAAGAGCCGACTGAGGGAATACCGGGGGAGTGGGCAGCAGCACTTCCTCGAGTAATAACAACATCCACTGCGATCGCCAACCCGCCTGCCAAGCGTGGCGATTACGGCATTATTCTCCATGACGAGACCGCTCGTTGTGGCGTTCTCTTGGGAGGCCTATGTCCAGCAGTGGACGATGAAAGGCTGATGGATCAACGTATGTATACGAATTTTATGCGAGAATATCATGACTTAGGTCACATGACGAAAATAACTTCATATAGTCACACCAATTATTTTTTGCCACATCATGGAGTCATAAAAGAGAGTAGCTCAACTACTAAATTACGCGTTGTATTCGACGCTAGTGCCGTAACTAGTTCGAATAAATCTTTAAACGAAATTCAGTTGCCAGGACCTCCATTACAGAATGATATCTTTTCTATATTACTGCGGTTCAGGCAATATAAATATGTAGCTTGCGCTGATGTGGAGAAGATGTTCAGGCAAGTCCTCATTCAATCAGATCAACGGTCACTTCAATTAATATTGTGGCGTGAAAACCCTACGGATCCGTTAGATACATATCAGCTCAACACGGTCACGTATGGAACTGCTTCAGCGCCATACTTAAGTATGAGATGCATCAAGCAACTTGCGCTTGAGTGTAATGATGACGTCATCGCTCGAGTTATCATGCAAGACATTTTTGTAGACGATCTTATTACTGGTGATGATGATCAGCATAATTTATTACGTATTTGAGAGAAAACATCACAAGTGTTGCAGGCCGGGTGTTTTCCTTTACGTAAATGGACATTTAATTTAGATATTTCCCAAAACAAATCGGCAGAGAATTTTATAGGCGAACATGCGCAAACGAAAACACTAGGATTGGGTTGGCACAACACTAGTGATGAGCTATATTTTATAACAAACATTAATAGTCATTGTAGCGAATCAAACTTAACTAAACGTATAATGTTGTCTATTATATCTCAAATATACGATCCGTTAGGACTTTTATCACCAGCAGTTATAATAGCAAAAATATTATTACAAGGCTTATGGTTAAGTAAAATTGACTGGGACACACCAGTGTGTCCAGATATTTTTAGGACTTGGAAACAATTTATTTATTCGTTAAATTTTTTAAAGGAAATACGTATCCCTCGTTACGTAAGAGGCGAGTGTATTCAATATACGGAACTTCATATATTTAGCGACGCATCCCAAAGCGCTTACGGTGCTTGCGCATATATTCGTACCTTCGGTGAAAGTTCAAACATAACTGTACGTTTATTATGTGCAAAAACTAAAGTGGCACCATTAAAATCTATCAGCATTCCACGCTTAGAACTTTGTGGTGCATTGGTGGGAGCTAGATTGTGTAATAAAATAATTAAATCGCTTAGATTACACTTCAGTAAGGTTCATTTCTGGACAGACTCGACAATAGTCATAGGTTGGATTAAAATGTCACCACATTTGCTTAAAACGTTTGTCCAGAATCGAGTGAGTGAAATAAACGAGCTCACTGGCGATTCGGTGTGGTCACACGTTCAAAGCAAAGACAACCCAGCAGACTTGTAGTCGAGAGGTCATAGTTTAGATTTATTGAAAGACTGTGATTTATGGTGGCACGGTCCTCCATTTTTACGTAACTCATATTTAATAAATTAAGATAATTCAGATATTCCAAACTCTCAATATTTACCAGAATTGAAATCTAAACATATAGGCTTAACCACTGTGATATGTTGCGCCGATATAATTAATTTCGAACGATACCATTCATTTACAAAACTAAAAAGAATAGGTGCATACATACTACGATTTATAAACAATGCGCGCGTCAATACAACAAATAAAGACTGTCGTCAAACTGGTCCATTGTCTATCAGTGAGATAAATGCATCGCAGCGAATGCTTGTTAAAATTGTGCAAATAAAATCATTTCCGGACGTTTATAATAACTTAAATAATAAAATTCCTATTAGAACTAATTGTAAACAATATAATCGTATTTCTAGTTTAAATGTTTTTATGGACGAACATAAAATAATACGTGTTGGTGGCAGATTAAGTAATGCACCGCATTTTAACTTTGATAAAAAACATCCGATTTTATTATCTAGTAGTCGTCATTTTACCGTTAGCTTATTTAGATATGAGCATAGGCGATTGTTGCATGCAGGCCCTCAGCAAATGTTGGCTACCATACGTGAATGTTGGTGGCCACTTAATGCTAAAAACCTTGCAAAAAAGGTAATACGTAAGTGTGTGATATGTACGCGTATGAAAGGTAAGACTTTGGCACCTATCATGGGCGATTTACCTTGTGAGCGGTTGGAACCTACTTTTCCGTTTATACGTTCAGGTGTAGATTACACGGGGCCAGTGTTCGTATTGACTCGTAGAGGCAGAGGAGCACATCTTGTTAAGGCGTACATATGCTTATTCATTTGTTTTACAACACGAGCCATACACTTAGAACTCGTTACAAGCCTTTCTGCCAATGATTACATTTTGGCCTTAAAACGTTTTATTGCAGAAGAGGTAAGACAACGGCAAAAATTTTGTCGGTGCCGAAAAGGAATTCCCTTTGTTTTTAGAAAAACATTTTAAATCAATTAAAGATTACGCAGCCAATGATGGCATTGAGTTTCCATTTATTCCTCCTTATGATCCGCATTTTGGCGGTTTATGGGAGAGCGGGGTGCGGTCGTGTAAGTATCACTTGAAACGTATAGTAGGTAACGCGAGATTAACATACGAGGAGTTCAGCACGGCTTTGGCTCAAATCGAGGCTGTTCTGAATTCCCGTCCTTTATCACCTCTGTCTACAGATCCTACCGACTTGACTCCTCTTACCCCTGCTCACTTTCTACTGGGTCGATCGTTGACAGCTACAGCTTCTGAAGACTTGAATGAAAAGGTGACATCGAGGTTGTCTCGCTATGAGCGCATCGAACAACTGCGTCAGCACTTCTGGTGACGCTGGTCTACAGAATATATATATCGGAGCTGCAGTTCCGGACTAAGTGGAAGATCAGGAAGGATGATATAGAGTTGGACAGCCTTGTCCTTATAAAGGAGGACAACTTACCACCCTTGAATTGGTGACTGGGTCGCATCATACGTTTGTATCCTGGTAATGACGGCGTGGCTCGAGTTGCAGATATTCCTACCAGTACTGGGACCATTCGACGTGCGTTTTCCAAGATCTGCCCCCTACCATTGCAACCAATGGAAGAAACCGACAATGCCTGATTTTTGGAATCCGGTGGTTCCAAGGCCCGGGGGATGTTCACGCCATCTATCGATGTCATTGCGCAACCAACCGTTATAAACGATTCATTTTAACGACATCTATTATAGCACGCAGAACCAACGCGAATGACGTCATTCGTTCGTCTGATTCGTTTAAAAAATATACTTACCGCATATACGTTATGCCGACGACATAAAAATTGTAATTGTACCTAATTTATTTCATGTAAAATCGAGTATTAAACGTCTATTAATCGTAAAAACTGTCTAACGTTTTATTCAACGACGGGAACAAACCTGACCCTGCACAGTAATGATTAATTAGGGGCTTGGTCTTTCGTGTGTATGTTATAATGTGACACTTATCACTATGGAGAAATAATTGATTTTTGAAACACGTTTGAAACATTAAAAAGTCAAAGACACAAGCTAAAAATACGCTTTCCAGCTAATAAAACAGCCTTGCTAAATAATAGTTTAATATGTATGATTCCACGTATTTATAATAATTTACCAATTGATATACTTGAAATATCTGACGATCAATTTAAGGTTATTGAGAGGCAAGTGTTAATTCAGAAAGAATTTTACTCAATAAAGTAATATTTGACACATAAATTCTTTTAGCTTAAGTTATAATGTTAATGTAATAATTATAAATAATTTAAAATTAATTTTGACGATACTAAATATATGACATTTTATAATAGAATTAACATATATATTAACTTTGACACTTATATTGTTATGATTCAGATGATTATGTTACTTATTCTATCTAATTTAGGTAAATATAAAATACGTATTTATTTTAATAGATTTTCGCAGAATGTGTCTCAATAGTAATGTAATCAAATGTATAAAAGTAATTGTAATATGCCTTTATATTTGCATGCTGTAAAGCTGAGTTTGGTGATACCATTATAAATTTGTAACAACTTCTGTACCCAATCTTCGCAAATGAATAAATTGAATTGAATGATTCCAAACTCGATGGGGTTGTGTTGTTTCATTACAGAGTTACTGTGGCCAGCTTCCAGCTCTATCATCAGACCCTGGATATCATCTATGAAGTTCTAGTCAGGACATTTCAAACGAGCCCTAATCGATGGAGTTGCGCCATTTAATTACAGAGTTTTGCATGGCCACCTTTCAGCTCCATCATCAGACCCTGAATACCATCTAAAGACAAAGTACTCATTAAGACGAATCAAACGTGTCCAAACTCAACGGGGTTTCGTCATGTCATTATAGAGTTACTGTGGCCACCTTCCAACTTCATCATCAGGCCCTGGATACCATCTAGACACAAAGTACTCGGCAAGACGAATCATACGAGCCCAAACTCGATGGGGTTGCGCCGTTTCATTATAGAGCTCCTATGTCCACCTTCCAGCTCCATCATCAGATCAGCTCCATGTCATCATAATATTGCATTGTCACGTGACATACATGCGTGTAAAATTTCAGCTCAATCGGAAACCGGTAAGTATGTCAAATTTAACATGCAAGATTTGAACGGGACAAGTAAATAAAGACGTCGCCACGCTAACAGCCGATTTTACCCTCCCTCCGCATTAGATGTTTCACATTAAAAAGGTATCTTGGTAGGTTGAGATAAAAGTAAAGCCTCTGACTATTTAAAATGACGTGGGTAGCCCTTAGTACACCACGCTGGCCTTGTGCAAGTTGATAGACTTCACAAGCCGTCGAAAAAATCTTTCAAGCATGCAGGTTTCCTTATATTTTCGTTTACTGAGCTGTGATAATTTGTAAATAAATGCTCACATAATCTCGATAAGTCTTAGGTGTTTGATGGGGATCTCGGACTGGGGAACCAGCTCGGTAGGTACCACTGTATTTTGTAGGTAATGACCAAATATTGAATAAATCAAAATAGATTTCTTAGCATTTCAAATGTATTACAACTTTACAATCAAATCATATATTACAATAATCATATATTAAAACAATTAGAATGATAATGTATTATTATTTGTACTTATGTATGTTTTTAGATATGGAAATGAACGTAAACTGCGAAAATTGATCTCAAAAATATGGACATGCCAACTAGAAATCGTGACATGCTCAATTTCGATAACACTTGAAAGACGCCTGCTACTTCGCCCTGGATGGAGGCAGTCCTATTGTAGTTAGAGTTGCCCGATGTGCAGTCATCGCTCGCTAGCTTTCCTTCACCGATAGAGTTGGCAGATTCTCGAGCAACTTGTTCTAACCATGGCCACTTCAGCGTGTTAATATCTTGGGCTGTATTGGTAACCAAATGATCTTTGATATTTTGTATTATTTCTTATAAAAAATATACTAAAAAAATGTAGTCCTATGCGTGTATTTTGGAGCTCATTTATGAGTCTACTGTAGCTTACGTTTAACAATGTATTAAAGTGATAATAATAGTTATAATGTGAATATCAAAAATTAGATATCGGTTCGTGCGGCGACAATTATTGTACTTATGTAATAAGCAAAGTAATAAGCAGTATCCTCACTAGGGGCGGGACACGTGAAGTGTTCTATAATTACTTGTTCAATCGCAGGAGCTTGTTATTATCACTTCATTCATGATAATTATACGTTAGGGTCTGATTTTGTAGTTGAAGGCTAAGAAACTAAAATAAAGTCGAAAATACCGTGTAGCATTTGTTTTTTCATATCCCATTTACGTCTCAGTTTTGAGCACTAATCTTGTCTCGGAAAGGGAAATCGCCATAGCTGAATGCGGGTAGACGAGACTTTAAGAAGATCCAAATTTCAAAATGTTATACCAGACTAGGTATCGAACTCAATACTACTCTCTAGGCAGTCCCCTCTTACTGAGATAGTATTGTAACACTGAGAGCAGTACTTTGGAACAACTATTATTGACATTGTAGTCCAGAAATTAGTAGGTACTAGAGACTCGCTATGTTCGAAGCTCGACACTGGCACGGTTGTAATGAAGAAGTATCCAGAAGCCAGCCGCCTCCAACTTCTTACGCGCAAACAGTACATACTTACGTAACTCAGGCATATCGCTCACAACTAACTTTTCTCCTTACTTAATAACAAAAAATAACATTAAGCATTTGAAATATTGGTCTTCAGCATCACGCCACCTCTCGCAGAAGGCGTTAATTTTAACTGTTATTTTTCATAAGCAGGGTAATGTATTCATAGGATGTGCGGTTCAAAACGTTGTTTCTTTCTCCCCTCAGCCAGGGGGAAGTTGGTGGGTGGGTGGTGGCATCTGTTAAGCGGTGAGTTCATCAATATTAATGTTCGCTAACAATTTGTTGATTGCTTGTTAGTGTACAGTGCGAGTCGCAAAACAAAAGTTGTGCGCGCAGCTCTCGCCCGCGGAGACTATTGTAATATCTGTTTTATTGTTATTTAGAAGGTCTTCGTTATTTATGGACCGTCGAGAGTAAAAGTTATATTAAACCAGTTATTTAACGCCTCCTCGTGTTGAGAAAAATGTGTCGATCTTCGCTCTGAACTCTTCACTTTTATAATCATCTATACTGTTATAAAGCTGTAACAGAGCTGTGTCTGTACATTTAAGATATTTGAGAAAAAAATACTGTAATAAGCTATATAGCCGTGTCTAAACACAAAACAATTTTTTTTTAGAATTTTTGTCTGTTTATCTGTTTGTTCGAGCATCACACAAAAACTACTGGACGGATTTTGATGTAACTTTTTTTATTTGATAGATTTCGATTAGACACAAAGTGAAAAATGTGAAATCGAAAATAACAGTCAGGAGCAGGATTATGTTATTTTCGATTTCACATTTTTCACTTTGTGTTTAATGTATAGTGCTAAGCATGTCAAATGCTAAAAATATATATAAAAATATCTAAAAGATTTCGATTAGACTTAAAAACTGGTATACATTTTATCCCATTACTATATCGAGAACCTGAGATACAACTTAAATACTAGCTTTTGGTTGCGGCGGAGCCGCAAGCAAAGGCTAGTAATAACTATTATTATAAAAGTGTAAATGAGTTTGATTGTTATTTATTTAACTATATTATTATGTGGGACTTTAAATACCTATAGCTGGCGAATCGTGGATGTGTAATATACCTCTGCCTACCCCTTCGGGGAATACAGGCGTGATGTTATATTTTTTTCTTATAAAAGAGTACGCGGTAACAGCCGTAGCTGTATTTTGATCTAGTATCATGATCTTCTCATATGTGATGACTGTTTTAGCACTCAAATTCAAATTAAAAAATAACTTTATTTCATAGGCTTATTGTAATAGCAATTAAAATCGTCAAAGTTAAATACTAATAACTAACACGAGCGCTTGAGCCAAGTGCATCCGCAATGTCGCGATTGCAATCGCCACAAGCGATCGGATTCCGTAGTAAGGCTTTTCATGAGAAGAACCCGGCAAGAAACTCATGAGCCACTTTTTTAAATCTTAAATTTCTTACAATATTTATATATATTTGTAGCATTTGACATGCTTAGCACTATACATTAAACACAAAGTGAAAAATGTGAAATCGAAAATAACAGTCAGGTGCAGGATTTGAACCTGCATCTTCTGGATACCGTCCAGATGCTTTACCAATTCAGCCATCACCCAAAGCGCGTCACCCAAAGACGTTAAGTATGATGTGTTATCGAAATTAGCAGTCAGGAGCAATTGTCAGGATGGCTGAATTGGTAAAGCATCTGGACGGTATCCAGAAGATGCAGGTTCAAATCCTGCTCCTGACTGTTATTTTCGATTTCACATTTTTCACTTTGTGTTTAATGTATAGTGCTAAGCATGTCAAATGCTACAAATATATATAAATATTTATTGGGTTTGCGTCATTATTAGGTAAAAATCTTAATTGTAAAATTAAGTTTACCTGGTCGGTATAATGTATGAAAATACGTCCGACAGATGGCGCAGGCGTCACCCAAAGACGTTAAGTATGATGTGTTATCGAAATTAGCAGTCAGGAGCAATTGTCAGGATGGCTGAATTGGTAAAGCATCTGGACGGTATCCAGAAGATGCAGGTTCAAATCCTGCTCCTGACTGTTATTTTCGATTTCACATTTTTCACTTTGTGTTTAATTTCTTACAATATTTAAACAAATACTTAACTAAAGTAGGTGCTCACCAGAACACAATATTGTGGAGAAAACAATATAATAAAATAAAAAGGGGGATGTGCTTATTTATATTAAAATGAGGAGCAGTTCAAAGCCACTTTGTTTTATCTTCCAGATAATCCGAAATTGTATAATAACCTTTACTAATTAGTCTGATTTTTACTGTTTTCTTAAACTTATTTAAAGGCATGTTTCGGATATTTTCGGGAATTTTATTGAAGAAGCGTGTAGATTGCCCTATGAAGGATCTACTAATTCTGTGGAGACGAGTACTGTGTGCAATAAGATTGCCTTTGTTCCTAGTATTAATATGATGGACGTCACTGTACTTGTCAAAGTTATCGATATTTTTCTTGACATATAACAAATTTTCATATATATATTGATAATTGTGTTTATATTCAGATATTTTTATATATATTTTTAGCATTTGACATGCTTAGCAACATTCATTAAACATTTTCACTTTGTGTTTAATGTATGTTGCTAAGCATGTCAAATGCTAAAAATATATATAAAAATATCTAAATATTTATAAGGTTTGCGTCATTATTAGGTAAAATCTTAATTGTAAAATTAAGTTTACCTGGTCGGTATAATGTATGAAAATACTTCCGACGGATGGTGCAGGCGTCACCCATGAATGTGTTATCGAAATTAGCAGTCAGGAGCTTGCTCCTGACTGCTAATTTCGATTTGACCCTTGGGTCACGATGGCGATAATTTCGATTTGACCCTTGGGTCACGATGGCTGAATTGGCAAAACATCTGGACAGTATCCAGGAGAAGCAGGTTCGAATCCTGCTCGTGACTGTTATTTTCGATTTCACATTTTTCACTTTGTGTTTAATTATGTTTATGCTCATCAGTATGTGAATTACATCCGATAGGTGGCGTGGGTCATAAAGACACCCAAGTGTTAGGAGACTGCGATAGCTTAATGGTCCAGAGCACTTCCTCGGATGTGATAAGACGCGAGTTACACTTTCACAAATAATTTGTTATCTTAAATTTTCCATTGTCTTTAAGGCTTATCTGTTATTATTGTCATATATCTTTATAATATTATCTATTCTTATCATGTGGCCGTACTGATTTGTTATGTGGCCCGAGCAGGTTGGTACTACCATGTGGGCGGAGTCCCTGGACGCGCCGAATAGGGCTCTTCTGTGGAGACCACAAAGAGTCGTCGCGTCCAGGCTCATACGCGGATACCGCACGGTGTCAACCGAGGCGGCTTGCGCGTTGGCCGGAACCCCTCCGTGGGACTTTGAGGCGGAGGTGCTCACCGAGATGTATTGGCGGGCGTCTGAAGAGCGGGCTAGGGGTAGTCGCCTTCTTTTTTTTTTTTTTTGTTAATGCGGGAAAAATGTTCCTTACCGCACACTCCGTCGTTCGGGGGCAAAGAACAGGGTAGTGTGGGGCCTGCACCCACTAAAGAAACCCGCCGTGTGCCGTCTCTGCGCCTTTATTGGCGGGCCACTGGAACTGTGTTACATTCCTTCGGTGGTCCACCGGCGGCTTACCCTCTACTGAGCGACGCATCCGCAGAGGAGCGTCGCACCTTCGCGGGAGGCCTTGCAGGTGGCGGACGTTCCACGGTCCATCCACCCGCAGCCCCAGCTAGGACGGCATGAGGCGCAAGTACCTGCGCCTGCGCCGCCCCGGTCGCTGGCAGCGGTTTAGATCAGTGGAAGAATCCTCCTCCCTGGCCCTCTCCGCAGCTTCCTTCCGTGAGATAACCTCCTCGCAGAAGGCAGCGACCGCGGCCCAATTCCTGTCGCTGCCAAGCATCGCTCTGACGACGCTCGGCAGCGAAAGGTCCCGCCCTATTTCCGCGACGAGTTCACGGCACTGCTCGGCCCAATCCGGGCACGACTCGAGCGTGTGCCGCGCCGTGTCCTCGTCACAGCCGCAGTGGTGACAGCTCGGAGTCGCTTCCCTCCTTGTGACTATGTGCAGATATCTGCCGAAGCAACCGTGCCCCGACAGTACCTGCACCAGTCGGAAGGTAAGGACCCCGTGCCGTCGCCCCACCCACTCCTCCAGCACCGGTTGGAGCGCCCCTACGGTCCAAAGACCGGCCCGGGGCGCTTCCAGGCGTGCCCTCCATCTGGCCATGGCAGCTCGGCGGGCGTCGCCCTGCCACCTGGCCACATCCCTGGGTAGGGGGCGACCGCCCGCCTCCCGCTCTTGCGACGCCCGCTGATACACCTTGGCGAGCACCTCCGCCTTCAAGTCCCACGGGGGGATTCCGGCCAACGCACAGGCCGCCTCTGTCGACACCGTGCGTTATCCACGTATGACCCTGGATGCAACGACTCTCTGTGGTCTCCACAGAAGAGCCCTATTCGGTGCGTTCAGGGACCCCGCCCACATGGGTTGTGCCAACCTGCTCGGGCGCTGTACGGCGCGTACAGCGCCATCGACCGGACCACCTCTGCGTAAAGCCGTCGGCACGCATTGTTGGATCCGCCCATATTCGGCATGAGCCGTGCAAGGGCGGATGCTGCGCCTACGAGCCTCAGGGACAGTTGGCGGGAGTGTTCGCGAAAGCGCCACCGCCCGTCCAGCACCAGGCCTAGATACTTAATCTGGGCCTGCACCCCAATCTGAACCTCATCCACTGTGATCGAGGCGCCAGCAGGTGGCCGACGTCGGGGCCCATGGAAAAGTAGGGCTTCCGACTTGTCCAGGGCCACCCTAAGCCCCAGCGCCCCGATCCTCCTGACCACCTCCGAGGTCCCTAAGGTGGCCAAGAACGCCGCTTCCTCGAAGTTTCCACCCCAGGCCACAACCAGCGTGTCATCCGCATAGCAGATGATCGCCAGCCCGGGGGGGGGGGGGGGGGAGCCGACAGCGCAACACCCAGTCGTAACCGATTGTCCCACAGGAGCGGCCCCAGGACCGAACCCTGTGGGACGCCGCACGGCATGGGTCTCCTCACAACGTCCTCTATGCGGCTCTCATAGACGACGCTGCGGCCCTCTAGATAGTCCGCCACCAGCCGACTGCGGGTGTAGGACCTCCGGGCACGAATACATGCCGCACGGAGGTCCGCCTCCTGGGACCACCAGTAGATCCCTTTCCTCGGAGGAGGATGTCGCACACGGGGCATGGCCGAGTCGCACACCTGCGTGATCGCAGCGCGAAATCGGCCAGTCTCAACGTCCACCTCCTCAGTCAGGGCTAGTGAGGACAGCCACGATTGAACGATGGCTGCCTCCGCCAGTAGGTCCCTATCCAGCCTACCCACAGCCCACTTCGGGAACGCGGAGGTTCTGCGCGCCGCGTGACCCCTACTGGTGCCCTGAAGGGACCGGGAGACCTCAATCCGGATATACCGGTGATCGGACAAGGTCTCAACCTCCTCCAGGACACGCCCGTCGACGCCGCTCACTCAACAACCGCCGCCCCGCGAGCATCCGTCGCAGGGGACCCCCACGCCGTGGATTTGGCGTTGAAGTCCCCCACAACTAGGACGTGGCTAGGTGCCAGGCGCGGTAACGAGGTCTCTAGGCTGTTAAGCCAGACCCCGAAATCAGCCAGACTCCGGTTGGGGGAGAAGTACACGCCGTACAGCGTAACTCCCCCCCAGTCGGCCGCGATGTATCCCGTTCCTTTGTCTCTGATCGACAAGGGCGGGGAACGAAACGCCGTGGAGCTGACGATTGCCACGGAGCCATCGCGGCTGCCCGCCCATTAGGGTGCTCAGGAACGCAATAAGGCTCTGCAGCTACGGCTACACCAATCAACCACTCCACCATGGTTTGCAGGAAAAGATCCTGCGCCCTGGCGGAATGGTTGAGATTTGCCTGGAGGAGGACAGAATTACGGTTGAACGTTAGGCCGTAACCATATCCTTCTCCACCCGGGACGGTGGCGAAGCCGCACTAGAGGGGGCAGCCTGGGCCGATTGGCTGGTCCGCCCCTTTTTTGGGCCTGTGGTGGCTGGAGGGGGATGGTCGCCTTCTGCCCAGCGAGGTGGCCAGGTGGCAGGGCGACGCCCGCCGTGCTGCCATGGCCAGTTGGAAGGTGCGGCTGGATACGCCCCGAGCCGGTCTCATAGTCGCAAGGAGGGAAGCGACTCCGGGCTGTCACCATTGCGGCTGCGACGAGGACACGGCGTGGCACACGCTCGAGTCGTACCCGGCTTGGGACGGGCAGCGCCGTGAACTCGTCGCGGCTATATGGGGGGACCTCTCACTGCCGAGCGTCGTCAAAGCGATGCTTGGTAGCGACAGGAATTGGGCCGCGGTCGCTGCCTTCTGCGAGGAGGTTATCTCGCGGAAGGAAGCGGCGGAGAGAGCCAGGGAGGAGGATTCTTCCGCTGACCCAAACCGTCGCCAGCGACTGGGGCGGTGCAGGCGTGAGTACTTGCGCCTCATGCCAGCCTAGCTGAGGCTGCGGGTGGATGGACCGGGTAACGACCGCCACGCAAGGCCTCCCGCGAAGGTGCGACGCTCCGTATGTGGATGTGTCGCTCAGTAGAGGGTACCCGAAAGGGTAAGCCGCCGGCGGGCCACTGAAGTAATCCAACACAGTACCAGTGGTCCGTCAACACAGGCGGAGAGACGGCACACGGCGGGTTTCTTTAGTGGGTGCGGGCCCCACACTACCCTGTTCGTTGCCCCGAACGACGGGGTGTGCGGTTAGGTAAAAAAAAAAATAGGTTTGTACTACCATCTTCCGTGTGGCAGGCCATGTCGTCCATTCAATCACTTTCATAATTATGTGAAATGCAAATAAATATATATTGAATTTAATTTCAATGAAATGGTGAGAAGCGGCTTGCCAGTATTCTTAGTATTGCTAAGCCTATGAGCGGCAGTTACAAATTACTATCAGGTTGGCCGTGACTGCTTTTTTACAGTAGATATCTTATGTCTACTATCCTTGAAGTAAGCCACAGGACCCCCGGTTTCATTATTTAAATACCTGACCTGTAGACTCTTTAACTCTTCATTACACAAAGAAATTAGTAGTCATTCCTGATACTGGAAGTAATAAAAAGAGTGGAAGAAGAAAACATGTTCTCCCCCACATGAACGAGAAAGGGCAGATTAAGAAGGCAGTATTACTGAAGTATTGTCAAAGAGTTTCAGTGATCTGCCAACACAGTTACCAAACTCTTACCCCAAACGACGAGAAAAATACGAGTATAATCACCTCCTTAGTAAAAAAAATGAAAAGCACAAAAAGACAATATGAATTCTATAGGGCTGCATAACTACGAAGTCTAAATTTTAAACTACACACTTGTAGCTACAAAACATTGACTCGTGTCTCAAAATAAAACATAGAATATTAAAATCCAGCATGAAACGTCACAAACGTGTCGAGTTGACGACGCAGTTCACGTCTTGAGGCGCACAACTTGGGCGGAATGTTCTTATGTTCTCAGTTTAATGTTGTTTACAAAGGCGGCGCATCTATTGAGTTGAATTCCGTTGGCGAGAGGAGCTTAACTTTGTGAAGAGAGTCAATTTGGCCGCCGCTCTCTGAGAGGGCCCGGGGGCGGTTGAACAACTCGCGGGAGGTACATCGAGACCCGTTGAAATAAGCGCCGGGACTATCAACTACATTGAGCGGAATGTCGTCTTGTTTGTTATTAAATCAATTTTGTATTACTGTTAAATCTATCCAACTTCTATAATTATTCATAGTAAAGTCGCTACCCGCGACCGCCTTTTCTTCGCTTTCTTCTTCAAAACGACGCAACGCATTTTGAAAAGGTTTACAATGTAATTCGTCTACGTTGCGTAAATGAAATTCACAGTGGTTTAGATGCCGGCCTCCCGCCCGAGTGTTGAAGGTACGATTCCCACACAGGACAACTCTTTTTGTTATCCACAAAAGGTTGTTCTGAGTCTGGCTGTACTTTGTGTCCGTGAAATTATAAGTTTATAAAGTCTCTCCGATACAAGGATTACTCCTTAGTGCAGGGTGTCTTTAAAAAAATAGTAATTACTGTTATGTACGCACGGGATACCTACAAGTGAAACCAATGACAACTAGAACACTGTTTATTCGCTGTTTAATCGTAAAGGGCGCGGGTCACATACACAAATATGTATATAGTATACACTCGATATAGTATACACTCCATGTAGTATACACTCGATATAGTATACACTCCATATAGTATACACTCGATATAGTATACACTCCATATAGTATACACTCGATATAGTATACACTCCATATAGTATACACTCCATATAGTATACACTCGATATAGGTACCATACACAATAATTAATAATTATTTAGGAGATTTAAACAATTTTTAAGTCACACATTTATACCGTCCAAGACGAAGAGAGGCGAGAAGATTCTCCTGCTGCACGGATCTTAAATGCAAAACATTGTAACGCGTAGACCTCGCTAAAGCTTATAAAATACCGCCGCTTAACTTTACTTCTGAAAATTAATTGCCTTTTCCTGGAGTTGGTATTTTAGAAATTTGAGATTTACGAAAGAAATGTTATTAGCAATCCAATAACGAAAGCAATAAAGTAGGGAACCGATACAAGAGGGTGAGTGCGGTTAATTGAGCCGCGTTGTTTGTGCGCGCCCCCTCTCCCGCGGCGGCGGGGAGGGCGCGCTATAAAACAGTTTTATCTGCCGAGAGTGCAAGTCTGTCCGCCGGCGCCGGCGGAGCCCGCCTGTCCCGACTTATGTAATAACACTCACTACATTGGAGTAGAGTAGTTTGCGTGTCTTTTGTATTCCATCGTTCCCATTGCAGAATGTAGGTATATTGCATTTATGGTGATGCACTTTAAAGCATAATAATTCAAGATAATATCAGCAGTTAACATCTTACTGATACGATCTCTTAAGTATAATCCTTAAATTGCGTTGAACTTTACAAACATATTACTATTATTACAATAAAACATATTATTACAATTTCACGGACTCGAAGTACACCCAGACTCGGAACAACCATTTGTGGATCCTGTGCGAGAATCGAATCCACAACACTTAAGCGACAGATCAGTATCTGAACCATTCCGCCATCACGACAGAGAGTTCTTTTTGAAGTTCTGGCGCAGTTCACCTGACAGTTAGCGGTTATCGTACACTGGCAAAACCAGAGGTATCACCATCTGGGATTGTAGGTAGAGAGAAAGAACAATAAGGAGAGGTTTAGTAGGGGTGTGGGCCTCCAGCGCTCTCACTCACCATATGAAATAGACCAGTAGAAGTACCTACAGTTGTTTCATACTTCTATGAAAGGGGTAATTGCCCGGTCAAGCGGCTATTGAGGATGGGCAAGCAAGCAAAACCAGCGACGCTCTACCATTGTAAACTAGCAGACGATGTAAGTTAAGTAATCTTAACCAAAAAGGTTATAATCTGTGGTAATACTTTTCTATGTCATAATTTAATCTAGTGTTTTCTGAATGCGAGGCACAGGAAAGAGTATGTCAGTGGACGATTAATGCCTTTTTGTTTAATTTATAATTATGATATTTCTGAAAATGTAGACGACAAGCTGTAAATGTTTTATATACCTAATGAAACTTATATTATGTTAAGCATTTGACTTGCTCAGCCATATACCAGAACACAAGTGTGAAAGTGCTCATGACTATCATTTCCTATTTGTGACACTTTGTGTTCTTGTAAATTTTATAGAAGTATATACGTTTTGTTGTAAAGCACAAGGAACACATGGCATATGCTCAGCAGTCATTATGAAAATGAAACTAGAACAATTGATTTACCGTTTATGCCCTATATGTACCTACCTAGTAGATTTTAACTAGTAGTTATTGAATTACTCTGATTGCATTGTCTGGTGCTGACCGAAGTGTGCACGCCCTAAGAGCAATACTGGTAGGTCCAACATCGTTACGATCGCGCTGCGCATACATTAAAGTTTAAAACAGCGGCTAACGAATCCCTCTTTAAGTTTGAAACTTTGTAAAAGCATTCGTTGGAATATAAAGTTGCATAAAACTGAGTGAAATCGCCGCGGACGGCGGGCGGCGTCGGGTGTGCACGTATAGCGAACAAGCTCCTGGGGGTCTGGGATAGCGCATCAGCAGTTACGTGTAGGTTTTACAAACTCAATAGGTACTACTCAGTAGTGTGTAATGAACATAATATATTATATTTAGATATTTTTATATATATTTTTAGCCATCGTGACCCTTGCTCTTGACTGCTAATTTCGATAACACATTCATACTTAACGTCTTTGGGTGACGCCTGCACTATTTGTCGGAAGTATTTTCATACATTATACCGACCGGGTAAACTTAATTTTACAATTAAGATTTTTACCTAATAATGACGCAAACCCTATAAATATTTAGATATTTTTATATATATTTTTAGCATTTGACATGCTTAGCAATATACATTAAACACAAAGTGAAAAATGTGAAATAGAAAATAACAGTCACGAGCAGGATTCGAACCTGCATCTCCTGGATACCGTCCAGATGCTTTGCCAATTCAGCCATCGTGACCCTTGCTCCTGATTGCTAATTTCGATAACACATTCATACTTAACGTCTTTGGGTGACGCCTGCACCATCTGTCGGAAGTATTTTCATTTTTCACATTTATCACTTTGTGTTTAATAATATATTATTATTAACGTAATCTCCTTAGTACAACTAACATAATATATTATGTAGGTATCTCTATTTTATTTCATTTTTCACATTTTTCACTTTGTGTTTAATAATATATTATTATTAACGTAATCTCCTTAGTTCAACCAACATAATATGTTATGTAGGTATCTCTATTTTATTTCATTTTTCACATTTTTCACTTTGTGTTTAATAATATATTATTATTAACGTAATCTCCTTAGTTCAACTAACATAATATGTTATGTAGGTATCTCTATTTTATTTCAGCCGTAGCTTTTTCTTTAAACTTCAATTGCAAGGCGCGTAGGGTCTCAGGTATGAAAAAAATGGATAGAGAGGCGATTGCATGATGATGCCTCCCGCACTCTCACTCTTCGAATGAAACATAAAAGTAGCCATAGCTTCTGTTATCTCACGTAGATATTTTGCCAGAGAGGGTATTGCTTCCCCAATCGAACCGGAAAATTCATGCTGAAAGAAGCAAGAATCTACCACTGTTAAAATATCTTCTAATAAAATCATATTAAAATTTGTAAACCGTTTCTTTGACGGGCCTCGCGGCGTAGTCGGTAGTGTAAGCGACTTCCGTGCACGAGGTCGTGGGTTCGATTTTCACTCAAGACAATTATTTGTGTGATGAACACAAATATTTGTACTGCGTTTGGGTGTTTCCTATCTATTATATGTATGTACTTACAAAAAAAAAGTAATATATGTATTATATCCGTAATCTGGTACCCATAGCACCAACTTTAAGCTTAGTTTGGGACCAGAGGACGTTGTGTAAAATGGCCGTGCATATATTTAAATCCTTCAGATTTCTGTGGTCTTAACCTATAATCATGAAGTGCGATCGTAACTCGTATTAAAGTACATTTTGTTGTGTAAAGGAACTCTATAATGAAATGACGCAACCCCGTCGAGTTAGGGCTCGTTTGAAATGTCCTGACTAAAACTTCAGTCATAGATGATATCCAGGGTCTGATGATGGAGCTGGAAGGTGACCACAGTAACTCTGTAATGAAACGACGCAACCCCATCAAGTTTGGAATCATTTGATTCATCTTGAAGAGTACTTTCACATAACTCCATCGAGCTTGGGCTCGTATGATTTGTCTTGACGAGTACTTTGTCTCTAGTTGGTAACCAGGGTCTGACGATGGAGCTGGAAGGGCCACAGTAACTATGTAATGAAACTACGCAACCCTCTCGAGTTTATACACGTTTGATTCGTCTTGAGGAGTACTTTGTCAAGTTATGATCATTTTATTTCTACAAAATAAATTCGATGTTTTCACATCTGCTAGACGGCCTGCGACGTCTAGTTTTTTTTTCTAAAAGTCAAAGATATGTGTGGTGAGTCTCGGACTAGGTATCGAACTCGATACAACTGTCTTTGCAGTCCTTGGTCTCTTTTACCGTGAGCCTATCAGTATTCTAAAATAAAAATACCTACAAGAACAGCATAGCATCACGCCTGTATCCCCGAAGGGGTAGGCAGAAGTATATTTACACCCACTATTTGCCAACTATGTTTTTAAGTCCCACGTAATATGGGCTATCGCCGTCTACCAGGCACATTTCCAAACTCCGGGCTACTGTTGAGAATATTTCTTTTTACGAAAAAGCTCAATAACGCTGCCCTACCCGGGGATCGAACTCAAGGCCACGTGATCAGCAGTCGCTCACACTACCGCTGCACAGAGGAGGTTAAATAAAAACTATAACATAAAAATGGAATAAAAACATATCGCAAATAAAATATACCTGCACAAAAAATATATTATTTCGATCGACTCTACGTCTCTCCTAGTGACATGAATCAGATAGTTCAGCAGCGAACTATCTCTTTTATTGTTCCCCCGGTGGTCCTCGTAAAAGTTAGACTTTTCTTCCATTGCTACGTCTGTGTGTGTAAGTGTACAATACCTACCGGTATAGCGACTGCGTTGGCTTATTACCCGAGTTTAAATCCCGATTTCGCACTACAGCGTTATTAAAGTTTTTCTCAAAGGATTATTAGGAGGCGTGCTATCATGTCATTTTACATACACAGTCTGAAGCTCTGAAAAGAATGAAGACTACTTTTTATCCCTAACATGTTACTG
Source organism: Leucoma salicis (assembly GCA_948253155.1). Classification (NCBI taxonomy): domain Eukaryota; kingdom Metazoa; phylum Arthropoda; class Insecta; order Lepidoptera; family Erebidae; genus Leucoma; species Leucoma salicis. Next base: position 151,022 of record OX411830.1, read on the forward strand.
TGAGATAAACATTTTCGCATAACTATAAATGAATGTGGATAAAGTCGGGGGCAGATACTAGTATTTAAATTGTAATTCCTTAATTAAATCTTTTGAAACACTCGCCGAGACTTGAGAGGGATTTATAAAACGCTTCGTTAGAACTTCTCGCGTCGCCGGTGTGAGAGGGTGACGCAGGGCTCGCTCTTTAGATACGATCAAATAATTTCGATCTGTTTGACAGTGTGTCCTGCGTCTGTGTTGTGCCATTAAAAGAGTCGAGACAAATAATTGAATTATGTTAAACCTTACTTAATATTGGTGGTACAGAATTTCATTTTAAGAGGATTTATTGGACTCAACTATACAGAGGGACGGCAAATCAAAGCCTCTGTTTGCCGCGAAGGCCACTGCTTAACTTAAAAAGTGAAGTAGCGTTGGAGAAAACATGAAGGTTTTGAACCTGTGACTCATCTAATGTCTGTGAAAGAAAAAAAACGAAGGGGTAGGCAGAGGTGTATTACACACCCACGGTTCGCCATCTATGTTTAGGTTCCACGTAATAGGGGGCGAGCCTATTGCCGTCTACCGGGCACATTTCCAAACTCCGGGCTGCTACTGAGAGCTTTTATTTTTACGAAAAAGCTCAAAAACATTGCTCGACACGGGGACCGAACGCGAGACCTCATGATCAGCAGTGGCACACACTACCGCTGCACCACCGAGGCAGTTAAAGTATTAGTTAAGTATTTCGAAGGCAAGAAGAAGAAGAAGAAGGAAGGTATTGCAGGTGTTACCAGTATTTCTATACCTCATAACAAAACTCTAAGTCATCAAAGAGTGGGCTATGCTCGGGATCTCTCTATGTGATAGGATCCGTAATAAAGAAATCCGTGGGAGAACAAAAGTAACGAACAAAGCCCGCAATGTTAATTTAATGAAATGTCAATGACCAGGCCAGACAAACGGTTCTCGAGTGGTGGCCACGTATCTGTAGTCGCAGCTTAGGGCGGCCTTCTAGCAGGTGGACCTATGAACTGGTCAAAGCCAAGGGCTGCTGGATGCTGGCGGCACAAGACCACTAGTTGTGGCATTCTCCATGTCCAAGTCGATAGGCTGATGGTTAGATGGATTGTTTTAACACAAATAGTAACTACGCCGGAGGGATTGTAAGGGTCGACTACGGGAGTAAATCAATAAAATTACAAATTTAAACATCACTTTTACTGTCTAACTTCTTTTTTTTCATCTGGAAATGACGCATACCTCCACTGCAAGGACATGTAAAGGAGGTTAAGTCGGACTCCCGACGGGCCTACCTCACGATGCCTTGTAAGAGCACCGGAAATGCGGGTGCAGCAGCTCCCGTAGCTTCAACGCGTCCTACTGGGACGCTAACAGGGAGAGGACAAAATGATAAGCCCTTCCTTTTTCGCCAAAAAGGGTCATGTTGGCACAGTGGGTCTGCGTCAGAACAGTTCGCCACCCTGTTGGAACAGTAACATAATGCAATGAGACCTGGTATCTATTAATTAAATTATTAATGAGCTGTACTGTAAATGATAGTTAAGAGAGAGCTACATACTATAGATTAAGTTATTATTCAAACAAAAAAAAACTAATTCTACATTTTTTTTAATCTTCGTATTGAAACTATCGTGAGATTGATACATATTAGAAATATATCACCGGAAATAACTCACGTTGAGGATCGATTTAGTCGACCCGGGTTTCAACGAGTGCCCGCCGGGAACTTGTTGACACCGCTGCGCGCTCGCCCTGATGATAAGCATCGATATGCTCGAAACCCGGGTCACCAAAATCGATCCACAAGTGAGTTATTACCGGTAATATATTTTTTTAATCGTTTGTTAGTTATGGTGCCAGAGACTTTGGAAGTTAGATACAAACTTTAAACTTATCAACTCCATTCAGGTCGGGGATCAAAAAAACATAACGACTAGAATCCCCATTCTACACAATCCGACCGTACAGTGTGGCATCGTGACGTATCTGCCTGTCATAAAAAAGGGTTATACTCTATAGACGCCATAAAATATGTGTTTCCTTACCCTTTTCGTACATATTTAAATGAAGTGGAAAGGATGCCGGACGAGCGCTTGGTTAACAAGATATACTATTTTGTCCGTGTGGTGACAGATTAAGAATACAAGTGTCACCACTCCATTCTTTTCCACGGGTGTCGTATGAGGCGACTAAGGGAAGTAAGCAATTATCATCCATTGCACGACTGGTGGTAGGGTTGCGTACCAAGTGGGAGTACTCACTTGATATCCAGCCCGAGCAGGTTGGTACCACCATCTCCCGTGTGACCGGCCATGAAGCAAATCGTTGCGTTTTGGCTGTAGCAGGAGATAGCCGTTTATATTTCATTTAATCTGTTAAATGAATTGGTGAGCAGCGGCTTGACAATACTCTCGGTATAGTCGAGTCCATGGGCGACGGTTATCATTTACCATCAGATGGACCGTGGCTCGTCTGCCACCAAATGCAATAAAAAAAAAACAATACAATGCGAAAGTGGAAGAATGTAGGTACAGGAGGAGACCATGACTGATCTACCTAGACCAAATTGGTCATGTATTGAAAGAAGGTGGAATCAGGAGTCTCCCAAACCGGCGCGCGTGTATGAAGAGAATTATGAATGTTCAGGAAGCAAGAGATGTATGCAAGAATAGGGCCTCTTGGCACTCTGTTTTCTCTGCCTACCTCGCAAGTGTGATGGCGTGATGATAAGTAAGTAAGTGAGATTAACATAGAGCTGACAATATAAAAGATAGAATAGAATAGAGCTAATTTTATCTTTTAATAAATAATACTTTCAAAGCTGAATAGCAATCACGGCAGCAACTTCGAAGGAGATATTATAGTGCACGAGTGTTTCGCAAACACAAGTGCACTCTCTGTTCCTCCATGCTCACAGTCCGCATATGGCATTCCTGATTTATTGGTTGTCCCAGGCGCCAGATCTAAACCAACCAACCCAGACCTGACGATGGACCCGAGACCTTCATGCTCTGCAGTCACATACAAACACACCATTAATGGCACGCCTCTTAAGCGAAGCGTTGAGGTGGGTACTACTCTCGTTTCATGCAGAATAACTGATTTTTCAAACTTAAAATGTCTCTATTTATCATATATTGCATTTGTAAAATAATATATATACACACATATCACGAAAAAGCACTATTTTTAACACTTTTGATGCCAACATTTTTGATGCCATTTTTGTTATTTAAACTAGTTAAAAAACTGTTTAAAAAAGTTCTGTCTTGGACGTCCGTGTGTTGTAGGTAATGTATGTTAACACGATAACAACCGAAATACTTTACTAATAGTCTTTTTTTTTTCTTTTTAACTTGAGTATAACTACGAATAGAGCCCTATCACTTTTCACGGTCTGATTCGATGTGGTTTAATTGTTATTAAATAAACTAAAAAATTGTGAAATTTTACGCTCGATTTGACACTAAAACCAGCGCTATCCTTCATCCATCAGCCTTTCAACATCCACTGCAGGACATAGGCCTCCCCAAGAGAACGCCACGAGCGGTCCCGTCATGGGGGATAATGCCGTAATCGCCATGCTTGGCAGGCGGGTTGGCGATCGCAGTGGATGTTGTTAATACTTGAGGGAGTGCTGCTGCCGACTCCCCCGGTGGGTATACCGGTCAGTCGGTTCTTACGACTCCCGTGGGTAGAGAGGGGTGGGACAATTCTAAAGCCGGCCCCACACGGCGCTATCCTTATTTCGTGAGAATTACTTCTATAGACTAATATAGAAGTACTTCTTCAAATTAGCGCTAGATAGCGTATAAGACATGAGAACCACATTAGTACTTTTTGAAATTAGCGCTATCTATGTGATTTATTGAAAACTACTTAGTAAGACCAATACATTATTAGTTACTTATCAAATAATCAATTTTATTGTAAAAAATGAAGATTATGAGATTATGATGTGCTTTTTTACCTTTCTTATAGATCCAATAGTTTAGAAGTTAAACATTACTAAGGCGTTTCGATAACAAAGTTAAACGAAAATGTCACTTCTATATTCTATTCTTACGACTAAAACATCAACTTTATTCACGCAAGATATCCCAAGTGAACATATGTTACATCCCACGTGAATAAATAAACTCGGGGGTTCCCCACAACTTATCGAACACTTAAAATATACTTAGCTTAGGTACCTACCAATAGTGACTTAGTTTACTTGACATGTGACGGCACATACAGTTGACGTACAGTACACCTTTAAGTCTAACGGATATTTCTTGTCATTACTTTTTACTCAATATATATAATATGCAGTGGTAGCTTAGTGGTAAGACGTAAAAGGGCAATGACAGTTGTAGGTATCTAGTTTGATCCCCAGTCCTAGGTCCTAGCAAGACACGTCAAAGCAACTCTGACTAATCGAAAATATTTGTCATTATATTTGTTTAAAATTGATCACTGCTGAAAATAAATATGGTGAGGAAACCTGAAAGGCAGATATTTTATCGACGGCTTAAAAAATAAAAGGTTGGCAGCACTGAGCCAGCGTGACCTAAATCCCTCTCACCCTGAGAATAGACACGTGTCCAGTGGTGGTCAACGGGTTGTAGTACAAGGCGATTATGGAAAGTAGGCAGCTATTACGCATTGCATTACATTTGCAGCGCTAGTTACCAAGTGGGAGTACCTACTTACTTGCTATCAGGTCCGAGCAGATCAGAGTCATCGTCTGCCGTATCATAGATCCCAACGCACGTCGATGTGTTTTGGTTATACTGGGAGATAGCCGCCTATTCATTCATTTCTCATCCGCGAAGGGAAATGACGAGTACCGGTTCGCCATTGTTAGTATTTTTGAGTCTATGAGTGAGGGTCACCAGTTACCATCAGGTAAGCCGTGACTCTAACCATTACAAGAAATCTAAAATACCCCCTAGGGACTAGTATTTATTTTAAATCTTAAATTATTAGGGGTTTTTATCCATTCGGATATGTCAACCCCTTTTTTTTTTATTTTTTTTATTTTAGGTGGGTAAAAATGTCCTACCGCACACCCCGCTGCCCGGGGAGACAACGGGGTGAATGGGGCTCTCACCCACTAAAAACCCACCGTGCGCCTCCACCCGCCCTTGCTACGGCGGATCACGGGTACCGCGTCGTTACGACCGCGATCCGCAGGCGGCAGCCCCTACGGGCACCCTCTCTTGAGCGACGCCTCGCGCACTTGGGCGTCGCACCTTCGCGGTAGGCTTCCGCGGACGGCAGGGTACTCCCCGACCCCACCGTCCGCAGCCTCGGCTAGGGCGGCATCAGGCGCAAGTAAGCGCGCGCACGCCGCCCCTCGCGCCGGCAGCGAATCGGGTCCGCGAAGGAGGATTCCTCACGGGCCCTCTCCGCCACCTCCTTCCGCGAGATGACAGCCTCGCAGAAGGCGGCGACCGCGGTCCAGGCCCTGTCACTGCCAACCATCGCTCGCGCAACGGCCGGCAGCGACAGGTCCACGCCTATGACTGCAACGAGTTCCCGGCGCTGCACATCCCAGGCCGGGCACGACTCGAGCGTGTGCTGCGCCGAGTCCTCGTCGCAGTCGCAGTGGTGACAGCCTGGGGTCGTCTCCCTCCTTGCGATCGTGTGCAGGTATTTGCCGAAGCAACCATGCCCCGACAAAACCTGCACCAACCGGAAGGTGAGGACCCCGTGCTGCCGCCCTGCCCATTCTTCCAAGATCGGCCGGAGCGCCCCCACGGTCCAGAGACCGGCCCGGGGCGTCTCCAGCCGAGACTTCCACTTTAGGACGGTGGCGCGGCGGGCATCTTCCCGCCACGATGACATTGCGCTCGCCGAGGGGCGGCTGCCCCCCGCCCGCGCCGTCGACGCCCGCAGATAGACGTCGGCGAGCACCTCCGCCTCCAGATCTCACGGGGGGGTTCCGTACATAGCCCTCCTTACAACGTCTCCTTCCCGGTCCACGAAGAGGACGCTGCGGCCGTCCAGGTAGTCTGCCACCAGCCGCCTTAGGTAGAGGGGCACTCCATGGTACCGGAGTGCCTCCTTGATGCAGCCGAATGGCAGACTATTGAAGGCGTTGGCGACGTCGAGCGACACCGCCAACAGCACTTCCCTCGAGGTGACGGCCTCCGCAGCCGCGGCCTTCAGGCGCAGAATGGCGTCGACCGTAGACCGACCCGCCCGATATCCAAACTGGGCGTCGGACAGGTCGGGGCCAACCGCTCCTAGGTGCCGGACGATGCGGGCAGCGAGTTTGCCCGCCTCGTCCAGCAACACGATGGGCCTGAAGGCCGAGACCGTATTCGGAGGCCGTCCCGGCTTCGGCAGGAGCACGAGCTTCCCCTCCTTCCAGCAGTCAGGGAACCGTCCGGACACCAGGCAAGCGCCGAACAGCTCCCCGAGGCGGGGCTCAAGGTGGTCGAGGACCAGGGCCAGCACTCGGGCGGGAACCCCGTCCGGCCCGGGGGCGGCGCCTCTCCGCATACGCGCAGCCGCCGCCCCCATTTCCGTCGTCGTCACGGGCGGTACCTCCCCGTCGTCGGCCTCCCGGTCATCATCTGGCGGAGATATGTCAACCCCATCGTAACTTAACTACACACAAATAGTTTATTTAAATTGTACTAGGGATTAGTAGAGCTATCTTTTCCACCGGTGCATACTTTGGAATAATTGTGAACATGAAAGTGTAGTTTGAACGAATTTTATCTTAAGTTTATATTTAGTTGATAGAGTTGAATTTTCTACTAATTAAACTCTTTTGAAAGACTACAACAGAATTGACACTAGTCAATTGCGGCTAGAGATAATTGATCACTATGCCGTTTCTATAGTCTAACTCAGAACTTCTATGGCAGATACATCGGAATATAATAATATATCAGCTACTATGTATTTGCTCACGGCGCCGTTCGACTCGACTCTGTGTGTAATCCAACTCGCCGTGGAAAACTTGAATTGTCCGCTGCAAGTTAACAGTTGGAGGAAAATTATTACTCATCTTAGCTATGAGTCACTACGAGTGCTCCGTGCGCAACGCTCTTAGTTCAAAGTTGTGTTATAAACTTTATCGTTTCTTGAGGAGAAATATTACGCGCACTTGGATAAGTATTGGTAATTAATATATATGACAGTTAATCTTTATATTTAAGTATGTTTAATAAAACAGTAGTACTCTGGTGTGTCTGTACATTGAAAGTACTTATTTATAAAAAATTGAGAGGGAACAGATAAAGCTGAGATCACAAAGCATTTTTTCGCACATCTCTGAAAGTACCTACTGAATGGATTTTAATGCAACGGGTACGAGTAGATAGGAAAAAACTACGTGCTTGTCTATAAAGTCGGTTTACGGACGATATTTTTACGTGATAACGTCATATATATTTTCTGAGAGTTTCACAAAAGTTAGCGACATAAAAGGGTTGAAAATTAAGAAATTAGGTTTGTTTTGTACTTTTAAACAATGTAATACTGATAGAAATCGAATGATACATATAAAAAGTTACAATCGCGCGTGCGGGTATACAATAATTGAGATACCCGTGTCGCCCGCGAAACGTTCGGGCGAAGAATGTGATGTCGGTCGGTGTGTCGCAGGCGGTGCGCCGGCCGGTCGGCCGGCCGCCTGCCACCCGCAGACGCTCTCCAGCCCGCGGTTCTTTCGTGGGTGCGAACATCAAACAATGCATCGGTCGCCATACATTTTTCGGAACGTGAGACATTTTCGTGCGTGCAGTCGGCATTCATCGATTTATATAACGTTATCACGTCAAAATCTTATTCATTTTCAAGGGTGCAAGCAGACGAAGTCTTATAAAATAAAACTCCATTTATGGAATAAATCACGTTTCAGTTCAGTAAAAGATAATTTTAATTTCATATTTACGTATCGTAGACTAAATTAAATTAAAATATTTTGAATCCATTATTGTCGGGGTTAGATGAAGTTCAGACAGACAACTCATCGACAAAGAGCTACCCCATATTTATAAATTTCGTAAACTATCAACTAAAACTACGCAATATTAAAAAACAATTTACGCGTTAATGGATCTAAAATAAGTATTTATAAGTGCAAACTTCTACGAGTATAGGCAGCTTTGACGAATTTTAGGTCGCTAAAATTTCACGTCACCGACATGCTCTGTATGCGCAAAATTCTTGATACCGCCGTTCACAGTAATGTAACAAAGTTCCGGTGGTCCGCCAGTACAGGTGAAGAGACAGCTCATGGTGAGTTTATTTAGAGGTTGTTCTTTACCTTTTGGACGTGAAACCTCTAATGCGGAGGGAGGATAAAATTGGCTGTTAGCGTGGCGACGCTTTTTTTTTACTTGTCCCGTTCAAATCTTGCAAGTTAAATTTGACACACTTCCCGGTTGCCGATTGAGCTGAAATTTTACACGCATATGTCGTGACAATGCAATATTATAATGACATGAAGTTGATCTGATGATGGAGCTGGAAGGTGGATAGGAACTCTATAATGAAACCGCGCTACCCTATATATATAAGGTAGAAGTATCTATAAGGTAGAAGGTGCCCATAGGAACTCCGTTATAAAACGACATAACTCCATCGAATTTGGACTCGTTTGATTCGTCTTGATGGGTACTTTGTCTTTAGATGGTATCCATATTCTGATGATGGAGCTGGAAGGTGGCCATGAGAACTCTCTAATTAAATGGTGCAACTCCATCGAATAAAATTATATAAAAATTTCTAGATAATTCTAGGGCTGCGTCATTATTTGGTAAAAATGTTAATTGTAATATTAAGTTTACCTGGTCGGTATAATGTATAAAAATACTTCCGACAGATGGCGCAGGCGTGACCCAAGATGATAAGAATGAATGTGTTATCGAAATTAGCAGTCGAGAGCAGTGGTCACGATGGCTGAATTGGCAAAGCATCTGGACGGTATCCAGGAGATGCAGGTTCAAATCCTGCTCGTGACTGTTATTTTCGATTTCATATTTTTCACTTTGTGTTTAATAAATATTAGTTGTTAAGTCTAATCAAAACAAAAAAAAAACTAGTCGTCGTGGTACGTCTACCAGATGTGAAAACATCGAAAATATTTTGTAGAAATAACATGATTATAACTTGACAAAGTACTCCTCAAGACGAATCAAACGAATATAAACTCGATGGGGTAGCGTCGTTACATTAGAGTTACTGTGGCCACCTTCCAGCTCCATCATCAGACCTTGAATACCATCTAGAGACAAAGTACTTGTCAAGACGAATCATACGAGCCCAAATTCGATGGAGTTATGTCGTTTTATAACGGAGTTCCTATGGGCACCTTCTACCTTATCACCAGACCCTGGATACCATCTAAAGACAAAGTACTCGTCAAGATGAATCAGACAATTCCAAACTCGATGGGATTGCGTCATTTCATTACAGAGTTACTGTGGCCACCTTCCAGCTCCATCATCAGACCCTGGATATCATCTAAGACTGGAGTAATAGTCAAGGCATTTCAAACGAGCCCTGACACAATGGAGTTGCGCCATTTAATTACAGAGTTTCGCATGGCCAGCTTCCAGCTCCATCATTCGACCCTGGATACCATCTAAAGACAAAGTACTTATCAAGACGAATCAAACGAGTCCAAACTCGATGGGGTTGCGTCGTTTCATCATAGAGTTACTGTGGCCACCTTCCAGCTTCATCATCAGACCCTGGATACCACCTAGAGACAAAATACACGTCAAGACGAATCATACAAGCCCAAACTCGATGGGGTTGCGCTGTTTCATTATGGAGTTTCTATGTCCAGCTTCCAGCTCCATCATCAGATCAGCTTCATGTCATCATAATATTGCATTGTCATGCGATATACATATGCGTGTAAAATTTCAGCTCAATTGGAAACTGGGAAGTGTGTAAAATTTATCTTGCATGATTTGAACGGGGCAAGTTGATTTGATTTGAAAAGCATCGCCACGTTAACAGCCTATTTTACCCTCCCTCCGAATTAGATGTTTCCCATCAAAAATCATCAAAATCAGTTCAGCAGTTTTTGCGTGAACCTCGAACAAACAAGCAAATAATATTATAAAAAATAAAATAATCAAATAATAAGAATCATTAAGATCTGTTTTTTAGCACTTGAGATGCTCGGCTACTTTAAACAACAAATTATTTCACAAATAATTTGTTGTTTAAAGCAAATAATTACAAAAAAATGATTTATGTTAAAATATATTATGGTTAAATAGCGCAATATTTTTTTTCACAAATATCTTAAATGTGCAGACTTAGATCTGTTAAAGCTTTATAATAGGTAGTAGATACCTATTCATAATGGAGAGTCGATATGAAGAGTCGGTTATCTCTATATCTCTATTTATATTTATCTCTATATAAATTTAGACCTTTGGATTGCGGGCTAGAAGGGTCATTCTTCGAAACCGAGGGTATTTGACTTGTATGGCTCGCTTTTTTTTTAAACTTATGACTAAACTAATATATCTAGTGTGTACGTAGTGGACACGTTCGATGCAAGCAATTCTCACCACACACGTCACAGCGTAATAGAGAGAAAAGATCTTGTGGGGTCTTAACTAATATTATCTTCCTCTGATAAAGTCCTTGAACAATTAAATTCATGTTTGTGTGCAATTTGCACAAACAAGTGTCCCATGATCGAACATCTGGTAAGAGAACCCAAAAAGGTCTTAGTTTGCAACATGCAGAATAGCTGATACAATAACTAGATTTTTTCAGGAACTTTTTATGTAGATTGAGAATACTGTCACTGAGATACCGCTTTTGTTTACGAATCTTGTGATAAATTCTTTTTTCCCGAACAGAGTGTGCTATTTTCGTCGTCTTCATAAAATATTTCAACTTCTTTCTTCAAAAGTATAGGTATATTATTAAAATTATTATTCTGAGTCTGATCAGAGTTTTTAGTGTTGTAATTAGTTTTAAATAGTGCTCTATTTTTAGGCATATCTAAAGATACTTTTTTCATTTTTGCTGCCGCTAATCGGTGCAGTTGTTTCTTATATATAACGTTCATTTTTTTGTTTCATATTTATGATTATTCGTTTGAGATTATGTATCTCTTTTTGTGATTTATAACGCATACGTCTTATGGTATAAGAAGCAGATGAAGAACAGGAAGGAGATTTTATAGGTATGTCCAGTTGATTTACTTTTAAATCAGCGGAGACTTCATTGTTTTGTTGAGTATTACTAGTGTAATTCTAGATGGTCCCGGTATAGGACCATCTCTGCCTTGGTAATCTATTAGTTCAGCCTGCCATAAAATGCTGGGACTCTCAGCTGGAGTGTTTTGTTCAAGCAAGGCGAGTGTTATTTTTTCTTGTTTCTTTCTGTAATAATATGACTTATAATTATTTCTCCATCTTTTGATGTGAACCATCTAATGCGGAGGGAGGGTAAATCGGCTGTAAGCGTGGCGACGCTTTTATTTTACTTGACCTGTTCAAATCTTGCAAGTTAAATTTAACACACTTTCCAGTTTCCGATTGAGCTGAAATTTTACGCGCATATGTATATTGCGTGACAATGAAATATTATGATGACATGGAGCTGATCTGATGATGGAGCTGGAAGGTGGACATAGGAACTGTATAATGAAACGGCGCAAAACCCTAAGTTTGGACTCGTTTGATTTGTCTTGACGAGTACTTTGTCTTTAGATATTATCCAGGGTCTGATGATGAAGCTAGAAGGTGGCCATAGGAACTCCAATATAGAACGACATAACCCCATCGAGTTTGGGCTCGTATGATTTGTCTTGACGAGTACTTTGTCTCTAGATGGTATCCAGGGTCTGATGATGAAGGTGGAAGGTAGCCACAGTAACTCTGTAATGAAACGACGCAATCCTATAGAGTTTATACTCGTTTGATTCGTCTTGAGGAGTACATTGTGAAGTTATGATAATTTTAATCCTACAAAATAATTTCGATGTTTTCACATCTGGTAGACGTCCCGTGACGTCTAGTTTTTATTCCTCTATAGTCTTTGTTGCCTAGGATTCATTTCGTTTATTGATAGTTGCTTTTTTTACTTTTTCCTGCGTATGTAACTCTGACGATTTCTTTCTTGTTTTTCCTTCCATAATATATCATTATTTTTGATTCTTTCATATCTCCTTTTCTCTGCGAGTCTTTTTTTTACTAACCTTTCTTCTCTGGTTTGTTTCTTTGATTTAGCCATTTTAAAAATTATAGATATGAAACAAGAACGTAATAACAACCTAATTAGTATGCTGTTTTCAAATTCATCTGGTCTTAAGAGCCAGATAAATCCAGACTAATGCGAGCCAGATAAATTAGAAATTTGAAGTTATTTAAGCCTTGCTTCGTAATTTATTAATATCTGGAAAATATGTGGAATGTAAATTATAATTACCATGAACAGAAATCAATATCAGATACCCTGGTTAGTTTATAAAAAGTTTAGAAAAATATATGGTTTATTTAAATGAAGTCAGATTGATTATGCAACTTACGTGACAAACGCCAGATGACCACTTTTGACCGTAGTTTTTCACCAAATTAAACCGCGTACAGGAACACTCCGTATAACAGCAAGATGCCCACCACAGAACAATACTAGGGGAGATGCTCACTGACGCGGCCAATCACGAATCGATGTTATTTTATCGAATACTTTATGTTTACTATAAAAACATGTGATGAAATTGCGCCAGGTGAATTATAATTTTAGTCGGGGAAATTTTTTAAATTAGTGTAATTACGGAAATGTACAATTATTTTTCATTTAACTAAAACAATAAAAAGGATCGTGTATTTGACTATCGGTAGATCTCAATTATACTCAGTAATAGACTCAATTATAATACCTACCAAAACTTAATAATGCTAAAAAAATTGGGGACATACCAGACCAATTAGTTTTGACTGTTATCTGCTAACTTAATTAATTAATGTTTTAATTAACTACAATCACGTATAAAGGCCTCGATAGACATTAAAATTTACTATAATACCTGAAATCGATGTCTATGTTGGAAGTTATTTTCATTTGTTCTTCAGTGAAAAACACTCTAAAACTACGTTACGAAGAATCACCCAGAATTTATTCGATTCTTAGAAAAATTATTACTCTGCATCTAAAACCATACTAATCGTAATAAGATGAAGATAATATTCACCAATTTCATACCTATTTGTAATCTTGCATCCAGTTTAAAATTGAAGGGCAAGATCAATGATAGGAGAATAAATTGGATGACACACGCAATCGTTTTTTCTGTACTTTGATCACAGGGACTGAACCCGCGCCCCGCACAATTACATGAAAATCAAACACATCCCTTTCAGAATTTAAACTAACATCCTTATTTACGTTCAATCAAAGTCCCCTTGCGTTCAAGATTATTCCATTGTGGAACCCTATTTAATTGACAGCGTGGCCATTGAATAAACACAAGTGTGAAAGACACAATAATGCAGTCTGGGGCAGTCCATGTGATAGAACAGTTGTATGTCTGTATGTACGCTATATCTAAATACTCGTATATATCATTTACTCACTGATCACAATATCTTCAAAATTACACATTCAACTAACTTGAATTTTGACATACCTTCCTTTATTTTTTTATAAAATAATAAATTTTAAATAAATATGAAATTATTTATAATAAATTAAATTTTTTTAACAATATAAATTATAAAATTCCCAAATTTTTTATGAAAATGGAGCTGGAACAGGATGAACAGTTTACCCCCCCACTACAATTTACCCTCATCTAATTACACAAAAGACTTTAAAATACAACCACTAAAGGTTTAAAAACGTTGGAATTTTGTAAAATCAAATAAACTCTGAAACAATTAAGTCTCAATCGCGAGTACCGCGATCGAGCAGAATATTATGTTATATTGTCCATTAATTTAATCAGTTTTTGTTCCACTAATATATAGAGCACGTGTCTCTTCTCAGATTAAGAAGGATTTAGGCTGTAGATCGCGCTGACTTACTGAGGGCTTACAGACAGGCTTCACAAGCAGTTGAGAATATCGCTGAGGCATGCAGGTTTTCCTTTACCGAACACTAATAATTTGTCAACAAATAGATACAAGACATCGTTATGAAAAGTCATAGATGTGTAACGCGTGAGGTCTGGATCTCGGGCTGCGATCGAAAACTTGGCAGTCGTTGGTTTTCTCAAATCGATTAATGCTATTTGATTTCAAGCGAGAGGCAAGCATTATATATAGAAAGAGATATGGAATCTTAATTAAATCAGCCATGTAACTAACCGATACGTACTGATTCATAATTTCTCCGATTAGAAGAATATCATTCATAATTTTCATTTAAATAAAAGTAAAGATACAACAAAGTAATTCACAAATATGAACGCATACGAAATCGTATAATTATATTATCAGCGTTTGTACAAACAGCGGTCCTTAAAACATCGCATCTGCTTGCACATCTGTCACCCTCTGCCGTGCGACAACGGTACTAGCCATAGAAACTTGGAAATAGAAGTGGCATCGCTGTCACTTTGTCGCTGATACCTGTCAATTTGTCAAGCTTATATTTAGTTGGCTCGCTTTTATCATTATGAAAATTTGTATTTGTATACTAGTTTTGATATTCTCACACTTTTATAATCGAGGAAGTAAGTAATGGTGATTTATTCTCACGTTTCAGTCTCTATTCATTTCCCATCCATGAAATCAAATGCTTAGCAGTAGCTTGGCTGTGCTATTAGTATTGTTGAGCCCTTGAGCGGCGGTTACCGCTTACCATCAGAAGTGCCTTGGCTCGTCTGCCGCTATAAGAAATAAAAAAGCTCTGTCCTTGGAGAAGTCTTAATATTACACATCGCCCGAAGTCGTACCCGCGACCGCGCTTAAAATTGCTAATTATATTATCAAATTAATGAAGCGGTAATGCAGAGGCAGACTAGCGGTAAAACCAATTGGTAGGATATACACTGACCGCTGAAGGAATGTAACATGGTTCCAGTGGCCCGCCGATATACGGCGGAGAGACGACACACGGCGGGTTTATTTAGTGGGTGAGGGCCTGAGGGCCCCAAACTATCCTGTTCGTTGCCCCGAATCACGGGGTGTGCGGTTAGGTAAATGTTTGCCCGCCTTAACAAAAAAAAGGTATACACCATTGTCGAAATTTTAAAATTTATTATATTTTAAAATTATACATAGCATCACGCCTTTATTCCCCGAAGGGGTAGGCAGAGGTGTATTACACACCCACGACTCGCCAGCTATGTTTGAGTCCCACGTAATAGGGGGCGAGCCTATTGACGTCTACCGGGCACATTTCCAAACTCCGGGCTGCTACTGAGAAATTTTCTTTTTAGGAAAAAGCTCAATAACTTTGCCCGACGCGGGGATCGAACCCGAGACCTCATGATTAGCAGTCGCATACACTACCGCTACGCCACCGAGGCAGTTAAGGTTAATATTATGCGTGTGTTTGTTTACAAATTACTACTGCTTGGTAAAGGAAAGTGTGGTGGACTACGACCTATATGTCTCACTATACAAAATACAATACAATACAAAATTTTTTTATTTTTCTCTCACACAGAAACAATTACATATAAGATATTATTCTAGGTGTGTATGTTGTTGCAGTGACGTTGAGTCTGTGTAAGAGACTGGTATCCGTACTAGGAGGACCTGTATGACAGATTACCAGCCTCTCCGAACTCTCGATACGTATAAACGCTTCATTCATGACGTAGATTAAATGTAAAATTGAATGGTGTGAGAAGAAATATATACATGTGTGTGTGTGTGTGTGTGTGTGTGTGTGTGTGTGCGTGTGTGTGTGTGTGTGTGTGTGTGTGTGTTATTTGTCTATTTATGATGGAACTATTAATAAATTTTCAGTTTCCTCATAAGTAAGAGATTTCAGCCAATTTGTGATAATTATTTTGGCACGATAATTAGTGAGTGAGAAAATATGCAACTTTTTATTAATTTTATTATATAAGTACTTCCCTAACGAGCCGAAAAATTTATGAGAAAAAGCTGTAGACCATTGATTTCCAATTGAAGAACATACGTTATACTTTAATCGTCTATTATTAAATGAGGAGACATATGGCAATAAGGAATGTTGTCTTATAGTAGCACTTAATATATATAACTGGCGTACAGTCAGAACATCCGCTAGTTGATAAAGATCCTTTGTAGGATACAAAAAAGGCAACGAGAGGCTTACTTTAAGAACTGCCCTCTGGGCACGCTCTACCTTTATTAAGCTAGTTTTAGATGCACCCCCCCACACTGATATACAGTACGACAATATAGGTTGGCATAATGACTTATAGACCATTTTAATGACATTTTGATCAGCTATGTGACGTAGTTTTTTGAAAATGGCTATAAGTTTGCGCACTCTCGATGAAAGAAGATTTAAGTGGTAATTGAATCTTAAAGTACTGTCGATCATAACACCAAGATACTTAATATGAGATGTATATTCTATACGATTGCAAGTATAATCGTTGCAAGATTGGTTATGCCCACAAGTGTGCGCCGTAATAGAATGTGTATTTAAATTAGATGGGGCGTTTTTTATTGCAAATGGTATATATTTAGTTTTATTAAGGTTGAGTGTCAAACCGTTGGATTTCAGCCATGAGAACACAGCGTCGAAACCTATTTGTGCCAAGCCATAGGCTTCATCCCAAGTGTCTCCATGAATAATCAACGCGGTATCATCAGCAAATGCTACAATTTTGCCGTTATTTAACTGAATATTACAAAGATCATTGATGAATGTGAGAAATAGGGTAGGGCCCAGCACACTACCTTGTGGCACACCAAATTTGAGAGAAAGGTCATTACTAGTAGCTTCTCCGATTCTAACTCTCTGATATCTTTCAGAAAGGTAGTCAGCGAATAATTTATGTTGGATACCACGAATGCCTAACCTCTCAAGCTTATCCAGTAAGAGTGAGACAGAGACCGTGTCGAAAGCTTTTTGCAAGTCCAGGAATATAGCAATAACTTTTTTCTTTTTATCTAGTTTTCCCACGATATGGTCGATCATCTCATGAACAGCATCGTTAGTTGAAGTACCTGCTCTGAAGCCAAATTGTGACTTAGATAAAAGATTTTTTGACTCAAGATAATCGATTAAGCGTTTATTCATTAGTTTTTCCACTAATTTTGATACAGTAGGCAAAATAGAGATGGGTCTATAATTATCCACACAAGCTCTGTCTCCACCCTTATAGATAGGAATTACTTCCGCAAGTTTGAATTCCTTTGGAAAAACACCTGTATCAAACATAAGGTTGAAAATGTATGTTAAGGGGCGAGCCAAAATGTTGCAGTATCTTTTTAAAAAGGCTCCAGAGATATTGTCCCGTCCAGTTGTATTGACCTTTTTTAGACCTAAAATAAGACTGCAGACTTCCGCTTCCGAAATTGGAACAAACGCAAATGAAGAAAGCGGTGGGTCTACGTGTATTACCTTAGGGTGGTTATAGGTTTGGACTTTATTAGCTAACTTTTCCCCGATAGATACAAAAAAGTTGTTTATGTCATCAATTGAAGATGTAGAATTTATAGATGTTAATAGCTCTGATGCTTGATTTGATCTCTTACCGTAGTTAGTAACCTTTTTTATAGAATCCCATAGAGCTTTATTATTTGTTTTAGCTGAATTATTTAATAAATCTTTGTCATAGTCATTCTTTAGTTTTTTTAATATTCGGGTGCAAAAATTTCTATATCTTAAGTAGGTTGTCTTAGTTAATATATTATTTGGATTTTTCTTTGATTTAATATGCAATTTGTCTCTATTTTTTAAGCATTTTAACAGACCTGTAGTAATCCACGGTTTCTTTATACGTTTGCGATTTGGAACACTAACGATTTGAGAATTAGATTTTATTAAAGAATTTAAATTTGCCATAAGTAAAGAAGTAGCTGCTTGAGCGTCAGTTGACGAGAAGATTGGGGTCAAGCACATGTTGTTCATATCTTTATCTAGGCCTTCATAATCAATTTTATTAATGGTATAGGTTTTTTTATGGACAATGTGAAAATCTAGTGTGATAATAACACAGTTATGGTCTGTTACAGAGGTGTCCGCAACATAGCACCAAGCTGGAACAATACTTTTAAGCATAACATGGTCTAAACAAGTTTTACCATGGGTGGGTAATTGGTGTGCGGGTAAAATACTATACGATGCGAGGAGATCCAAGTATATTGACGAATTCGAGTCGCTATTATTGTGCGTGATATCTATATTAATATCACCTACAATGATGACATTAGGGGACTTTAGACTACCCAATAAATTATCAAGTGACTCAATAAACGGTTGTATATTACTGTACCCTGGTGGACGATATATTGACACTACTACCGTATTATCACCTATCTTAATTGTTACACAATTGGCATCTTGCAATGTAGACTCTAATATGGTTACCTGCATAGTGTTTTTAAAATAAACAATTACGCCTTCGTTTTGTGTAAGGTTATTATCACTTAATACATAATTATATCCGTCCATTGATGGGATATATTGGTTATGACGTAACCAACACTCAGAAACAACGACCAAATCCCAGTCAATATTAGATCTCTCGATGAGTGTTAACAGTCCTGGAAAATTACGATTTATGCTTCTAATATTTTGGTGAATAACTTTTAAACACGACTGTGGTGTTTTTATAAGTTTTGCACACTCATCTATTTCGCAAACGGTTGACTGAGCAACTTGCAAGTAATCTAAACAGCCATTTAAATCATTTATGTTATTGAATTTTGAATTTGAGGAATGAAGCAGGTGAATTCAAACGTAGTGAATATATAATAATTTAAGCAGCAGAGACAGTCTGTATGTAGTATTAGATTACACAAATTAACATCATTATTTAGATAGACCGAGTATTGTAGAATGAGTGTTCTTATTATACAAGTGTTAGTGTGCAAGGGCTTAGATATGAATATAGTAGATGTAAATTGATGTAGCAATATAAAGTGTGTATTATCAAAAATACAACGAAAAATTATAGCCAAATAAACAATACATAGCACAGGATTGTGTGTGAGTGTAGTGTGCAGGAGTTTAGGTATTAATGTAATGTACGTAAATTGATGTGACAGTATAAAGTTTGTAGTATTAAGAATGCAATGTAAAATCATAGCAAAATTAAAAATACGTAACGAAGGTTTGGGTGTGAGTGTAGTGTGCAAGAGTTTAGGTATGAGTGTAATGTATATAAATTGATGTAATTGTATATAGTTTGTAGTATTAAAAATGCAATGTAAAATCACCGTCAAATTAGAAATACATAGCAAGGGTTTGGGTGTAAGTGTAGTGTGCAAGAGTTTAGGTATGAATTTAATGTACATAAATTGATGTACTTGTAAATAGTTTGTAGTATTAAAAATGCAATGTAAAATCACAGTCAAATTAGAAATACATAACAAGGTTTTGGGTGTAAGTGTAGTGTGCAAGAGTTTAGGTATGAATGTAATGTATGTAAATTGATATAGCAGTAATATAACAGGTGAAATATTAAAAGTACAACGAAAAATAATAACAAAATAAAAAATACATAGCAAAAAAATAATGTTGAATAATGATAGTCATTTAGATATAAAAGTTTTCAGATCGCGTTCAGAATCTATTCGCAGTGCTACAGAGTCCTGTGTTTTTTTTATGTATATCTTGCCGTAGGAAGTCCAGGTGCTATGGTAATTAGATTCTTTAACAAATTGTCTGGCAAGATATGCAAGTCTTCGCCCAAGACTTGTCAGTGACTCGTCAATAAACACTGGTTTTGGTGGCCCTGGTAACTGGAGGTGCGTAGTATTTAGTTTATTGTTCTTATTTGCCTTATTAAAGCTTCTGCATTGTTTGACAAAGCTGTCTTTGCATGTAGTTGTTAAAAAATTTACTACTACGTGATTGCTAGACTCATGTTTCGTTTTTAAACGGTAGACGTCGCGAATATCTGAACTTGATATCGGACACTGAATCACCTCGCCCACTCGTTTGACCAGGGAACAAAGATTGGATTTATTTTCAGAAGTTTGTCTAGGAATATTTCTGATTTCAACCGAAGACGTGCGTGAATTACGTTCTAAGAGTTCAATTTTACTCTCAAGAAATTCAATTTTCAGCTCGTAATCTTTGTTTTTCTGTTCTAAATGGGACATTTTTTCCATCACGTCGTCGTATCTAGAGGAAAGAAAATCCACACTTTTCTGAATTTCGGTGTTTTGTTCTTGAATTGTCAGTACGGAATTTATAAGTTTCTCCAACTTGACATTTTGCTTGGTTTCAAAAGCCGACAACATGTTCTTCATTTGTTCGGCTATAGAGATATTCTCTGAGGAATCACTATCAACAAGAAGTCTACGTTTCAGTCTACGAGTATTGTAATCCGTAGGGTCGATCGGGACAGGGTCTTGCGAAGATACATGTAATTGAGGGTCAGACCCATAAGAGGTAACAGGCGTTTTTGCTAAGGTCGGTCGATATGTAGACATTGGTGGCGTCCTTTTAAGGGACATTTTTAAATAATAAAAACAAAAGAGATATTTCCAAACGGGTAATACTCACTTCACTTCGGCGCCTGTTTTGTAAAACCTCCTGCGTATGCGCCGATCGGATTGGTCCCAGTGGGTGTGGCTCTTGCTTAGATTAATAGGGGGATGTACCCGAATAGAACTTCAGTGAATTATTGTTATTTCACTCGCACAGGTATACGCGCAACACAAAAGGCTACGCTAATATTTTGTCACTGCAATTGCGGCAGAAATCATACATCTATACCTGTTTCTTTTTTTTGCTATGAGTGTCTTGTTCTAATTTAACCTCACTCCGACCTTCTCGCTGCGTATGCGCTCCTAGTACTTGTCTTCTTATTTTTACGGAACGAATTCCTTAATTTTGTGTGAATTAAAATGAATAGCAGTTTACTTTGCACACGACCGTTCACCACGGTATCCAGAGGGGAGAGGACTATGTGGTGGACTACGACCTATCTGTCTCACTATGTGGTGGACTACGACCTATCTGTCTCACTATGTGGTGGACTACGACCTATCTGTCTCACTATGTGGTGGACTACGACCTATCTGTCTCACTATGTGGTGGACTACGACCTATCTGTCTCACTATGTGGTGGACTACGACCTATCTGTCTCACTATGTGCAGACCCGTGCCCAATAACAGCATAGTAAAAAAGGGTTTAAAAAAACCGTAAGCGGCTTTCACTTTTGTTATTTGCCATTGTGTCTAGAACGTTATTGTAACGTGAATCAAACGATATTATCGTGCAATTATGTCAAACATGTAGGTACAATTTGGTATTGAACGATACTCTAAAAATTAGCACTGTCTTTTCTAGTTATAACGATTTCTATGGGTCTGATGACTTAATTTCGCAGCATCGAAAAATGTTGAAACTTAAAGTTACAAGGGGAACACGTCATAATGCTATTTAAATTAAGAATTAAAACAGGGACATAATATGTTTTATTTTGACACCGACATGATATAATTAAAAATTAAAATTAAAAATATGATGATAAACATTGAATGGGTGATACTGTGAAAGTGTAAAAAGAATGCTCTGGACAGTAATTATACATACAGCTTAGCGGTCCAGAAAACTTCCTCGGATTGGATGAGCAGTTTCGTCTTGTTCCATTTTCACAAATATTTTTTTATTTAAAGTAGCTGAGCATGTTAAGTGCTAACATACAGATCACAATACCAACTTTAACTTTACTAACATGCGCCGCGTAAGCCAACAGAGTTAAAAATAAATACTACGAGGAGGGATCAAAAAGTAGTGAGAATGAGATAGAATATAATGACTATTGAGAACTTAATAATTTATTTTTCTACATAGTCTCCGAGTCTCTCTACACACCGAGTCCAGCGCTTTTCCAAGGTCCTGCAAAAAGCTTTCCACGGCATCCATCACCTCGTTATCGTCTTCGTACCTGTTTCCCCTTAAGTATTCTTTCAATTTGGGAACAGGTAAAAATCGCTAGGCGCCAGATCTGGTGAATAAGGGGGGTGGTCAACCAATTCGAAGCCAGCTTGCTGAATGGCAACCATCGCAACTGCCGACCCGTGAACGGGTGCGTGTCGCGATGAAACAGCACGCCCCATCGAAGTTTCTTTCTCCTTTTCTCTTTGATGGCATTCCTCAACTTGGGAACTAAAGCTGCATAATATTGGCCTGTAATAGTGGTTCCACGCTCCAGGTAATCAATCAACAATATCCCTTCTGAGTCCCAAAATATTGAGGCCATAACCTTGCCAGCCGATGCCACGGCACGAAACTTCTTCGGGGGGTGATGATGGCCGTTTCCATTGCGAAGATTGCTGTTTTGTCTCGGGATCAAAATGATGGACCCATGTTTCGTCCATTGTTACGAAACGAGACAAAAAGTTTTCAAAATCTTCTTGAAACTTGTCCAACAATATCTTCGAAATGTCAAGTCGATTTTGTTTCTGACTGTCGGTTAACATTCTCGGCACCCATCTTGCGGAGACTTTTTTCATATTCAAAGATTGTTTCAATATGGATTGAATACTTCCATATGAAATGCCCGTTTCTTGAATTAAGTATCGGATGGTAACTCTTCGATCGCTCAATACAATTTTCTCGACTTTCGCAACATTTTCTTGGGTGACTGACGTCGATGGACGGCCGCAACGATGTTCGTCTTCTGTGCTCGTTCTCCCTACTCGAAATTGAGAAGCCCAGCTTGCAACAGTGGAATACGGCGGAGCAGACTCTCTTAATGTTGCCTCCAAATCGCAATGAATCTCTTGCGTCGTTAACTTTTTTAAACAGATGTATTTAATAACGGCTCGCGCTTCGTTTTTCTTCATTTCCGAGAACACGTTCTGACACGAAGCAAACAAATGACTACATTCAGAAAAAAAACAAAAGAAACTCGAAGATTTTTTTCTTTATTAATATTATTTTTTTTCTTACCAAGGAGTATGTCGTTCTCACTACTTTTTGATCCCTCCTCGTATTAGCTTATGCCTGCGGTAGAGACTACGTGGCATTTTGTAGAAATTTCAAAAGGAATCAATGAAACTAGGAATTACTGCGAGCCAATATCGAACCTGCGTCTTTTCCTATCCGGATGCTTTAGATCGATAAGCTATAGTATAGTAGAAATCTACTTCAAATATAACACCCGAAAGAGTAAAAATTACTATTAAATATTCATTAACAAGTTACAAAAATTTTACGAGCGCTTCGCTGAAAGAAACCGGATGTTATAAATATTTTATGATCTTAAAATCAACCAGATGTGCTTTTATATTCAATGGAGATCGTAACAGGAAGTTAGTTTACATCGTTCACGACATCGATAGACTGATATGGCAGATTGTGGTATCGAGCTGAAAGTTCATAATTATCAGACCCGCGCAAGTAGGAACAGCTGCCAATTGTTTTGGGTTCGAATCCCACATAGGATAAATGCTTAAGGTGGCAGATAAGCCACACTGCCCACGTTATGGTAAGTGGTAACCGTCACTTACAGACTTTGTAATACTAAGATTACTCGCGAGTCGATGCTCACCATTTCTTTTCGCAAATCGCAAATGAATTAATTGACGGCTATTACCCGCTACAACCCAAATCCACCAGTAATGCAGTGGGTGATAATTGCTTACTTCCCTAAGTTGGCTATATTCTTAGTTATAGTGTGGTATTCTTAGTTCGTCACTATACCATCTTCTTTCGTTTTAAAAGATGACTGCTCTACAATGGGATATACTTCAGTTGAATTGAGGATGGAAACAAATGCCTATAATTTGTTTTATACTTTCCTATTCAAATAACATATCGTCTTATTTATTATACAATATACTGGAGGCACGTTCGCTCTGCTGAGTAGTGCAAGCGTTAATATGTTGTATGTTGTCAAAAATGTGAATGATCGCGCGCGCTATGTGTCGTGATTGATAATCCTATATGTTGTGTCAGTTACACTGGCACACTGTTAGGTTGAGATGTTTTTAGTAAATTGGCTAAAGGAAAGGCTATACTAATAAAACTAAAGAATTAGTTTTGTTGAAATTAGTTTTCTCTTTTATGTATTAAATGTTCTAAAATCTGTGCTTGAGGAAATATTCGTAAGAATCTTATGGTATCTCATGGTTTATTTACGAAGGCTTTGGACTGTCTAACTTAGCGTTATAATCTTAAGTAACCGATGCAATGGGCGAGTAAATGAGAGAAAATGTATTTTTGTTTTTTTTATATTTTCTATTATTTGTTGAATTTACATCGTCTTTTCATAAAAATGATTCTTTCCTGTTTTATAGATTTATCTAATGGCTTTGAAGTAGAAATAACTTGTATAATATCAGCTTTAGTGGGTGTTTAGCTTTAGATTGTAATTCAGTGGTCAATTTTTGATTGAACCTGCTTCTAAATCACGGTTCCGTAATTATGCTCTGCACTGAGCTGTCAGTAAATTTGCACTAACAATTCCCATAACGCATTCTTTCACAATGTCTTGTATTTGAATAGGTTGTTTGACGAGGTATGCTTAATTATAGCTAGATATATGTTGTTACTTATACGCCGCTGTCCTTATTAATTATTTAGCGTTAATGAAATAACCTTGTTATACTCTTTCGTAGATGCGTATTAGATAAGTAACTTAAACGGGACTTTTTTCGCTTATACGCGAAAAAAGTGCTAAAGCTAGATGAAATTTTTAACTACTTTTAGCCCGACATTTCAACCGCTTTGCAGTAGCCGTGGTCACGACTTCCGTCTAGTTGTCCCGTGACCTGATTTTACGCAAAAAAGGACCCGTTTATGGTACTATAAATATGTGTCCAATTCGCGAATCTTTAAAAGGGTAATAGATCATCAGTATTGAAACTGTATCGACAGGCGCGCCAGTCCTCGGGTACTCGCCTGAGTTCGCTCCCGGATCGCTTGTTCGCAACACATTTTCTTTTATGAAATAATTAAAGGCAAGATTGATAATACCTTATGTACAGGATTTCGTCAGGAAATAAAAAAAAACTGTCTCTTAAAAGAACTTGAAAACTTTGGGTGAATTCTTAATGTTTTTCACGTTTTTCACCGACACCCGAAGATATTTGAAAGTGCTTTTGAAATTTTAATGTTCAGTTTTTAAGAGCCCCGCGGGGGTGTTTAGGACTCTTAACCAATATTTCTTTTTAAGGATATATTTGTGTAGCGCTGTGTAGTCCCCGTTTTATTTGTTGCTGTATATGTTAAAGACTAAACTTGATTGTTTATTGTCTCTAATGAATTCAGATCACGGTCATGTTGCTGTTTAAGACGTAGATGAAAAACTACATAAGAAAAAGCTATATAATTTTCGGATGGTAAAAAATGCAATGCTGGTAAAGTTCAAAGAATGATGTATTTGGTACTTGGTACTTGGTACTTGGTACTTGGTACTTGGTACTTGGTACTTGGTACTTGGTACTTGGTACTTGGCAACGCAATCTCATTCTTCCTAATGTTATAACGTTTGGAAGTATGATTCGCTCCCCCTTGTTTGTGTTAGCTTTATGTCAAAATAACAAATTCACGCTCTTGTCTTGTTATTATAAATTTAAGGTTAAGTACGAACTCCGAAAATCCAAAGAACAACATAGAAATCTTTATATACCCTCAACAAAATAGACCAAAATAACAAAATTCACCCAAAGAGCCCCCGAGTTATTCACCTCGTCAAACAGTATTCACATACGAACTGTCACTGGGATTTCTTATCATAAAATTCACAACATAGAGATCGCAATGAGAGAGTAGAGAGATGGCACAGTGCTCAGTGGACAAAGATATAACTTAAGTAAAATGCACAGCGCTCTTTTTAAACTTTAGCACTTGCTTCTAGAAATGTCACTTCCACTAAAGTTTGACAATAGATTATATCAATTGTGCTTAAAGTGGGGCTGGAGCCGAATGAGGGACATAATATATAATTTGTTGAACTTCATAAGCCTGTTCACATGTAAGTTTCTATGTTAATTTTATCCGTAATGAGACAGGTATAATGTATTCTTTTAAATACTCCAAACTGTATTACGAAACAATCTCTGTAATGCGGTGACTTTTAAAAACTCAGAACGATTATTGATGTTGAGAATCAAACTCGATACATCTGACTCAAGGCCACCATGTTATTACTACTCATCGGCGTTAAAGTCACGTGGTGATGTAATTACAATTTCTATGGATCACTCTCCTACGACACGGGGTGTCGTAGAGTAGCAGCACTCGGCGAGGGTGTCGGCACGCACTGGGAATTTTAATATAAACGTTTTGTACGACACAGATTTTGTAGGTGGCATTCAGTCTGTCGGATTAGTTCGGGTCACGGCACAGAGGTGAAGTCTGCAGCTACTGCCGCGGAGGGGGGGGATGTTATACGAGTATGTGATACATAAGGAAAATGTGTTTAGAATAATGTTACATGTGTTATCGATATCTGGTTGCTTTGTTGTGAAAAGTATCTGCGATATTGATGGCGACGTGACTGCAGATGGCGGAGTCATGTAGATTCCCACCTCCCGTGCCGAGTGTTGTCAGTTCGATACCCTCACAGGACAATTATTTTTATGATTGTTCTAAGTCAAGGTATGCTTTGTGTCAAATTGTATGTTACTAAAGTCCCTCGTTATACAAGGGCTTTCCTTAGTGCAGGATGGCCTTTTTCAAGGTGAACTGATTATAGTGCACTTAAAAGCAAGCAATATGTTGAAGTAGTGGCAGAGAAGTTAAATCGGAGAAGTACGCTCATCAAAGGGTAGGTAGGTACTCCTACTATTGCGTTTCGTATGGTAAGTGAGAGCGCCGTAGGCGTAAACGCCATAACTTACTATCCTTCCCACCTTGTCTTTATTATACTTACTCTCCAACTTATATCTCGTTTCTTAAACATGGCGCCGCGGGACTGATGTCTCTGGTGTCGCTAGCGTCTATAGGCTACGGTAGCTGCTTACCATCAGATGCATACGGCCCACCACTTAGGTGGGTTGTATGCTTCTTTGCCACCCACGTACCTGGTATAAAATAAAAAAAAAACGAGTTATGTCCCAAAAGTATTGTGTATAATGTTATTATGTCGGTTTAGCGAATAAAACCTTCGCAAATTATACTAGATTTAGCCTGCGATTATTATTGCTTTGTGTGGATTTCAGGCCAATTATAAGCAAAAAATGCTAGATACCTATCGTACAGGAACTGTCCATTTTACCGGAAAAATGTAACTTATATCATATTCGGTTCGGTTTGGACAATATCATATTCTACGGTTTGCACAATATGTATCCTAATTTTCATGATATTCGGTCAAGTAGTTTCGCCGTGGAAGCATAACAAACAAACAGAGGCATTTTCGCATTTATAATTCGCATGTATAATCTATTTTGTTGCACTGACAGGCCACTTGTAAAACTAATATGAATTTCCAATTTAATTGTCAACGTAGTATGGGCAATTACTAGTATTTACAATTTTGTTCAGTTTGTTTAAGAAATAATATAGTTTTCCGATACAATAGAATAAAATTGTAGTAGTCAAGATATCCTTAAAGGGCACGGTCCTTTCTTAGTCAGATTATCCCGAAGGAGTTGTACCTTTTTAATGTTTCACATTATTTCAGTTTATAATCTTAGAATAATCATTTGTGAAAAAGACCCACTGCATCCGTGTGATGATAGAAAACATTGTATTATCGCCCTTCGTGTAATGTTGATACAAACTGGTGAAAGTAGATCGAAATATCCAAAGTATTCCGAATTTACTTATCGTCAAAAAACCAAATTATCATGTCAAAACAGACCCTATATACCGTTGCAAGGTTTCTCCTGTAATATATTATTTCTCCGTCGTACAAAAGGCCAATTTCTCT
This sequence comes from Leucoma salicis, assembly GCA_948253155.1. NCBI lineage: Eukaryota > Metazoa > Arthropoda > Insecta > Lepidoptera > Erebidae > Leucoma > Leucoma salicis. The sequence goes on from OX411830.1 coordinate 178,964, forward strand.
AACAGAAGACTTTTACCGGACAATAGGATGTGTAACTTTTCCCCTTATTCGTGTTATTAATTCAATTCTTACTTACAATAGTATTAGTTTAACTGTATTTGCCACGTAAACAAATAGATGTTGCGTTATCTCATACGACAGTCGTAAGCAGATATCGCTGTACGACGCTGACGACGACATAAAAACGTAATGTTACGCGTCGAAGTTCCGACCCTGCGACTCCCACAGATCGATACGAGCCCATCAAATATCCTTTATATGGTTATACGTTGATATAACAAGGACTAGCGATGTTCCCAAGTGAACAATGTATACAAGTCTAACTATAGTTAATGTTATGCCGTGTGATCCAAGATTATGTTGATAGCACGCGAACATTTCCTTAAAAGCATAGGTACTTTATTGTACTTCAAGAATAATTTCATTTGTCTAATTATTTATATCCTTTGCAGTTTAAGTAAAAAGATAAATTAAATATTTTACAATAAACATCTTCAATTAGGTCGCTGATACTTTTATAAGTATATACCACATTATTGTGGTATCTATTAAAGTCAGGACAATGAAATATGTCTCAAAACATTGATATTTTTTATCGGATTTCTAGAAAAATCTGGAAAGAAACGGCACTGAACACTGAAAGCTTTTTCATACGAAATACTAATATTCAGCTATTCAGCATCACATATTACTAGGTACCATGTTTATTCATTGCTAGGGCAACCACCCATACTTTATTTAGCCATGGTTTTTGATTGGTAACGTGTTATTAGGCGGGTATGCTCTGAGGCGACGTTTTTAAATGTCACTTGAAGGAGATAATGAAGTCCACCACTATATAGATAAAAGTAAAGTGACATTATAACGTTCACAAGGTTGTGGCTCTAAATAGGTGTTAAACTCTATCAGTAGGAGTGTGCCTGGCACTGGAAGTAATTGGTAGATAATAAGGGGGAGGCAGTATAACGCGGTGCGCGGTAATCAAATCATAAAACTCCGACAGAACGCGCGGGGAAATCTCAAACGGCGGCCATTTAACATTTTAATGTAATGAGGACTTCATTTATTGTCTCGTGAACGTAAAACAACTTTACCATTCGGGGGTTTTATTTTAAGTTATGAGATGTGACTGTGATAGTGCCAGGAAGACGTGGTCTTCACATAGCATTTCATTCTATGGGTGTTGATAACGATCTCCAGTCCAATTTCAACCATTATTGCTTCTAAAGTCAGTCGACGGAGAAACCAGGTGCATGACCAAAGTCATCTCCTTATTATTCTTCTCTCCTTATTATACTTCCTCTTTTTATTATTCACCCTCTCCACTTCCTATTCCTTTCCTTGGAGTGTCAATGCGCGACTGGTGCCTCTGGTATTTACTGATGTCTATAGGCTACGGTACGCTTACAATCAGGTGGGCCGTACGCATGTTTGCCATTCGCGTAGTAAAAAAAAAACATTACTGTAAGTTTTCAGTTGTTTTAGGGCAGGATATACGGGTCTATAGATGTCCGTTCTCTCCAAAGTTGGATCACTTTTTTGCACGCCTTATAAGCGAAGCGTTGAGGTGGGTACTACTCTCGTTTTAGTAAGAACAGCTGATTTTTCAAACTTAAAATGTCTCTATTTATCATATATTGCACTTGTAAAATAATATTTACACACACATATAAAGAACAAACACTATTTTTAACACTCATGATCTTTTTTATGCCATTTTTGTTATTTAAACTAGTTAAAAAACTGTTTAAAAAAGTTCTGTCTTGGACGTCCGTGTGTTGTAGGTAATGTATGTTAACACGATAACGACCGAAACACTTTACTAACCCTAGAAGCCCAATCATATTTTACTAGTTATAAAGCCCAATCATACGTCAAATTGACCTACAAGACTAAAAATACCCATGGCTCAGTATAATAAGCTACATTATGTTTTTTTTAAATGCAATAAACTAACATACTAGTAAAATAAATAAAAAACAAAATAAATATGAATAAAAAATATTAATTAAGCTTCGAAAACTAAAACCATCACTAATTGTATAAAAATGGCATTTTTATGAGATCCCTTTAGTTTTTGACTAAAACAAAAAACAATTTAAATATATAGTCACTTTTTTTTTACTTTTATAATGAACTAATTAACTCTTAATAATAATGAAATAGTTTTATTATAATATTGAGTGTATATAAACAATTTTGACAAACATCAATATTGTGTTCTCGACATGTGGGCTTTTTTTTGCATTTGATGCAGTGCAAATTGTTCAATTGGGGAAAATCTCAGGTGTATTTTTTTTTATTGCTTGTATTGGCGGACGAGCCACGACCCATCTGGTGGTAAATGGTAACCGTCGCTCATGGACTCAACTATACTGAGAGTATTGTCAAGCTGCTGCTCACCATTTCATTTCATCAATATGAAAAACGAATAAACGGCTATCTCCTGCTACAGCCAAAACGCAACCATGTGCTTCATGGCTGGTCACACTGGAGATGGTGGTACCAACCCGCTCGGGCCCGATACCAAGTGAGTACTCCCACTCGGTAGCCAGCCTTACCACCAGTCATGCAATGGATAATAATTGCTTACTTCCCTTAGTCGCCTCATACGACACCCGTGGGAAAGAATGGGGTGGTGACACTTGTATTCTTAGTCCGTCACCAAATGGAAAATATAGTTGAAAACTCAATCTGGTCCACCATCTCGTCCCCAGTATCATTTGTAATATCATTTTGAGTCACAGAATCATCCTCTTCTGAATCAGTGTCATCCACCGGAACATCACCATTTGTTCCTAAAAGAGAGCCAATATCTTACTCATTCAGTAGTCAAGAGGAATCCATCTTATTTTTATCCACTAAAAATAATGTTAAAAGTTAGAAATAAAAGAAAAACAACGTTAAATACTATTACAAATGCCCACTCTATAAACGTAAAACCGGTGAAATACTTACACAAAGCACAAACATACGTAAAGATGACCTACAACATAGTGATATTCTTTTTTCTTTTCTTCATTCTTTTTCGTTTCAAGTGAGCCATTACTCGTCTGAAAACAAACAAAAAATATCCTCTCATTTGCGTTCCGATCCGATGACGAGGAAACCCTCAGGAAATATTAAGTTAGTCGCAACAAATGCGGACACTATATTTCATGGCCACCCTATCCATGTTAGCGTGTACCCAAAATTAATGGGACAAGCCCTGACTGAATACAAAGTGCGCCATAATGTTCGTCATAACATAAAGTGTGTCATTTAATTAACGTAATTACGTAACTATCTTCGCAGAATCCCCGTAAATGCGTTGAGCTCTATTATACTAACAAGTGCCGCAGTCGAGAGTTTCAGGATATACTGGTTGATTTAATTTACCTATAGAATTAAATGCTTAAACCTCTTTTTCTTTTCAGTTATCTCTACTGAAAGGATCAAATTTGATTGGATACTATCATTCGCGTTACTGACCATCAATTTTGTATATTGCTTAAAATAAAGAAATATTATAATGATTTACTCGTATCTCTAAGAAGTGTCATTTTTTGATTCCGTAAGAGTAAGAAGAAATATAATATGTTCAGATGAAAATGATTACTACATATCGCCGTCCCCATCGGCCACTTTCACTAACACTTGTGTATGAGGTATGTGTTTGTAGATAGAAACATGCAAATTTTACATCGAGTTATTGAGTACAAACGAATAACGACGCGCGTAGTTTTTTTTACCTATGCGAGTACCTACTTACTTCTCATTTGTTTTAGATGTCTTTACGACCCACGCCATCTATTGGATGTATTTACATACATTTTATTCTAATATAGTAAGTTAATTTTGCAATTCAAATTCATACCTAAAATTTGATGGCGCAATTTTTTTAATATTTTGATAATAGGTATATGTATTTTAGCAATTGACAGTTCAGCTACTTTAAAATACAAATTATTTGGAGTGGAGATTGGGGGTCACCGTTAGGTGACTGCTTAGCGGTCCATAGCACTTCTCCGGATTGGATGGGATGCAGGTTCGAATCCTGCTCGCAGTAAAGGTTTCTTTTTCCACTTTCACAAAGAATTTGTTCATTAATTAAATATAATATGTATAGGTATCATGCCATGCCTAACACATACTACAGCTTTCTCGTATTAAGTCTCTGAGCTAAGCTGCAAACAGCGGACGGAGGGTTCCTTGTTGGCTGCGGAACCATAAAAACGGATAAACTAAATTATTGTATTGTCATCGGTCCTTGATAAGTGTGCAAAGTTTCGATTTAATCCGACATTTCGAAGTGGGTCAAAAAACGTTCAAAGATTCCGTTTCATACAAACAAACATACATACCACGCTCATAAAAGCGTGTTCAAATAGCTATGAATGATATATAAATAAATATTATTCTCAGAGAAGTCATCGAGTTTTCTTCGCTACTGCCGTTTGTCACGATGAAAATTCTCGAGGGTCGCTGCAATAAATCCTGACTTAGCGCAATAAAATCTTATATCCGTAAGCCTACTGCGCTTTTTCTACATAGCTAAAGCAATATACGCCGATGAGACGTAACTCGAAGACGTAATGTAACAACATTGTCAGCTGAGAGGCGCTGAGTAGTTCTCCGCTGATTCACTTATAGTAATGCTACATGTGCGGCCCGAGCGTTACTGCGGTCACCACATTATTCGCCTTTTTGTCAACTGCCTCGGTGGTGTAGCGGTAGTGTGTGCGACTGCTAATCATGAGGTCTCGGGTTCGATCCCCGGGTCGGGCAATGTAATTGAGCTTTTTCCTTAAAAGAAAAATTCTCAGTAACAGCCCGGAGTTTGGAAATGTGCCCGGTAGACGTCAATAGGCTCGCCTCCTATTACGTGGGACTTAAACATAGCTGGCGAGTCGTGGGGGTGTAATACACCTCTGCCTATCCCTTCGGGGAATACAGGCGTGATGCTTTGCTATGTTGTCATATTACTTTAGTTTTATTGCCAACGGGGGCGGGCGAGTGATTTCGTTCATTCGTTCGAGATGAGGTCAGCCTGATGGTAAGTAGGCATTGAGAAGCCAACGCTCAAGCACTAAAACACAAGTATTTCACGGATACAGAAGACGATAGTACCGATAAGCTCGGGTCAGATAATAAGTGAGGTACCTAACACTACCGCGAGTAATGTAATTCTTCCATCACCACACAGGCCAATCTCATTTAAAGAAGATGTACCTACATAGTGCTGGCGGAATAAAGCAGCAGGAAAAACATTCTAGAGTTTACTTTGCAAATGAGATATACTCTCCAACAACCAAACTTTCTAAATAGTACTTTTGTGAACAAACATGTGTCTTGTGTACACATATCGGTTATTTCAATATCCTCGGAGTTATATCAACAATTAATGGTAAAGTTCACACACAACACTAAATTCTATTACAGAAATCTAAGTTAGTAGGTATATGATTTATTATGTAACGTTGAAAAGATAACAATGTAAATGACTAGGTATATTAATATAAAAATAACGCACAATGTGGAATTTACTTAAGTCCCGACGTAAATGGTAGATCATGGTGTGCGTCTATGTGTCTGTCTGTGCTATCACAGTTTCCAAGTCCCTGAGCGGATTTTGATGTTTTTTTTTATTTGAACGAAAATTTAATCGATAGTTTTTAGCTATGTATAAAAATCTTTTCAGCCTTTGAAGACTATCAGCCTTTTTTCACCAAGTTACAGTAATGATATCTTATGTAGGCTCATTGCAATTGATTCAATTGATATGTTATTTATGGTCAGAAGATTAGATAAAGAAGAGAGTCAGGGGGCTGGGGCGTTTTTAAACTTGTAATGAAGCTAAACCAATGATATATGCCTGTTCTCGGGCCGACTCTCTTTCTCATCTATATGAGCGACTGGGTTCGCTCACTCTCCCTAGAGGCAAAATTATTAGTTTTGCTGATGATACAGCTTTAGTAATTAGTGCTCAGTCATGGGAAGAGGTCTCTAAGTACGCGCAGTCTGGTTTTAATCTTGTGTTGCAATGGCTAAGAAACAATATAGGTACTAACACTAAATATTGATAAAACAAATTACATTAAGAATATGGCGTTTACTACTTCGTTATTATCCCAGTCTATAAAAGCACACTCTTGCAGTGCACCACATTATAGCTTATGCACGTGTCCTAGTTTAGTTAGAGTTAATAAAAAAAATATCTAGGTGTAATCATTGACTCTTTACTAAAATTTCAAGAACATATATTACCTTTAGCTCCAGACTCCGCAAATTAATATTTATTTTTAAAAAGTTAAGACATGTGGCCGATGCTAAGTTACTAAGATCAGTATATTTCGTTCAGTTCAGTCCTTGCTCATCTATTGTATAACCGCTTGGGGCAGGGCCCCGAAAACAATAATACTTGTAATAGAGAGAAGCACAGAGAGTTATATTAAAATTATCACACTTTCTACCATACCGATATCCCACTGAGCAGTTATATAAGGATACCGGATTGTTAACTCACCAGCAGCTTCAAAAAATCGAGAATATCCCAACAATTCCGAGGCAATGTGTCCTCTAGCGAGACAGTCACGGACCTCTGAATATCCCATGATATCGTTATTCTTCAGAACTAAAACTATCGCAGCCCATTCTCACAAGCTGCGCCCACTTTAATGAGTTGTCACGTGCGGGTGAGCGCACACTTATTCACGTTTCCGTTGTATTTTTGAAGCGATTTCAGTTTTATCAGGTATATATTTTTTGGTTAACGTGCTGTGTCTGTTCATCTCCTCTTTATATAACTGCGGTAAAGTAAAGGTCATGCTAAGTACAACATTATAATAATCAAAATGTCTTTTTTATTGCCTACGGTGGCAGACGATCCACGGCACAACGATGTGCTTCATGGCCGGTCACATGGGAGATGCTGGTACCAACCCACTTGGACCCGATAGCAAGTGAGTACTCCCACTTGGTACCCAACACCAAATGTGAACATCATCAACCTTTCTTGGTCGGCTTCCAATCTATCTGATAGCTGATACACCAGTATTTACACTCTATTGCAATCATTACTTATGATAATATTATTTTGTAATTTTTGGATCTACTAAAAAGCGTTTTGTAGTTTGTTAAACAAATTTTTTTTATAAATTGCAGCGAATGATACGAACGAAGATTTGGAGTCATTTAATGATTACGCACTAAGCCACGATTTTGTCGAAACCCCAAAAGAGTTATTTGTAACATTTTTCTTCGTGGTGACGCAAAATATAAAGTGTTAACAACGTACCTATTCTTTTAGCTTAATACTACACGATAGACAAAATAAAACCAAAACAGTGCTAAGACTGGCACTGAATTGTTGTGCAGATATATTGCGTAACTGACAACGTTCAGCTACGTCATTTAGAAACTACAGCTGAAAAACACATGGCTCATTTTCAAATATTGCACCTTCATTAATATTACTGACAGCTTGATAAAATTATCAAGCAGCTTATGAAGCTTTTTAATGGCTAATGGTCGCCGAACCGAAGTGTTTCACAATCGGTTACACGGTAGAAAGTTGTTGGTAGGCTTGACCTGGTAACACGGGAGTAGTCCCACTTACTACCCAACCCTACCACCAGTTATGAAATGGGTTCTTACTTCTCATAGTTGCCTCATACGAGTACAACACCTGCAGGAAAGAATCGAGTGATGACATTTCTATTCTTAGTTTGTCACACGATGGACGACAGTAAGAATAGTAAAGCTAAGATTACATAAAGGACGACAGAGGTAACCGATAATACCCACTTTTATTTTCTAGACGGTTTTAATGCTCGGTATGTACCTTACTCGTCTCTACCACAGACACATATTGCAGCGCAGTAACTTCAGAGAAGCGAATAACTGCAGCGCAATAACGGCGTACAACAATGTAAGTGCGAGCGCTCTGTCCACTCCACTTGTCACAGTTTATATTGGACGCTCTATTTAAATGGTCGACAATATGCCGCAAGTGGAAAGGGCATTGCTTACTATTGCAACTGTACGTTGCTCAATATACGGCGTTGTTTTACTCAGAATGTCAAGTTGTAAATTCTGCACATTGTTTTGTGTAGGTATATTGTATGTTCAGTATTTATAACTGACTTTAAAAATTATAGGACGGGTCTTATAGTTAAACTAGCCTTTGCCCGCCTTTGCGGCGGAGCCGCAGCCAAAAGCTAGTTTTTTGGTTATAGCTCAGGTTCCCGATATAGTAGCGGGATAAAATGTATAGGTACCAGTTGTTAAGTCCAATCGAGAACTATCAAATAAAAAAAGTTGCATCAAAATCCGTTCAGTAGTTTTTACGTGATGCGCGAACAAACAAACAGGTAAACAGACAAACAGACAAAAAATCTAAAAAAAAATCGTTTTGTGTTTAGACACGTCTATATAGCCTATTACAGTATTTTTTTCTCAAATATCTTAAATGTACAGACATAGCTATGATTCAGTTTTATAATAGTATAGATAAAGCGCAAAAGGCAGAGACAACCCATTGCCACTATGAATAATCTTAGCCTACTTTTTTAATTGACACTAGGGATTTAAAATATACAATTACGAATACAAAGTACACCTATATTTAGAATTGTTCATCATGGGAATAGGAATCCACAAGTGTGTGGGTTCCGTTCTCACATAGTACAATTTTTTGTGTGATCCACAAATGATTGTTCTGAGTCTGAATGTATTTCTTTTGAAAGGGATAGGAGGAGGAGAAGGAGTATGATAAGGAGTGGTTAGGGTGGGAGTTTGGTTCTCACTCACCATACGAAACACAACGGCAGCAGTACCTACCGTTGGTTCACGCTGGTCTTCTGTGAGAGGGTGGTACTACGCAGATGGAATCGGCCAATTCATGCTGGGATAAGCAGGGCTCTATCATTTGTGTTTGTTAAGTCTCCAGCGATACAGGAATCAATTTCTAATGCAAGATGTTGCTTTCTCTATCTATATCTACACAGTATAAAGTGGCTATCTGCGTGTGTCTGTCTGTTTGTCTTCATTATACTTGTCAACCACGCAATTAATTTCAGTACTGTTTTTCCTGTTGTTTAGATAATTTTCGAAAGAACGTCCGTGTGGTGACAAACTTTCCGTTTTGTCGTACGAGGCGACTAATAGAAGTAAGAAATTATCACTCATTGCATTTTTGGTGGTAGGTTTGAGTACTAATTGGAACGGGGTTTGGATACGTGACAAATAAATTGCATTTAGTGTTTTACATTCTACCAGGATGATTTGATATAAATAGTTTTATTTTATGAGCCTGAAACGTGTTGGCCTCAGTTTAAGACCATGCGCGCTACACTATGAGCCAGTTTCAATGAAATACCCCGTCTTTACAATAAAATCCTTGTACTGCGTATTTTTTTTATCAGAAAATCCTGCATTCTATTGACTTACAATACAGACGCAGGTAGTATTGGAGCTAATGTTTACATGCCAATATCTACACATAATCTTGAAAGTGAGAATAAGTACAAACTGAAGATCTCGGCCTGGCAACGGCTCATATGTCGTAACACCTGCAAAAATATCTCACGCGGCGAGTAATATAGTCCTTTGAGTGTTTCCAGGGAGTGGAGGTTGAAGGGTGCTAACGAGCCCAATGTACTTGCGTGAGGCGTTCGAGTGTCGGCAGCATACGCTCTGCTCGACCGCTAATGGTATTTCGATAAAGAGGTCTCACATATATAGGGAATCTTTATTCTTTTAAGGAAACTGCTTTGTGATACTTTGTAAACTCAACTCGTTGGTTGATTAGTAACGTTGGATATCTATATCCTGGGCTGAAGTCGGTCGCGTACGTTGGTCGGAGTACGAATATACAAATAAATAAAATTCAAGTGTCTGTTGTGGCAGACGAGCCACGGCCCACCTGATTGTAAATGGTAACCGTCGCTCATGGACTCAACTATACTGAGAGTATTGTCAAGCCGCTGCTCATCATTTAATTTCACAGATTGTATAAAATGAAAGATTAACGAATTAATAGCTATCTCCTGCTACCACCGAAACACACCGATATGCTTCATAGCTGGTCACACGGGAGATGGTGGTACCAACCTGCTCGGGCCCGATAGCAGGAGTACTCCCACTTGATACCCAGCCCTACTACCACCAATTATGTAATTGGTGATAACTACTTACTTCACTTAGTCGTCTCGTACGACACCTGTGGGAAAGAATGGGGTGGTAACACTTGTATTCTTAGTTCGTCACCACACGGACTGGAGATCGAACTCGATACCGCTGTCTTTGCATTCCTTGGTTGTACCGCTAGGCTATCACTGCTATATTTTATTTATTAGCTAAGTTATGATCATTTTCATCAAGTCGGCTAAACTATTTGTTATATTTAATGGCACATTTGGCCGTGTGGGGCCGGCTTTAGAATTGTTCCACCCCTCTCCACCCATGGGAGTCGTAGGAGCCGACTGAGGGAATATCGGGGGGAGTGGGCAGCAGCACTCCCTCGAGTATTAACAACATCCACTGCGATCGCCAACCCGCCTGCCAAGCGTGGCGATTACGGCACTATACCCCCAATTTGGGGAGGCCTGTGTCCAGCAGTGAATGTAGAAAGGCTGATTGATGAATGGCACATTGCGACGCGACGCTGACTCTGATGAGAGACAGACATGACATCAGTGTAACAAAATGGCGTTTGTAAAATAATTTCATTCTTACGCGAGACCGACGTACGTGACCTATATTAGCGTAAAAATATGCAACTTATAACTTATACAGCTTATTGGTAAGAGCAAGGACGAATTAAATCTTTCAAAAAAGGTGAAATCTGGTGTTTTGTTTGATTGTAATGAAAGTTTCTATTATAAGCAATTAGTACCTACAAATGTAGGCGGAAAATTCCGCTGACGTACAATTCTAGGTCACAGTGGTGAAACGAACAACGTTCCTGCATAAGGACAAACGATACAGAACTTGTCGCTCCGACGAACTCGCATACGCCACTCAAAAGACATTACTCTCGCTTTTATGGGTTATGTGTTTGTGTGTGTGACTTTGATTATATACCTGTGTGGTGAAGTTGTGATGTTGTTTTGTGTAGTTGAAGCAATGGTTACAATTTTCTACTTCCCTGTCTAAGCTGAAAGTTTGACAAATTGAGTGCTTCAATAATAAATTCATATTAACTTGGTATTGATAACACTATTATAATATATTGATATACTTTAAGCACTTGAAACGCTCGGGTATTCATTAGATCTTAAGGGTGAAAATGTGAAATAAAAATTCTGTATTACCGTTCCAGACTCTCAACCCAATTGCGGGCGTTACCTGAGACAGTAAAAAAGAATGTAATTAATTTGTCAATTGCTGATCCAGAATGCTGGCTGTCATAGTCCGCGTTGCACGTAATCATCAATTCTCTTGACCGAAAAACAAATATCTGTAGAATATTTGGTGGCCTATAAACACAAACAAGACCACAGCCCGGTCAGCCGGGCGATGGCTTGCGGTGACGACCGACCCCATTCGTCCCCATTAGTCACCGCGACAGGTGATGCATCACCGCGTCGCTTATCTCTCCGCTCCGTAAACCTAAATGAGAATTCCAATTTAAATTGTTTATCTAAGGGCTTCAGTACACCGCACCGCTGTGAACTGCCGCTAATGTTAACTGATTTTTATCTACCCATTACTGTAGACATCCAGTCTTTGTGGTGGAAGAATAAATAATGTCACCATCCCCATTACAACGGCGTCGCAACCGATGACTAAGTAGAATAAAGCACACAATTACACCGCCGTTGAACGAAACTTTGAACAAAGTCTAATGGAAATCTGGCCAGCTATTGTGGTGGATAGTAACTTCTATCTTATTGTGTCCCATGTCCAACAGTGGGACTACCTATAAAAGTGAGGAAATTGAGGCTATAATTTTGGATAGCATTGATGAAATACTTCCTGGTATTTATGCGAATGTTACTCATTATGAAACATCGGGATAGTAGAAAATGGAGTAAACGCGATAGATTCCGTAAACGTAGTTATTTGATAATAGCATTAATAATATATCAGATGTGGAAATTGGAGTCATTGCGAAGTTTGTGGTTGCTCGACGTCTAAAGAGTTATAGGTGCAGATTCGAATTCACGGATAATCTTTTTTAAAAACATGTAAATGGCGCTACATCACAAAATTTGTCATGTCATGATGTCTTTCGTGAAAACACTAAGTTCGAGAACAAACAAAATTGTAATAAAATTCATCCTCATACTGAATCCAATCCGCCTCGACAACGCCACGCGTGATCGGGCGTCGACGCGCGAGATTATAACAAACGTTCTAATATTTCCAAATGTTGATTTATTACATTTTTCCAACGAAACACGAAGCTGTATTGTTTTAATAATATTGCTTCCGATACTGATATTGAATAAACAGATGACATTTAGATATCCTTTCACACCGATTGTTGTACGTTCGATCCCCACACAGGATAATTTTACTACAATTTGCCTAGCATGAATGGGCCGGCTCGACCGGGTCAGTACCACCCTCTCCTCTTTCAGAAAACTAGAACTTACTTCTAATGTTGTGTTTCGTATGGTGAGTGAGAACGCCAAAGCCTGCGGCTCTTCATCCTCTGCTTATGATCTTTCAAAGTGTGAGGTGCATCAAATGTTACAAATAGGTGTATTATTATTATTAAGATATAGTAAAAAGATTTTGATCTGTAACTATTTTAGCACCCGACATGCTCAGCTACTTTACTACTTTTTCACAAATAATTTGCAGTGTATTGTGCAGTTTCAATTTGATCCGACGTTTTGAAGTGGGTCGAAAACACGTTCAAAGATTCTGTAGATAGATACAGGTGAAGCTACTAAAAGCACCCATGTTAATAAAATTATGTATCGATTTCGTTCCGACAGATATTAATGACCAATAAATAGTAAGAATGTGATATTTACAGAAATAAGTATTGTGAATGCTTAGTGGTTATACTATTGGAACCTTAGAATAATAACGCTGTTGGAACTAAAATCCAGATGTCGTGATTTTAAATGTCTGATTTACAAAATTACTAGAAAAACTTATTTCTCTATTTTTACAACATCGAACAATGTGCTCATGCAACATATTTATAAAAACCGTATACAAGAATGTATTTTGTGTAAGAATTTATACGGTGTTGACGAAAACAACCGTCACTGAAGTAGCGACATTTTGGAGCTCCCACGTCCGAGCTCCGTGAGCGCGTGTCGATGCGTAGGGCGCCTATAAAACTGTGACCCGCCAGGATTTTGTCATTTCCTTTAGTTACGTCTGTATACATTGAACATAAAGTTGTATGTACTTACCTCTGTTCTGTGGAAACTATATAAAGTTTATTGTGACCTGTTAAAATGCTTATTCCGGTTTTCTTTTGAAATAAACTTTTAATGGCGCATTCAGTTCGCGGCGTAGAGTTTTCTTACTTTCATTCTGTCACAATAAAAATGCTGTTTTACTCTTTTTTACTCTTTTTTGTTTAATAGAACTGAATTATTCCTGCTTGAGAGTGGATACATTGTAGTTTATTACGGCTTATTGATTTGTTCCTCTTAATATACCAGCAAATAGTTATGTAGAATCGTACTCGCATTTTATTTATCTCCATGAGCTAGGACCCCATATATTACGCGGGTGGCAAACAAGCATACCGCCTACATAATGGTAAGCGGTTACCGTAGCCTATAAACGCTAGCAACACTCGAGGCATCACTTGCGCGTCGCCATCTCCAAGGAAAGGGATAGGAAGTGCAGAGGAAGGGTGATAAGCAAAGGATAGGAAGGATAAAGCGAGGAGGGACCCCTTCCTACCCCTCGCTCCCCTCGTTTGGACTACCGGTGCTCTCATTCACCGTACGGAACACAATGGTAGCAGTATTATTATTATTTTTTATTGCCAACGGTGGCAGAGAAGCAAGCGCCCCACCTGATGGTAAGTGGTAACCGCCGTTCATGGACTTTAGCAACACCAGGGGCACAGCCAAGCCGCCGCCTACCGCAACTTAAGTGCTCCTTTCAAACCTCGTTTAAAGAGGGACATGTCGTAACACCGGGGAAACACCGTAGCAGGTAGTTCATTCCAGAGCTTACACGTACGTGGTAAAAAAGAACGCTGAAAACGAACTGTCTTCGACGAAATCGTTTCCAGGTGGTGTGGATGAACCCTACCGCGACATCTCGTGGTTCGGTGGTAAAATGGTGATGTTGGTACCACCTCAAACAGCTCCTCCAAGCACTCCCCATTGTAGAGCCGATAGAGCACACAGAGGGCCACGAAGTCTCTCCGCCACTCCAACGGCTCCAGACCCTCCGTGAGATCGGGATCATCGACAATTCGAATAGCACGCCTTTGCAGGGAGTCAAGTGGGTCGAGTTGGTACTTAGGCGCACCTGCCCAGAGATGTGAGCATTACTCCATATGAGGGCGGACCTGTGCTTTATATAGCACAAGTCGTTGCTTCGGCGTGAAGTACCGCTTGGTTCTGTTCAGGACGCCTAGTTTCTTACTCGCTAATTTGGCTTTGTCCTCCAAATGACTCCCGAATTGGACTTTGCTAGAGGTGTCGATGCCGAGGATCTTAATACTCTTGGAGACCGGGAGAGTTACCCCTTGGAACTGGGGCGCCACGACAAATGCATCCTTCTTTGCAGTGAACGCGCAAACTTGTGTCTTCGTGGGGATGAATTGAACTATGTTCTTTTCACCCCATTCCGAGGCCCGCCCAAGAGAGCGCTCGACTTCAGACACAGGTTCGGTCCGTCTCTCCTCCAGCATGTACCGAGGGACTTTCTGACGGCCGGTATATCGCGCATCACCCGTACTGTCATCCGCATAGCAATGTATATTCTCTATTGAGAGCAAGTCATTGATATGTAGGAAGAACAGTGTTGGGGACAGCACCGAGCCTTGTGGTACGCCAGCATTAACCCCCATGGTATCGGAGCAGCAGCCGTCTACAACGACTTTGATCTTTTACATCCAGCAGCCGCAGCTTCCTCCTGACCGCACGTTGCGTAATGTGGATTTCAGGCAAGGAGCTTTCACACCGCGGGATGGTAGGCGGTGTGGCTGCTCCGGCGTCCAAAGTCGAGTTAGAGGCAAAGAGTTGGCTCAAAAGATCGGCCCTCTCCTTGGCACTGTGGGCTAAATTGCCACCCTGTTTCTGCAGTGGTGGGAGACCAGACTGGCAGAAGTTGCCCTGTGCTGCCTTGGCGAGCTACCAGAAAGCACAACTCCGGGCGGGATAGCTTCCGAGCCGCTCGCTAAGTCTGGCAACGTGTTCTGCCTTGGCTTCGGCAATAGCACTCTTGTTACTTACAGTCACCACTGAAGGAATGTAATATAGTTCCAGTGGCCCGCCAATAAAGGCGGAGAGACGGCACACGGCGGATTTATTTAGTGGGTGAGGGCCCCACACTACCCTGTTTGTTACCCCGAACGACGGGATATGCGGTTAGGAACTTTATTCCCCGCCTTAACAAAAAAAAATAAAAATAATAGACGTCGCGGGACGTCTACCAGATGTGAAACATCGAAATTATTTTGTAAGAATAATGAGTAGAAATAAAATGATCATAACTTTTTTAATGACACATAAAAGTATGAAATGTATAAAATAGCGGAAATGGACATAAATCATCATCATCAGGCCCTGGAAATCATCTAGGACCAAAGTACTCGTCAAGACGAAACAAACAATTCCAAACTCGATAAGGTGGAGTCGTTTCATTACAGCGTTACTGTGGCCATCTTCTAGCTCAATCGTCAGACCCTGGATACCATCAAAAGACAAAGTACTAATCAAGACGAATCAAACGAGTCCAATCTTAAGGGGGTTGCGTCGTTTCATTATGGAGTTACTGTGGCCACCTTCCAGCTTCATCATCAGACCCTGGATACCATCTAGAGACAAATTACTCCTCAAGATGAATCATACGAGCCCAAACTTGATGGGGTTATATCGTTTTATATTGGAGTTTCTATGGCCACCTTCTAGCTCCATCATCAGATCCTGGATACTATCTAAAGACAAAGTACTCGTCAAAACGAATCAAACGAGTCCAAAATCGATAGTGTTGCGCCGTTTCATTATGAAGTTCCTAAATCCACCTTCCAGCTCCATCATCAGATCAGCTCCATGTCATCATATTATTACGCAATATACATATGCTTGTAAAATTTCAGTTTAATAGGAAATCGGGAAATGTGTCTAATTTAACTTGCAAGATTTGAATGGAACAAGTAAAAAAGCGTCGCCACGCTAACAGCCGATTTTACCCTTCCTCCGCATTAGATGTGTCACATCAAAAAGGAGTACTTACAGGTATTTCATAATGATCTTACGCGAGAGGGTGGTACTTCTATCTAGTCGGCTTTTTCCTGCTGGGATAAGGTTTCGTGATTTTTGGATTAATATAGAACGCATAATGACTTAGAATAATGTGTAGTTTCTCATAATTTAAAGTGAGGCCATGCTACTGTGCAATGCATGTTCTGATTTTTTATTGCCAATAGTAGCAGAGTAGCTACGGCCTATCTGATAGTAAGTGGTAACAGCCTCTCTTGATCTCAGCAATACTAAAAATGAATGAATGGACGGCCATCTCCAGCTACAACCAAAATACACAGAGGTGTTGCAAGGTCTAATCACTAAGTAAGACATATGATAATGTCCCCGTAAATCGGCATGCTTGTCCACCCCACACCTACTGGCGTCAACGATTAAGCTGTACCCACAGTACCAATATGATTTATATCGTACTTAAGCGCGATATATTCTCTTTGAACGCAGTTTACACATCGTTATACAAAATAACAAACACATTACGTTTAGTGGGGACTGGGGACATAATATTCAGCTCGTTGTTTAGGAACCTTTATCTCGTATAAGCGTTAGTTAAATTAACCAAAGATACGAGAGATATTTTATATTAACATGTATGTTTGTGTTGTTTAGGATAAGGTTAACGTTTGAGGTCAAATCCCGTTGCTACATAAATTTTCATTGTATAAAGTTTCTATATAATGAAGATCACTTAGCGAACGATGTAGCGTAGGCCGGACTGCTCGGTGTGGTCTATTAGCGGGAAGTCATGAATTTCCAGCTGTGGACAGTGAAAGCCTGATGATGGATTATGGAGTCAATGGATCTAAGCAAATTTTAGATTTTAATGAAGTTGAGTTATATTATATTTATTCAATTTAGGAAATTTGAGCCGTCGCCGTTCGTTGGTATAGTTTTTGAAATTTCTAGTCTTAGCATTTGATACGCTTAAGTTAACTACTATAAAGATATCACGTGGACAAAGAGACATTTAGCGAACAACGCTTCCTGGATGTATTTTTTCTTAGGCAGTAGAGTTTCCTGAGAAAATGACGCAATAACCTTAAGTAATAACATTGTTTATTTTTATTGTTTGCCTTGGAGATCATGTTAATGCAACAGAACAAATCTTTTTTATATCTATGACAGCTGTTTATGGTGTGTTGGGCAAAATGGATGAGACTGAGACCATAGTCAGCCTGGGTTGTTAATATTTATGTATGTATGTCAAAATAATAAAACGCAATGTCTGTTTGTCCGTAGGTGCTTCCTTCGCCTTCGGCTCCGAGAGGAGCAGCACCGACGTTTCTTCCCTAGCGGACGAGGCCGAGCTGGTCCGAGATGCGCCTCTCTACCCTGTCCTTCGAGACGAACCTATCTTTTCTGACTCCGACAACTATATTAATAATGTAGAAACAGACGACCCTGAAGCTAAATTAGACCCTGATGTAATCTTCGATGCTGGTGTCGATCCTGCCAATGTTATAGACCCTGATGCTTATGTAGTTGATAGCACCCCTGAAGAAGCAGAGACTGAACAAGCAACGAATGTACAAAACAATGAAGAAAGCAGGGTCAAACGTAGTGCGACCCAACAGTGGGAGAAGCCAAGCAAAGTAAGTATTGGTCCAATTATTTGACACGATATTTAATCACAATATGTTATCTCACTGATGCGTACGATTCCAATAGACGTGTGTTCCATCTGTCACTCTTTATGTAGGTACAGCCATGTGGACTGTGTCAATGGACACCCTTAGCCGAGTAGTGTTTTCTGCATTTTTTTTCACCAGCAATTGATTGTGTTGAAGCGCAATAAACAGCTGTTTAGTAGCGTATCATGGATTCTCTTCCGACGGTACGCGCGTTTCATTATTTGGTATAATACTAAAAACTACCATTAGGAAGGGGTTACAACTATTATTTGATCACCGTATAACCAATTTATGACCAATCCCAAGGGAAATTTTCCAACTCAAGTTCCCATTACTCACGCGAATCATGTCTAATGTCAATAATCAGGCACTAAATAGAATTATTTTGTATGCAGCCTACGGGCGGCGAGCGCCGCGTGAAGACAGGCGACACTATCCTGAATATCCGCGGTGCCGTGCGGGATGCTATCGGCGATGCGGGTGCAGCCCCAGGCCCTCGCGCGTCCAGCCGCCTCGATGCCTTCGTCATCCGTCCTGAACCAGCTCCACGTCGCGCCCCTGCCGCGCCGACTGTTACTCCTCAGGTAGCTTGTGTCATCATGTGCATTATATAAATCCAGAGATGAATAGATGAATACAACTTCAAGGCTGAAGGGTTCGAACTAGTCAATAAATCCATCACCTACTGAATCGTAGCTTATTACTGAACATAATATATTTCGTTATAACACATTTAACGGGTCTATACGCGCATTAAACTTATCAAAATATTATTATTTTGACTAAACTCGACGTTTTGGCTGAGTTGCACCAGCCGTGGTCACGAGTAGACTGGTGAGAGCAGGTGTTCGTCGGTTATATTGTGTGAGAGTATCTTCAACTACCCTCACTTTCTGACCGCAAAGTATTAAGGTCCCTACACACAACACTAACGAACACCTGCTCTCACCAGTCTACTCGTGACCACGGCTGGTGCAACTTAGCCGAAACGTCGAGGTTAGTCAAAATAATAGTATTTTGAAAAGTTTAATGCGCGTATAGACCCGTTAAATATGTTATAATGAATATAAAACGCGAAAGTTTAAAAAGTACTATAATATATGTCGATCCCAATTAACACGAAAATGTTTAATTTAGAGTGGAGTGGTTTAGTATCACTCTTATCACTGCTATATTTATTATGACACTCGTCATCGTGTAAAATAATGATATCAGAAAAGGTTGGCCTATAGATAATGCTTTAAAATATTAGGTCTTCAATGGAATCAACAACACTCACAATCACGTTTCGACGACAAAAATAATCCAAAAAAATACGTAATTTATTCCTGGCTGCTCGTTTAAATATGTAGCGTCAATACGAACGTCGCCGGAGCGCTTGACTTGTTTATTTATGTCATCCCCTCATCAAGTCCGGCACAAACTTAGTTTTATTTTTCTTGTAAATAGCCGCGTGGACCTCGTTACGAGTGACAATGTGATTACGTCGCGTCGTCGGCACAACGTACAGATCTGGCCTCATTAGCATTCGAATTAGCTTCTTCTAACAAGTCGCAGTTTTCTCTCAACAGATGCAAAAGTCAGCAGTTAATGTGGACTTTGACGTAATTAGAGCCTGGCGTTTTCACCTTTTTTGGGATAAAGATATTTTTTTATAATTTTGCAGTTATAGAGAAGTTTTACCTATATTGAGTTTCGTTTTTTTGACAGTTTGAGTTCCAGAGAGAATAAATATGTGTAAACGGTGTAAACCATACTATTAATGAGTCTTGGTGTAGCAGTGTCTGTTTTATGCGTACTGATCGAACAGTGGTTACATTTTTTTATATTTCGCGGGTGGAAAACATGTAGGTATACGGCCCACCCTATGTTGCCATCAGTAAGCGATAATCAGAGCCTATTGTCCTACAACACCAGACGCATAATTTGCGCCAACTTCAACGGAAGGGCTAGGAGGTGAAGAGGTAAGATAATAAGGAGGGGATAAAAAGGGGCTTTGGGCCTCATTAGCTTTGAAAGGGTAAATACCACTGTGTTCTCAATTTTGAAGTTGTAAAGCATCTCCATGTGTTTCTATTGCATGGGAGGTATTTTTCTCATTAGGTATTGTCATGTCAAAAAGTGGCAGTTGCCGTTCAAAAAAACTAAAACGCTGTCCACACTCGGTAGAAGTAAACCTTAAGAAAGAGGAGACTAAGATAATAAACTGTATCTTTATTCCATCTCATTCTCTCATAGGAAATTTTTAGATGCATATGTTTGTCTCTTTTAGTGTCGATTTTTCGTTTCACCAAGCTTGCAATCAGAACGCTGCAAGGAACTTTTTCTATAAAATGTCGTACAATTGTAATAGAACGAGACCAACTGTGACCAACAACAAGCTGGCCTTTTAGAAAGATAATAAATAATAATAAATAAATATTCACGGACATTTCACACAACGTGCTCTGGTCCCAAACTAAGCTTAACGCTTGTGTTATGGATACCGGATTACGTATATAATACATATAGGTAATTCTTTTTTGTACTTATTATATATTGTAGGCGTTGAAAAGGGGGTTATCATGTGGTGGTAGGCAGATATGTCTTACCTGCCTACTGAACTACCTACCCGAACTTAGGTGTGCTATGGAGAACAGAGATTTTGTTAAAAGAAACAACGGTTCATATCACAAATGTTATGTATATTGTTTAACAGGAACACTTATACAATAATTGACTGTTATATACTTAGGTAATGTTTAAATTAGACAAACGTTAATAAAATACATTTTGTGATTAACACACATGCAGGTATATCGTTAACACGCTAGTAATAATCTAGAATAGCCTACAAACTACAGCCAGTCTGAAGGACTGAAATACAATTAACAATTGAGACTCTTAATAATTAGTAATATTACACACCTTAAATTACGTTATTTATGATACCACATCAATCTTTACATAAGGTATGAAATTTAGAATAGAATATCTCAGCGGTCGTATCCCGCGAGGTTCAATTATCTAATTGTTAAAAAGAAACTATACTATCCATCCAATTCTATGTGGCACACGAAGGCCCAGGTATCGAAATCCATACGTGGAACTTCCCGTGATATAAATTATGAAGCCACGCTAGGATCTGCCCATCAGTGCCCACGAGGGATTAGATAAATAGGAGTAGTTAATACCTGAGGTGTCCACGTCAAGGTTAAACAAGGACGAACAAGGTCAGACGTCTATTAGTGTCCCCGACCTGTTCACTGATTGATTCTTTAATTAACGGTCTGAAACTTTAATTCTTTGTCGGAAACTTTATGGCTGAAGAAAAACTTTAGTCGTTGAAAAAAACCTTATGGTCGAAAACCCTAAAACAAACATAAACACATTTAACATACATTGAAAGGGAGGTAGACATCGGAGCTAATTACGGATAAGACAAAAGATAACTTACCGAACTTCTGGTTGCAAAGAACACAGAAGTATATCCCTCCACTCTAACCAAGACAATAGGCAGGTACTTTCCACGGCTCATGGCAACAGCCCGACAGGACTAGGTCTAAGCGAACACACTTCGTTGATTACATTTTTGAATGACTCTTGTCGATGCGCGTACGTCGCCTTATATAGCCTGTGAGCCCGAACCTACCAGAAGGAACACTGCAGCGAGAGGGGGGACGTATGGGGCGCGTGAGCACCTAGCGGTTGCTACGTCACAATATAGAAAAACACTCAGACGCAGTACAAATATCTGTGTTCATCACACAAATAATTGTCCTGAGTGGGAATCGAACCCACGACCTCGTGCACGGAAGTTGGTTACACTACCGACTACGCCACGAGGCCCGTCTGATCTGATCTAACCTTGACATAAACCGTTCTCCCCATAGCCAACGAAGGCAGAACGCGAGCTGCTGGTGGAAGCGCACTCGGTGGCGCGCATCCCGTGCGAAGTGAGCAACGCGAGCGACGTGCTGTGGTACAAGGATGGCGAGGCGCTCGTGCTGCCGCAGGCGGCGCCGGGTCGCGGCGAGCCCGTGTGGCAGGACCGCGGCGCGCTCGTGGTGGGCCGCGCCACTCGCGCTGACGCCGCCGCCTGGCGCTGTGCCCGCCCCGACGGCAAGGGCAACACCGCGTCTGGCAAGCCCACCCGCCTGCTCATCTACGGTAAGTATCTACTGCTCGCCACAGTGTCTGTAGTCAACATATTCTGAGTTGACCCATCTATTTGTTGCAATTAATCCTGCAAGGGCGGTGAGCCGCCTACGTGAACATAGAGCATATATTATTTTATCCTCAGTAACCGGCAATAAAATTTCCGATGAATAAAGATTCCGGGTTGATCTATGAAGGATAGATCGACCCGGAATCTTCTATAGGACGTTGCTTATATTTTGAAATAAAACTACGTTTACGGAATCTATCGCGTTTACTTGATTTTACTACTATCCCGACGTTTCGAATACTTTACCGCATTCATGATCACGGGTGGACTTAGATGATAGACGTCCAAGGCTGATATGTTATTCCAACGGTTTTATCTACCCACAGTATATGATTTACTCCAAAATGAGTATCCATCCATCCATCAGCCTTTCAACGTCCACTGCTGGACATAGGCCTCCCCAAGAGAACACCACAACGAGCGGTCCCGGCATGGGGGATAATGCCGTAATCGCCACGCTTGGCAGGCGGGTTGGCGATCGCAGTAGATGTTGTTAATACTCGAGGGAGCGCTGCTGCCCACTCCCCCGGCATTCCCTCAGTCAGCTCTTACGAAGAGGAGTATTATACTCATTTTAATATACTAACTTAAAGTCTCATACATTGTAAGCATACAAATTTGAAGTAGATATTTTCACTGTGTTTCTAAACGAATATTAGGTGGGTTAAAATAAATAAACCATAAATTTTGTAAGATCATATACTGTGGGTAGATGAAACCGTTGAAATAACATATCGGCTTATTGGACGTCTATCATCTAAGTCCACCCGTGATCATGAATGCTGTAAAGTATTCAAAACGTCGGGATAGTAGTAAAATCAAGTAAACGCGATAGATTCCGTAAACGTAGTTTTATTTCGAAATGTGTAACATTCGCGTAAATATTTAGATATTTTTATATATATTTTTAGCATTTGACATGCTTAGCACTATACATTAAACACAAAGTGAAAAATGTGAAATCGAAAATAACACTCAGGAGCAGGATTTGAACCTGCATCTCCTGGATACCGTCCAGATGCTTTGCCAATTCAGCCATCCTGACAATTGCTCCTGACTGCTAATTTCGATAACACATCATACTTAACGTCTTTGGGTGACGCCTGCACCATCTGTCGGAAGTATTTTCATACATTATACCGACCAGGTAAACTTAATTTTACAATTAAGATTTTTACCTAATAATGACGCAAACCCTATAAATATTTAGATATTTTTATATATATTTTTAGCATTTGACATGCTTAGCACTATACATTAAACACAAAGTAAAAAATGTGAAATCGAAAATAACACTCAGGAGCAGGATTTGAACCTGCATCTCCTGGATACCGTCCAGATGCTTTGCCAATTCAGCCATCCTGACAATTGCTCCTGACTGCTATCTGCTGGTATGAAAATACTTCCGACAGATGGTGCAGGCGTCACCCAAAGACGTTAAGTATGATGTGTTATCGAAATTAGCAGTCAGGAGCAATTGTCAGGATGGCTGAATTGGCAAAGCATCTGGACGGTATCCAGGAGATGCAGGTTCAAATCCTGCTCCTGAGTGTTATTTTCGATTTCACATTTTTCACTTTGTGTTTAATGTATAGTGCTAAGCATGTCAAATGCTAAAAATATATATAAAAATATCTAAATATTTATAGGGTTTGCGTCATTATTAGGTAAAAATCTTAATTGTAAAATTAAGTTTACCTGGTCGGTATAATGTATGAAAATACTTCCGACAGATGGTGCAGGCGTCACCCAAAGACGTTAAGTATGATGTGTTATCGAAATTAGCAGTCAGGAGCAATTGTCAGGATGACTGAATTGGCAAAGCATCTGGACGGTATCCAGGAGATGCAGGTTCAAATCCTGCTCCTGAGTGTTATTTTCGATTTCACATTTTTCACTTTGTGTTTAATGTATTCGCGTAAATATCAGAAAGTATTACGTTGCTTATATTTGCAGAATAATGGAGAATCACTTGCCTTTTTTGGGTGGTTCATAGATTAAAAGTGAATGTCTGTTACTTTTGCACAGAAAGTTTGAAGTTATTGCATATTAGTAGATGAGGTAAAACTCCGCCTTGTATAAGGCTCAGGAATGTTCATGTTGTGTGATTGCGACATTGGACTTGAAATATACCTCGGTACCACCTATCTATTTGGGACAATGCCAATTTGCCAGTTTCTATTTAAGAGCAATGTGGATACTCTAGAGCAAATGTGAATATGTATATTTGCGCTAAACTAGCGTGGTTTACTTTTCTAAGCTTTTTTACTAAGATATTGTATCTAACAACATCAGGGGCATACCCTAGCAACTGCCTATTGTGCAGAACCACCACTACTCTCGAGGGAGGAGTGGACTGCGTCATCCGCGCAATTCACACATTAATAGCACTGTTGGTAGTTACGGATGTTTGAAAGGAAGAGTGTAGTAGCTTAGTTGTGCACCTGCCATCTAACGATTGGAAAGGTTAAGCAACTCAAACGTCCATCAGGCAATCGGTCACACTTATTTGTGAGCACCTGTCACAAATAAGTAAGGCCTGCTCCGGCTTCGCCAGGCACATCAAGTAAAAAAAGTGGCCCATGAGTTTCTTGCCGGGTTCTTCTCATGAAAGGCTTTACTTCGGAATCCGGCCGCTTGTGGCGATTGCAATCGCCACTTTGTTATTGCGGATGCACTCGCCTCAGGCGCTCGTGTTGATTATTAGTGTATTCTTGACGATTTTAAGTGCTATTTAATAGGCCTATGAAATAAAGATATTTTTGAATTTGAATTTGAATTTGAGTAACACCCTCACAGCCATTATATTTTTTTATTCTATATGGGTGGCAGACAAGTATTCATGATGGTAAGCGGTTATCGTAGTCTATAGACGCTAGCAACACCAGAGGCATCATCACTTACGCGTTGCAAACTCCAAGAAAAAGGATAAAATGTCGATCCTCCGGCGCTTTCACTTGTCATACGAAACACAAATGTAGGAGTACCTACAGTTGTTTCACGCTGATCTTCTGTGAGAGGGTGGTACTTCCCCGATCGAGCCGGCCGATGTATGCTGGGGCGCGCAAGGCATGGCAGGCCACTTGACAGAATCCTTAATAATAATCTAATTCCGATTTTGTTCTAAGGTCACCAGTTCTACTACTAGATATGTCGCGGCATTGGTAATTAGGTTAAAACGTAACAAACACCAAGACATCGGAAGTGTACCCCAATGCTGTTTGAGATGAGACTAGGAAAAATTATGCTGTTGTTTTCCCACATCACATTCTCCAAAAAATGTTCACAACTCATTCAATCAAAGCCAAGGTCTCAGGCCATTAACTTGTTAAAATTGCTTGTTTTATCAGCGCCAGTAAATGATCAAGTCTAACAAAACGCGTTACTTCGCGCCCCGGAGGTGTCGTCCGAGCAAATGAGATGCTCTTAAAGCTGATGTGCGCAGCACATTACGGCGGAGATAACATTCGCCGTTTATGCACGACGTAACAATCGCTGCGAAATTATTTCTGTATATATTTGCGACGTTTTTTTGCCAAACATATAAATAAGTAAGCATATCTTAGTATTAAAACAGATTTCGATTAAAAATATACGTCGTCGCTATTATCCCTGTAAGAGTATTGTGTTGTGACAGAGCCGGTGCGCTCGGTGTACCTAGCGGTAGACGGGCGGCGCCTGGACGCAGGCAACACGTGGGTGCCCGTCCGCGATCAGACCGAGCTCGAGGTGCGCTGCGTCGCTGAGGGTGAGCACTTACTTTCTCGTTACACTTGTCCGTTATGAGTTTGAGTAAATATGTATCTTAATCCACTGCCATTTCGTTAGGAATGTGCGAGACAGCAAAATGGTGATCTGGAAAATTTTCCAATAAGGTCACCACTGAGCTTCTTCAAACATCCTTGGTGTAAAAGCAGCCTTGTAAGAGGTGATCCATTTCGAGATTCCCTACTTTTTTAAAGAAAAAAAAACAGAAAGTTCAAATTTAATGGAGAATGTTTATTATCATTTGAAAGAACATTCTTTGGCATTTATTTTTTGAAGAAGATTATGTCTATCAAATATTGGCCATTTCTACGTCGCAGAATGCTCGAACGAGTCATCGAAAATTGGACTCAATGGATGGACCATCTGTGACGTAGCAACGGCCAACATTTAATAAAAATAAATGCCAAAGAATGTTCTTTCAAATGATAATAAACATTCTCCATTAAATTTGAATTTTCTGTGTTTTTTTCTTTAAAAAAGTAGGGAACCTCGATATGGATCACCTCTTATTATGTCGAGAAAGTGTCTCAGGAGTGAAGGTCTCCTCACGATGCTGACGATATTTGTATGCATAGCACTGATAACCAAGTGGTGAAACGAAGAACTTCAAAGAACGTGGTACTAAGTTCGGTCCCCAGTCCAAGGTTACCTATTAACGAAATTTATCGGAATTTATCTCTGCTCGGTGAAGGTAAACATCGTAAGGAAAACTGCATGCCTGAGAGATTTTCCTGATATCTGCCAACACGCTCTGGGCCAGAGTGGAGAACTATGGCCTATTCCCTCTCACCATTAGAGGAGACCCGTGCTCAGTAATGGGACATAAAATGGGTTAACAAAAAATTCGCTCATATTCAAACATTGACACATTAAAAGTCAAGACCTTTAATTGGGTATTAAAGTCGCTACAGGATGAATGATATTATTCTAATGACGTTGCACAGGAGGTGTCCCTGCTCCTGAGCTATCGTGGCGGCTGATGGCTCTGGAGCCGACTGTTGATCATCGGCCCTACCTCAGAGTAAATCAAACTAACTACTCCATAGGTAAGCTCTGTGTGTGCTGCAATACTTACTTTTACTTAAGATAATATCTAAGCGCCAGGCCAAGTACCAACAATGTCGCGAGTATCTTTACCTACACGAAGAATATCATTGCGTTTTTCAAGCTCCCATAGCAACACATTATGTTGCAAGCTCGGGGTCTGCAATAAGACAAGCTCCAGGCAGACAATAGAAGTACGACAGTAAGTAATGGATTGGTCAATGCTTTTTTCCATATCTCTACATTCATAGGCATTGGTTTATCGAAAAGCCCTGGGACGGGGCCCTTTTTTTCAAAGTTGATCTGTCGCGTGTGATAATCGAATTGGTATCAATATTATTACGCCACGTGTACATCTAACTCAAATGAGTAACATTTACTACGTACGAGTACATCGACCCGACGTGAATGTAACAAACTAGGGGTAATTGTTCGTAAATCCCACTGCCCCAGGACGATCTCAAACAGTTTTACGAGTTGCGCAAGTGATCAACAATCGCCAGGAACGGAAGAACTAAGTTGAAGTGTTTTCGGTTTATTCAGTAATTGAAGCTATCGACAGTAACTCTTTCTGCTCATTACAAAACTAGTTTATGCCCACAACTTCGTCTTCGCAGACTTCAAAATTCAAATCCATTCAGTCATCTATGTGTATCTTTATGCCAGATTTATCTTAAATCTTTAATCTTTAATCTTAAATCTTAACTTCAGTGGTTCATGTGTAATATATGTACATTGTAATTTAACATTTTCTCTTTATTAGTATTTTGAAAGGCCCCGTGATAAGCCAAGGCCGGTTGTTAGTTGGTGATATCTGTATCACTAATCTGTGCTGACAACGCAGAGGGCGTGTCAGTGTCCCACGCGGTGGTGACAGCGGCTCGCGAGCTACACAACGCGACGCTGGCGTGTGACGCGAGACAGCGCCGGCCCGAGCCGCCCCCCCCACACGTCGCAACCAACGTCATCCACGCCGCGCACGCGCCGGCCAACAGATCGCTGCACGTCATGACCGCTAAACTTGAGATACACGTCACATGTGAGTTGTATTTCAGTAAACCTCATCCTATCCTCGATCCAGTCTCCTAACTTTTTGATATTACAGATAATACTAGCTAGTGCCCGCGACTTCATCTGCACACCTCAGAACTGAGTCAATATAAGCACTTCAACTCTGCGGTATATTATCTCTTAGATACGAGAATTTGTCCAACCGTTTTTGTGCGCTTGAGTAACAAACATTCAAATGGATAAACTTTGACATTTATAATATTTGAGCGATGGTTACCACCTACCACCAGGTGGGCTGTAGTTCGTGTGCAACTAAAAGCAATAACCACTGAGATCAAGTTTTTACTACTACTACTAATACTACTTATCATCACACCATGTCTTTTGCAGGGTAGGCAGAGAGAGCAGATAATAATATAAACAGATAATGTTAATAAGTTTATAACCTTTGAGGTTATTAGCTTACTTACTTATCATCATGCGATCTGCCTACCCCGAGGCAGAGAGAACAGAGTGCCAAAAACTAACATAGGCAGTTAAGAGGACTGCCAACAGAAGCGAAAACATAAACAATTATTCCGTCTTGTTTTGTTTTTTTTTCATTACAAACCGGTACTATCGTCACACCCACGGGTCGGGCAGTTTTATTGGGCTTTTTCGTATAAAGAAAAATTCTCAGTAGTAGCCCGGAATTTGGAAACGGTTGACGGAAACAGGCTTGCCCCCTGTTACGTAGTCTTAAACATATCTGGGGAACCGTGGGTGTGTAATACTGAATAAACCTCTGCCTACCCCTTCGGGAAATAGATAATCAATCGCTTGTCAAGCACCAAGACTTCCTTTAACGCCCTGGGAGATACTACATCACTGTTTTTTTGTTAAGCTGGGAAAAAATGTACCTTACCACACATCCCGTTGTTCGGGGCAACGAACAGGGTAGAGTGGGGCCCTCACCCACTACATAAACCCGCCGTGTGCCGTCTCTTCGCCTGTGTTGGCAGGCCACTAGAACTATGTTGCATTACTTCAGTGGTGCTACATCTCCTACCCCTTCTAGTTTGCCCTTTTATCAGGATAGCCGTGTTACAGGCTTAACACATAACCACGATAAAAGAAAAATCGATTTCCGCTAACAAGGATTCAATTCAATTCAATTCAATTAATTTATTGCATATTTAGATATTTTTATATATATTTTTAGCATTTGACATGCTTAGCACTATACATTAAACACAAAGTGAAAAATGTGAAATCGAAAATAACAGTCAGGAGCAGGATTTGAACCTGCATCTTCTGGATACCGTCCAGATGCTTTACCAATTCAGCCATCCTGACAATTGCTCCTGACTGCTAATTTCGATAACACATTATACTTAACGTCTTTGGGTGACGCCTGCGCCATCTGTCGGAAAGTATTTTCATACATTATACCGACCAGGTAAACTTAATTTTACAATTAAGATTTTACCTAATAATGACGCAAACCCTTTAAATATTTAGATATTTAAAGGGTTTGCGTCATTATTAGGTAAAATCTAAAATTATTAGGTAAAATCGAAAATACTTTCCGACAGATGGCGCAGGCGTCACCCAAAGACGTTAAGTATAATGTGTTATCGAAATTAGCAGTCAGGAGCAATTGTCAGGATGGCTGAATTGGTAAAGCATCTGGACGGTATCCAGAAGATGCAGGTTCAAATCCTGCTCCTGACTGTTATTTTCGATTTCACATTTTTCACTTAGTGTTTAATGTAATTTATTGCATTCCATAATATACATTTACAGGTAGTATAGGGTAAGTAGGTAACAATTATGGAGCCTGTCGGGCACAGCACTGTTAGGAGAAAAAAGGAGCTGTTTGTATTTGTTTTTATGATAGTAAATAATGGCAAAACAAAAATAATAACAATTATATGAATATTTAACACATCAAGTTAATTAAATCTTATATTAAAATTAAAATTACAGGTGTTATTAGTTGGTGGTAGGCACAATTTATCATAATATTTAGTCTATTTTATTTTTATTGCACAATGTTATCACAAAATTGGTTTACTAGATTATATGTAATTACTTATTAATTAAATGGTAATATGAATAAATGGAGGCAAGCAAATCAAGTTTCTTCTACGTTTGTTCTATGATTATTAAAAAGTTAATGTCAAATAACAATAATTATTTTTAAGTCATATTTATTTATGTTGTCTATAAATGTGTGTGTAATTTTTAGTTATTAATTATTATGTATTTAGAACTTAATTTTCTTCTAGGTATTCTTTGACATTGTAGTAGCTTTTACATATTAGAAATTTCTTTAACTTGCTAACAAAGGTATTGGACTTATTTTCGTTTGTGATGTCGTTTGGTAGCTTATTATATAATTTTATTGACATGACGAATGGGCCAGAGGAGTGCATTGCTAATCGTGAATTTGGAAGGTTTAATCTATTTTTGTGTCTTAGAGTCATTTTGGATTGGATGTCTTCGCGCTTAGTGTAGTGTTCTGGATATTTACGGACAAGCTTACATACTTCCAAGATATAAATGCATGGCAATGTTAGGACTTTGAGTTCTTGAAAATGAGGTTTACATGTGTCAGTATTTTGTATATTAACTAAAATTCTTAATAATTTCTTTTGCTGAGTAGATTGTGTGTGCGTCTGTACTATTACCCCATAAAATTACGCCATAGCTCAGCCAAGAATATGCGTAGGCGTAATAGGTGATAAGCGCAGTAGATAAATCTGTGGTCTTTTTGACTTCGCGTAGGGCATATGTAAAACTTGATATTTTTGCTCTTACCTTTTTTACGTGCGCTTTCCAATTGATGTGTGTGTCTATGGTTAGCCCGAGTAAGTTAAACTCATTTACAACTTCTATGTTTAATCCATTATATGTGAAATGTACGTCTATTGGTAATTTTTGGTGGGGGAAGAAAGTTATTAATTTAGTTTTTGAGAAATTTATTTCCAGGTTGTGTTTGTTCATCCAGTCTACTGTTTTCATGAGTGCTTGGTGAAGATTTTTATTTATATTTACATTGGATTTACACGAAGTGAGCAAAGAGATGTCGTCCGCAAATAATACACATGGTCCGTTTATTATTTTCGGTAGCTCGTTTATATAAACTATAAACAGTAGGCACCCTGTCACACTACCTTGAGGAATTGAGGCTTTTATATCTTTTTTATTTGAACGGATTTTTTGTATCTCGTGTGTGTTTTTATTGAGAAATTCTAGTTCTACTGTTTGTTCTCTACCTGTTAGATATGACTTGAGCCATTCGTAAGCGTTTCCCCGGATTCCTATTGCATACAGCTTATCTAATAGAATATTAAATTGAACTTTGTCATAAGCTTTGCTCATGTCTAATAAAATACCTATTGCATATTGTTTATTATTTAAAATATTTAGGGCTTCTTGGATATATTTGTATACTGCTAAGGTCGTCGATTTATTTTTGCGAAATCCATACTGGCATTCATCTAAAATTTTATATTTTTCACAGAAATTATACAATCTATTTGACATTGCTTTTTCAAAAATTTTGGATGTAGTAGGCAGAAGGGCAATGGGTCGATAATTGTTTGGGTCGGTTTTTGAGTTTTTCTTATATATTGGTTTTATTAAGCTATGTTTTAATTGGTTTGGGAAGACGCCTTCTTCGAATGACTGATTAATTAATAAATTAAATGGCAAGGTTAGTTCGTCTGCGCAGTGTCTCAGCAAGGTAGGTGGGAGCTCATCTATACCATGGCTTTTTTTATTTTTTAGGGTTTTTAAAATTTTGTTAACTTCATAAGGGTCGACTGGGCTGAGAAATATAGTATTTTCTATCTTGTGGTGGGAACGTTCGTCGTTTGGATTGCTACTAGAAGGCTGGTGTGAAGTCTCTCCAATTGATGCAAAAAAGTTATTAAAATAGTTAGCTATTTCACTGGGTTCAGATGTTAAGCTATTGTTTATGCGCAAATTAATATTTTGTTTGTTTTTTCTAGGTTTTTTGTTAGTACGCTCGTTTATTATACCCCACATGGCTTTTACTTTATTTTCAGCTTCTGATATTTTATTTTTGTAGTGCAACTTTTTTGCTGTTTTTACAATATTTTTTAGTGTTTTTTCGTATTTTTTATAGTAGTTAGATATAATCTGATTGTTTGACTTTGAAGCGAGTATTTTTAGTCGCCTTTTATTTCTACAAGAGTGCTTTATACCTACTGTTAACCAACATTTTTTATACTGTGTTATTAGTTTTATTTTTCGTATTGGCATATATTGGCTAGGGGCGGTTTTTAATATTTTAATAAATGTGTCATAGTTTATATTTATGTTATTGTCTAATGAAAGAATGTCGTTCCATTTTAGGCTAGCTAGCTTAGACCTAAATTTGTTCATATTACATTGACTGAAAATTCGTTTCTTTACAAACCATGTAATCTGTTTAGTTTTTTGTGGTAGTTCCAGGTGTACAGTTGTTCCGCAATGATCTGAGAATCCTAGTTCTTCGACGGTTGTATGTAAATTACAATCGTTGAAATTCGTAAATATCAAGTCTAAGCATGTTGAAGTAGTAGATGAGATACGCGTAGGATCTTTTACGTGCTGTATAAATCTATATTCTAACATAAGGTCTAGGAATTGGTTTGTTTTTAAGTTATCTTTCAAAACATCAATATTGAAATCGCCCCCTATTATTACTTTAGTTTTCGAATACTTATTGTTTATGTAATGTAAAATTAGTCTTAATTGATTCTGAAATACCTCTTCATCTCTTCTATTCCAGTATATAGTTACTAGTAGTATATTCTCATTAGGCAGTTCACAAGCACACACTTCTACAACATATTCAATAGACATGTTTGTAATTTCGCGTATTTCGTTGTATTCGATGTGTTCCCGCAGCAGGATGCACACGCCGCCTCCGGTTCGGTTGACTCGGCAGCACGAAGAAGCAATTTTATATCCGGAGATTTGTACAACATCTAATTTTCCTAATGACAGCCAGGACTCCGATATACATATGGCGTCATATATTACATTTTGTGTTAAGAACTCTTCTAAGATATATTGTTTATTGTGTAAACTTTGTATATTTTGAAATATGATCACGTATTAGACCTTAGGGCGTTCAAGTGAAATACTGCTAAGCCCCTTATGGGTAGTCAGTAACACAATTGAGACATGCGTACTGGCGGGTGTTGACGTTGTATATCTCATCAGATCCTCCATCCTTCGTGATCTCGCGGTGGCCGGGGTTCGGTGTGTCCCTGTCGACGGGTGGTGCAGCCGCGCTACGCTGTGACGTGGACGCCAACCCACCAGCGCGAGCTTGGTGGTACCGGGACGACGCCAGCCCCACCAGGTCAGTCTCACATATATCACATGCAAAAACCCGTGCGCGCCACCCTAATGGAAGTGTCCTAGTGGTGGAAACTTGCTTATCCCAGCATAAATAGAACGGCTCGATCGGGGAAGTACTACGCTCTCATAGAAGATCAAAGGAAACCAACGGTAGGTACTGCTACCGTTGTGTTTCGCATGGTGAGTGAGAGCGTCGCTGGCCTAAAAACTCGTGCTAATCTTTCCTTAGATATTATCCTCTTCTTAGTATCCATCCCATCCTCTCTATGTGACCTCTCTTATCTACTTCCTATCCTATCCATAGAGATGGCGACGCGCGAGTGATGCCGCTGGTGTTGCTCGCGTCTATAGGCTACATGAACTACGTAGTATAAAAAAAATACCATTCAAGAAGAATAATCTGTACAGTAAATACTCGTAAGTACAACCTAATCAACGTTTAAGGTTTGGTTAATAGAAATAAAACAGTTTATACACAATTGATATTGTTTTTTTCTGACCCCTATGTTTTGAATACTTCCTAACATACATGTAGGCTCCTTATACACATTTTTATTATTTTTAACACATATCTGCTGGTCAATGTATCGCTAGATTACTCATCGATATGTTAGCTATCGACGTACGGCCCGCCGAACGATCGATATGGCACGATCATACGATGCCTGCGAACGCGCAGCAGAGGTCAAACTAGAGATGGGCAACTGATGAAAAAATATCGATATAAATATCGATATTTTTAAATATATTGATATACGTAGTGTAAAAATTATCGGTATTTTATCGAAGTAGAGGTAGGTAATCTAAATCTAGTCTCAAACTATTCAAAAAAGATAACTAGCAGTTGTTATTCAATTTATTGCTTAAAATATAATATATAAACGAAACCGCCGAGATGTCTGTAAAATACCTAAATACCTTTAAAGTACTCGCTGGGGCTGGATGGGGCGTTCACCCATTTTTTTTTTTTTTTTTGTTTAGGCAGGAAAAAATGTTTCTAACCGCACACCCCGTCGCTCGGAGCAACGAACAGGGTAGTGTGGGGCCTTCACCCACTAAAGAAACCCGCCGTGTACCGTCTCTCCGCCTTTATTGGCGGGCCTCTGGAACTATGTTACATTCCTTCGGTGGTCCGCCGGCGGCTTACCCTTTCGGGTACCCTCATCTGAGCAACGCATCCGTACACGGAGCGTCGCACCTTCGCGGGAGGCCTTGCGGGTGGCGGACGTTCCCCGGTCCATCCACCCGCAGCCCCAGCTAGGGCGGCATTAGGCGCAAATATTCAAGCCTGCGCCGCCCCAGTCGCTGGCGGCGGTTTGGGTCTGCGGAAGGATCAGCCTCCCTGGCCCTCTCCGCCGCTTCCTTCCGCGAGATGACCTCCTCGCAGAAGGCAGCGACCGCGGCCCAATTCCTGTCGCTGCCAAGCATCGCTCTGACGACGCTCGGCAGCGAGAGGTCCCCCCCTATTGCTGCGACAAGTTCACGACGCTGCTCGGCCCAAGCCGGGCACGACTCGAGCATGTGCTGCGCCGTGTCCTCGTCGCAGCCGCAATGGTGACAGCCCGGAGTCGCTTCCCTCCTTGCGACAATGTGCAGATATCTGCCGAAGCAACCGTGCCCCGACAGCACCTGCACCAGTCGGAAGGTAAGGACTCCGTGCCGTCGCCCTGCCCACTCTTCCAGCACTGGCTGGAGCGCCCCTACGGTTCAAAGACCGGCCCGGGGCGCCTCCAGCCGCGCCCTCCAGTTGGCCATGGCAGCTCGGCGGGCGTCGCCCTGCCATCTGGCCACCACGCTGGGTGGGGGACGTCCACCCCCCTCCCGCTCTTCCGACGCCCGCTGGTACACCTCGGCGAGCACCTCCGCCTCCAAGTCCCACGGAGGGGTTCCGGCCAACACGCAGGCCGCCTCCGTCGACACCGTTCGGTATCCACGTATGACCCTGGACGCGACGACTCTCTGTGGCCTCCACAGAAGAGCCCTGTTTAGTGCGTCCAGGGACTCCGCCCACACGGGTGCGCCGTACAGCGCCATCGACCGGACCACCCCCGCGTAAAGCCGTCGACACGCATTGTTGGGTCCGCCCATATTCGGCATGAGCCGTGCAAGGGCGGACGCCGCACCGACGAGCCTCGGAGACAGTTGACGGAAGTGCTCGCGAAAGCGCCACCGCCCGTCCAGCACCAGGCCCAGATACTTAATCCGGGCCTGCACTCCAATTCGGACCCCGTCCACCGTGATCGAGGCGCCAGCAGGTGGCCGACGTCGGGGCCCATGGAAAAGCAGGGCTTCCGACTTGTCCAGGGCCACCATAAGCCCCAGCGCCCCGATCCTCCTGACCACCTCCGAGGTCCCTAAGGTGGCCAGGAACGCCGCTTCCTCAAAGTTTCCGCCCCGGGCCACGACCAGCGTGTCATCCGCATAGCAGATGACCGCCAGCCCGGGAGGGAGCCGACAGCGTAGCACCCAGTCGTAACCGATGTCCCACAGGAGCGGCCCTAGAACCGAACCCTGCGGGACACCGCACGACATAGGTCTCCTCACAACGTCCCCTATGCGGCTCTCATAGAGAACGCTGCGGCCCTCAAGATAGTCTGCCACCAGCCGCCTCAGGTATGCAGGCACCCCGTGATACCGGAGCGCCTCCCTGATACAGCTGAATGGCAGACTATTGAATGCGTTGGCGATATCAAGCGACACCGCCAACAGCACTCCACCGCCGACGACGACTGCCGTGGCCGCGGCCTTCAGGTGCATGATTGCGCCGACCGTCGAACGACCAGTCCGAAAACCGAATTGGGCGTCCGACAGGTCAGGTCCGACGTCGCGCAGGTGCCGGACGATGCGGGCAGCGAGGATTCTCTCCAGCAACTTACCCGCCTCGTCCAGCAGCACGATGGGCCTGAAGGCCCCGACCGAATCCGGCGTTCGCCCCGGTTTCGGCAAGAGTACCAGCCTCCCCTCCTTCCAGCAGTCAGGGAACCGTCCGGACGCCAGGCACGCGTCGAACAGTCCCCTGAGGCGGGGCTCCATGTGGTCCAGAGTCAGGGCCAGTACCCGGGCGGGTATCCCGTCTGGGCCGGGGGCGGTGTTCTTGGAACGAATCCGCGAAATTGCCGCCCCCATTTCCGACGCGGTGACGGGCGGTACACTGAGATCGGCCTCCCGGTCGCTACCTGGCGGTGTCATGACCGGGGGCGTGTGCTCCGCCCGTCGTGGGAATAGACCCTCGACCACCTCGGTGAGGAGGCTGGGCTGAAGGGTCTCTGTGAGGGGGGGGCCCTGAGTGCGGAGCTTGTTAAGCGCCGCACGGTATGGGCGACCCCAGGGGTCACGGTTGAGACCGTCCAGCATCTCCTGCCTTTTGTCAGCTTTGGCGCGGCAGATGGCCAACTTGAACGCGGCTCGCGAGGTGCGGTACGCCTCGTACAGCTGGCCCTCCCGCTCCATATCGCGGTTGCGCCGCCGACTGCGGGTGTAGGACCTCCGGGCACGAATACACGCCGCACGGATGTCTGCCAGCTCCTGGGACCACCAGTAGAGCCCCTTCCTCGGAGGAGGACGTCGCACACGGGGCATGGCCGAATCGCACACCTGCGTAATCGCAGCGCGAAATCGGCCAGCCTCAACGTCCACCCCCTCGGTCAGGGCTGGTGAGGACAGCCACGATTCTACGATGGCTGCCTCTACCAGTAGGTCCCTATCCAGCCTGCCCACAGCCCACCGCGGGAACGCGGGAGTTCTGCGCGCTGCGTGACCCCTACTGGGGCCCTGAAGGGACCGGGAGACCTCAATCCGGATATACCGATGATCGGACAAGGTCTCAACCTCCTCCAGGACACACCAGTTCCTCACTCGTGCTGCGACGTCGGGGCTAGCGAACGAAAGGTCCACTATCGACCCGCCCCGTCGCCGCACGCACATGTTGACGGAGCCTCTATTTAACAAACAGAGGCCCGTCAACGCCGCCCACTCTACTACCGCCGCTCCACGGGCGTCTGTCGCTGGGGACCCCCACGCCGTGGATTTGGCATTGAAGTCCCCCACGACCAGGACGCGGCTAGGGGCCAGTCACCGTATCGAGGTTTCCAGGCTATTAAGCCAGACCTCGAAATCAGCCAGACTCCGGTTGGGGGAGAAATACACGCCATACAGCGTGACTCCCCCCCAATCGGCCGCGACGTATCCCACGCCCTTTTCTCTGATCGACAAGGGCGGAGAACGAAGCGCCGCAGAGCTGACGATTGCCACGGAGCCATCGCGGCTGCCCGCCCAATGTGGGCGGTCAGGAACGCAATAAGGCTCCGCAGCTACGGCTACACCAATCAACCGCTCCACCATGGTTTGCAGGAGAAGATCCTGCGCCCTGGCGGAGTGGTTGAGATTCGCCTGAAGGAGGACAGTGTCACGGTTGAATTTTAAGCCGTAACCATATCCTCCTCCACCCGAGACGGTGGTGAAGCCACGCTAGGGGGTGCAGCCTGGGCCGATTGGCTGATCCCCCCCTTTTTTGGGCCTGTCGTCGGGGGTCTGCATCCCTCCCGCCCCATGTAGTGCTTGGCAGGCCTGTTGCCTGCCGCGCACGCGGGGCAGTGAGGAGCGGCGGTGCAAGTAGCTGCCCGGTGCCCTGCCTGACCGCAGCGGAAACAGGGGCGTTCACCCTAAACATTTGAAACGCGTTTACATATCTCTCATCAGAAGTCGCATGGATTATGCTAGTATCTTATACGGTGATTACAGCCAATCTCACCTATATAAATTAGACAAGGTGCAAAATCAGGCAATGCGTATTATAGGTGGGTTTATTAAGTCTACTCCAATTCATATAATAAACTGTCCTTACAACCTCTATATATCCGGAGATGCTACTTAGCGGGAAAATTCTGGTTTAAATGTAAATCTTTATACTACTAAAATGAAAGAATATAATTATTAGACAATTTATCAGCAAAAATCAGTATCTTAGTTGTTACTCATAACATGTTTAAACATCCACAAGTCGCGATCAGCAAACAGCTAGAAATGTTTGCGTTTCAAACATGGATTAGCTTAATAGATTTATCCACAATTATTAATTATAACATAAATATATTAGATGAAGCTAAAAAAATATATAATAAGTTAGTTATAAATAAATTATGCAATTTGTTTTTATTTAATTAAGGAGTATTGCAACCACTATAAAATTTTTACTGATGGTTCTAGGAGTAATAGTTTAACCGCCTCTGTGGTGCAGCGGTAGTGTAATCGACTGCTGATCATGAGGTCTCGGGTTCGATCCCCGAGTCGGGCAGTGTTATTGAGATTTTTCGTAATTCTCAGTAGCAGCCCGGAGTTTGGAAATGTGCCCGGTAGACTTCAATAGGCTCGCCCATAGGGGGCTTAAACATAGCTGGCGAATTGTGGGTGTGTAATACACCTCTGTCTACCCCTTCGGGGAATACAGGCGTGATGCTATGTTTATGTTGTTTTCTAGGAGTAACAATGAAGGGGTGCAGCCTTTCTAGAGCCACAAGCCGATTCATCTGCATGTTTTAAAATAGATACCAAAGTATCCATTATGTATATAAAATTAATAGCCATAAGTGAAGCTCTTTCGTATATAAAATCGATAAATTTCGACAAATTCGTAATCTTAAGTGATTAGAAAAGTGCACTACAGCATATTGCTCGTTGTATCTCGATGATTCGAGGAAGACCGATAGCATGCAAAATAATAGGTCAATTTATAGACCTGCAGCAAAATTCTAAAACAATTAAATTTCAGTGGATCCCCTCACATATCGGCATATTTCATAATGAGAATGTAGACATACTGGCGAGAAAGGCATGCGACGAGGGTATCCCCACAAATATTCAACCTTATTATACCAATTGTCTATATTTGATAAGACATAACCTATGGAAAGAATATTTTGATGAGAGATCCCTGGACAAGGGCATTTGGTATAGGACTACACAGCCAGAACCTTTAAATACGTCTTGGATCGATAACTGTTTCTTAAGCAGGCCAAATATTGTCAATGCTCTAAGACTTCGCTCGGGGCATATTCCAACTAGAAGGTTTACATATCTCATGGGTACCAAACTAACCATCTCCTAATTGTGAAATGTGTAGGATCATAGAGGATGTCCATCACCTATTGTTGGAGTGTGTCCAAAATGACAATTTAAGGAGAACGTTATTTAGGATTAATAAATTTCATACTGAACTATGTAATAGTGTTTTGGCCTCTCCACTTTCCGAAGAGGCTATGAAATTGTACAAATTATATAATAATTCCATGACAACTGTTTAGATCGATACCTATTCTTTAATATTTTATGTAATTTTAATATTTATAGTTTGTCCTTAATGGAGTGACATCGTCATGTTGACGAAGCTCCTTAAATAAGATTTAAAAAATATAATATATAATATAGCTATTGCGTTAATCAAACCAGTATTCGTCTGGTACTGACATCAAGAGTACTCGATGATATGTTCTCCTGTCAATCTGCTTCTATTAA
Source organism: Leucoma salicis (assembly GCA_948253155.1). Taxonomy (NCBI): domain Eukaryota; kingdom Metazoa; phylum Arthropoda; class Insecta; order Lepidoptera; family Erebidae; genus Leucoma; species Leucoma salicis. The sequence continues at coordinate 218,893 of OX411830.1, forward strand.
CTGGTACTGCTAGATTTACAGCTGAAGAAACTCTTTCGGTTGATACTGATGTTAAGACTTACAACACCATTAAAAAATATAAAATAATATTGAAACATTTGAAATATCACGCAATTAACCGCCATTGACATAACGCAGTGGCTGCCATAGAGAAAAGTAATCATTGCTAAAAGTGTAAAATTTCCTGCACAAAAGCAATATCCCAGGCAAAGGGAACTGGTCTCATACAGCCAATCTAATCTTTTCTAGTCTTCTCTTTTAATCAATCTCATTTAAAAAATATATCGCAATTTATATGAGAAAATAAATATCGAATATCGATGTATCAAGATTAAATATATCGACGATATATATCGTATATTTTTTGAAAAAATATTGATATTTTGATATATCGATATTTTTTGCCCATGCCTAGGTCAAACCAGTCGAATCCTCGATACGACGCAAGACGCGTGTCCGGCGCTCTCGCTATATGCTTACGCGAATAGTATTGTTATTGCTTACTCCCGAATATTTCTATTTCTATGTTGCTAATAACTGTCTGCCTGTTACTATAAACTGTCTGTGCTTATGCTACTCTAATTCTTACGTGCCTTCTGACTGTACTGTGGCTATTTATCTACTTGTGTGTACTGGAACAATATACAATTGAACCGTAAGTGTTTACTTATTTACAACACTCACTACCGTACTACCAAGGAGCATCCTCAAGCCACTATAGTGGTGATACCACGCTGTTACCCCTACATTGGTAACACCCCTTCATACATATATATTTCAATATTGGTAAAGTTTGTACCGAGTGACAGCGATAATTTGTTGATAAGATATAGGCTGCCCTTTTTCAGCCGTTTAACAAATGTTCAATTCCCACATGTATATTATATTTGTATACGTATTTAATTGTGTGTATAACCTCATATTTAGAAGTATTATTCACCACTGGATGGGGGGATACCCCATCAACAACTTTGAGAGCAAAGTCAACTTCACTTTCAAGATGCTCTTGTTGACAAACGGACGAGCCTCTGACACAGGCTTTCCTTTCGAGGCTGGGAGTTCGGTTCGTTGCTCCCGTAAAGGCCAAAAACGGTAGAAAAGCAGCAGTTCCCGGGTCATTGGCAATGGCTACTAATGGTTGTCGCAGTGAGTCGTTTTGAGGGACGACTGCATGTGGGTGATCACGGTGATTGCGATATGGGGGCGCCCTAGGAGGGGTATTTATTCTACAGGCCTCTTCGGTTACTGACCTGAATTGAACCTGTATTTCCTGGAAAACCATTCCAGATGATTTGGTAGTTCAGCTGCTTACTTACTAAAATCATAAAGCAAAACCTATTCTCTAGTACAGGAGACCCAACTATTACTTAATTTGTAAAATGTTTAGCTGACTGTCTGTCTGTGTGTACCTCTTATTATTAAATACACTTCGTAAAAACAAGAGCTTTAGACATAGAAAAAAAAGTTATGTGTGTGTGTGTGTATTAGTGTACACACGTAAAAAGTGAAACTTCTTTATGACATCATTTTTCGAAAAATGATCTACTATTTACAACTTTACAGAAATTGGTTAAATAAAGCTTAAGCAAAACGCTTTTGTTATCATAGACATGGATACAAATAATACAATTATTTCACCTTATTGCTACTAAGATTATTATAGCATTTCATTAATTATAATAGAATTATTACGGCGTTTTATAGCAGAAAGCCTATTGCCACCTTCCAGCTCCATTATCAGACCCTGGATACTATCTAGAGACAAAGTAAAAAGTAAAGATGAATCATACGAGCCCAAACTCCGTTGGGTTATGTCGTTTTATATTGGAGTTCCTATGACCACCTTCTATCTCCGTCATCGTACCTTGGATACCATCTAAAGACAAAGTACTCGTCAAGATAAATCAAACGAGTCCCAACTCGATGGGGTTGCTTCGTTTCATTACAGAGTTACTGTGGCCAACTTCCAGCTCCATCATCAGACCCTAGTTAGTAGTTGTTATTCACTAGATACAAAGTACTCGTTAAGACGAATCATACGAGCCCAAACTCCATGGGGTTATGTCATTTTATATTGGAGTTCCTATGACCACCTTCTAGCTCCGTCATCAGACCTTGGATACCATCTAAAAGACAAAATGCTTGTCAAGACGAATCAAACTCGCGCCGTTTCATTATAGAGTTCCTATGGCCACCTTCTAGCTCCTTCATCAGATCAGCTTTATGTCATCATAATATTACATTGTCACGCAATATACAATTATACATATTATGTCTTATATTATTTATAGTCTTGTAACCCATATTTAAAAAATAACCCATATTTATAAAATAATTTATAAAATAAATATGGCGCGTAACGGAAAAATGTGACTTAAAAATAAAGATGGCGCGTAACAGAAAAACGTTAAATTGAAAATTTCTCCCATACGTCGATAAAGAAGTTTCACTTCAAAACAAAATAAAAATATTTTTTATTGACCTTTCGAATGAGCTCAACAGAAGCCCCAAGGCTTAAGGTAAAGTCGCGCTAGTTAAACGAGCCCCGACTGTATGCGGTTTGTTTAGTTGACGCAAGTTGTGTGAGTAATCGATTGTTCGGTGACCCACACAGACTGGCCCCGCTCGGTAGTTTTAAATATGTTAATTTTTGCGTGAATCTGCTGTACAATAAAATTGTCTTGTAAATATTTAGTTCCTGTGGAAGAATTATTTTGTGTATTGTACAATGTACATACGCAAACTACTACGTGGAGAGTAAGATTTTACTTTAAAATGATATTATGTAATGTAATTTCGACTCGGTAGTTCCCCGCCACCCCTGGAAGGTGCGGACGAGGCAGCGCGCGGTTCCGCTACTCTTCGCTGGGCGGCGCTGCGCAGCTCGCACGCGGGCTGGTACCGCTGCCGCGCCACGTGGCTCGACACCGAGTATTCTTCCATCGGATACTATCTTAATGTCATACGTATGTCCTCGTCTAATTTTGTCATTACGATCCTTTTCATTTTCTAAAATGCTTTATAATCGAAACCAAGCATCTTTCTCTAGGCACAATGTAGATATTTTTGTGACCAGCTGACTGTTGACTGACGTCACTCATAACTTAATATAATTGCGCTGTTTAATGTTTCCTTGCTTTTTCGTTCACTGTTTTCCTTTCACTAAAGTACGATTCACGTAAATTATTGTCTTACGCGTGTCTTTTCGACTTTACTTTAATGATTCATAATCGGCCCGAAATCTGACTTAAGCTTCAATAATAAATAAGACATGTTAGACAAGGAACCGAACTTTCTTCTGGGAGACTATACACTGATATGTTTGTCTGCCTTTTTAACTTGTAGCTGCTCCGGAGGAAAATACAGAAACAGCCACAGAAGCAGAGCAGGAGCCTGAAGAGCCAGATCACCAGAAAGTAGAAGTGCCTCTCGGAGGAAACGTCCAGTTACACTGTCCTAAAGGTATATTACCAAAAAACATGGAATTGTCGTCTGAACATTGCTATAATTTTATGACGAGCGGATCCATCGTGATAGACGTTGCATGTGAAATTGTTGCAGTTTTCATTTTTGCCAAGTATTAATTATACTTGCGCTGTTATACCGAATATTGCACATTACTCATACGTAATATGTCAGGTTTCTTTTCTGTATCCCCTTTTTCATCACTGACGGGAACATCTAGTAGGCCATTGACATATAAAATTGGTGTTTCGTACTGAAAAAGTAAAACTAAATAAACGATGAAATCACGAGTTTAATAAATCAAAGTTTATATGCTTGCTGTCAATACAATTTCGACATATCAAATATACTCGTAGTTCATTGATTAGCTTCTTAAAAAAACTGGGGGAGCGACAATCAATAAAATCTATGAAGGATATACTACCATCTAAATAGATTGTTTTTCTTTGTAAGAACTTTTCCAAATTTTGGAAATAGTGGTAATCTGTTAGAGTGATATTCGGGGAATACGATGGGTGGCGGTGATATTCCAATCGTAGCTCCTTTAATTTAGGGACATTCTATCCTGCTGTATTTAGTCTAATATTGCCCTGAAGCAGTAGTGGACTAGCATTTATTGAACAGCCTCGGTTGTTTAGCAGCTAGCTTTACAATCGTGGTTTGCATTTTTTAACAATACATATTTGCTAATTGCTTGGCCAGATCTTAGGAAGCTGTAGTGGATGACACCAGCGCTGCTCCACCAAACATTTAGGACCGGATTTTTCTTATTCTACTGACTCTAACCAACGTGATAAGCATTTTAGATTATCGTATAAATGATCCGTTTTATCATGAGTAGCGATACAATTCGAAATTACCTCAATAAAGTGTCGGTTGAGTAATGTAATCATCGCATCATCAGTGCGAGTGTGTTGATGTACTTCATTCAATCCAGGCGTTGCTCATTTTTGAGTATTTTCTCTTTTCCAATTTGAACAAGGTTTGGTACCTTGTTGCTAGCTCTGACGTGGTTTGCAATGGATTCGCTTCCGCGGTAATTTTATTCTTCGTAATTAATTTGGGTCTTCAACCCTCAACGGGGCTTGTACTGTAGGTAAAAAAATTAAAAAAGTTGGCACTAAAGCCTTATTTTCTTTATGCAATACATCATTAATCCTTTGAGCTGTTTCGGCAATGCACGGTGCAACTCTTATTCGTAAATAATACTATATTTTACTTCTTTCATAAACAACGCGAACGTAAATTAATTGCTCTTTTCTGTACTCCGTGTTTGCTACAAACTCACGAGCTTAAATTTTAATTTGGAGTTCTTAACCAAACACACCAGATATTTGAGATCAAATTGACAAGTTCGGCAAAATGCCAGTTTCATATGTAAGGACCTAATATCAAGTTATTGACTTAATTATTACAATATTTAAAATGATGGTGTCGGAGTATTCGAGACTCACTCACATTGTGCTTTTTAGGGAGCGTTGGTTGTTGGTGGAGGCGCGTGGTGGGAAATTCCAGCGAGTCGTGGGCCCCGGCTGGTTCACATCATGCTCACGGCGTATTAGGTAAGTTTTTTTTCAACCTTAGTTGATCGATGATGTCCAAGAACATGGAGAATAATTCAAGGCGATGTCTGGTACAGGTATTAAAGACGCAATATATCAAGAAGGCGGCGAGTATCGCTGCGTGGGCGCTCGTGCGCCAGACCTCATGAAACTCCGCGAGTTGAAACGGGTCACGCTCAAAGTTACTGGTGAGAGTTTCTTCAGCCGTGATATAGAACTGTGGCTGCAGTCTCGACATATATAACTACTGCATAACGATCGTTTTCGGTCGATAACTTCTTGACGCTAAAATATACAGGCTATAACATAAACCCTGTTGGAAAATTGAGGGATAGATACGTAATCATATAGGTATTTTATATATGTAATTAGGGTTCCGTACCCGAAGGGTCAAAACGGGACCCTATTACTAAGACTTCGCTGTCTGTCTGTCCGTCCGTCTGTCACCAGGCTGTATCTCAAGAACGGCGATAGCTAGACAGTTAAAATTTTCACAAATGATGTATTTCTATTGTCGCTATAACAACAAATACTAAAAACAAAAAATAATATTTAAGGGGGGCTCCCATACAACGTCTGTCTGTCCGTTCGTCTGTTTTTGAACCATATACTGTTCACTGATGAGTGCTCCTTCCTTAAAACAGGAATCTATACTGCACACAATGAACACGTATGGTCTACCATTAACCCTTATTGCATAAAACTCAGTCACTTCCAATATCGATGGAAGATAAATATTTGGGCGGGAATTATTGATAGTAAGGTTATCGGACCTTATTTTCTAGAAAGAACCATGAGTGGTAGCAACTACTTTCGTTTCTTGCGAGAAGAACTCAGTGAAGAACTTGATGAGTCAAATCTCGATCTTGTGCGTCGTATGTGGTTTCAACACGACGGCGCGCCACCGCACTTTTCCCGGACTGTGAGAGACTGTTTAAATACAATAAATATGGGGAAAGGTGGATTGGCCGTGGTGGACCAGTTAATTGGTCAGCGCGGTCACCTGATCTCACTTCATTGAATTTTTTTCTCTGGGGAACAATCAAGCAGTCTGTATTTAGAAAAACATGCGATACTGAGGACGAAATGCGTTTACGGATAGTTTCGGCGTTTGACCAAATTAAATCCGATACATTAGTGCGTAACATGTTTGTGAAAACATTCGTAAACGATGCAAGAAATGCGTAGATTTACAAGGCGGACACATTGAACAACATCTCCGTAACCATCAAGTTGATCTGATAATAAATTAGTATTATTGTGTGTGGTATTATCGGATGAACCAAATTAAAAGTTATAAACAATTGCCTAGCAAGGTGATGAAATTTAATGACTCTTAGTGTAGGCTTAGTTGGTTCGCTGAAATACTAGCGGCGCTCTTTCGTCCCGAACACAAAGAAGCCGTGCGTGTAGTTATGCAACGCTGCACGCAGAATGTCAGGGTTAATAATTTTTTTTAATAGAATATTTTTCAAAATTACTTGTGCTGTTACATTTGGATATTGTTAGCGATAACGTAGCTATGATATCAAACCGTTTGATATCATAGCTACGTTATCGCTATAAACACCTTTCCGTGTGGTAACGGACTAAGAATAGATAGTGTATAGTGTCACCACCCCATTCCTTCCCACGGGTGTCGTATGAGGCGACTAAGGGAAGTAAACAATTATCATCCATTGCATGACTGGTGGTAGGGCTGGATGCCAAGTGGCAATACTCAGTTGGTATCGGGCCCGAGCGGGTTGGTACCACCATCTCCCGTGTGACCAGCCATGAAGCACGTTGTTGCGTTTTGGCTGTAGCAGGAGATAGCCGTTTATTCTTTCATTTCATATCGGTGAAATGAAATGGTGAGCAGCGGTTTGGCATTACTCTCAGTATAGTTGAATCCATGAGCAACGGTTACCATTTACCATCAGATGGGCCGTGGCTCGTCTATATGCAATAATAAAAAAAATATGTAATTACGTAGTCATTATTACACGCTGTATAGATTTTTCGTAGTCTGTCAGTTTAAAATGTCAATTGTTTTTGCTATATTATCGAATACAACTGTCAAACTAACAATTTTGATTGATAACTTATCGAGCCCTTGGGACTGCCCCATATGCAGAAAAACTGTTGATATCATACACTAAGTAGGTAGGTACCAAATATAATATTTTTGTCGAGAAATTTCTTGAAATTTTCGGTCCATCCTTTAAAGACAACGGCTTTAAGGATTTTCTACGAAAACGCAGGTGAGTGGGATACAATACAATTTAAAATCAACTGGGTCCCAATAATAAGGTGGTTAACTCTCCCCATTATCGGTATATAAGTTTGCTTTTGTATTTGCGTGAAAAAAAATTTTCATCAATCACGTTATATATGCTAATACACAATTACACGTTTTAATACATTTTGCAAAATAAAAGCATAACTGTAATTTATTTTGTAGTTATTCGGCTAAAATAGGTGGTGCATTTTTAGTGTACAAAGTTATAATCATAGTTATCTATTGCTATCTCGACACTGCATACGCTGATAGCTTGTCTATAATATCTTTCGTCTAAGGTTTATATCCTCTGTCTAGTCTACGGCTTACTTTGACTTTGAAACTGTCAACACTAGTGCTGCCATATTAATAATTTATTTTCCACGAATTACATCGTCGGTGTTTAATAAAATTAACCTATCAAGCTAAATAAAAATAAATAAATGTTATTTTTGGAGATTATAGATCAATATCTAGTAAACGAACTATAGTAAATATGTTATAAGTACCTAGGAATCATTATTTTGATAAGATATTTTTCCCATTATCTACCTTGTATTTTTTTTTACTGGTATTCATTTCGATATCATAACGACAGGGATTATTCCTTTTTTTTTGTTTTCTACTTCTACAATGGTTTCATGTGATTAGATTAGAACCTTATTTCGAATATACATAGTGAAGACTCACGTAAAGGTAAGCGGTAACCGCCGGCCACGGACGCAACTGTACCAAGAACACTGCCCCTAGGCCCGGCGACGGCGGCGGCGCTGGGCGCGGTGCGCACGGCGGGCGGCTGGCGCCTGGAGTGCGGCGCGTGCGGGCGCGGCGTGCGCGTGCTGTGGGTGCCGCCCCCCCCCGCGCCGCCCGCGCGCGCCGCCCTCACCCCCGCGCTGGCGCCGCACTGCTGGCGCGCCGTGCTGCACCTGCGCGACCACGACGAGGTACATAGGAGGTTATAACTTATTGTGTGCCACCACGAGGTAGGGCCGCACCGCGACACACAGCTTACGTCTCGTCGATGTTATAACTTATTAGGTCCTTACATATCAAATTGACGTTTTGTCAAACTGGCCACTTTGATCTCAAATATCTGGGCGTTTAGTTTGGAATTCTAAATTCAAAATTATTTCAAATTTAGGCTTATATATTTCTGTTTCCAATTTAGCGATTCATTTGATTAATTGATGTTTCTTTGACATGGTTTTGTTCATAATATGAAAAATCTAAAATACCGGGTTATTTACAAATACCAGTTCCACCTGACACCAGCGCCGCAGCAACAGCTCGAAGAATTAATATGGAAAAGCTACTGTAAAAGAAAATACGGTACGTTATTGGTTCCAACGTGTTCGTTCTGGAAATTTTAAAACAATTCCCGTGGACAACCGGACATTCTAGTTGTTAATGAAAAATTTAATGTGATTGTGGAAACAGATGCTTCGCAAATCACGCCAGAGTTAGCACTAGGCTTCGATGTATTTTTTGTTTATTGCCAACGGTGGCAGACGGCCTACCTGATGGTAAGTAGTAGCCACCGCCCATGGACAGTCAAGTCGCCGCCTACCGTGAGTAAAGTACTCTTCTCAAACCTCGTTTAAAGAGGGACAAGTCGTAATGCTGGGAAAACACCGCAGCAGGATGTTCATTCCAGATCTTACACATACGTGGTAGAAAAACACGCTGAAAACGAACCGTCTTGGACGAGATCGTTGCCAAATGGTATGGATGAATCCTAGTACAGTGTCTCGTGGTCCGGTGGTAAAACGGCGATGTTGGTACCACCTTAAACAGTTCCTCAGAGCACTCCCCGTTTAAGAGTCAATAGAGCACATAGAGAGCCCCAAAGTCTCTCCGCCGCCACAACGACTCCAGGTCATCCGTGGGATTGGGATCATCGACAATTCGAACAGCGCGTCTTTGCAGGGAGTCAAGTAGGTCGAGCTGGTATTTTGGTGCGCCAGCCCAGAGATGTGAACATCCCACCTCCTCCCATGCCCATACCGACCGTGTGGTCATACTGGGCAAAATGCGTTGAGTGGTGCGCGCGGTACTTGCTATGACGTTCTTTCCAACGCGCACTTCTTGACTCCCGACAAATTCTTAACTCATTCTGAGTCGTCCTCATCCGTCCCATCGTAGTCTCCCTCTTAAAAGGCTAACCTTATACGAAAAGTGTTGACTATCCCGCAACAGTTCCATCTCAATGGTTATCCTTAATGAGTGCCACCGGTGCGCAAACTTCCGCAACAACTGAAAGTTTTCCGGTGAAGAGACCAGGTCCGCATAGTAGACCGGGGCCGAGTCCGGCCTAACAATCCCTTCCAACATTTCATGCCTCATCTCATCATATAGTGGGCAGCATCACAGAACGTGGTGCATGTCTTCCTCATCTGCCCCACAGAAATATTCATCAGCCGTACCAAGCTTCATGTCATACAATCTCTTCCGAAAACAACCATGCCCAAGGAGGATCTGCGAGGTTTCATAGTCCGGTTCGACCCAGGTTGCTCGGAGTCGAACCGCCACGTCCGGGAAGTATCGATATATCTCACGGCCCATACCACCTTTTTTGCCACTCAGCCAGGATCCCTTCCAACAAGAGCCCCCTACGAGCCCTCCACCCCAGCCTGGGCGCAGGACTATTGTGCTCCGTTGCCGACCTACCAGCATACATTACCTCAAAGTCCGCCGGCAGCACCCCCGCGTGTACAGGTATAGCGGCAGTACTGGTCGACCGATTCGCCTTAGTGAGCAAAATTAGGGCGGGCTTGAGTGCGCAAAAGCGCACTCCGAACAACGTGCAGTGACGCGCACCGGTACCATATTGCTGCAGCATACGTCATCATGGCCACAAACGTGCTCTGGTAGAGCAACTTAAGGGCAATGTACCGCACACCCCAAGAACTGGCCAAAACCCTTGACATCTTACCAAAACATTTTGCTGCACGCTCTCTTATCGACACCGCATGCCGCACAAAGGACAATGAACCATCAATCACTACCCCAAGTATATTCGCCTCCGTAACACTCCGGATCGAGGCACCCCCCATCTTAATGGTCGGCTGGCACTGAAACCGCCCTCTGAGGGTCATAGTACACGACTTCGAGGGTGCAAATTCCAGCCTATTACAGCATCCCCAGCGCCAATAGTTTGTAAGGCTTCTGCAGCCTTAGCCTTGATATCTGCTCAGGACCGCGCCACGATCAGGATGGTCACATCATCCGCATATGCCACTAACTAGGCCCCCACTGGCAACGGTAGCCTCAACAGATCGTCCATTAATATGTTCCACAGCGTTGGTCCCAATACACAGCCTTGCGGGCATCCCATAGTGGCAGCCTTCCACATCACCTGGTCCCCGACAAAGAGGCCAACCCGGCGGTGGGTGAAGTAGTCCACCAGCATCCGATAGATGTTTGGTGGAAAACCCCACCTCTTCACCTTGACCAGGATCATCGGCCACCAGGCGTTGTCACAGAATTAGTAGATCTTTTATGGGGCAATGTATATGCTTTTACAATAAGATTCCTGAAAATGTCCGAAACATGTCACTAAATAAGTTTAAGAAAGCCATACAAATTAGACTTTGTAATCAAGTTTATTACACTGTTTCGGATTATCTTGAGGACAAAACAAAATGGGCTTGAGCTGCTCCTCATTCATTAATTTTCAAAATTGTTTTGTATGATATAATGTCAATTTAGTTATAAAGATTATATTAAATTGTAATAAATTGGCAATTTAAAAAAGTGGCCCTTGAGTTTCTTGCCGGGTTCTTCTCATGAAAGGCTTTACTTCGGAATCCGGCCGCTTGTGGCGATTGCAATCGCCACTTTGTTATTGCGGATGCACTTGCCTCAGGCGCTCGTGTTGATTATTAGTGTATTCTTGACGATTTTAAGTGCTATTTAATAGGCCTATGAAATAAAGATATTTTTGAATTTTGTCGAAGGCTCCCGAGATGTCAAGAAATATGGCCTGAATGTATTTCGCGTCTCCCCCGTTGGCCGTGTCCAAAATCGTCCGTAAAGCGGACACCGTCGACTTGCCCAGAGAAAATCCATGCTGGTGATCAGAGATCCCCATAACGATCTGTGGAGCACACTGTAACACGCGCCCCAAAATCTTTCCCAGAACTGGCAGCAAAGTGATCGGTCGGTATGCTTTAGGATCGGAGAGCGCCTTGTCATTACCCTTGGGTAAGACAAGCAGCCTTCCCTCCTTCCATACATCCGGAAACACTCCCTCTTGTACACACCTTGACATAACCTGGGTGAACTGGCAGCTGACCAGACGTTCTTCAAGATTTTGGCATTCAGTCCATCCAATCCCGGAGCAGTGCCAGGCAGAGCCTTGACTATACCTGTTAGATCCCCCTCCGACAGAGGAGCCGTATCGACACCCGAGGGTATGAGCGAGGCCATCACCCGCACCCGCCTGTGGTATGCTGTGTCTCCAGACCAATCGTCATCTGGGCACAGAGCCCACACCAGACTGTGCAGACCCCGCCTTCAGCATATTATTATCGAAATATGGCTCCTGAACAAGAACCAGGTCCAGGTTCAAGGAGCTCACAAGAACTGGAAGCTCTCGCGTGGCCACTGACTGCTGACCGCATCTTATCACACTGTTAGGGCACCTATCCATAGTAAGTACTCTTCAAAATCCTGTCCTCTGCGTACTTCCGAGCGGGGCAGTCCGTGCTCGATGTCCTGTGCCCTTCAGCTCCTGTTTTACCAAATCTGTGGAATGTAGCGCACCTTGTAAAGGTTTATTTACAATCCACTGCTCTGTGGCCGCCTTCTCCACATTTGCCGCATACTACGGTAGCTGCCCTACAATGCCGCTCTATGTGGCCGTATTGTTGGCACTTAAGGCAACAGGTCACCGAGACATAGTCATAAGGGCGTATAGCCTGCCAGCCTACGAAGATCTGCCCTCCTCAGCAGTTCATCCCGCAACTTGGAGCTGCATTCTAGGGCTATAGTAACCCTGGGCGCCCCTTTTTTACCCTCCTTGAAGGCTATGCGGCATGATTTATGTAGCACGTCCTCAGTCCAAGTGGCATCGTCCTTCAGGTTCTGCATCTTGAGCGCTTTCAGAATATCCTCTTCAGTGGGATCTCCATCCACATTGTATAGCACAACGAATGGGCGGCGCGTTTTGGGCTCCGTCACGCGCAAGGTCGGTGGCACCGCGCTTTTAATTTTGGCAACTGCTTCTGTGGTGGTGGTCTGCAGGATAACGCCAGCATTGCCAACTCGACGCAACGAGCTAACCTGAACCCCTAGGGTACTGGGGTTTAGTGCCGCTTTCAACGTGGCCTTAGTCTCCTGTGCTGTTTTAGGTGCCTCTTCAGCATCTGTTGGATAGACGGCTATGAAAGGGCCATGAGAGATCGGTTTTGCCACCTTCAGACGTCTGCACTTCAGTTTTGCCGCGTAACTTGGTGGCTTCACCTCCTGAGCCTGAGAAGCAACGGCTAACTTGGACTGAAGGATGTGAACAGTGCTCCACGTGAGGGCGAACCTGTGCTTTATACAGCACAAGTCGCTGCCTCGGTGTGAAGTACCGCTTGGCTCTGTTCAGGACGCCCAGTTTCTCGCTCGCCAATTTGGCTTTGTCCTCCAAATGACTCCCGAACTGGACTTTACTAGATATATCGATGCCAAGGATCCCCATACTCTCGGAGACCGGGAGAGTTACCCCTTAGAACTGGAGCATCACGACAAATGCATCCTTCTTTGCAGTGAACGCGCAAACGTGTGTCTTCGTAGGGTTGAATTGAACCAAGTTCTTTTTCCCCATTCCGAGGCCCGCCCTAGAGAACACTCGACTTCACACACAAGTTGGGTCCGCCTCTCCATCAGCATATTCCGAGGGACTTTCTGATGGCTGGTATATCGCGCATCACCCGTTCTGTCATCCACATAGCAATGCATACTTTCTATTGAGAGAAAGTCATTGATATGCAGGATGAACTGCGTTGGTGAGAGCACCAAGCCTTGAGGAACGCCAGCATTAATCTCCATGGTACCAGAGCAGCATCCGTCTACAACGACTTTGATGCTGCGACCATGGAGGAAGCCGGCGATCCATTTGCAGAGCCTCTCGGGGACTCCATACGATGGTAGCTTCGATAGAAGGGCCCTATGCCAGACCCTGTCGAATGCCTTCGCGATGTCCAGGCTGTACGCCAAAGCTTCACCCCCACCCTCCAAGGCCTATGCCCAGCGATGAGTGAAGTACACGAGAAGATCACCAGCAGATCGGCCTTGACGAAAGCCGTATTGGCGCTCACTGATCACCTGGTGATCCTCAAGGTACTGCAGAAGTCGGCGGTTGATAACTCTCTCCAGTACCCTGGAGAGCAGGGATGTTATCGCGATTGGCCTGTAATTCGACGGGTCCGACCGATTACCCCTTTTGGGAATAGGTTGAATATGGGCTACCTTCCACGAAGTAGGATTCCGGCCTACACGACTTATGGACGTCTAGTAGCAGCAGCTCCTGCCTGACCGCAGGTTGGGTAATGTGGATTTCAGGCATGGAGCTTTCACACCGAGATGGTGGGTGGTGTGGCCGTTCTGGCGTCCAAAGTCGAGTTTGAGGCAAAGAGTTGGCCCAAAAGATCGGCTTTCTCTTTGGCACTATGGGCCAAATTGCCGTCCAGTTTCCGCAGTGTTGGGAGACTAGACTGGCGAAGTTGCCCTGTACTACCTTGGCAAGCGACCAGAAAGCTTGGCTCCCATTCTGATAGCTTGCAAGTCGCTCGCCAATGCTGGCAATGTGTTCTGCCTTGACTTCGGCAATAGCCCTCTTGTTGGACCTGGAAGCAGCATTAAATTTCCGCTTCTCTTCTTTGGCGCTCGGATCCTGACTTTTCCTGGCCCTATTCCAGGCCAGGTATGTGGACTGCTTCTGCAGCCGTCCTACAGGCTTTGCTAAACCATGGATGGCTGCGACCGCCAACCGGTATTTTGGTGCTGGGGATGAATAATTCTATCGCCATAATTACCGCTTCCGTGAAGCATCCGCACAGACGTCAGGGTCCCTAGAGGAGCAGCATAGCTGCTTCCTAGGGTAGGACGCGGAGAACTCGCGAAGTCCATCCCAATCTGCTGACTTATACTGCCAGATTCTACGAGACCCATTCGCTGGAATGCGATTGGTTCTCGCAACAGGGGCAGTGCAGTGGACCAGGCAGTGATTGGATGATCCTAAACCACCACCGGGTATCCGTGTGAATTTGTAGTCAGCAGAAGGTCCATCAAGGAGGGCTCATGACTCTCAATATCTGGGACACGGGTAGGCTGTGTTACCAGTTGAGAGAGACCATAGGCCGAAGCCATATTGAAGAGTTGCCGACCCGGGAGGTCAGTGGTCCGGGACCAAAACCACTCTATGTGGTGAGCATTGAAGTCACCAAGGACCACCACCTCCGCAGATGGAAATTTTGAGCTGACACGAAACACGGAAGGGCCCCCGGTGCCCCTCCCCCTGTGAGTAACCGTCGGGTCCCCACCGGTCTCCTACTCCGCCACGACGGCAACTCCACGGGGTTTTCGCCGGTTGGCGGGACAGCCTCACGAGGTAGGATTTTCCTGGGTTCGGGTTCCCTACTGACCGGCAGGTTGCCGGCGAACCATTCTCACCGGGTCTGCCTGTACTCCGCAAAATTTTAAATCATATCGTTACTTATGATGAAAAATAAATCGCGTACAATAGTCGGAAACGCACATAACAATGGTTGAACCTAGGAAAATTTAAACAGGAGAACGTAAATTGAGTCAGAAAAAGTTGGTAGACTAGTACTGATGTCATCCACTACTGCATCCTAAATCTGACCAAACGATTATGGCATATCTGTATTGTCAATAAATGGAAACCATGATGACAAGCTAGCCTTTAAAAAAATGGGATTGGTCAATCATCTAACCCACTGCTGCTTCAGGGCCACGCTAGACTACACGCTGTACAATAGACGGTCGCTAAATTAGAGGAGTTGCGGTTGGAATATATCCAACACCCACTATACGTCCCGGGCCTTGCTTCAGCAAATTACCACTTTCCCTCGGAATTTGAACTACTTCTTGCAAGGAAAAAAGTTTAAACTTGATGAGGCTGTCAAAATCGCCTTTAAAGGTTTTATTGATTCTCGCTGCCACAATTTTTAATGAACTACCAATAAAATAGTGAAAGTGCAGAGATAAAAATGGTTCTTACTTTTTAATTGATTATTAAACAATTTCATTTAAAAAAAACTGTTTGTTTTTTCTGTACATAACGTTAAATTCATATGTAAGGACCTATTAGATATTTTGTTCTAAGTCTCTAGTCTACGATTGTGTCTTAAAATTTGTCTTCATTATATTTATCTCTACGTCATGCGACAAAATGTGTCTAGACGTTACCGGTCCTTGAAATTGAATACTCAAATTTTGTTCAACTGTCAATTATATAGGAGCACCACTTGGCAGTTTCCTACTGCTACATACCTACTTAACGTATTAGACATCGACATGATCCTGCTGGTTCACACAAACCGTGGAGTGAGCCCCCAGTGCCCCGCAGGTGTGGTGCGTGGCGGCGACGGCGGCGGGCGGCGCGGTGGCCGTGTTCCCGCGCCGCGCGCCCCCGCCCCCCGCGTCCCCCGCGCCCGCGCGCCACTCGCGCGCCGCCGCCCCGCGCGCGCCGCCCGCGCCGCCGCACGCGCTCGCGCTCGCCGCCCTCTGTGGGCTGCGTCTGCCGCGCCGGTAAGTGCCGCGCCGGTAAGTGCCGCGCCGGTAAGTGCCGCGCCGGGAAGTGCCGTGGAGTACCACTCCGACAACGACGAGAACCAAATCTTTTTTCACCTTGTTAACGAAATATCTGTTGTGACAACAAAACTGTAGCTCTTGTAAAACTTTTCAATTGTTAACTGTTATCTCAATTTGGATGAAGAAACAAAATTTATCGTCAAATAAATATAAACTTGAAGGAGTCGATGTACTCGTATAACTATTATAAAACTTAATTGAATAACTGGTTTAACAATAAAATATTATATAGTCTACATCTAATAATAATTACTTTCAGTGCCTAGTATTAAATACTTCAATTTGCACTTCATCCAAATTGAAAAGATGAACTGAACTCACATCGATATCTTTTCCATATCTTCCAAAAACCTATCTCCATTAGAAGGTAGTGAACCTATCCCATAAAGAAATAATAAGAAACAGGTGAAATTACTGGTGATCTGACTCCATATTGCCTGAACTCGTCCAGATGGCACACAACTCGTTAATGAACCGTCCGCATTGGATCCCTCGTATCTCTCACCTGTCTATCCTCTATTCTAAGTCTTCGTAGTCCTTCGTGTGTAAGTAACATTTGTGACGTAGCGTGTCTGTACTTATACGTATATTTAATGTGGCACGTTCGCTGCGGCCGAAATCTCTGCCGCGTTCTTAGCAAGCAAACTAACTGACTATTGGTAAACAAAAAAAAAATTGAACTCATTTTTATGAAAGTCAATTCTATAACAATCATTGTAAAATATAATATAAACATTTTTGAACAGTGCTTCACACAAAATAGCTTTATTAGTCGTTCATTTTGCCTAATAGTCTATTCGCTGAAGAAGATTTAATTTTTGATAAAAACGCCGTTGAATTTTGGTATCAGGCAATTGGATATCGAATCATTCTGTAAGCATTAAAAAAATCTTAAGTTTCTTCACATTTATTTTATTTCCTTCTCAGTTATTCCGTGTCAGAAGCTGATAATGGGTCGCATACAGTTTGCTTGCTTAGACTGTACTTATATTAACCTCAATCTGTATCCTCTAATAGAACCGATTTACATTAATCTGTTACGTTTAACTTTGTCTCGTTTGTAGCGGACGTGTTTGGCCTAAGATTAATCTATACCTACATTTTCTACGTCCACTTGTTGTTATACTATTTCTATGTTCTTACCGTTCCTGTCTGTACCAACCTGTCTTTCTACTCGTACGTCCTCATCATTTCTCACACGTAATTTAGAAACAGGAATCAAATGTGCCAAATTGTTGATATTTTATAATAGATTTTTCTTATATTGATCATAGATGTTATGTATATTATGTTCATAATTGTAATGAAATGTGAATTATTAGAGCATTGAACACCAAAAAGTTAGGATAAGGCGAGTGTTGCGATGTGTGACGCGAGCGATACTACGCTAGCGTAACTATTATATATTTTATATAGATGTCAAATTCTTAATATAAAACATAATATAAAAGTGTATGATAGCTTCACTGATCGTGTATATTTCGATGTCAATTTTAGGCGTCCGTTTAGATCGGCCGCATTTTTGTATGAACGAAGTAATCATAATATTTGCTACGACAAGTTTTGCAACAATTTAGTAGCCGTAAGTGTACAATGTTTATCGAATGTTCGATGTTACGTCGGCGTTGGCTCTTAACGTTAGTTTCCTTAAATTGTGTTTTGTTTTACTTTTTCGATATGGTTGGACTCTCCGTGTCTGGGCGGCGTGCGTGCATAGACACCTGCACATTCCGATTTAGTTAAAAATACTAAAAACAAAACAATCATGTACACATGCATCCATGCTTACATGCTTGTCTGCTTACATGCGTATGTGCTTGCATATCTAGGGTGCATACATACGCGCGTGTTTACCTGTGATTCGCATACAAATGCGTGTGTGCTTACATACCTATGTGCTAGCGTGTATGCATGAGTACATGCGTGTGTATATGATCGTATATGCATGCATGCTCCTTTAGTTGTTGTTGTTGTTAAGACTATAGACATGAAGGAACTCGGGTTCATCTCATCACGTCTCTTATCTCGTCAATATTACAAAACTATTTGTCGTTAGTTTAATTAGATGTAGCGAGATGTATTTTTGTATCGTCTCCGAGCGTTTTATCGTCAATTGGACAATGAGTTTGGAATATATTTAAACATGAAGGCGTTGTTTATTTAAAGTACCTGGTTATTTGGAATACTGAATGTTCCGTCCATCGGCTCGTTATAGGCCTGTACCTGGTTAAGGACCGGAGTTTATGTTCGTGTGTGTTCACAGACACACACATACATACGTCCCTCGCTAATGATGTTCTGCTGTTATACGTAGTGACACCATGTAGAAGTCAATCCATTTTGGTTGCTTTCTTATATTTCAAGAGCTACTACTTTTGAATCAGTGATCAAATGGCAACGAAAAATGTTTACTATTAATAGGAGCAGGAGTTACTGGTTTACGTTGTTTTGATAATCTATGAGTATCTGTACGAGGCTTCTCCCATTACAGATGTGTGCGATTAATCTTATTCAACTAGCTGGGTAAAGATATAAATAAAATAAATATATATCACGTACCAGCGATAAGCGGGAGCCTTATT
The DNA here is from genome assembly GCA_948253155.1 of Leucoma salicis. Taxonomy (NCBI): domain Eukaryota; kingdom Metazoa; phylum Arthropoda; class Insecta; order Lepidoptera; family Erebidae; genus Leucoma; species Leucoma salicis. Next base: position 237,585 of record OX411830.1, read on the forward strand.
CGACATCTTTATTTTATTTCACTAAATATGTGTATATTAGGTAGTCTATTAAATATCCTCATTTTACTATAATAAAACTATAAAACTCTTTTTCGATATATTTTCCATATTTTTTGTTGTGTAGACAGGTGAGAGTAACTTATCAACTCTCACCTGTCTGACGGTTACCTGTCTACTGTTGGGTTGGTTTATTCATGATCATTATTACGAGTTTAAAAAGTAACAAAAATAACTACTTTGAGTGATTTAAGAAATCAGACATCACTATCATTGTATGAACTAAAACAAGTTTCAGAAAAACTTGTCCAGTATTCAGCCCTCTCTATATAAGGAAACATGTCAATAAGGAAAATTGGATGGAACATACCTTATGTAGGGTCTCCAGCAGTCTCTAACGACCCGACAACTATTTGATTGATTGGTCTACTATAACTGTTAGAACCTTGTATAGTTCAGTCCCGCGTGATCACACATCACCGATACTCAGAAAGCTTCATTCAATAGTCGATTATCTTTGAATATTTGGTGTCAATACATTATTTACTAATAGATGCGCATACATAATAGGGATTACAAAACCGATATTGTATTTAGAAAGAGGTGTTTTATTGTAGGTAACAAGTGTATTTTAGAATTAGTTATTTTAATTACTAAGAACACGTTTAAAATATTTGTTCAAACAACAGCACACTATGTTGTGACCGCACAGTGAATCGATTAAACTGCGAAAATCGATTATCTCAACAATTGTAACGGGTATGAAGAATAGTACAGCCATATTTGTAAAACCGGTTTTGTGACCCTTATATCAAATGTCGTCATATTATTATATAGATTTACTTATATTTGTGTACCTTATTTACTTTGATAAGTATTATACATAATACATTCATCGCAATGTGTTTTGCAAACTCGTATACCGGATAAAATAAAATATATTAAAACACATTCAGACTTTCATTTAAATGGAAACCTTTTGCTGATTAAATATATTTCTTATGTTCTTTTAGATAAGACTCAAATTACGTAGGGAGAACATTTCTTGGTTTTAATAAAATTAATTTAACTAAGGGTGCGTACAGAGTCAGCGTTGCGTAAAATAGATCTGAATAAAGAGCAGTTCAGGATATACATAATATATTTTTACTTAGTATGTAGATATCCTTAAGAGCCATTACGCACTGTCAACTAGTCGTCGGCGACTCGGTCTCTCAGCGACCAAAACATAAGCAACTAGGGCCAGGTGACCAAGCCGAGCGATCGGCGTGTTATTGCTGTATGTATCAGTAGGTACTTTGATGACAAGGTTTTTACGACAGTAGCTCACAGTGCCAATGCGTCCATTTGAAGCCGTGGCTCCTATTGGTTGCCGGTGACTGGCAGTCGCTCGTGCGTTACCACTACGCGGTGAGTCACGGGGGGGACAGTTCCCTTTATTACAGGTAAGTTCCTTACAAAAGCGCCACCTTTATCACCGCTCCAAAATTTATTACATTACAATGATATCAAACTAAGAGATATTGACATATACGGCCCTAGATGTCGCTAGTGTGGCAATTTTAAATGTCGCAATCATTGTTCGCAGTTGATGTTTATAACATACAGCCACAAAATTATAGCGATTATATTTTCCTATGTGAAACTAGCGATGTCGATTAAGTCGATTTTACCTATTTGTCATCTTTTTGGATAAATATGAAATAATTAAAATTATATGAAGTCCATGCTATTGCAATGTATAGTATATAGCTATATAGAGAGCTATATATATATAGATACATTCGCTACCAGCGCGTATTGCGGAGCGGAAATCCAGATGGCACTTCAAATTGGATCCGTAAGAGGGCTCTCTTTTCCTGTAGTATTACTTTACTCTTTGCGTCGAGTCGCCCGGGCGACCAGCAAGCAATCAAGTGCGTAAACATAAAATATAATATATTAAACTATAGTAAGTCACAGTCGCCGACCGAGTTGCCGGTGACTAGTCGCCGACCGAGTTGCCGGCGACTAGTCGACAGTGCGGATTGGCTCTAATAGTCCTCACTATGTTTGTTACTACTGAACTGAACTAATCATCTTTGCGTCTCACTTTTCTTCCCGGAAAAAAATATGGTTCCTGAGGGACCGTTTTTTTTTTACTTAGAATATAATGAATGTGCTGTAGAGTGACTTATTTATATTCTGAAGTCTATGCGGACAGAGTCGCGGGTACAATCTAATATTTAGTAAAGTAAATGGTACGTAAGTATGTCGCCAGTGATTACTGACTGGTGACGGAAAACTGAGGAACTCCTGAGAGAATTTCGCGACGTTAACTCTGCGGACTCTTACTGAAACAGCGGGGTGGATTGCAGTCTCTCTCTCTCTCTCTCTCTCTCTCTATGGAGTATTCAAGTAAGGTCAAAGCTCTCAAGTTCGATCATCAAACTTCGAAAACATTTATGCTTATCTGGCTTTGATTTTCAAAAAAGCTTTCCTGTCGGTACTTAATTTGTTCACCATAATACATCCGACATAAACTACCTAATAAGATGGTAAGAAGGAATGTGATGGAAATTAACTATTGTGGATGCGACCTTTGTTAACGGTAGAACGTGGATGGTGGTAGATCCACGAGGTCCGGGTTCGAGTCTATAATACTTTTTTTATACTACGAGAGCGGCAAACAAGAACACTGCACACCTAACAGTAAGTGGTTACCAGGTTGCGAGCCGTATGCTCATTAGCCACCCGAGTAGTGTTAAAAAAACACGAAATATAATATTAAAGTAAAATGATTCTTAAACAATAAATGAGATCATTGTTTGTTTGTTTGGGGGCAAAATGCTCAATGTAATGTTATCGGTGAATAAGTTATAAATAGACGATAACTAGACGTTATCGTCTATATATAACTATTAATCGATTCAATCGACACTCGATCTGAAATTTGATTAAAAAGAGAGGTAGCAGGTTCGGGGATTCATTAAATTTGTAATTTTTATAATCCTATAATTTTATTGTAAAAAATATGGTCGGGAATCATCCGTGCGGTGGTGCACTAAGATTACAAAGTTAGTGTCACCACGCCATTTATTCCCGCGGATGTCGGAGAGAAGTAAGTAATTATCACTGATTGCATTATTGGCGGTAGGGTTTGTACTAGTGGTGGTTAATATATCATATAGCAATATTAAGAACCCTGCTTAATATACATAACATATAGCAAATGATATCGTGGCTCTCTCTTCTTGCTATATGCTTAATCGCACTCTGAACATCGCGCTTCACAACGCATCGCAGAAAACGCAAGTAGCAAGCGGCGGCGCCAGCGGCCAGTCGTCGCATGCTATGCTAGCCATTGTTATCGGTTGTGCGCGTAATTTGCGATCTCGGGCGCCTCACGTAATAATATCCATCCATCAGCCTTACGAAGTCCACTCCTGGACATAGGCCTCCCCAAGAGAACGCAACAACATGTGTTTCGCTCATATGGGGGATAATGCCGTAATCGCCACGCTTGGCAGACGGGTTGGCGATCGCAGTGGATGTTCTTAGTACTCGAGGGAGTGCTGCTGCCCGCTCCCCCGGTATTCCCTCAGTCGGCTCTTACGACTCCCATGGGTGGAGAGGGGTGGGACAATTTTAAAGCCGGCCCACACGGCTAACGTAATAATATACCTACGCTAATTATTCGCTTCGTTTTTTTAGTGTAAATAGTGATAGGACACACAATATTGAATTATTGACTATAAATTGTTTGTGTGGAAGATTGATTGAGTAATAATATTAATATGTACATAGTTGATTTTTGTACATACAATCAATGAACGTTTAAATACGACTATAATGGCTTTGCATACTAACTTATTTCTTAACAACACAACCAGTCGGTTATAGACAGTCCTAATTCTGAAAAGTATGAAGGAAAGTTCATTGATTTTTTTTAATGTTCCATTTTTATCGTAATAAATTAGCAAACGCGGTGTAATTTTTATTTTTCTTATTTATTTTATTTATTTGAGGTTTTAGCCATACATTGACTATATCACCCCGTAAATTAAATCAACAATGACAACATAAAACGGCAACAAAGTCGAAATAAGTAGGTACTGTAATATATTTATAAGAGGTGATCCTTTTCGAGGTTGCCTAATTTTTTAAAGAAAATAACAGAAAATTCAAATTTAATGGAGAATGTTTATTATCATTTCAAAGAACATTCTCTGGCATTTATTTTTTGAAGACTATATCTATCAAATGTTGGCCGTAGCTACGTCGCAGATGGTCCATCCGTTGAGTCCAATTTTCGATGACTCGTTCGAGCATTTCGCAGCTGCAGTGTGACAATTAGCTTCCTAGATAAATTAGTTTTATGAAACCACGGGTAGCGAGGAAGTTCACACTGGATCGTTTTAAACCAAATTCCTTTCGTACGCGATCTTTCATCAAAATATTCACTCCACTGGAGGTGACATATTTCTTTAACTTTAAATAGTATTTCATCATGTGTGGGTAGAAAAATAAATGGAATACCGTCACCGACGGCCTGACGAGCCGCAGAGTCTGCTTCCTCGTTACCAGTGATGCCAATATGGGAAGGGACCCATTGAATAATAATAGTTTGCTTACTAGATCTGCGGATTTTTAGGATTGTATCTAGGATGGTGTAGGCTACCGGGAGGCCTCGACTATTCGAGGTTAACCGAGCCAAATGTAGGAGTGCACTCTTCGAATTGGAATATATAATAATAGACGTCCAAGGTTGATATGACCTTGGACGTCTATCATCTAAGTCCACCCGTGATCATGAATGCTGTAAAGTATTCGAAACGTCGGGATGGTAGTAAAATCAAGTAAACGCGATAGATTCCGTAAACGTAGTTTTATTTCAAAAAGCTTATTAGATGTATGGATGGATACATTTTTGAATTGCGAATGAGTGGCTACTAACATAGGCAATTTCTTTCTTGTCCAGTATCTAAGATTACAGTGACATTCTAATTCTTCAATCACTTTTATACTCATGTTATTAGCTAACGATCTGGCCTTTAGCCAAACAAACAAAAAAGTTTATAACAAAGTCATCGGCGTATTGCGATACAAAAACCTGATGTATAGTACGACAAACTTTAGCTGTTGCTATGTTAAAAAGTATTGGTGATAATGGATCGCCTTGAGCAATACCCATTCCTGTACTTCTCTTAAGATAGGTTTGATCATCAATTTGTATTATGAGCATTCTTTCACGTACACTTTCCCACAGACAATTACACAAACGAGAGCCCATCCCAAGACTATCAAGTATATTCAAAAGGCTGGATAGATTTAAGCTATTGTAAGCTTCATCAATATCTATAAAACAAGCAACAGTGGGAGTCCCTTTTAAAAAGCCGATCTGTATACGTGAAACAATTCTAGACAGATTATCCAAGCTTGATTGAGATCTTCGAAAGCCTACTGTTTCATCTGAGATTAAGCTATTTTTCTCAAGGAACCAATTCAAAATTCAAAAATCTTTATTTCATAGGCCTATTAAATAGCACTTAAAAGCAACCTAGGCGTTTCGCAATAATCGTATGCAGTATTTTGCATAGGCAAGAAATCAATGCTATAGGTCTCATTCCAGATGAAATATCGCCCCCTGGTTTTGGTATAGGCACTATGCTTACTCCTTTATCCCTCGTATCTCTCACCTGTCTATCCTCTATTCTAAGTCTTCGTAGTCCTTCGTGTGTAAGTAACATTTGTGACGTAGCGTGTCTGTACTTATACGTATATTTAATGTGGCACGTTCGCTGCGGCCGAAATCTCTGCCGCGTTCTTAGCAAGCAAACTAACTGACTGTTGGTAAACAAAAAAAAAATTGAACTCATTTTTATGAAAGTCAATTCTATAACAATCGTTGTAAAATATAATATAAACATTTTTGAACAGTGCTTCACACAAAATAGCTTTATTAGTCGTTCATTTTGCCTAATAGTCTATTCGCTGAAGAAGATTTAATTTTTGATCAAAACGCCGTTGAATTTTGGTATCAGGCATTTGGATATCGAATCATTCTGTAAGCATTAAAAAAATCTTAAGTTTCTTCACATTTATTTTATTTCCTTCTCAGTTATTCCGTGTCAGAAGCTGATAATGGGTCGCATACAGTTTGCTTGCTTAGACTGTACTTATATTAACCTCAATCTGTATCCTCTAATAGAACCGATTTACATTAATCTGTTACGTTTAACTTTGTCTCGTTTGTAGCGGACGTGTTTGGCCTAAGATTAATCTATACCTACATTTTCTACGTCCACTTGTTGTTATACTATTTCTATGTTCTTACCGTTCCTGTCTGTACCAACCTGTCTTTCTACTCGTACGTCCTCATCATTTCTTACACGTAATTTAGAAACAGGAATCAAATGTGCCAAATTGTTGATATTTTATAATAGATTTTTCTTATATTGATCATAGATGTTATGTATATTATGTTCATAATTGTAATGAAATGTGAATTATTAGAGCATTGAACACCAAAAAGTTAGGATAAGGCGAGTGTTGCGATGTGTGACGCGAGCGATACTACGCTAGCGTAACTATTATATATTTTATATAGATGTCAAATTCTTAATATAAAACATAATATAAAAGTGTATGATAGCTTCACTGATCGTGTATATTTCGATGTCAATTTTAGGCGTCCGTTTAGATCGGCCGCATTTTTGTATGAACGAAGTAATCATAATATTTGCTACGACAAGTTTTGCAACAATTTAGTAGCCGTAAGTGTACAATGTTTATCGAATGTTCGATGTTACGTCGGCGTTGGCTCTTAACGTTAGTTTCCTTAAATTGTGTTTTGTTTTACTTTTTCGATATGGTTGGACTCTCCGTGTCTGGGCGGCGTGCGTGCATAGACACCTGCACATTCCGATTTAGTTAAAAATACTAAAAACAAAACAATCATGTACACATGCATCCATGCTTACATGCTTGTCTGCTTACATGCGTATGTGCTTGCATATCTAGGGTGCATACATACGCGCGTGTTTACCTGTGATTCGCATACAAATGCGTGTGTGCTTACATACCTATGTGCTAGCGTGTATGCATGAGTACATGCGTGTGTATATGGGCGTATATGCATGCATGCTCCTTTAGTTGTTGTTGTTGTTAAGACTATAGACATGAAGGAACTCGGGTTCATCTCATCACATCTCTTATCTCGTCAATATTACAAAACTATTTGTCGTTAGTTTAATTAGATGTAGCGAGATGTATTTTTGTATCGTCTCCGAGCGTTTTATCGTCAATTGGACAATGAGTTTGGAATATATTTAAACATGAAGGCGTTGTTTATTTAAAGTACCTGGTTATTTGGAATACTGAATGTTCCGTCCATCGGCTCGTTATAGGCCTGTACCTGGTTAAGGACCGGAGTTTATGTTCGTGTGTGTTCACAGACACACACATACATACGTCCCTCGCTAATGATGTTCTGCTGTTATACGTAGTGACACCATGTAGAAGTCAATCCATTTTGGTTGCTTTCTTATATTTCAAGAGCTACTACTTTTGAATCAGTGATCAAATGGCAACGAAAAATGTTTACTATTAATAGGAGCAAACGAGTTACTGGTTTACGTTGTTTTGATAATCTATGAGTATCTGTACGAGGCTTCTCCCATTACAGATGTGTGCGATTAATCTTATTCAACTAGCTGGGTAAAGATATAAATAAAATAAATATATATCACGTACCAGCGATAAGCGGGAGCCTTATTCGACATCTTTATTTTATTTCACTAAATATGTGTATATTAGGTAGTCTATTAAATATCCTCATTTTACTATAATAAAACTATAAAACTCTTTTTCGATATATTTTCCATATTTTTTGTTGTGTAGACAGGTGAGAGTAACTTATCAACTCTCACCTGTCTGACGGTTACCTGTCTACTGTTGGGTTGGTTTATTCATGATCATTATTACGAGTTTAAAAAGTAACAAAAATAACTACTTTGAGTGATTTAAGAAATCAGACATCACTATCATTGTATGAACTAAAACAAGTTTCAGAAAAACTTGTCCAGTATTCAGCCCTCTCTATATAAGGAAACATGTCAATAAGGAAAATTGGATGGAACATACCTTATGTAGGGTCTCCAGCAGTCTCTAACGACCCGACAACTATTTGATTGATTGGTCTACTATAACTGTTAGAACCTTGTATAGTTCAGTCCCGCGTGATCACACATCACCGATACTCAGAAAGCTTCATTCAATAGTCGATTATCTTTGAATATTTGGTGTCAATACATTATTTACTAATAGATGCGCATACATAATAGGGATTACAAAACCGATATTGTATTTAGAAAGAGGTGTTTTATTGTAGGTAACAAGTGTATTTTAGAATTAGTTATTTTAATTACTAAGAACACGTTTAAAATATTTGTTCAAACAACAGCACACTATGTTGTGACCGCACAGTGAATCGATTAAACTGCGAAAATCGATTATCTCAACAATTGTAACGGGTATGAAGAATAGTACAGCCATATTTGTAAAACCGGTTTTGTGACCCTTATATCAAATGTCGTCATATTATTATATAGATTTACTTATATTTGTGTACCTTATTTACTTTGATAAGTATTATACATAATACATTCATCGCAATGTGTTTTGCAAACTCGTATACCGGATAAAATAAAATATATTAAAACACATTCAGACTTTCATTTAAATGGAAACCTTTTGCTGATTAAATATATTTCTTATGTTCTTTTAGATAAGACTCAAATTACGTAGGGAGAACATTTCTTGGTTTTAATAAAATTAATTTAACTAAGGGTGCGTACAGAGTCAGCGTTGCGTAAAATAGATCTGAATAAAGAGCAGTTCAGGATATACATAATATATTTTTACTTAGTATGTAGATATCCTTAAGAGCCATTACGCACTGTCAACTAGTCGTCGGCGACTCGGTCTCTCAGCGACCAAAACATAAGCAACTAGGGCCAGGTGACCAAGCCGAGCGATCGGCGTGTTATTGCTGTATGTATCAGTAGGTACTTTGATGACAAGGTTTTTACGACAGTAGCTCACAGTGCCAATGCGTCCATTTGAAGCCGTGGCTCCTATTGGTTGCCGGTGACTGGCAGTCGCTCGTGCGTTACCACTACGCGGTGAGTCACGGGGGGGACAGTTCCCTTTATTACAGGTAAGTTCCTTACAAAAGCGCCACCTTTATCACCGCTCCAAAATTTATTACATTACAATGATATCAAACTAAGAGATATTGACATATACGGCCCTAGATGTCGCTAGTGTGGCAATTTTAAATGTCGCAATCATTGTTCGCAGTTGATGTTTATAACATACAGCCACAAAATTATAGCGATTATATTTTCCTATGTGAAACTAGCGATGTCGATTAAGTCGATTTTACCTATTTGTCATCTTTTTGGATAAATATGAAATAATTAAAATTATATGAAGTCCATGCTATTGCAATGTATAGTATATAGCTATATAGAGAGCTATATATATATAGATACATTCGCTACCAGCGCGTATTGCGGAGCGGAAATCCAGATGGCACTTCAAATTGGATCCGTAAGAGGGCTCTCTTTTCCTGTAGTATTACTTTACTCTTTGCGTCGAGTCGCCCGGGCGACCAGCAAGCAATCAAGTGCGTAAACATAAAATATAATATATTAAACTATAGTAAGTCACAGTCGCCGACCGAGTTGCCGGTGACTAGTCGCCGACCGAGTTGCCGGCGACTAGTCGACAGTGCGGATTGGCTCTAATAGTCCTCACTATGTTTGTTACTACTGAACTGAACTAATCATCTTTGCGTCTCACTTTTCTTCCCGGAAAAAAATATGGTTCCTGAGGGACCGTTTTTTTTTACTTAGAATATAATGAATGTGCTGTAGAGTGACTTATTTATATTCTGAAGTCTATGCGGACAGAGTCGCGGGTACAATCTAATATTTAGTAAAGTAAATGGTACGTAAGTATGTCGCCAGTGATTACTGACTGGTGACGGAAAACTGAGGAACTCCTGAGAGAATTTCGCGACGTTAACTCTGCGGACTCTTACTGAAACAGCGGGGTGGATTGCAGTCTCTCTCTCTCTCTCTCTCTCTCTCTCTATGGAGTATTCAAGTAAGGTCAAAGCTCTCAAGTTCGATCATCAAACTTCGAAAACATTTATGCTTATCTGGCTTTGATTTTCAAAAAAGCTTTCCTGTCGGTACTTAATTTGTTCACCATAATACATCCGACATAAACTACCTAATAAGATGGTAAGAAGGAATGTGATGGAAATTAACTATTGTGGATGCGACCTTTGTTAACGGTAGAACGTGGATGGTGGTAGATCCACGAGGTCCGGGTTCGAGTCTATAATACTTTTTTTATACTACGAGAGCGGCAAACAAGAACACTGCACACCTAACAGTAAGTGGTTACCAGGTTGCGAGCCGTATGCTCATTAGCCACCCGAGTAGTGTTAAAAAAACACGAAATATAATATTAAAGTAAAATGATTCTTAAACAATAAATGAGATCATTGTTTGTTTGTTTGGGGGCAAAATGCTCAATGTAATGTTATCGGTGAATAAGTTATAAATAGACGATAACTAGACGTTATCGTCTATATATAACTATTAATCGATTCAATCGACACTCGATCTGAAATTTGATTAAAAAGAGAGGTAGCAGGTTCGGGGATTCATTAAATTTGTAATTTTTATAATCCTATAATTTTATTGTAAAAAATATGGTCGGGAATCATCCGTGCGGTGGTGCACTAAGATTACAAAGTTAGTGTCACCACGCCATTTATTCCCGCGGATGTCGGAGAGAAGTAAGTAATTATCACTGATTGCATTATTGGCGGTAGGGTTTGTACTAGTGGTGGTTAATATATCATATAGCAATATTAAGAACCCTGCTTAATATACATAACATATAGCAAATGATATCGTGGCTCTCTCTTCTTGCTATATGCTTAATCGCACTCTGAACATCGCGCTTCACAACGCATCGCAGAAAACGCAAGTAGCAAGCGGCGGCGCCAGCGGCCAGTCGTCGCATGCTATGCTAGCCATTGTTATCGGTTGTGCGCGTAATTTGCGATCTCGGGCGCCTCACGTAATAATATCCATCCATCAGCCTTACGAAGTCCACTCCTGGACATAGGCCTCCCCAAGAGAACGCAACAACATGTGTTTCGCTCATATGGGGGATAATGCCGTAATCGCCACGCTTGGCAGACGGGTTGGCGATCGCAGTGGATGTTCTTAGTACTCGAGGGAGTGCTGCTGCCCGCTCCCCCGGTATTCCCTCAGTCGGCTCTTACGACTCCCATGGGTGGAGAGGGGTGGGACAATTTTAAAGCCGGCCCACACGGCTAACGTAATAATATACCTACGCTAATTATTCGCTTCGTTTTTTTAGTGTAAATAGTGATAGGACACACAATATTGAATTATTGACTATAAATTGTTTGTGTGGAAGATTGATTGAGTAATAATATTAATATGTACATAGTTGATTTTTGTACATACAATCAATGAACGTTTAAATACGACTATAATGGCTTTGCATACTAACTTATTTCTTAACAACACAACCAGTCGGTTATAGACAGTCCTAATTCTGAAAAGTATGAAGGAAAGTTCATTGATTTTTTTTAATGTTCCATTTTTATCGTAATAAATTAGCAAACGCGGTGTAATTTTTATTTTTCTTATTTATTTTATTTATTTGAGGTTTTAGCCATACATTGACTATATCACCCCGTAAATTAAATCAACAATGACAACATAAAACGGCAACAAAGTCGAAATAAGTAGGTACTGTAATATATTTATAAGAGGTGATCCTTTTCGAGGTTGCCTAATTTTTTAAAGAAAATAACAGAAAATTCAAATTTAATGGAGAATGTTTATTATCATTTCAAAGAACATTCTCTGGCATTTATTTTTTGAAGACTATATCTATCAAATGTTGGCCGTAGCTACGTCGCAGATGGTCCATCCGTTGAGTCCAATTTTCGATGACTCGTTCGAGCATTTCGCAGCTGCAGTGTGACAATTAGCTTCCTAGATAAATTAGTTTTATGAAACCACGGGTAGCGAGGAAGTTCACACTGGATCGTTTTAAACCAAATTCCTTTCGTACGCGATCTTTCATCAAAATATTCACTCCACTGGAGGTGACATATTTCTTTAACTTTAAATAGTATTTCATCATGTGTGGGTAGAAAAATAAATGGAATACCGTCACCGACGGCCTGACGAGCCGCAGAGTCTGCTTCCTCGTTACCAGTGATGCCAATATGGGAAGGGACCCATTGAATAATAATAGTTTGCTTACTAGATCTGCGGATTTTTAGGATTGTATCTAGGATGGTGTAGGCTACCGGGAGGCCTCGACTATTCGAGGTTAACCGAGCCAAATGTAGGAGTGCACTCTTCGAATTGGAATATATAATAATAGACGTCCAAGGTTGATATGACCTTGGACGTCTATCATCTAAGTCCACCCGTGATCATGAATGCTGTAAAGTATTCGAAACGTCGGGATGGTAGTAAAATCAAGTAAACGCGATAGATTCCGTAAACGTAGTTTTATTTCAAAAAGCTTATTAGATGTATGGATGGATACATTTTTGAATTGCGAATGAGTGGCTACTAACATAGGCAATTTCTTTCTTGTCCAGTATCTAAGATTACAGTGACATTCTAATTCTTCAATCACTTTTATACTCATGTTATTAGCTAACGATCTGGCCTTTAGCCAAACAAACAAAAAAGTTTATAACAAAGTCATCGGCGTATTGCGATACAAAAACCTGATGTATAGTACGACAAACTTTAGCTGTTGCTATGTTAAAAAGTATTGGTGATAATGGATCGCCTTGAGCAATACCCATTCCTGTACTTCTCTTAAGATAGGTTTGATCATCAATTTGTATTATGAGCATTCTTTCACGTACACTTTCCCACAGACAATTACACAAACGAGAGCCCATCCCAAGACTATCAAGTATATTCAAAAGGCTGGATAGATTTAAGCTATTGTAAGCTTCATCAATATCTATAAAACAAGCAACAGTGGGAGTCCCTTTTAAAAAGCCGATCTGTATACGTGAAACAATTCTAGACAGATTATCCAAGCTTGATTGAGATCTTCGAAAGCCTACTGTTTCATCTGAGATTAAGCTATTTTTCTCAAGGAACCAATTCAAAATTCAAAAATCTTTATTTCATAGGCCTATTAAATAGCACTTAAAAGCAACCTAGGCGTTTCGCAATAATCGTATGCAGTATTTTGCATAGGCAAGAAATCAATGCTATAGGTCTCATTCCAGATGAAATATCGCCCCCTGGTTTTGGTATAGGCACTATGCTTACTTCTCTCCACTGTTTTGGAACAAATCTGTCTAATAAGAATCTGTTGTAAAGAGAAGTAAGTGCACACTTACCAGAGTCAGGAAAATTATAGATCATAGAGTATGAAACGTTGTCCCTTCCAGGAGCTGAGTCTGATTGCTTAATGCAATTGTTTATTTCTTCTGCTGTAATTGGGCTACATAGTTCACCATTACTAGAAGTAAATCTAGGTTTGTCAGGTGAAACGAAATCAGGTGCCAATCCACATAGCAGAGTTTCACACTCATCCTTGTCTATACTTGGTCTAACAGATTGATAACCTTTAAGCCATCTCATGCGTGCCTACATTTGAGAGGATGATGTTACACCGTCCAAGCTGTCACAAAAAGCTTGCCACGATCTACGCTTTGCGCAACGGATTGCTGATCGAGCATACCTTATCTTGTTTTGTAACTCTATAAGGTTGGCAGGAGTAGTGTCTTTCTAAACTTGCTTAAAGCTAAACGTCGTTCAGCGACAGGTTCGGACAGGTCTTGTGACCAGTATGGCTTTGGAGTGAATCTGTTCGATATTATGTGGCTATTCGCAGTTTTATAGGTGGGTATAGATTGATCGGCCGCCTGGTTTTATTTTGCGCTAAAATCGTCATATGCCGTTTGATTATCTGTCTCAGCTTCTGTATTATATGAAGATAACATGTCTTCTAATATGAGTTTATATCTTTGTCAGCTTTTTTAAGATTCCTACGCTGCCTGGTACTAATAAACGCAGTGTTAGATATGCTAACTTTAATCATCAGATGGTCGCTGCCAAGCGTTTCATTCATAGCTTTCCATTCAAACTTAATGGCAATATCCACAGTCGACAAGCTAATGTCAGGGGAAGTTTTTTGAACAGATCCATTTACAAGTTTTAACCGTGTAGGACTCCTGTCGTTTAATGTCACAAAGCCATTGTCTAATTCACTATCTAATATAAGGTTGCCTCTAGTGTCCAATTTGGATGACCAATTCGTATGGTGCCCATTGAAATCTCCGGCTATTAATGACCTGTGATTTAGACGAGAAAATATGTAGTTCCAATGTGTAGAAGACGTACTGACATTCGGAGGGCAATAAAGAGATATTATGTTTTTGAGATGTTCACAGTTTTATAATTTCACCTGTATCAATTCCATCTGTCCATTGGGGTGGGAAGAAGAGTCACAGATTTGTGCCTTTATGGAGCGATGGGCTAGAATTGCTACACCCCCAAAATCGTCATGGCGGTCTCTTCTGAAAATATAGTAGCCACTTATATGGAAACTGCTTTTTGGGACGAGCCTCGAATTTTCTTTTCGCTAATAAAAATAGGGCATCTCTTGGATAAAGCCATGTGTTTACGAGTACCTCTACAATTGTTACATTTGAATGATAAAGTTTCACAGTTTTCATGGTTATTTGCACGTTTTGGACAAATAATTTTCCTAGCGGGGCACATTCTAGCTATATGTATATATATCTCCAGCAATGTGAACACTGCGTAACTGGGTAACGCGTACGTTTCTAATTTAATCTTGGCATCGAATAGGTGGACACATGGTGGTAGTGATGGGCCTTTGAAACTTATTCTGATGGATTCGCTATTCTGCCACTTGCCGTCTAATGTATCCCTGCGTTTGAGCCGTTTGATGCCTAATATCTCTGTCTCACAACTCAGACTTTTAATAATTTCTTCGTCTGTGAGGTCCAGGTCAATATTTTTTATGACTCCGAAGGACTGACTCACCTCCAAAGTTCTTTGGCATTTGATTCCATTTTCATTAAATGTTTTGCAGTCTAAAAGTAAAGCAGCACTTTTCTCTTTACTAAACTGTAATAGTACTTTGTATGGGCTCACATATTTTATATTAACCACATTTTGAATATTTTGTTCTTTAATTTTGCCAATCGAAACTGTTTAGGTAATTTATCACGACCCGTCATGCTGATCTCAATTCTTTCCTCTGATACCCTTTTCGATTCATCAACGCCTGCCGCTCTGGCGAAGCACTTTCCTCCTCTACCTACATTGGTCCAAATTTCCTCCTCATCTAACCTGCGATTCCTTTTAGATATCCTTCTTGTGTCGGTCTGCTCGATGTTTCTTTCTACTTCACAGAATTCCATATCCGATTCGTCCAAATTTTTGGTGCCTCTTCTCGACTGATCATAACGCTGCATCAGAATAGCCAGGTCCATATGTCCTCTATATGCGTCATTTTCACTATCATTAAGTAATTCGAAACTATTCTCGCAGGCAATCGCATCGTGTACCATTAGCAACGGCGCGCTGAGGCGACTCGCGTGTCGCTCGAAATTAGCTTAAACCAGTTATGCGCTTATAGCGAGCACGCGTCCGGCTATAACAGGCGCCCGCGCGCGACTGTAACATTCTTATAAAGCATGTTGTTTATCCGACGCACGAGTCCAACGATAAGGTAGAAGCTGCGAGTTAACATTCTCCGAGCTTGCTTTATTCGCGTCCGCCTGCCGTAACAAACGCACTAAGCATAATAAAAAGCATGCTTTAAAAAAAGCACGTAAAATAACATGCTTAAAAAATAAAGCATATCACATTAAGCAAGTTATTGCCATATAGCAACGTTGAACACTACTGGTTGGTACCATATGAGACTACTCGCTTGCTGTCTGGCCCGAGCGGGTTGGAATCACTGTCTCCCGTGTGATCGGCCATGAAGCACGTCAGTGTGTTATTTTTGTAGCAGGAGATAGCCGCTATAATTGAGTCCAGGAGTGACGGAAACTACTTAACAGGGCAGTGGCTCGTCTGCCAGAATAAGCAATAAAAAACGACTGTTTGTTTGTTCGCACATCACAAAAAAGTTCCTGAACAGAATTTGATGATACTTTTATTTGATAAAAATCTTGCCTAGATTTAAAACTGGTATACATTTTATGCCACCACTGTGCTCGTGTACCTCAGATAAAATATAAAAACTAGGCAGAGCCGCGGGCAAAAGTTGGTTATTTTTTGAATTTGTGTTTGTCTGTCTGCCTGTATGTTTGTGCGCATCATGATG
Source organism: Leucoma salicis (assembly GCA_948253155.1). Classification (NCBI taxonomy): domain Eukaryota; kingdom Metazoa; phylum Arthropoda; class Insecta; order Lepidoptera; family Erebidae; genus Leucoma; species Leucoma salicis. The sequence goes on from OX411830.1 coordinate 254,031, forward strand.
CGTTTTTCAGTTTTTCTATGAAAATACTACTAAACAGATTTTAATGGTATTTTTTATTTGATAGCTCAAATCAAATCAAGTCTTTATTTGCGTAACATGGGTATGAGTTAAAAGTTCTTATACATTTATAAAAGTTTCACCATATTAAACCATCGCAGCGGCATGCAAAAATAGTAGGTATAATAATAATATTACAAATAAAGAATTATATCTGTTAACAAACGATTAATACAATGAACGCATTTAAAATACTAGCTCTTGATTATACTTACAAACTGGTATACCTATTTTTTATTTTGCTACTATAAATTAGCTTTTACCTCCGATGGAGCTCGGAACAAGGCTATTGTTAGAATATATAAAATCACAAAACCAAAGAACAGCCACCTAAAAATCTGCATTCAAAATATATTGGTGTCAGCTCACTGGTTATCTATATTATTCGATGGGATGTCACATGGGAGCGCGTTTAGTAACGACTCGTCGCCGTGATCCTGATATCTGCACCACAGCCGCTGACACAATACACAATAATCATATTATTATACGTGTTGTCCTTGTTCACAACCGAACTGTGAGTGGTTTGGTACTGTGTTCTATTTACGTGAAAAAAGCGAGTTATAAACTCGCTTTACTACTAACTAAACGGACTAAGAGTATGCAGTAAGTCTAATCAAGAGCTATCATAGAAAAAAAAGTTTTATAAAACCCGTGTAATGTGCGAATAAACAAACGCACATTCTAAGAACTTTAGTACGAGTGGGTGGGCTCGCGGGAAGCTTTCTTTTTCCACATTTCACAAATAATTTGTTCTTTATAATGTTTTCATGTTCAGAAACGCCCATATAGACGCTAATATATGCCATAATACAGTATTTTTTTCTCAAATATCTTACAACTAACTAACTTATCATCACGCCATTTCTCTTGCAGGGTAGGCAGAGAGAACAGAGTGCCAAGAGGCTCTATTCTTGCATACATCTCTCGCTTCCTCAACACAATCATAATTCTCTTCATACACGCTCGCCGGCCCGCTACAGCTTAAGACTACTGTCATCAATCTGGCGCGCAACACGGCGCTCTCAGTCACCATACGAAATACCACTATAGGAGTAACTACCGTAGTTACGCGCTGATCTTTTGTGAGAGGGTGGTACTTCCCCGATCGAGTTGGCCCATTAGTGCTGGGATAAGCAAGTCTTTAGGTACCACTAGAGTGCGTTACTACGATAGCTTAGCAATCCAAAGAACTTCCCGGATTGGAAGCAGGTTCAAATCCTGCTTGCTGTAAATCTCTTTTTTTATTTTCACAAACCATCTGTTCTATTAAAGTTATGTCAAATCACAAAGCAGTACACTATAGGTACGTCTGCCAGTGTAAAGGAAGCGCATAAACCATTGCAATCTGTACGTTCTTAAATTGAAGATTCCTGATAATTTCTATGTGAATACTGTAACAATACATAAACGAAGCGATCAGTGGTGACTACGTTTTCAAAAGGAGTTGTTGGATACAGTTGACACAAGATGTTGTGGCGCTCTGTGGTGAGGTCTATTAAATCCAAAAATTCACTTAAAAGGCTCAGTTGAAATAACAGCCCTTATCTGACTAATGAAGCTAATATAATCACTGTAGGACAAAAACTGAGTACCAATAATTAATACCGAATAAATAATTTATTGAATCACTAATCGCTTCCGGTTAGACCACAGCCTTACAGTATGACGAAACTTAAACACTTGACGGCTACTAGCACTTGCACATCCATTGTTCCTTTTGTTGTTCGCTAGTAATACAACTGTGTTTGCATGCGGCAATGTAGGCCTAAGTTCGCGCAAGTAGTATTAGAATCTTGTGCTTGGATGTAATTTCTTGAGAATGAAATATTTTATGACTTATTCTTAATAAAGTTGTCTTTAAAAGTTTCTAATTTTGATCGTATTAGGAAATTCAGTGCTTAAGAAAGATAGAAGATAGAATATCGAGCCGCCCCATTCCTGCTGGGAGAAGCAAGGCTCTGCTATCACTAAACTACTACTGTTTGTATTTGATTCGGCATCTTGGCTGACCGTTAAAAAATTGGGATGATTTTTTGGTTATTTATTCGATAAGTTATGTCTCAAAGCTGCCATTACATAGTACGCGAATCAAAACCGATTTAACAATTACCAGGCATGCTGTAAAATGATAATTATGTATTACCTTCAGTGAAAGAAAAATACATACAAACATGGTTATATTTTAAAGTACACACTCAATTAATATGAGAAACGAACGCTTGTGGACACAGTGTCCATTCGGATCGGTCCAATCTCATTCCAATTGCGTCAGAGGTGTTTGCTCGGCCGGAGGCGGCAATATACATCACAAGCTTTGTATTTGTCAACCAGGGGGGGGAAGCCTCTTTGTCTGTGGTACGAATGCTTACTCAGCTCAGATTATGTGAAATATAGCTTATTGAAACTTCATACCTTTTTTGAATGAAGGCTAGATCTATTTTTACATTTGTTTGTTTGTAATCGATAGGCTTTGAAAATAAGGAACTGTTTTTAAACGTTAGAGCGTTCCCGATCCGATTTTGTATCGCTTTATGGGCACACCTTCCCACATATTATGATTCTTTAACTCAGATGTGTAATTAAACTCCTTTAGTTAAGGGTTTTTATTAAAGTTAGATCATTTCCCTTGAGTTATTTTTTCGCTAAGGCCAACATTATTGCGGAGCTCTTCTCTGAACCGGTCGCGTTTTCTTGCCGGATCTTTTAAGCGAAACCACGGTCCGAATCATTACAAATTATTGCTTAAAAAGTCAAGTGCTATTCTACACCAACGCCAATATTGTTCGTAAAATTCGTGGCGTAGTCGGTAGTGTAACTGACATCCGTGGACGAGGCCGTGGGTTCGATTCCATTTGAGAATTGCCAGACTTCGTCCTTTAGAGAACCTCTCAGGCATGTAATGTAGGCTTTTAGATAACTTGTAATAAAAATCATGTATTTTTAAAAGTCGGTGCGTCAAATTGTATACCTTCGTCTCGTCAGCCCAGATGATTAATAATGGAAAAATATTAATCTACTTCTGTATTATACTCGTAAAATTACTTGTTACGTTACTGACGATCAATGTACAGCCAAAAATACTAAGACTACGAAAGCTGTTTCGAATGTAGGTATATTTTGTAACGTAAATATTCGCTAATAAAGGATTTTTGAAAATTCCAATCTTGGCGCGGTAATTGGAGGAGAAATTTTGTATGAAAGTCTCTGTTCTTTGCAGAGGGGAACATGTAAATTAAAAATACAGTTACTGAGTATAAATAACGACGCTTTTCAGCTTTTTTGCAAAATATATCCACATAATGTGGAGGATCGGGGACTGACATTTTGTAGGAGAGTATCGTTTTAATTATTGAAAATTGTAACTCTGTCTACTCTACATAAATAAACAATGAGATGATTCAGGCTTTTTGGATTTTCCCATTTTAAGGAAGAAGGGTTGAAATGAGTGAAGAAATTTAAAATGATAATGTTGGTTTTATAATAAATATGGTATTATTTACTTAATTATTTAACACGTTTTTGTATAGGTAATATTTTTATTATAAACTAGCTGACCCGGCAAACGTTGTTTTGCCATATATATGCCGGGACAAAATGTTAGGAACACACCCCGTCGTTCGCGGCATCGAACAGGGTAGTGTGGGGCCCTCACCCACTAAAGAAACCCGCCGTGTGCCGTCTCTCCCCCTTTATTGGCCGGCCACTGGAACCATGTTACATTCCTTCGGTGGTGTCTAATGCCACCCTAGCTGAGGCTGCGGGTGGATAGACCGGGGAACGTCCGGCACCCGCAAGGGAGCAAAGGTGCGACGCTCCGTGTGCGGATGCGTCGCTCAGTTGTGGGTACCCAAAAGGGTAAGCCGCCGGTGGACTACTGAAGGTATGTATAGACTCAAACCGCCGCCAGCGACTGGGGTGGCGCAAGCGTGAGTATTTGCGCCTAATGCCGCCCTAGCTGAGGCTGTGGGTGGATAGACCGGGGAACGTCCGCCACCCGCAAGGCCACCCACGAAGGTGCGACGCTCCATGTGCAGATGTGTCGCTCAGTAGAGGATACCTGAAAGGGTAAGCTGCCAACGGACCACTGAAGTAACGTAACAAAGTTTCAGTAGCCCGCCAATAAAGGTGGAGAGATGGCATACGGCGGGTTTATCTAGTGGGTGAGGGCCCTGTTTGATGCCCCGAACGACGGGGTGTGCAGATAGGAAAATTTTTTCCCGCCTTAACAAAAAAAAAGGGCTGGGTACCACAATTGGTACCCAGCCTCCCAATAGTACTCACTTGGTATCGGGCCTGAGCGGGTTGGTACCACCATCTCTCGTGTGAGCGACCATGAATCACATCGTTGCGTTTCTGTTCCCGCCAAGAGGTGGGACGAATGGTGACGTATGTACAGCGCCACCATTCATACAAAGACGGTTTAACTTTCGAGTGGAAATTCGTAACGCGTACGGGTCGGAGATACTTTGGTCTCCCGATAAATAATTATAATTCAGCCCTAGTGTCCGCGCTAAACCTATAAAAGTATTTAGTGTGTGGTGTTGTATGTACCTATCGCGCTAGTGTTGTGTCCATCAAGTGTAAATGATGATGTGTTCCACTCATAAGACATCTGTGTAAGGCAATATCAAACACTGAACTCAACCCTGGCCAAGGTATCGCGTGTGTCTGTGTGTCTTACACCCCCATTCAGCTCAAGGAAATTGGTGGTACCGTTTGCCATCAACTCACACGCAATGTCTCAACGTCAATGTTGTAGGCGGCTCTGGTGAAACGCAGGGAAGTCAGGTGAGTTCTCCAGCCTATCCTTCTTGCCACCCCAGAGCGCCACAACAGTTTCTATGTCCACCTTCCAGCTCCATTATCAGATCAGCTCCATGTTATCATAATTGTATTGTCACGCGATATACATATGCGTGAAAAATTTCAGCTCAATCGGAAACCGGGAAGTGTGTCAAATTTAACTTGCAATATTTGAACGGGACAAGTAAAATAAAAGCGTCACCACGCTAACAACCAATTTTACCCCCCCTTCGCATTCGATGTTTTACATCAAAAATAAATTTTTGGGGTGGACCACCCTTATCACTTAGGGGTATGAAAAATAGTTTACATCCTATTCTCAGACCTACTGATTATACACACAGAATTTCAGAAGAATCGGTCAAGCCGCTTCGGAGGAGAATGGCGACAAACACTGTGACACGAGAATTTGATATATTAGAATCTAATATAAAATATCTAAATACGCGAGATTCATTTAATAATTAGATGAAGCTCGCGTATTTAGATATTTTGAAATAAAAGCATTTGACATGCTTAGCCATATACAATCAACTGAATTGGCAAAGCATCTGGACGGTATCCAGGAGATGCAGGTTCAAGTCCTGCTCGTGACTGTTATTTTCGATTTCACATTTTCCACTTTGTGTTTAATGAAGATCGCGTGTTGAGCTGCTGGGACCTGCTGTTAATATAATATAACTACACTGGATATATAATCTTTGTTCAATTCGTAGAGTACATACAAGTGGATCACATCGCGCCCACCGGAGCGAGACCCTTTGTTCTCAGTAATGATTTAGAAGCACAGAAGGTTTCATCCGGCGCTTCTGTTTCAATAAAAATGAATTATTTTACAGATGTAATGAAATACACTCTATAATGAAGGTTTGTTTTTAATACGTTACTGTATAACGTAGTGGTATGATATAAATAAGCCTTTAAGGCCTTGATCAATATTGGAATATTTTGTATTTGTTATGTTTTAAATTTAAAGACAACTTTTCTTTTTTTTTTATCGCTGTGGAAATGCCTTTACGCATCCCCCCGGTGAGAAACAGGGGGTATGTAGGACTCGCCGGGTGCTCGAATCTTAATTGCGCCCGGAATACCCACTAAAACCACAGCGGCCCCTTCCACGCCTATTAGCGGGGCGCCAGAGGGTCGTCTTTCGACATTCTACTCTGACGCCCCAGGCGCATGGCCTACTGGCCACACCCTGTCGTCATCAAGGCGATGAGAGGAGGTGAGCGTAGCGACGTCTCCTTCCCCCTGACCGCCGCCGGCGGAGCGAGTCAGCGTGGGCTGACGCCTCGCGTTCCCGGCCTCCTTCCGTGCAATCACTGCCTCACAAAAGGAGGCAACGGCCGACCAGAACCCGTTGCCGCCGAGCATTTGGCTTACTACGGTCGGCAGCGACAGGTCTCCTCCAATTACCACCGACAGGGCTGGCGCTGGGGCCCCCAGGCGGGGCATTCCTCCAGAGTGTGGCACACGTCGTCAACTTGTGCGCCACACTCGTGGCATCCGGGGGCTCCTTCCCTACCAATACGGTGCAGGTACTTACCGAAACACCCGTGTCCGGTAAGCACCTGCGTCAATCAAAAACTGAGGCTGCCGTGATTTAACCAGCGGTGGAGGTGCGGTGCAACCGCCGCTAAAGTCTCCCGTCCTGCTCCGGGAGACTCCAGCTCTTCCCTCCATCGCCGGATCAACGTCCTATGGGCCGCTTCTCGTGCTCTGCCCAGACTCCTTTCGGAGAATTCTTCGCCCCTGGCACGCGCCGCAGCACGAAGCCGGTAGTCCTCCGCCAGTGCCTCGGCCTGGAGTGACTAAGGCGGGTCGCCTGCCAGTAGCGTGGCGCGGCCCAGGACACCATACGGTACCCTCTAATGGCCCTCACCGCTGACCTTCTGCGGGCGTCGCAAGAGGGTCCTATTAGGAGCGGTGAGGGCTTCCGCCCAGATTGGAGCACCATACAGCGCCATAGACCGCAGTATACCACTATAAAGTCGGCGGCAGGACGACCCTGGACCTCCAGTGTTTGGCAGAATTAACGAGCCTAGGGGCGAGCTGGGCAAAGTGCAGCCCAAAATTCCTTTTGCTATCTAGTTGCAGACCCAGATATTTCATCTGGGTCTGCAACGGCACGGCAACCCCCTGCACATGCAGGCATGCTCCTCGGGGGGGTCCTCGGCGAGGGCCATGAAACAGAAGGGCCTCGGTTTTCGACCACGAGACCCTCAGACCCAGCATACCGATCCGGTCAACGACGAGCGTGACTCCAACTTCCGCCGATCGGATGGCCTACTTGAAGCCGGCCCTCCGCACGGTGACGAGGGTATCATCTGCATAACAAACAACCTCCATCCTGGCAAGGAGCCGGCCCCGCAGGACCCAGTCGAACCCGACGTTCCACAGGATTGGGCCAAGGACGGATCCCTGTGGGACGCCGCGCTGCACCCGATGGCGGTATAGGCGCCCGTCGCCCCCCTCCCAGACCACGTGCCTCCCCTCGAGGTACGCCTCTAACAGCACCCGGAGATAGGAAGGCACTCAATGGAACCGGAGTGCCTCCTTCAGCGTCTCGTGAGGGAGACTGTTGAAGGCGTTCTCGATGTCGAGCGAAACTGCCAGAACGACCTCATTCCTGGCCACAGCTTCGGTGGTCAGGGTTTTCAGGGCGGCCAATGCGTCTATCGTAGAGCGACCCGCCTTGAATCCGAACTGCGATTCTGACAGCCCCGGCCCGACATCCTCAAGGTGCCGGACGAGACGGTCCGCGAGCACCTTCTCGAACAGTTTGGCCGTCTCGTCCAGCAGCACCAGTGGCCTATATGCGGAAGGAGAGTCAGGTGGACGATCCTCCTTCCGCAGCAAACATAAACATCCGCACTTCCATTGCTCCAGGAACCACCCCGACCTCAAACATGCGTTGAGCAGTTCCCGGAGCCTATCCTTAATATATTCGGCGGCGATGCCGAGTAACAGACCTGGAACGACGTCCGGACCGGGTGCCTTCCTTCGTCCGTGAAGGCGAGAGAGGGCTACCTCCAGTTCCATGTTAGTGACAGTAGGGATTCGTATCTCCTCTTCCACCACCGACGGAGGAGCCATTGCTGGGGGGACATGTTCCATGGAGCGCGGGAAAAGGCCCCCCACCAGCTCTGACAGGAGATCTCGTTCCTAAAGACAACACCCTGTTCTGAGGAATAATCCTTGTATCACGGGGGAGTTTAAAAAGATATAATTTCACGGACCCAAAGTACTACCTCCCGACTCAGAACACCTATCATCATTGCATTACTGGTGGTAGGGCTGAGTACCAAGTGATAGTATCGGACCCGAACGGGTTGGTACCACCGTCTCCTGTGTGACCGGTCATGAAGCACGTCATGTGGCTAGTCTGCCATCATTAGCAATAAAAAAAATGATAACGCGGCTGTATATAATATATATAATAGGTATGTTGTGTTGACCCATTAGATATTATACAATAAAAAATCAATAATGACATAAGTATGAGAAGATCACTTACAATAATATTTTACATGACAAGGTCACGGTGTCACAGCCGGGGTCTAAAAAGTGCGAATGGATATCACATCAAGTCCGTATTTCAGTAACGCGAAGGTATCGGCCGGCCGGACCGGGTCAGCGTCCGGGGCGGCCGGGGCTCCATCCAGTCGTGGCTAATACAAGGATATTGCACGTCAGCTGCTCTCTATACGATCCCATCTTCGTGCGACGTGCTTACTGGAGTAAAAAATATATTGGTTTGGACCATAGGAGACGTAACGGTAAATTAGAAGTCGTATCATCGTAAACTTTGTTTCTAGCAATTACTTTAGCTTAGCACTTTAACTGCCTCGGTGGTGTAGCGGTAGTGTATGCAACTGCTAATCATGAGGCCTCGGGTTCGATCCCCGGGTCGGGCAAAGTTATTGAGCTTTTTCCTAAAAAGAAAATTTCTCAGTAGCAGCCCGGAGTTTGGAAATGTGCCCGGTAGACGTCAATAGGCTTGCCCCCTATTACGTGTGACTCAAACATAGCTGGCGAGTCGTGGGTGTGTAATACACCTCTGCCTACCCCTTCGGGGAATAAAGGCGTGATCTATGTTTACTTTAGCTTAGCACCTAGTTGAGGAATTGGAGATTTTTTTCACTATCAAGTATGGGGCTCTTCTCCAGGTGAGAGGAATTCAGGCTGTAGGCACGGTGGTCCAGTGTCGGTTCACTGACTTTACAAGCATTTGAGAAAATATTTTGCGATGTTTTCCTACACCGAGCAATGATATTATTCGCCGTGTGGGGCCGGCCCACCCCTCTCTACCCACGGGAGTCGTAAGAGCCGACTGAGGGAATTCCGGGGGAGTGGGACGTTGAAAGGCTGATGGATGGATGGGTGGATGGGAGCAGTGATATTTTGTAAATGTGAAGATTGGTGTTAGTTAATATTTTTTGATAAATGGGACTTTTCACGTGAAGCGGATAGCAAAAATAAGTGAGGTTCTGAAATTAGTTCATATTCGGTAGTATTTTAACTAGGTACCTAATAAAGTATTTGGCGCGAAAAATGACGTTTTAATCAAACTCAATTATCAACAATATCGTTGTGCAATATATTTTAAAAATGTGAATATGATTCGAACATGAAAATGATAACGTAATGGCATTTCTAATCTCTGATTATAACGACTTCTACAGTCGTCCAGTTTGCGGTATCAGTGTGTCAATAAATTATAGGGACTAAACGTGATATATAGGCGGTGATATTAGCTCATATTAATATAGGAAACAGCTGCATCGATCGAGACAGTGGACTTTGATGTTAGTCGCTCAAAGGTTCTGGTACCATTATAATAGACATTATAAAAAGACGATACCCTCGCTTGTAAATAGTCCCTGTGTCGTGCGGGACTAACATGAAGTAGACAAACACACAGAACAACTAGCGATAGAGCCTTGCCTACCCCAGCATGAATGGGCCGAGTCCATCGGGGAAGTACCACCCTCGCACAGAAGATCAGCGTAAAACAACGGTAGTTACTCCTACATTTGTGTTTCGTATGGTGAGAGAGAGCGCCAGGAGCCCAAAACCCCCTTCCTATCATCTCCTTAATATCCCTCCTATCCTTTTCCTTGGAGATGGCAACGCGCGGGTGATGCCTCTAGAGTTGCTAGCATCTGTAAGTTACGGTAACCACTTACTATAAGATGGGCCGCATGCTACACGTATTATTAATAAAAACAAGTCCTAGGAATTTCACACTCTCTATGTGAGGTCGGTATCCAAGCCATCGGTGCAGTCAAGTTAATTATGTGTGTGTGTGATGCACGAGAAATGGAATTTCTTGTTTCTTTACAGATGAATTTAGGGGCCAACTAAGAACCTTCTTGATCGTTTTCTTTCTGCGGTAGATTCTTGCTTCTCCCAGCATGCCCGCCTAAACAGGGAAATACCACACTCTCACAGAAGATTGGTGTAAAGCAACCTTATGTACTCGAATCTGATGACCTGATCTGAGTGGAGAAGCCACTGTATCGTCCTCTCCACCTTATATTACCCTTTTTTATGTGAAGCATCTAATGTGGAGTGAGGGTAAAATCGGCTGTTAGCGTGGCGACGCTTTTATTTTACTTGTCCCGTTTAAATCTTACAAAAATTTTACACACTTCCCGGTTTGAGCTGAAATTTTACACATATATGTATATCGCGTGACTATGCAATATTATGATGACATGGAGCTGATCTGATAATGGAGCTGGAAAGTGGACATAGGAACTCTATAATGAAATGGCGCATGATGACATGGAACTGATCTGATGATGGAGCTGGAAGGTAGTTATGAGAACTCTGTAATTAAATGGCGCAACTCCATCGAGTTAGGGCTCGTTTAAATTGTCTTGACTAGTACTCCAGTCCTAGATGATATCCAAGGTCTGATGATGGAGCTGGAAGGTGGTCATAGTAACTCTGTAATGAAACGACGCAACCCCATCGAGTTCGGGCTCGTATGATTCGACGTGACAAGTACTTTGTCTCTAAAAATTTATGATCATTTTATTTCTACTCATTATTACTACAAAATAATTTCGACGTTTTCTCATCTGGTAGACGTCCGGCGACGTCTATTTTTTTATTAAGGCGGAAAAAAATGTTCCTAACCGCACACCCCGCCGTTCGGGGCAACGAACAGGGTAGTGTGGGGCCCTCACCCACTAATTAAACCCACCGTGTGCCGTCTCTTCGCCTTTATTGGCGGGCCACCAAGAACGTAATATGTACATTCCTTCAGTGGTATATTACCCTTTACCCTTGGTGTTACTAGAATCTATCCATCCATCAGCCTTTCATTGTCCACTGCTGGACATAGGCCTCCCCAAAATGGCGGTTTTACCATAATCGCCAATAGGCTACAATAATTATTTACCTTAAAACTTTGCCGTATTCTTATTTGTCGTGGTATAAAAAAACGCGTAGTGTAGCTCCGCGGCTGGTCAAAATTAACAAGTGATGGTATCTATCTGTTCGGGTCCGAATGTAGTGCTGTTCCAGTTCTTCTCGCAGGGACATTACCAATTTACTTTCTTTATGCATCTATTTGTCACCCACGAGAATGAACAGGACAACAGAGAATGCGCTAGATAAAACAAATTGCAATTTAAAAGAAGAAAAATGAAAGAAAGCGTCCCGTTTCTTTGTTATCTTTATTAAACAAAAGAATTTAACTGCAAAGATATTTTCGTTCAGTTAAAATATTTGCCAAGCTTATCATAACGTTATTATACAGAGATAGGCGAGGAACAAAGACAAGAACACCCTACTTAACAAGAGAGCACCTAGTTTTAAGTAAAATGTTATAAAACTATGACCTATTCTTCTTGGGTGCTTTATACAATTCAGTAAAGTATCCGACTATTTGGAGTAAAAATGTTGTTGAAGTAAAATTTAAGAGAAAATGTATTTAATTTGGCTGGGAAACCTCGATTCTACAGTATTGGACTATGTAGTAATAGCTAACAAGGAATATGCAGAGTAATTGTGGTACCTATTATATAAGTAATTTCATTTTTATAGGTTCATAGTCACACTAGCGTCAGCTTGAGATATTGCCTGTGTGTATAGTTTAAAATTGGGTCTCGAGATTAATCTTAATAGGTCTTAAGAGACAAATAATGTGCAAGTGATAAAAAAAACATATAAAAACATCCTCATAATATACTTTTTCATGTGAAACATCTAATGCTGGTAAAAGCGGCTGTTAGCGTGGCGACGCTTTTATTTTACTTGTCCCGTTCAAATCTTGCAAGTTAAATTTGAAATACTTCCTGGTTTCCGATTGAGCTGAAATTTTACACGCATGTGTATATCGCGTGACAGTGCAATATTATGATGACATGGAGCTGATTTGATGATGGAGCTAGAAGGTGGCCATAGGAACTCCGTTATAAAACGACATAACTCCATCGAGTTTGGGCTCGTATGATTTGTCTTGCCGAGTACTTTGTGTCTAGATGGTATCCAGGGCCTGATGATGAAGCTGGAAGGTGGGCACAGTAACTCTGTAATGAAACGACGCAACCCTATCGAGTGTATACTCGTTTGATTCTTCTTGAGGAGTACTTTGTTAAGTTATAATCATTTTATTTCTACAAAATAATTTCGATATTTTCACATCTGCTAGACGTCTCGAGACGTCTAGTTTTTTTTTAAGGCGTGAAAAAATTTCCCTAACCTCATACCCCGTCCTTCAGGGCAACGAACAGGGTAGTGTGGGGCCCTCACCCACTAAATGTCGTGGTGCCGTGGGCCGTCACTCTGCCTGTACGGCGGAATACTGGAACTGTGGCATTACTTTAGAATGAAACAAATTTTCGTAAAAGTGGGAATAGATAAATTTTCTATGAGGATTCAAACTTGCGTCTGCTTTAGACAGCTAATCTACCGTAGAAACCTGCTGAAACTCCCAATTTTCACCTCAAATTTCAGTCTTATAAGACCATCCGGTCAAGACATCCGGTGAATGGCGCGGGTCAGTTCAGTCTAACACTAAATGGATTCGAACGGGGACTGATAAACACATAAATTGAGGCCACCAGTGCAAGAATAGCCAAACCTATTTTTTTTTTATTTTTACAGTCACAGATTTGAAAATAGAATTGACTTTGTTTCAAAATAAATTTTAAAACGAAAGTTTTTTATTTTAATAAAATACTACGTAACAATATTAGCTGGGACCAACGAAAATGAAAATTATAGTTGGTTAGGCCGTTTTTGTATAGGTTCAAAGTTAAACCACTATTGAGCTGACTGCCTTAACTTCGATAAACTCGTGTAATAATAATATATTTATCCCAATAAAGAGTTCTTGTAGGGTAAGACGGCAAAATGAACTGTAGTTTTAGAATTCACGCAAACAGAGTCGTAGGCAAATATTAGTTCTCATAAAAACTATAATAAAAATTGTTAAAGAACTTTGTAGACAGATTCATCTCTCCAACATAGAGTAGTTAAATACTCACACAGAAACTCATTACTGGCTCAGATGAGACAGAACACGGTGGCGCTAGTCTGAGCAAATACGCTGGAGTTGCTTCAGACAAACTTATGTGTTCAATAGTTGCCGAAGCGCAGGAACTGCATTCATAGCATACCGATATGTAGCGAGATTATAAACTCAGTAGCTATCATCATCATATGTTAACTAACACCAAGTACGAAAATGTGAAATCAAAAATAACAGTCACGAGCATCTGTTATTTTCGATTTCACATTTTTGCACATTGTGTTAATTTATATGGCTATGCATGTCAAATGCTTAAAAATATATATAAACTTATCAAAATAGGTTTATGTAAATACTAAAGAAACCCGACAGACGTTTTGTCCGACCCGAAAATTGGGTTGTCTGTTTATTAACGGCCCCAGACCTTTTTAGGGGTTGAGGGTTAAATAGTTATAGTTGTGTTCAGTTAAGCTAAAAATTTTAAAGACGAATTGCCGCCAAAAATCTTGGTAGACGATCACAGCGCTATCTACCGAGTTCAAATGTGAACCTAAACCATCCAGGTACCCACTTAAGCAGACATGTTAGTAGAGTTTTGCTTATTTAAGCATAATTGGGCCGGCTCGATCGGCCAACTACTTACTCCCACTGTTGTGTAGACTTCACTAGCCCTGGAGAAAATCTCTACAGGTTTCCTCACGATGTTTTCCTTCACCGAGCAGTGATAATTTGCAATTAAACACATAATTTCGAAAACTCACAGGCGTTTGCCGCGTGAGTGTTTGTAGGCACCACTTTTACCACTAGACTACTGCACTATTATAGAACACTGCACTATTATAGAAAGTAAAAAAAAATATTAAGAAAAAATATATTAAATTATTCAAAGAATAAAAGTACGAACAAGATAATAAGTACAACAGTTATCTCAAAGTAAAGTAAAGAATTTTGTATGATTAAGTTAACAAATTCATCAAGGTACTCCTTACATTTTAATAAAAAACATAATCCCTTTGAGGGCTCGACAAACTTTGCAGTGCCCTCTTCGTTAGTAATTATATTCTTTCAAGCCTTAACAAATTAAAGGGTTATTGTGTAGAGTGAACGCGCACTAAATAAACCCCATTTGCGTACAGAGGGTTGATGTGGAGAAAGTCTCGTGGGGAATTAAGACGCTCAATTCTCGACTAGTTCCACTGATTTATGTATGCTATGTTGATTGACGAGCATAAGCTATGGTAAACCATAATGATCTAATATCATGCCAGCGATAGTTTAGCGGTGTAACCAAGGTCTGTAAAGATAATCGCATCGCTCCGTCCGTGTGGTGACGGACTAAGAATACAAGAGTCACCACCCCATTCTTTCCCACGGGTAGTACGAGGCGACTAAGGGAAGTTAGCAATTATCACCCATTGCATTACTGGTGGTAGGGGTGGGTACCAAGTGGGAGTACTCACTTTGCTATCGGGCCCGAGTGGGTTGGTACCGGTATCTCCTATGTGATCGGCAATGAAGCACATCGGTGTGTTTTGGTTATAGCAAAAGATGGCGGTTTCATATCTGTGAAATGAAATGATTAGCAGCGGCTTGACAATATTCTCGGTATTGTCCATGAGCTACGGTTACCATTTACCATCATAAAATAATAATAATAATGGTATTGAGTTCGATCTCCAGTGCAAGGTCGAATTCTCACGAGGCACACATTTTTATTTTTGAATGCTTTTTTTATATTACTTAGATACCATATCCTATAGATATTAAGAATACCAGACCATCACTGACGCTTCGCCAACTCCAAGCAACGGTATACCAGGTGGAGAGGAATGATAATAAGGAGAGTATGGAGGACAACGATGCGGTTTGGGCCACTGGTGCTCACACTTACTGTATAACATACAAGTGTAGATAAATACTGTTGTTATACACTGATTTTCTATGAGAGTATACATGGTACTTCCCCGCTCGGGCCGGCCCGTTCATGCTGGGAGAAGCAAGGCTCTACTCACTAAACTGCCTTTCTTTTTGTGCCTTCATCTTTTAAAGAATATCTCCCATGGGTATATGGTATCAGAATAATGACAATCGCATAGATGAACACCTACACCGGGGTGTCTTGGGTTCGATTACCACACAGGACAATTATTTATGCAGATCTGATGTATTTTAAAGACTACCCCTACTGTATGTTTAAAATCTGCGAGACAGGTATCATATCTACCTCTTGTCATCCCCCATGTTGTATTTTAGATAAATTTTGGCTTCGTATCCTCCAATGTGTACTATCAATCAGCTTATAATAGAAGAACAATTTACAATACTAAATCTAGTTGTTTGCTAATGAGGCAACTGGTACATGACATAGTAAACGTGAACAGATTGTGTCGCCATTACGTACAAGCGTTATATTGTCCCCCGGGGACCGTCCCTTCTTATGTCCCCACAACACATGCTCAAGGGAAGTTTCTCTTGCTATTCTCGGTTCGTTCCCTGTCTTGTTATATTATGTCGTGGCACTCATAGAATATTTCCATATACATCATAAATAAATATAGTACATACATTCCTATATATGCCTAACCCAAGCCTGTTTCTTATAGGGGTAGGCAGAGGCAGGCGGACTTTTACTGCCTACTTTTCACCCCCGTGGGAACAACACGTGACTACTGCCACTATTTCGTTAAGATTAATTGGAACGATTTATGCAAATACATCCGACAAATGACGAGGATGTAGAGTCGGGAGTTTGATTCACTCGCCGTTTTTTTCTTTTTTATATATTTTTCTAATAAGTAATCGAACCCTCAAGTTCTTAAAATATTAAAAAATAATGTACTTATACTTGTATCCCCGAAGACTTACAAACATACAAATTCCATCCATCCATCAGCCTTTTAACGTCCACTGCTGGACATAGGACTCCCCAAGAATGGGGGGTAGTGCCGTAATCGCCACGCTTGGCAGGCGGGTTGGCGATCGAAGTGGATGTTGTTAATACTCGAAGGAGTCCTGCTGCCCACTCCTCCGGTATTCCCTCAGTCGGCTCTTACGACTCCCATGGGTGGAGAGGGGTGGGACAATTCTAAGGCCGGCCCCACACGGCAAGTTAACGGACACAAAGTACACTCGGACTCGGAACAACCATTTGTGGTGTTACATAAGAATTGTCCTTTCCCACACCCATAACACTCGCACGGGAAGTTGGTAGGTCACTAAACACGCAGACAAAGATGCGTATACAAGCTATAGTATAATATAATACTTAACAAATACGTTAAAAAAATTAATTTCAGATATATACACTGGGACGACAAAATCATGCCTCCATTCATAGCTTTTATTCAATAGATTGAATTCACGAAGTTGTGAGCGCAGCGACTACGAACGAGACGGTCGAAGTTTTTCAACGCTCCAAATATCATCTGGCGAATGATTTATATCGCTATGGGGAGCAAAAAGTTACGGACAACTCCCCACCCTACCGCCTCGGCCCTTCGCACCCTCCGCCGCCCTTACGGTAGTTGATGAATGCGAATATATTTTGTGTCCGAAAAGTTTTCAAGATGTATAAAAGTATATGAAATATGAATCTGTCGATGCATGCGTGTAAATACGTACGTCACTGCTATAAAGTCGTGTATACATAAGTGGTTATATCGACCACCTTATATACTAGAGACCCGACAAAATTACCGGTAAAATACATATTTAATCCTGCAATAAGGCCAGGACATCATCTGAACGCCAAAGAAAACGAAAGATTAGCGACACTTTAAATTTAAAAAATACCAATTGCACGTTCCTTCCTCTAAAAAGTGACCTTTTGAAGTTTACACATTAAAAATCGAATAAATTATTTGTGAAAGTAGAAAAAGAGACCTTTACTGTGAGCAGGATTCAAACATGCGTCCAGAGCCGGATTTAAACTTAATGCTGCTCCTGGGCACAGGAAAACAATCCGCCCCAATACAGGAATTTTACTTAAACTTATAGTTTATATATTTTATTTTTCAAAATTACGTTCCGATAGATGGCGTTGGTCGTTAAGACAAATGTGATGAGGAAATTGGGTACGACCGCAAGGGAGTACAATAGCTCAGTGGATTAGAGCACTTCCCCAGAAAGGAAGGGACGCAGGCTCGATTCCCGCTTGTACTAAAGTTCTCTTTTTCCTAATAATTTGTACTTTAAAAGTAGCTGAGCATGTCAAGTGCTAAAAATATAGATCAAAATGTTTAAAAAAATCATGCCATCAAATAGTATGAACTTTAACCCTTAATTGGGCGCGTCTAAAAGTAGCATAAGTGGTCGCGTGGGGTGTGTAGCACCCCACAACTAGTTTATTAAAATTAAATACGAAATCAAAATTAGACTTTAATTAATGAAAATATTTGGGTTACATATTAATAAATATTTAAACTCCTTTTTAATATAGTTAATATTTTTTTAAACAATAATAATAATACATTTTATAAATACTAGTTTAGATTAATTCTAGTTAACGTAAAACGTTACAATTTTGGTAGTCTACAATCATATGATCATTACACACGTGTTTATGACACCTAAAGCATTCAGTTTTAAAGCCTTTAAAAGAAATGTGAAGTGCATATTGGGTGTCACTATTAGGTGACTGCGATAGCTTAGTGGTTCAAAGCACTTCCCCGGATTGGATAGAATGCAGGTTTGAATGCTGCTTGCAGTAAGGCTCTCTTTTTTCAATTTCACAAATAATTTGTCCATCCAGTTAGACCATAAATAACAAAGTTGTCAATTATTCACCTACCCGAAATGTAGTCTACACAAACAGTCACCTGGGGTGTCGTGCACCCCAAACATGCTCTCCAAGCCCAACCGTTGACGATCTAACACCGTTAGTGACTAAATTGTAAATGTCAAACGTGCTTACGAAGCCATCTAGCAGACCAGCGTGCTAAATTAATATTTTAAGAAGTTATTAACCTGGAAACTTGCGTGATGTCATACACCCCAACGCGCCCAATTAAGGGTTAATTGCAAAATTAAACTTACTATATTGGGTAATTGCATGTAAATGCGTTCCGATAGATGGCGTTAGTCGTGACAGACAAATGTGACGGAAATTGGGTACGACCGCAAGGGAGTACAATAGCTCGGTGGATTACTGAGCACTTCCCCGGAAAGGAAGGGACGCAAGTTCAATTCCCGCTTGTACCAAAGTTCTCTTTTTCCTCATTCACAAATAATAATTTGTACCTTAAAATAACTAATTTATTGCAGAAACTTTATTATATATGTTATATATTCCAAAAACATAAATAAATATTTGTTTTTTTTTTCTAACAATTATAAATTTGGCACTAAGGGTGGTTCATAATTATATTATATGAAATAAATTGATTAAATCATTTTGATTATTAATTTTTACCAAAAGTGCCAAAATTATAATTCACAAATAATGGATGAATTGAATTTCTTATATTATCAATTACACAGAAAATTATTAATTAATAGAAATAATTAAAATTTATTTTATTAATTAATTATATTCAGCAATCTTGATAAGACTAACAAATTTTTTTTGTCATTTTCGCAATTTTGCCGCCCTGGCCTTCCACATCAGGTTACTTACACGAGATTACTAGAACAGGTCCAAAAGGCTTTTTAAGGGCACTTTACAAAAAAGTCTTCTCTTCTTATGCCTTCATATACCTATCCTACCAAATACTTACTTGACATGTTGGGCTGTAATTCACTCGAAGTGAGAAGAATGTATGACCAGCTTATTACCTGTTGCAAGGTGCTCAGAAGATCAGTAGACTCAATACACCAACATAATACACTGCGCACGTTGTATATTCGTAATGTGCCCGGTGTGAACAGACGGGGGCGATTTCCTGATTTGTTTTACGTGGAACGCAGTCGTACTGTAGCGCGTTCTATGTGACCGCTAGTACGCGCTCGCTGTCACTTTAATGCACTTCTCATTGCCAACATCGGTCTCGAGATTTTACTTGACACTTGGAATCAATTAAAAACTTATGTTGTGTACCGCCCCCCCCCCCTTTTTTTGTCAAGGCGGAAAAAAATGTTCCTAACCGCACACCCCATCGTTCGAGGCAACGACCAGGGTAGTGTGGGGCCTTCACCCACTAAAGAAACCCACCGTGTGCTATCTCCGCCTTTATTGGCGGGCCACTGGAACTATGTTACATTTCTTCGGTGGTTCGCCGGCGGCTTACCCTTTCGGGTACCTTCTACTGAGCGACGCACACGGAGCATCGCACCTTCGCGGTAGGCCGCATCTCCGCCACTTCCTTCCGCGAGATAACCTCCTCGCAAAAGGCCGCGACCCCGGCCCAATTTCTGTCGCTACCAAGCATCGCTCTGACGACGCTTGGCAGCGAGATGTCCCCCCTATTTCCGCGACGAGCTCACGGCGCTGCTCGGCGCAAGCCGGGCACGACTCAAGCGTTTGCCGCGCCGTGTGCTTGTCACAGCCGCAGTGGTGACAGCCCGGAGTCACTTCCGTCCTTACGACTATGTGCAGATATCTGCCGATGCGAGTAGAACACGAAGGTCACCGAATAGAATTGTCCAACGCGTAAAGTCACCTTATAGTCTGAGTTTATATTCTCAACAACAAATCGCAATAAAGTTATTACACTCGCGGTCAAACAATAGACAAATGCGCGATATATTTCCGAATAACAAGATCAATAATGCAACTGGATTATTTCAAATCAAAACGCAGCTTATTACTCAAGTTCAATTAAGTAAGTACAGCCCAATAATACTTACTTAAAGCAAGTGAGTGTCTTCGTCTCCGCGATCGATTTTCTCTCGCGCCGATCTCTTTTATAACTACCTACAATTCCAAATATCGTATGATGTATCAAGTACCTACAATGCGCGTTGACTTTAAATAAGTTATAAATGTACGAATGAATGCGCGCCAATTTCAAGTGTACTCGTACACTTGGTACCGAACAACTTAATTTTTACATATTGTGAGAATCTCTAACCAATTATAGGTCCGACGCAAAACTGACATCTAGAAGGACGCAGACTTAAATATTGTAGAATAATTTTTGTTTACATAATATCTTTGTATATCCTTATTTTTATTTGTGATTAATAATTTTAATTAGTTCTTGATTGTGATCTCACAATCATCTGAATGTAAATAGTACATACGCCGTTTTTATCTGAATAAATATATAATTTGTTCTTTAAGGTAGCTGAGCATGTCAAATGCTAAAATACAGATCAAAATACATTAAAGAATCGATTTTCATACAAGGCTTTCGATATGACAATTTTATGAGGAGTAACATCACGTTTTTCTGCGCGCAACGTATATCTACTTTGCGCACCTTTCACTTTGAAATCATCTGTGTGTACGTATATACTTGTAAACAGCCGACGTGTACGGTTTATGTCATCACACCATTCCTTACAGAGAGCAACAGAATAATGCACCTTCCCATTACTCAGAGAGAATGACAGAATAATGTCACCAGCCCAATGCATCAACATGATTGTTAGGTATGTATTTACTTACTTTATTACACCGAAACGATAGGAGAAATGTGAATACAATAAAAATACATATGAGCATGTTATACTTTCAGTATTATAAGACGTCCGTGTGGTAACGAACTAAGAATACACGTGTCACCACCCCATTCTTTCCCAAGGGTGTCGTACGAGGCGAAATTATCACTCATTGCATGACTAGGGTTGCATACAAAGTGGGAGTCCATCCATCCATCCATCAGCCTTTCATCGTCCACTGCTGGACATAGGCCTCCCCAAATTGGGGGTTTTACCATAATCGCCACGCTTGGCAGGCGGGTTGGCGATCGCAGTGGATGTTTTTAGTACACAGGGCAACGCCGCTGCCCGGTCCATCGGTAATCCCTTAGTCGGCTTTTACGACACCCATAGGAAGAGACGGGGTGGAGCTATTCTTGGTGCCGGCCCCACACGGCAAATTGTAATGAGTACAAAGTGGGAGTACTCACTTGTAACATCGGTTTGTTTTGATAGTAGCACGAGATAGCCATTATTGTTTTTTTTTTTTTTATTGCATGTGGTGGCACACGAGCCACGGCCCATCTGATGGTAAATGGTAACCGTCGCTCATGGACTCAACTATACCCAGAGTATTGTCAAGCCGCTGCTTACCATTTCATTTCACCGATTTGAAATGAAAGAATAAACGGCTATCTCCCGCTACAGACAAAACACAATAATGTGGTTCATGGCGGGTCGCACGGGAGATGTTGGTACCAACCCGCTCGGGCCCGATACCAAGTGGGTATTCCCACTGGTGGGGTAGTGGGTATTCCCACTTGGTATCCAGCCCTACCACCAGTATCATATCTGTGAAAAAGAGAGAAGTGTTTATTTACCCTCTTTCATCCATCAGCCTTTCAACGTCCACTGCTGGACATAGGCCTCCCCAAGAGAACGCCACAACGAGCGGTCCTGTGCCGACCGCATCCAACGGCTCCCCGCAGCCTTGACCAGATCGTCGGTCCATCTAGTGGGGGGCCGTCCTACGCTGCGCCGTCCGATACGTGGTCACCATTCGAGAACCTTGCTTCCCCAACGGTTGTCAGTTCGTCGATCGATGTGGCCTGCCCATTGCCACTTCAGCATGGCAACCCGGCGGGTTATGTCGGTCACTCTCGTTCTCCTACGGATCTCCGTATTACGGATTCGATCACGTAGGGAAATACCAAGCATAGCCCGCTCCATGGCCCGCTGAGCGACTTTGAGCCTTGATACGAGGCCAACATTCAGAGACCACGTCTCTGTTCCGTATGACATCATCACACTGGTCATAGACCTTCGTTTTCACACACTGCGGAATATTGGACGAGAAGATCTTCCTTAGCTTCCCGAATGCTGCCCAGCCGAGTTGGATTCGTCGATTGACCTCTTTCTCGAAGTTGTGCCTACCTAACTGGACTGTTTGTCCCAGCTAGACATAATGGTCGACAACTTCGAGAAGCGCACTCCCGACTAGGACCGGTGCTGAAATGACATGGACATTAGACATGACTTTCGTCTTGTCCATGTTCATTTTGAGACCCACTAGTCGGGAAACCCTGCTGAGATCATTGATCATGGTGCCAAGGTCCATCAGCGATTCTGCCATCATTCATCCATTACCCTCTTTGCCTATTGAATATTCAAAGACAATCATACATGAGGAAAATAACAGTCACGAGAGACATCCTGCTCGTGACTGTTATTTTCGATTTCACATTTTTCACTTTAAGTATAATGTATAGTGCTAAGCATGTCAAATGCTAAAAGTATATATAAAAATATCTAAATATTTATAGGGTTTGCGTCATCATTAGGTAAAAATCTTAATTGTAAAATTAAGTTTACCTGGTCGGTACAATGTATGAAAATACTGCCGACAGATGGCGCAGGCGTCACCCAAAGACGTTAAGTATGAATGTGTTATCGAAATTAGCAGTCAGGAGCAATTGTCACGATGGCTGAATTGGCAAAGCATCTGGACGGTATCCAGGAGATGCAGGTTCAAATCCTGCTCGTGACTGTTATTTTCGATTTCACATTTTTCACTTTGTGTTTGATGTATAGTGCTAAGCATGTCAAATGCTAAAAATATTATATAAAAATATCTAAATGCTTCCATAACATTTATAATTCTCTTCATACACGCTACACGCTCGCCGGTTTCAAAGACTCCTGACTCCACTTTTTTTTTTTTGTTAAGGCGGGAAAAAATGTTCCTTACCGCACACCCTATGGCAACGACCAGGGTAGTTTGGGGCCTGCACCCACTAAAGAAACCCGCCGTGTACCGTCTCTCCGCCTTTATTGGCGGGCCACTGGAACTATGTTACATTCATTCGGTGGTCTCCTGACTCCACCTTCCTTTAATAAATGATCGATTTGGTCTAAGTAGGGTAGTCTCGGTCTCCCTCTGTACTTACATCCTTCCACTTTTGCATTGTATTCTTACCCAGTTGATTGGCATTCTTTCCACATGTCCGAACCATCGGAACATTCCTCTTCGCATTTTACACCATATCTGTTACATACCTTACATAAGTAAGGCTAACTTACATATTTAAATATCGTTCCTGAATCGCAATATTAAGATTTTCTTCCAATGAATGACTATAGTGGGTCTAATGGTCGTCTACTCAAGACACTATTGCACGCCTCATAAGCGAAATGTTGAGGTGTATACTATTCTCGCTTCACGCAGAACAACTGATTTTTCTAACTTAAAATGTCTCTATTTATCATATATTGTACTTGCAACATAATATATACACACGCATATCAAGGAAAACTACTATTTTTAACACTCATGATATTTTTGATGCCATTTTTGTTATTTAAACTAGTTAAAAAACTGTTTGAAATGTTCAGACGTCCGTGTGTTGTAGGTATATTCGGAGAATGTATGTTAACACGATAACGACCGATTTTTTTTCTTTTCTAATCAAGTCTTTTTTTTCTTTTACGAATTAGTATGTTTACGAATAGAGCCCTATCACTTTTCACGGTCTGATTCGATGTGGTTTAATTGTTATTAAATAAACAAAAAAAATAGTGAATATTTACGCTCGACTCGACACTAAAACCAGAGCTACGCTATACCTTATTTCGTGAGAACTACTTGAACTATTTTTATAGACCAATATAGAAGTATTTCTTAAAATTAGCGCTAGATGGCGTATAAGACATGAAAACCTCATTAGTACTTTTTGAAATTAGCGCTATTGAGTCAGCTGCGAGCTGTCGGTCGATGTTCGCAATGTCGTCTATACTAAAGTGTGATAATTGTAATCTCATCGTTGATGAGATGTTATCCTATGTACAAAATATAAAGAAACCTGGCTACTATCACATGAGTTATCGTATCTTAACTCAATAAATGTTAATCTTAACTGTACGGGAACATCGGCAGTTGAGACTTCGGCTGGAATGCTGCGGGGACGCCCTCACGGTGGTGTTGCGCTATTGTGGAGGAGGAGTGTCTTCTCAAATGTGGTGGTTATTCCGTGTGATAATCCGCGAATAAGTGCAATTAAAATGATACTCGGAGAAAAATCAATGCTAGTGTTTAGTCTATAGATTTATGGTCTTATTCATAACAAAATGCTTATCGAAGGTATAAACCTATATTAGTTAAAACGTCTTTTAAGCCTATCAAACGTTCGATAAAAATCTTTATTCATAATCGTTTGATAAACCTCCGATAACTAAAATGTCTTTAATGTACATAATGCTGCAATTTCGTAGAAAAAATTGTGAAATGTGAATGGTAGAAAATTATTTTCATAAGTTTATCTATGGATTGTTACTTGTCATTGTCAAATGTTTTAATTTTTGATTGTGTCACTTTAACAAAAATAATAAAATTATTACTCTTTAGTATATACGCCGATTGATGACATGATTTTCAATCACCGCTATACTTTGCAGGGTTTGTAAAGCTTAGTCGGCGCAGCGTCCGCCCTTGCACGGGTCATGGGCGGACCCAACAATGCGTGCCGACGGCTTTACGTGGGGGTGCTCCGGTCGATGGCGCTGTACGGCGCACCCGTGTGGGCGGGGTCCCTGGACGCACTTAACAGGGCTCTTCTGTGGAGACCACAGAGAGTCGTTGTGTCCAGGGTCATACCGCACGGTGTCGACGGAGGCGGCCTGCGCGTTGGCTGGAATCCCCCCGTGAGACTTGGAGGCGAAGGTGCTCGCCGAGTTGTATCGGCGGGCGTCGCAAGAGCGGGAGGGGGGTGGACGCCCTCTACCCAGGGAGGTGGCCAGGAGCTGCCATGGCCAAGTGGAGGGCACGGTTGGAGATGCCCTGGCCCGGTCTTTGGACCGTAGGGGCGCTCCAGCTGGTGCTAGAGGAGTGGGCGGGACGTACCTTCCGACTGGTGCAGGTGCTGTCGGGGCACGGTTGCTTCGGCAGATATTTGCACATAGTCGCAAGAAGGGAAGCGACTCCGGGCTGTCACCACTACGGCTGTGATGCGGACACGGGACGGCACACGCTCGAGTCGTGCCCGGCTTGTGTCGAGCAGCGCCGTGAATTCGTAGCGAAAATAGGAGGGGACCTCTCGCTGCCCAGCGTCGTAAGAGCGATGCTTAGCAGTGACAGGAACTGGGCCGCGGTCGCTGCCTTCTGCGAGGAGGTTATCTCGCGGAAAGAAGCGGCGGAGAGGGCCAGGGAGGAGGCATCTTTCCGCTGATCCAAAGTAAGGTGCGACGCTCTGTGTGCGGATGCGTCGCTTAATAGAGGGTACCCGAAAGAGTAAGCCGCCGGCAGACCACCGAAGGAATGTAACATAGTTCCAGTGGCCCGTCAATAAAGGCAGAGAGACGGCACACGGCGGGTTTCTTTAGTGGGTGAAGGCCCCACACTACCCTGTTCGTTGCCCTGAACGACGGGGTGTGCCGTTAGGAATATTTTTTCCCGCCTTAACAAAAAAAAGGGTTTGTAAAGCTTGCATATTTAAGAAAATTAACGTAAAGTCGTAAACGTAAACTTCTTATAACAATAAAAATGAGATTATGCGTGTCGCATGTACCTATTAGACATCAATGTCAATACACAATCAAATAGTATATACACAATAAATTGTCATTTCAAAAATCATAATCAGCTGACCAAAATCAGCCATGTTTTTTTGCTAATATACGCTTATCGAAGGTTTATAGTAGGCTACTAGCTTGTATAAATCAAAGAGAATAATATATCGGAGAGTTAATGAACGTTTTAGCGTTATCGAACGATTATGAATAACACTTTTTGACAATCTACTTTTAGCGAGCTTTTAAACCTCCGATAAGTTATTATAAATAAGACCATTAATATGTAATTTAACGGACTTCACGGATATCCTCAGCGCGGTGAGTGCAATTATTTATAATAATAGTACTGAGTATGTTTACATATTAGGGGACTTTAATACTCACCCAACGGAAAGTTTCTTTCAGGAATTGTCTGGGTTCTGTGACGAGCAAGATTGGTTGTATATTGACGTAAAGACTTTAGGGATATCGTCTAATACTTACACATTTATTAGTCAGGCCCATGGGTCTACAAGGTGGCTTGACCACTGTGTGGTAACTCAGTCTGCTGCACAAACAGTCAAGAAAATATCTGTTCAATATGATGTCGTATGGTCTGAACACTTACCTTTAATTATGGAATGTAACCTTTATGCAGTTGTAGCTAAAATATGTGTGTCTAGTCTTAGTGTTAACAATAACAACAACAATAGTACTTTCTGGGGGGTCTTTCTTCTCAAATTAAGTTATATAACACTGAATGTGATAAAAGGCTTCGGTCAATTGACCTTCCATCTCAATTACGGTATTGCTGTAATCGAATGTGTACAGATTTAAATCATAGACAGCTTATTGATAAAATGTATGAGCATATTGTTGAAGCATTATGTGAATCATCTGCGGTGGGCCATGGTAGTTATACCCGTAATAATAGGAGGGTTATTATTGGGTGGAACAAATATGTTGCTGAGGCGCACAGGATAGCGAGGAATAAATTTGCTACTTGGGCATGGTATGGTAGACCTACTTATGGCAATTGTTATAATGAAATGTGTGAATCCAAAAGAATTTTTAAATCACGTTTAAGGCGGTGCCAGAATAGGCAGGACCAGATAAAAATGGATATACTGGCGTCTAAACATTACAGTAAGGACTTTTGTGATTTTTGGAAAGATACTAATAAACTTCATCATAAGCCTGGTCTTCCTGTGTGCGTCGATGGCGTAAGTGATGCCCAAAAAATTGCGGAAACTTTTAAAAACAAATTTTTAGTAAATCATTATTGGGTCCGTCCCATGTGGTGATCAATGCTGTACCTAAAATGGTACTGGGAACTAAAATAACTGCAAAAGATGTGCAATCTATCATACAGTCAATGAGAAGAGGTAAGTCTCCAGGCCATGACGGGCTCAGCATTGAACATCTACGTTATGCTGGCCCACATTTACCACGTGTATTGGCATTGTTCTATAACCTTTGTATGAGTCATGCATATTTACCTCAAAATATGTTAAAAACTATTGTTGTGCCAGTAGCTAAAAATATAACGGGTGTCTTAACGGATAAGGATAATTATAGGCCTATTTCACTGGCCACGGTGATTTCTAAGATATTGGATAGTGTGCTTAATACGCAGCTGAATAAGTATGTACAATTACATGATAATCAGTTCGGATTCCGTACTGCTTTATCTACAGAAAGCACAATATTTAGTCTTAAGGAAACTGTGAGGTACTACACAGATCGTGGGACACCTGTCTACGCCAGTTTCCTAGACTTATCGAGTGCTTTTGATCTGGTTTCCTACGATGTTCCCTGGAAAAAACTAGAATATACTAAAGTACCACCAGCAATTATTAATATTTTTAAATATTGGTATGGGAACCAGGTTAACAGTATCGGGGCGTATTCGAGCTCGTACAAATTGGAGTGTGGTGTGAGACAGGGGGGAATAAGCTCTCCTACACTGTTCAATTTATATATGGATCAGCTAATCTGTGAGCTGAGCGGCACCAGAGTCGGTTGCCATGTTGACGGCTTAAGCGTAAATAATTTAAGCTATGCCGATGACATGGTGCTGCTCAGTGCGTCGGTATGTGGTTTAAGGAAATTATTGAGCGTTTGTGAAAAATATGCTTGGGATCATGGACTCATATACTCGTATAACCTTAAGAAAAGTGTTGTTATAGTATTTGGAGCTGGTGGAAAATACCCGGAAACGGTGCCACCAGTGGCATTAAATAATGTACCGTTACCTAGGGTGTACAAATTTAAATATCTTGGGCACTTATTGACTGTTAGCCTCAGAGATGATGACGATATTGAGAGAGAACGGAGGGTGCTGTCAGTTAGAGCTAATATAATCACACGCAGATTCGCGCGAGCCTCTAAGGATGTGAAAAAGACATTTTTTAGAGCATACTGCGCATCTTTTTATACTTGCAGTCCGTGGGTACGTTTTTCACAGAAATCATACAGCGCCCTCCGTGTACAGTACAATAATGTATTCAGAGCACTGATGGGTTTGCCTCGCTTCTGTAGTGCATCGGGGTTGTTTGCAGAAGCAAATATAGATTGCTTTAACTCAATTATGAGAAAAAGATGTGCATCATTGGTGCGCAGGATGCGGGGCGGATCCAATAAGATATTGTGCATGATGGTCCAGAGACTGGATTGCGTTATTATAAATCGTTGTTCCAGGCTATCGGCCGAAATGCTGAGGCAATGATGCCCTTGATGTTCTTAATATATATATATATATATATACTTTTTTTTTTCAATTCTAAAATTAATTTCTATTTGCGCATACCTAAATTTATATAAAAGATACTAACATACATTTATAAGTATTATTGTTACTAATATAAATATAAGTCTTGGCTACTTGAAATAAAGAGTTTATTACTATTATTTATTGATGTGAAACATCTAATGCGGAGGGAGGGTAAAATCGGCTGTTAGCGTGGTGACGCTTTTATTTTACTTGTCCCGTTCAATTCTTGCAAGTTTCATTTGACACACTTCCCGGTTTCCGATTGAGCTGAAATTTTACACTTATGTGTATATCGCGTGACAATGTAATGTTATGATGACATGGAGCTGATCTGATGATGGAGCTGGAAGGTGGACATAGGAACTCTATAATGAAACGGCGGAACCCATCGAGTTTGGGCACGTATGATTTGTCTTGCCGAGTACTTTGTATCTAGATGGTATCCAGGGGCTGATGATGAAGCTGGAAGGTGGCCACAGCAACTCTATAATGAAACGACGCAACCCCGTCGAGTTTGGACACGTTTGATTCGTCTTGTTGAGTACTTTGTCTAAAGATGGTATTCAGGGTCTAATGATGGAGCTGGAAGGTGGCCATGCGAAACTCTGTAAATAAATGGCGGAACTCCATCGAGTTAGGGCTCGTTTGAAATGTCTTGACTAGAACTTCAGTCCTAGATAATATCCAGGGTCTGATGATGGAGCTGGAAGGTGACCACAGTAACTCTGTAATGAAGCGACGCAACAATTCGATGGGAATTTGGAATCATTTGATTCGTCGGTGGAGCTAGAAGGTGGCCATAGGAACTCTGTAAACGACGCAACCTTATCGAGTTTATACTCGTTTGATTGAGGAGTACTTTGTCAAGTTATGATAATTTTATTTCTACAAATAATTTAGATGTTTTCACATCTGTCCCGCGATGTCTACTTTTTTTTTTATTATGTGATTTATTAAAAACTACTTAGTAAGACCAATACATTATTAGTTACTTATCAAATAATCAATTTTATTGTGAAAAATGAAGATTATGAGGCGTGCTCTTTTGGATTTTCGAAAGTATATTTAATAATACGCCATTCTCTTTTATTCGACTAATGTAGCCGGATGAATACCTCTCTTCTCTCTACGTTATATCTTCCATCTCTCTCTTGTAACAAAATGTGCCCTAGAACATGATGCGGCATTGAAGTTTCACACTCAATTACCGCCTAAGAATTTTCATTGATCATTGCTTCCACCTAGCCACTAAAATCAATCCGAAAATACATATAACAAGATAGAGTAACTGTGTCCACTCAGGCGGACATATTGTAGCTGCACGTGAAGATACCAATTTCATTAACATATAGAGTAGTTCATGCTTATAAAAGCGTAGAATTTGTTATCTTATGGATATAAGTCACATATTACATTCAACATAATCCTAATAAAAGCTTCGTTAACTTTAACAATACAGTATAGAATTATATATGATATATGACGCACTAAAACATCTATACTTATATATTATTATAAAGAGGTAACGTTTGTGAGTTTGTGATGTTGTTAGGGGTAATCTCTGGATCTACTGAACCGATTTTCAAAATTATTTCACCAATAGAAAGCTACGTTATTGAGGAGTGTCATAGGCTATAATAATTGCCAAAATTAATTATGCATCTTTACCTAAACTTGAATAATGTAATCCAAGTTGTAAAAAATATTGCTTTCATCGCGTGCGCTGCGGAAACTATTCAGGATAGAACAAAACAATGTACTAAAATATTAAAGAACGTATCAAAATCTGTAAGAAAGTCCGCGATAGCATATGTCTATCTCCTACGGATAACTCACAATAACTGCTTTTACTGTTAAAATTGTGGATTAAAAATAATTTTTGTGAAGCTTATTTAGCCCATTTGGTATTAATTTATATCTTTATTCATCCATGCATCCATCAGCCTTTCAACGTCCACTGCTAGACATATGCCTCCTCAAGGAAACGCTACAACGGGCGGTCCCGTCATGGGGGATATGCCGTAGTCGCCACGCTTGGCAGGCGGGTTGGCGATCGCAGTGGATGTTGTTAATACTCGAGGGAGTGCTGCTGCCCACTCTACCGGTATTCCCTCAGTTGGCTCTTACGACTCCCGTGGGTAGAGAGGGGTGGGACAATTCTAAAGCCGGCCCCACACAGCCTATATTTTTATAAATATGTTTTAATTACATGGGACGAATGTACCATGAGTCATAGAGCTCATATTGAAGCCGTGAACCGTACGCTAAAAGACATCAGGAACTCAGACGCTGATATGGGTGGTGTTACTTATGTTATTGCGGGCGATTTTTGGCAAACGCTGCCAGTAATAACAAAAGGAATCATCAGGAGATTACTACTTAGGACTTATTAATAGTGAGGGCAAAAGAGACTTTGACGGGATACTGTAACCTTTTAAACGGTATAGTTAAATCAGTCGGAATCATGGGTATCCGCGGAATATAAGCAAATTGTCCCACTGCTGGCCCTGTGAGAATAGTCGCTACGATTATATTCTCCCGCAACTCTTTTATGAGCAGCCTTGTTCCATTACACATGTTGGGGGGTCTCAAGTTCTTTAAATGCATGATAGGAATGCCAACTTTTAGCATTAGGTCATAGGAAGGTAAGCCAGAAGAACTCAAAGACTTTAAAAATTCTTGAGGATAGTGCACTGTATCCTCAATATTACACACCGTGTCAATGGACTTACACTGTTTGACTTGACCGGGAATTTTTCCTAAAATTATTTTATTTATCTCATTCACTGAATCGTTTCTGGGTGAGTCTATTGCTCAGAACAAAGCCAATGATAATCTCTTTCCATTAAACTTTCAAGACCGGGATATATTGCGTCTATCAGATCTTCTAACCTGTGTAATATGTGACCTAAACGATTGTCAAGTTTAATGTCATCCCTACTGTTGGGTGTTAGGATAGCAAATTTTTCCTTCTCCAAGATTCAGTAGTTGATGCAGAAAGTCGTTATCGTAGTTGTCGCTCAAGTGGGCTCTCATGTTTGTTCGTAAATTGAGAGTTTCCACGGAACTTCATAAGCATGATGATTTTAAGCATGCCCTATAAGATGACATTGGCACGTGTTCCTTTTGTTATTACTGGCAGCATTTGCCGAAAATCGCCCTCAATAACATAAGTAACACCACCCATATCAGCGTCTGAGTTTCTGATGTCTTTTAGCGTACGGTTCACGGCTTCAATATGTGCTCTATGACTCATGGTACATTCGTCCCATATAATTAAAACATATATTTATAAATATATAAATTTGCCGTGTGGGGCCGGCTTTAGAATTGTTCCACCCATCTCCACCCATGGGAGTCGTAAGAGCCGACTGAGGGAATGCCGGGGGATTGGGCAGCAGCACTCCTTCGTGTATTAACAACATCCACTGCGATCGCCAACCCGCCTGCCAAGCGTGGCGATTACGGCACTATCCGCCATTCTTAGGGAGGCCTATGTCCAGCAGTGGACGTTTAAAGGCTGATGAATGGATGGATGGAAATTAATACCATGTGGGCTAAATATAAATAATCTTCACAAAAAATATTTTTAGTCCACAATTTTAACAGTAAAAGCAGTTATTGTGAGTTATCCGTAGGAGATAGACATATGCTGTCGCGGACTTTCTTACAGATTTTGATACGTTATTTAATATTTTAGTACATTGTTTTGTTCTATCCTGCCCCCTGAGGCAGTATGTCATATTTCACGTGTCGACCGTATCGAGATCACTGTGATTGGTTGAGAAACCGACGCGTGATGTCACAATAATCCGTTGGCCAATCACGGTGATCGTACAAGCGAGACGATACGGTCGACACGTGAAATATGACATTCTGCCTAACCCCCCTCAATAGTTTCCGCAGCGCACGCGATGAAAGCAATTTTTTTTACAACTTGGATTACATTATTCAAGTTTAGGTAAAGATGCATAATTAATTTCGGTTCAGTAGATCCAGAGATTATACCTTACAATGTCACAAACTCACAAACGTTACCTCTTTATAATAATAAAGTATAGATGGCATCAACGTTTAGGGCATATCACTAAAAATAAATTCTTGGAATTAAAAAGTAAGAGAATGGTTGATAATGTAAACGAAATTGAAATGGTAAGTCCAAATGATAATTTGTGTGAAGCTTGTTTAGAAGGAAAACAAACTTTACTGCCATTTAATAAAATTAAAGATAAAAACTACATAAAACGGCCATTATATACTGTGCATTCTGATTTGTGTGGCCCTATTACTCCTTCGACTATAGATTATAAAAATTATTTTGTATTATTTTTTGATCAAAATACTCATTAATGTGTTGCATACCTGATAACATACAAATCAGATGTATTATCCGTTTTTAAAGATTATATAGCGAAAAGTGAGGCTAGGTTTGATTGTTAATTAGTAAATTTATACTGTGATAACGGTGGAGAGTATTTATCGAAATATATGAAAAATTATTGTGTTCAAAAAGGAATAACTTATCATTTAATAGTTCCTAGAACTCCACTGTTAAATGGTATTTCAGAACACATTGTTAGAACTATAACTGAAAAAGCCCGTGCTATGTTGAGTGGTGCTAGTTTAAATAAAGTTTTTTGGGGTGAAGCAGTATTGACTGCTGTTTATTTAATAAACCTAACACCTACTAAAAGCTTTAAACCATCCTCATACACTAGTCGAAATGTTGCATAATAAGAAACCACAAATTAAATACGTAAGAATTTTCGGTTCCACAGTATATGTACATAGTAAAACTAATAAAAACAAATTTGACGATAAGACGTGGAAAGGTATTTTGGTGGGATATGAACCAAACGGTTATAAAGTTTGGAGTACTAACAGTAATAGGTATATTACTGTAAGGGATGTTGTAGTAGATGAGGCTAATTTTATGAAAACCAGGCCAGATTTAAGGCTTGAAGGGAGTGACCCTAAAACTTTCAGTGACAAAACTGATATTCCTGAACTAAGTTCAAAGTCAGTGTCTAAAAAGAGTCATATAGCTCGAAATCAAATAATTCTAAATTTGATGAAAATCTCAAAACACCCATGAAAATTTAGATAAATGATTCTGTTCGAGCAGAACATGAAACTGAAAACTAAAAGGGTCCATTAATTTAAAATTAATTTATAAAAGTTCTAATTATCATCAGATTCTCTGTGGTTATGTAGATTCAGACTGGGGTAGCAGTGACATAATTGATAGAAAAAGTAAAACAGGCTATTTATTTAAATTATATGAAAATTATACAGTAAGTTGGAATACAAAGAGACAAACTTCAGTGGCAGCGTCTTCAACTGAAGTAGAATATATGGCTTTGTTTGAAGCTGTAAAAGAGGCATTATGGCTTAAGTCTCTAGCACTTCGAATTAATTTAAGTATAACAGAACCCATAGCTATTTTTGAGGATAATAATGGTTGCATTAGTATTGCAAGTAAACCGACTAATTATAAGCGGTCCATACACATCGATATAAAGTATAATTTAACTAGAGAACAGGTTGAGAAAAAATGTAATAAAATTAAATTATATTCCAACAGGTAAGCAGTTGGCAGATGTGCTTACAAAAACTACTACCTGCGAAAGCATTCAAAGGACATTGACTTCAAATGGGTTTAGAATAAGTTACATAATATTATTTGAATTCAATGAAGTTTAAATTGAAGTTTAATGTAACAATGGTTTGATTAGGTTTTCCTGGGTTTTCCTAATCCTTAGCAACAAATTTTTAATCATTATTTGTTTCTCTTAGCACACACTTGGAAGTTGTACATGATCTTTGAATTGTATTATATGCATTCATATATTGTGTAAGTATATGGATTAATTTTTGAGGGGGCGTGTTGAATATCTAACTATAATTCAGGTCTGAGACAGTGCAAAAATTAATTTATTGTAAACCGATAATACATCTGGTAATCAACCTCTTTGTTGATGGTTGTTAAGTCTGCGACCTTCGTGCATTCAGATGAAATATAATATTCAACCCTCTGCTTTATCTATACTTTACTTACTTCCATTATATACTCTTTGCTTACTTCTTGGTCTCAGGACGGTGTGGTAGGTAAGGTGTGTTTTAGTTTCCAAGTGGTAAGAATTAAATACATATATTTGAATACTATATCCCTGTGTTTTGGTCTATAACCTCCTATAATATTATGATACTTTATCGGCGTTGCTTGTACTATGTACTTATATAAATCTTCGTTTTTTAAAACTCTAATAGATAACTTTATATTAAATAAAGATATCGAGATATTTTTTTAAATAAGCGTCAAGTGTCTAAGAAATAAAATTTAACTGAAATCTAGCCAGCATTTTTTGGGATCATTATATTTAAGCAAACTTCGAACCGCCATTTTAAAATTTTATTTTGACTTGACTGAAAAGGAACAAATTATATTATTGTCAAGATAGAAAAAGCCATCAAATACAAGTAGTAT
Source organism: Leucoma salicis (assembly GCA_948253155.1). NCBI lineage: Eukaryota > Metazoa > Arthropoda > Insecta > Lepidoptera > Erebidae > Leucoma > Leucoma salicis. The sequence goes on from OX411830.1 coordinate 289,203, forward strand.
GAATTTTAATTGCAAAATTAAACTTACTAAATCGGAATGTATGTACATCCTTCCGATAGATGGCGTAAGTCATAAAAACATCTAAAAGGCAATTATTTATAAGTGAAGATTGGGTCTCGCCGTTTGCTATTGCGATGGCTTAGCAGTCTAGAGCACTTCCCCGTATTGGAAGGGACGCAGGTTCGATATCCACTCGCAGTAAAGCTTTCTTTTTCCACTTTCAGAATAATTTGTTCTTTAAAGGATAATGTTCATTTACGGTACCAACTTTTCTCACGCCTCAAGGTAAAATTATTACCATAATTTTTTTCCCATTTTTCTATAACTTTTTGCATACGGGATTCAATTTTCGAATAGGGGATTTAATTTAGGATCAAAAAGTTGTTTAGTTTATATTATGTTCCACTTCCACATTTTCGTAAACAAACATTTCATTCCGTTACAGGCATATCTTAAATATTATTTATCTTAAAATTAAATTCCATTAATATTATTCGTTGAATAATGTCAATGTTATCTAATAGAAAAACGATCCTACTTTACCAACTTTATGTACATTCCATCCATCCATCAGCCTTTCACCGTCCACTGCTGGACATAGGCCTCCCCAAGAGGACGCCACAACGAGCGGTCCCGTCATGGGGGATAATGCCGTAATCGCCACGCTTGGCAGGCGGGTTGGCGATCGCAGTGGATGTTGTTAATACTCGAAGGAGTGCTGCTGCCCACTCCCCCGGTGGCTCTTAGAGAGGGGTGGGACAATTCTAAAGCTGGCCCCACACGGCACAATTATGTACATTACGTAATAATTATTAAATTATTTTACGAAGAATTGAATCTAAACTTGTTGGTATTTTTTTATGGCGAGTAGGTAACGACATTTTTTGTGTATGGTTATGGTCCGATCACTCCTGTAGCTGACACAGGCGTTCCTTCTAAAATAAATCGATTTCGAATGCAAAAAAAATCGATTACTTCATTCATTTTATCATGTTGTTTTTTTTTATTGCTTATATTGGCAGACGAGCCACAGCCCATCTGATGGTAAATGGTAACCGTCGCTCATGGGCTCAACTATAGCGAGAGTATTGTCAAGTCGCTGCTCACCATTTCATTTCACCGATAAATAATGGGGCGGTGACACTTGTATTCTTAGTCCGTTACCACACAGACGAGACGTTTTTTTTCTGTACCTATCTATTGGATTCAGCCGTGTGGGGCCGGCTTAAGAATTGTCCCACCCCTCTCCACCCATGGGAGTCGTAAAAGCCGACTGAGGGAATACCGGGGGAGTGGGCAGCAGCACTCCTTCGAGCATTAACAACATCCACTGCGATCGCCAACCCGCCTGCCAAGCGTGGCGATTATGGCACTATCCCCCATTCTTGGGGAGGCCTATGTCCAGCAGTGGACTTTAAATAAAGCAAATACTTGGATTGCATCGCATTCGTACAGAGATAATTAACTTAGCTACTGATTTTTATACAAAACTATACAGCTTGCCAGAAACATCAAAGCAAAATAATATTATATATTGCTGTACAGATACTTCCCCAATACAACAGTTTTCACAATCAGAAATATTGAAACATATAAGAAAACTTAAGTCAAACAAAAGCTCGGGACCAGATGGGATAACAAACGAATGTATCAAGTTTGCAAGTACTTTACTACTGACACCAATCACTATATTATTCAATAAAATACTAGGGGAAGAAATCGTACCACACCAATGGGTGGAATCTGAAATCATATTGCTATACAAAAAAGGTGACCCAGGAGACATAGGAAACTACCGCCCCATAAGCCTTATGCCTTGCCTCTACAAACTGTCTACTTGAAAGAATATCCCCAGACATTGAGAAACATCAGCCGATTGAGCAAGCTGGATTTAGATCTGGTTTTAGCACAGCAGATCACATCCAAGTGGTCGACCAAATGATAGAGAAATATTTGGAATTCCACAGACCCCTGTACATAGCTTTTATAGATTACAAAAAAGCTTTTGATTCAATATAACATGAAAGCATCTGGGAGGCTTTAAAATCACTGAATACAAAAGAAAAATACATCAATATCCTAAATAACAACTATAGCAATTGTATAGGTAGAGTCAAACTAGATAGAGTCGGCGCAACAATCAATATAAAGAGGGGAGCCAGACAAGGTGATCCGATTTCTCCAAAACTGTTTATAGCCGTCCTGCAACATGTAATGAGTGATCTACCATGGTCTAACCGAGGTATCAATATTTATGGAAGTTATTTAAACCATCTTAGAATCGCCGACGACATTATCCTGCTCTCAGAATGTCCACATCAATTAAACATAATGATAAAAGAGCTAGCTCAAAAGTCGTGTTAGAAATGAACCTCGAGAAAACAAAGGTAATGACTAATCATCAGACATAAATAATATTGTTGGAAAAAAACCTATCGAATTTGTAGAAAAGTACGTATATCTAGGCAAACAAATATCATTTCATAACGACAGAAATTCAGAAGAGGTAGACCGGAGAGTCGCGATCACCTGGAAGAAGTTCTGGGACTATAAAGAAATATTTAAATCACAACTGCCACTGTTCACAAAGAAAATAGTTATTGATACAGCCATACTACCATGTCTAACATATGGATGCCAATCTTGGACATTTGATGTAAAAACCAGAAACAAGATCCAGACCACACAAAGACGAATGGAAAGAAGCAGCATGGGCTTAAAGATAAAAGATAAAAAGAGAAACGCTGATACCCGTAAGAAGACCAAAGTTATAGACGCTTTAACTTTCGCAATGCAAAGAAAATGGAAGTGGGCAGGCCATGTGGCGAGGTACAGCGATGATAGATGGACTCTTAGATCAATAGAGTGGCACGGACCACAAGGAAAAAGAGGAAGAGGCCGTCCGCATGCCAGGTGGGCGGACGAAATAGCGTCAGCAGCAGGCCCAGAATGGCTAAACATAGCTAAAGATAAAGAGAAGTGGTATACCTTGGAGGAGGCTTTTACCCTAATGGGGCCCATACAATAATAACAATAAAAAAAAAAGTGTATGCGTGTAACCTTTACGCGCGATTAAAGTAATACTTCTTTGGCGTATACGGAAAAAAAAAAAAACAGCAATTTAAATTATTTTTCTTTAAACTCTTGAATTTTTATTCACTTTGCTATTCAAAATTGATCCGTTTGACTAGCTGGCGTATAAGTCAAGAAGCGTGGAGTATATGACATATACTTACGACCAATCCAAATTATTATTTTTAAATAGCGGAAACTACACAGACTATAGTAAGCGTTACTTCCGTCAGAAAAAAATCTGAGTTACTCCCTAGTCGCGCCTAAAGAAGTTTTACTTCAAAAAAAAATTAAAAAGAAAAATAAATATGTCGAATTATTAATTAATTAATTAATTATTTTAATATTTATTAATTAACTGCTTATTTTATTATTGGTAATTATTTTAATCTCAACTTTAATTTACTATATAATTTTGAATTGATTCTAATAACTAATACTACATTATTTATTTTTTTGTAAGGAATTAAATAAAGCTTTATTATTATTATTTATTATTATTATTATTAAAACTCAACACGAGCACCTGCTTAAGTGTTATATTCTTATTATTTTATGGGATCCGACCTATTTATTATAGCCAGACTATCTATCCAAACGTGTTTTAAATAATGATGAAAATAAGATAAGATTTTTTTATAGACAATAGTAGAGATCGTTTTGTTTTGTTATTTATCTATTTTACGACAATTTCAAAACCATATCGGTTGGCAAAACATTGATTCAAAATATAATATATATATAGATCGAGTTAAAAAATGGAACTTGAATAAAATCGAATCGAGATTGGTATTCCTTAATCCTTATTCACTCAAATCAAACATTAAAAAGAAAACATATTTTAACGTGTACTTACGATAAGATGATTTTATACTTTCCACAGAAGGAATGTAACATAGTTCCAATGGTCCGCCAATAAAGGCAGAGAGACGGCACACGGCGGGTTTATTTAGTGGGTGAGGGTCCCACACTACCCTGTTCGTTGCCCCGAACGACGGGGTGTACGGTGATTTTATACTAAGTTTTTATTTTATAGGGTATTTTTACGACAGAACGTTGATTTATTGTTACTCGTTTGCTTATATTTTATTTACTGTGAAAATCTGAATATGTTGAGGTGTGGGTCCGACCGTCAGTCGCCGACTCGCCGCATACAACAATTGCCCGGCAAAGCCGGCTGATGTATCAATTGTTCTGTTTTGATACCAGGAGCCTGCGCAAACATTCCTTAGAAGAAGCGACTACTTCAATGTAAAACTTATTACAATCTTGGATTACTCCAACTGAGGTAAACGGATCCTATGTTACATCTTGAATTTCAGGCACTAGTTAAATTTATACCACGTGGATGGCAAACAAGCCGAAGCAACTAGATAAACCTTATAAGATTTTCTAGCAAATAATCTTAGAAATAGGTACTTACTTATATAATTATTTTTACGCTTTTTTATTTCAAGGGTTACATTTAATGTTTATTTTATTTATTACACCTAATATTACATTACACCTCTGGTTCAGCATTGCAAAATATATTATTATGGTTGATACTGATGCTAATTATGAATTTAAATGAAAAGAATGTATTTAGATATTTTTATATATATTTTTAGCATTTGACATGCTTAGCACTATACATTAAACACAAAGTGAAAAATGTGAAATCGAAAACACAATTGACAATTGCTCCTGACTGCTAATCTCGATAACACATCATACTTAACGTCTTTGGGTGACGCCTGCGCCATCTGTCGGACGTATTTTCATACATTATACTGTCAGGATGGCTGAATTGGTAAAGCATCTGGACGGTATCCAGAAGATGCAGGTTCAAATCCTGCTCCTGACTGTTATTTTCGATTTCACATTTTTCACTTTGTGTTTAATGTATAGTGCTAAGCATGTCAAATGCTAAAAATATATATAAAAATATCTAAATATTTAAAGGGTTTGCGTCATTATTAGGTAAAATGTTAATTGTAAAATTAAGTTTACCTGGTCGGTATAATGTATGAAAATACGTCCGACAGATGGCGCAGGCGTCACCCAAAGACGTTAAGTATGATGTGTTATCGAGATTAGCAGTCAGGAGCAATTGTCAGGATGGCTGAATTGGTAAAGCATCTGGACGGTATCCAGAAGATGAAGATTCAAATCCTGCTCCTGACTGTTATTTTCGATTTCACATTTTTCACTTTGTGTTTAATGTATAGTGCTAAGCATGTCAAATGCTAAAAATATATATAAAAATATCTAAATATTTAAAGGGTTTGCGTCATTATTAGGTAAAATCTTAATTGTAAAATTAAGTTTACCTGGTCGGTATAATGTATGAAAATACGTCCGACAGATGGCGCAGGCGTCACCCAAAGACGTTAAGTATGATGTGTTATCGAGATTAGCAGTCAGGAGCAATTGTCAGGATGGCTGAAGTGGTAAAGCATCTGGACGGTATCCAGAAGATGCAGGTTCAAATCCTGCTCCTGACTGTTATTTTCGATTTCACATTTTTCACTTTGTGTTTAATGAAAAGAATGTACCAAAATAATCCCTATTACTACAAGAAGTATGAAACATTTTTGTATTTTCTATATTCATTGCAGCTATCTTGCATACTGTGTACGGAGTGCTTGAAACTTCTTCAAGATCGAACCAACAGAATCAGTGAAGAAAGTGCTTTGCCCTTGCCTGCTTTTGGTCATAGAAGTGTATGCTTTTGTTATGGAATTTCTATTCTACGGGCCACAAGAACAAATCCTGTTCGACAGGATTGTGACAAGAGAGGAATATTTTATTGTGACATGTCTCGCTTCATCTGGTAAATATTTTAATGTACCTTGTAATACTTGCCATGAAAACTACTTCATGTTATTTTTTTCTTCTTACTTTTCGCTTACTGATATACGAGTATTTAATAAATTACACACTTTCATGTAGGCAACAACTTGGTTGTTATGAAATGAGATGTTTTTTATTATTTTGAATAGCATTATATTACATGCTTGTTGTTTTTATGTTTCAAGAATGGAAAGATTGTGTGCTGCTTGCTGGAGGTCAGCAACAAGACAAATTCAACTATAGAATCAGGATGACTTCAATCACTCTTGTCCACCTGAAACTGGATCTGGAAATTTAAATATTCCAGAGTCACCCTCTCTTCTGCAGAAAAACTTTCCTACTATGCAAATGGTGTCAAAAGTTACATCATCGGTGTATAGGTGTGCTGCAAACACAACTAATCATTGTATATTTGTTGATTGTTTTGAAACAGTAATAAATAAGTTTAAATAAGTTTCATGTCAATAAAGAAAATCCACTAGAGTCTTTGGAATATGTTACAATTGATATAGAAAGGCTTGCACTGGAGAACCATTTGGCAATCTATGTTGAACAAGAAAACCTCAATAGAAGGAGAGTTAACATCCAGATGATTGACAGCAATAATCAGCATTTAGATTTCCACAACTGACAATAAGAGATTTAAAATTGTTAACTCTTGGGACGTACTAACTTAAATAGGCCAGATTATATTAGGGAAAACATATTCGCCAATCTGGCGTTTATTCAGTTCAGCTAAATGACTATATTGATAATGATGTACCACTGATTTTAGGAGTTAGCAATTTTCTGTCGAGAGGGAGAACTAAATCGAGAAATGTCAGCAGTCAAACTTATCTATCTTAATCAGGAAAGATGATGCTGTGGCCAACACTTAGGCAGACGATAGTGGCTTATTGTAACTGTCTAGTCGGTAAGCGAACCATTGGCTGCTGCGCTAATGTTATGACGGTAGAGTGGTTTCTAAGCTGGGCACAGTATAATGACATACATGCTCCAGCTATATATTTAGATGTTTTTTTTAATGATTGTAACGCATAAGGCCATCATTGATTGTTGATTTGGCAACAGAAATAATCAGACAGGTACAATCTATGATTATACGGTACCTGTAAAACGGAGCCAATAAATGTTTGCTGTTTCTCGGTCTCTTTATATTTTGTTGGACAAATTGTACTAATAGAATTAAGTACTTACATCCTCTTAATTAAATCACAAGGAAAAACTATTAGTTTTTTTTTTCTTATAAGTAGGTACCTATATCCCAGCATCTACATAAAGATGGATGGGAATAATGCGGATAAGGTAGTATTCTTCAATACTTACAAATAATCTTATGGTTAATAAACCTATCGACCCACAATTTCTTATAGTTCTTTCTCATCCTCCCTTTTGGGCAATGGCAGGAATATTTGCTCCTAATGACCACATAGGTATCCCACGCTTGTTTTCTATGCAGGTAGGTACTTGAAACTGGTCAAAGCGAACTCGTAGTAATGCTAATATTTTTAGGTTAACTTCGAATTTATTAAATTACTTTGGAGCCCGGATTTTGTTAACAAAAAAAAAAAACATTTGTAGGAGTTAATATGATAAATATAGATTATAAAAAACAAAGAATGGTTTTGATGCAGCATAGTACGGGACTCCATATATCTGTGGTCATTCTCCTTTATTCTCTTCAAATTTTTCCTTTTTTTTAATGGACACCACTAATTAAGACGATACTGAAGGAGAGTCATGTCTATCCGTGGGATATATAGTGCACTGTAAAGAAGACAAGTACAAACTAACACAGAAACAGTACAAAGGTCGTCAAGATTGCGAAGATTAAGCAAGTAAGCATTGAGAGGTATTAAGTTGATAAAGCCAGAGACGGGTACAGGCCCGGGTGCTGCGATCCCCGAGTATTCTCGTCTCGCATCCTAATCCGGGCTTACGGGCTTTTCAGTGGCCGGTTTTATGTCGAACTAAATTAAAGAGGTTCGCTTTTATTACAAAAGTTTACGTTTGAAGACGTTTCTAGACGAAAATATGTATTCATTCTATTATGAGTAGAGATAGTATTTTGTGTGTTTTGTTCCGGGTGACTAAAATAAAATATCTTCTTAGTGTAAATAGCCATTTGATTCAATCTTTGCCGAGGTACAAACATTTAGTGCCTTAAACACAAAGTGAAAAATGTGAAATCGAAAATAACAGTCACGAGCAGAATTTGAACCTGCATCTCCTGGATACCGTCCAGATGCTTTGCCAATTCAGCCATCGCTTTGCATCCTGCTCGTGACTATTATTTTCGATTTTACATTTTTCACTTTGTGTTTAATGTATAGTGCTAAGCATGTCAAATGCTAAAAATATATATAAAAATATCTAAATAATTATAGGGCTTGCGTCATTATTAGGTAAAAATCTTAATTTTACCTTAGAAGTATGTTTTTAATTCACAATCTCAAAAAGAATGTGTTATTTTTTTTAGTCTATAGATATTTATAGTACCTATAGCTTATTTGCATTTAGATGGCACAGGATTGTTCGTTGTGGCACAATATTTTAGAAACCTAAATCCGTCGTTTGACGCTGAAAAGTGAATGTTTGATATTCATACTAAGAATTTTTTTCCGATTACTTTTAAATTATTTTTAACATGATTTCGTAATTTATCTTTCAAGCGGACAAAGCAACGATTTCCTTGAAAGCCTTGCGGGCAATTTTTCCCCTGACTTGATTTACTAATTTGTTGGATCATTACCCAGCTACTAAAAGCGCCAAGGCAATTTAAAATAACCTATTTTTCCTAAATCAAGTATCATAATAAAAATACATAAATCTTTTCCGTGTTTCTCAACCAAATACAGACACACTTTTGTGTATGTCCATATATACAATGTATACTGTATATATAATGTATATTAGCTTATATATATAACCTATGCTGATATAAATAAAGTACACTGTTTAATTCATAATTTTTTGTCAAATATCTTAAATGTATTATGAGTCCCCCGAAACCAGCGAGCGTGTATGAAGAGAGTTATGAATATTGAGGAAGCGAGAGATGTATGCAAGAATAGAGCCTCTTGGCACTCTGTTCTCTCTGCCTACCCCGCAAGAGAAATGGCGTGATGATAAGTAGGTAGTATCTTAAATGTATTTTTCAGTCACTTTATTGGTTTTAGGTGATGTGCGAACAAATAAATAAACAAAAACTCTAAAAAATATTGTTTTCTGTTCGGAGACACCTAAATAGCCTGACGCAGTATTTTTTCGCAAACATCTTAAATGTCGCAAATTTCTTAAATGTGGGCCGTGTGGGACCGGCTTTAGAATTGTCCCACCCCTCTCTACCCACGGGAGTCGTAAGAGCTGACTGAGGGAATACCGGGTGAGTGGGCAGTAGAACTCCCTCGAGTATTAACAACAACCACTGCGATCGCCAACCCGCCTGCCAAGCTTGGCGACTACGGCATTATCCCCCATGACGGGACCGCTCGTTGTGGCGTTCTCTTGGAGAGGCCTATGTCCAACAGTGGACGTTGAAATGCTGATGGATGGATGATCTTAAATGTACAGACACAGCTCTGTTACAGCTTTATAATATTTAGGATTGACAACACTTTGCACTAAGAAATAATCTATCATGGAGACCTTTATAAACAAACTCACAACAAGGAGACGACTCATAAAAAAAATTGTAAGCCAAAATTAAAATTCATTGTTATCGAGCATAGTTGAGCTTAGTAAGTAGAGGGCGCCACTTGACGAAATTGAGCGATGAGAATAATTGACGAACTACGGTAGTCCGTCAATACGATACCCTATCATCCATTGTACAGAGACCTCAGATCTTGTAATACTCGTTTAAATAACAAAGATTTCGCTTATACCGGACTATATCGGGGTGTCTAGTTAAACTGGTCAATATAAAAGCCGTTCGCTCAAAATCTCTTTGGCATATTTTATTATTTAACGATATACCCGGTCAGTAAATCAAGTGGAAAAACGATTTCTTTATTGAAATATATTATACGACGTACACGCCGAGCTGACCGAGTTGATCAACAGTTTTATCTCGACGAAATTGAATGTTATATATCTACTTATTTTGTTTTGACACAAGGAATTATTACATTTAGGAATTATTATTTAGTTAGTTGTCGCACATAATACCAATTATTATAAATTAGGGTACTTAATACCATCTATCCATCCATCAGCCTTTCGACGTCCACTGCTGGACATAAGCCTCCCCAAGACAACGCCACAACATGTGTTCCGCTCATATGGGGGATAGTGCCGTAATCACCACGCTTGGCAGGCGGGTTGGCGATCGCAGTGGATGTTAATACTCGAGGGAGTGCTGCTGCCCACTCCCCAGGTATGCCCTATATACAACGTGGGTGGCAAACAGGCATACAGCCCATCGATGGGAGGCAGTTACCGTAGCCTATATACACCAGCAACACCAGAGGCTTCACTCGCACGTCGCTGTATCCAATGAAAGGGATAGGAGGTGGAGGAAGGACAATAAGGAAAGAATAGGGAGGGGATTTGACCCTCCGGCGCTCCCACTCACCGTATGAAACACAACGGTAGGAGTACCTGCCGTTGTATCACGTCGATCTTCCGCGATCGAGAGAGAGAGAGATATAGAATAGGACTATTCATATTAGGATAAGCAGGGCTCTACCACAAATATAAGGACTAACAATTTTCCTATATCAATCAAAAAGTATCGGGATAAAAGTATCCTATGTGTTTATCCAGGTAATAACAAAAAAAAACATAGGATCACGCCTGTATTCCCCGAAGGGATAGGCAGAGGTGTATTACACACCCACGACTCGCCAGCTATGTTTAAGTCCCACGTAATAGGGGGCGAGCCTATGGACGTATACCAAATTTCCAAGCTCCGGGCTGCTACTGAGAATTTTTCTTAATTTTTTTTTTACGAAAAAGCTCAATAACTCTGGCCGACCCGGGTATCGAACCCGAGATCCCATGATCAGCAGTCACTTACACTACCGCTGCACCATAGAGACAGTTAATAAATTATCCGTATACTGTATATTATATCCCCCAAATTAGACTCAAATCTGCTTAGCCATATTTGGGTTTTTTATTTGTGGGGATACAAAATTATAGATTTACTAGCCTTTGCCCGCGGCTTCGCCACTGGAAAGAGATTGTTTTTAGGTTATACTTCAGTAGCGATATAAAATTTATACCATATTTAAAAGTTTTTTAGTATGAGACTAAGACTAATTAAAACTGGATATGAAACAAAAAAAAATGTGCCAGCAGTTTTTGTATGATGTGAAACAAAATCAGCCTGTATTCCCCGAAGGGGTAGGCAGAGGTGTATTACACACCCACGATTTGCCAGCTATGTTTAAGTCCCACGTAATAGGGGGCGAACCTATTGACGTCTACCGAGCACATTTCCAAATTTGTGAGATGTGGGAACAATTAATTTAAACAGACAAAAATGTTGTGTTCAGAGACGCCTAAATAAGCTAATAACATTATTTTTGTCTCAAATAACTAAAATTTATTTAAAATTTACTAGCTCACCCGGCGAACTTCGTACCACCATATTTTTTTCGTAAATATTTTGCAATGAAAATTATTAAAGCATTAAACACAAAAGTGAAAAATGTGAAATCGAAAATAACAGTCAGGAGCAGGATTTGAACCTGCATCTCCTGGATACCGTCCAGATGCTTTACCAATTCAGTCATCCTGACAATTGCTCCTGACTACTAATTTCGATAACACATCACACCTAACGTCTTTGGGTCTTTAATGTATAGTGCTAAGCATGTCAAATGCTAAAAATATATATAAAATATCTAAATAATTATTAAAGCACTAATATCGCTATCAAACCCCTAGTTAGCAGTAGAAGAGTGAAAATTTAGGGTTGTATGTATTTTATAGTGCCGAATAACCATACAAAGTTTTGTCTTGTTTGGGAATCGAACCCACAACGTTCGGCACTGGAGACCGGTATTAAAACCTCTCTATTGTCTGTAAGATATTTTAAAACAACTGATGTGACCTAAATTCTATGATACTATGCTACCGTAGAGCTGCGATAGCTTAGTGCTTGATATAGATACTTGGAACACATTTTCAGAAAGTCGATAGGTTAGGGGGATATGTCGAAAGGTTCGATTACCACAGTATTAAGACTGCACGTATGGCGGAGTGGTTTAGATATGGCCTTCCGCCCGAGTGTTGTAGGTTCGATTCCCACACAGGACAACTCTTTGTGTGATCCACAAATGGTTGTTCTGAGTCTGGGTGTACTTTGTGTCCGTGGAATTGTAAGTTTGTAAAGTCCCCCGCTATTCAAGGATTATTCCTTAGTGCAGAGTGTAGTCTTAAAAACAATCAATACTAATGCTAAGCTAAAACATCTTTTAAGTTTCACAAGACAATACAAATTAAATACTCTTGTCTACTAGATACGTGCACACAAAATTGTAATTTAGCTGCGTGTTCTGTTTGTGTGTCTGTCCCGCGACAACTAGGGTGGGAGGGCAACATCCTTGCGATATAAACGGGCAAGAGACAATGCGCCATTGTTCTATCACTTTGCCACAGTGCAGTTGGAAGCAGTAGGATCTTAATGCAAAACATTAATACTATTATTTAAAATATCTATGACAATATTTTTACTACCTGTACAGTCTGTCGTTTATCATAGCAGTCGTTATAAGTTGTCAGGGTCCTGAATAATTCTTTTTACTCCTTTCGAAAAAGAACAGATTTGAAGCTGACATCAACAAAATTTGGGATAAGTCTAGGAAGACGATGATGAATTTTATTCTTACCATCTGTAATAATTTTTTGCGTGGCCCTTGTTGGCAATAGCAGAGTCGGCTCTAGGCTGACTAACCGCATTCGTAACGACTACGTAAGAAAGCGAGTATTGGTGTAAAGATGAGAAAGGGAATGATCCGATGGTTCGGACATGTGGTGGTTGGTGGATGGGCTTATTAGGTGGGCGAGGGCCACTACCTTGTTCATTGCCGCGTGACAGGGTGTGCGGCTAGTAAATTTTTTCTCATCTTAAAAAAAAACAGTAAAATAACTGGTATTCCATCCATCCATCCACCAGCCTTTTAACGTCCACTGCTGGACATAGGCCTCCCCAAGAGAACGCCACAACGAGCGGTCCCGTCATGGGGGATAATGCCGTAATCGCCACGCTTGGCAGGCGGTTTGGCGATTGCAGTGGATGTTAAGACTTTTAAACTTTCGCGATTTGTACACATTATACACAAATATTAATGTATCGGGTCTTAATCACGTATATAATGTTGAGGTTGAATACCTTAATTTTCCGACGTTTCGACCGTATTGCATCGGCCGTGGTCACGGGTTGACTGATTGGCAGTGGATGTTGTATTATTCCCTCAGTCGGCTCTTACGACTCCCGTGGGTAGAGTGGTGGGATAATTCTAAAGCCGGCCCCAAACGGCCCAGCCGCCCCACACGGCCCAACTGGTATTATTTGTCAAAACATTTTTTTGTTAATAAGCATAACATGAATTTTGATTTGAGATATAAGCTCAATAAATCATTCAATACCGTTAAATCCGGTCATCGATTTACACATCACAACAAGATTAAAATATCAAGAGTCCAACTGTATAATTTACACTGTGGCACCTCCCGAACAATGGATGCAGTATCTTAATACGGTATGATATATTAATGTAAGTTGTCGCGAATTTTATACAATTTAAAACGTATTCACACAGCGGCTCTGTGCATTAAGGCTCATTTTTCTTTGGTACAATACCTAAGTGCTTTTGGAAATAATCATTAATATCCTGGCTGCTGGTGAAGGATGCTGAGACCATTAAGCTTCTTACTAAGACATTAGAGGGCAGTTCAATGGGAACTCGGGCTTGGGGGACTCGGAACAAGTGGGGTCGACAACTTGTTTGTGTAGGTCGTCCATTGAATCGTAATCCAGAGATTAGAAATAACATAGCATTCCTATTTCATATGAACCATATTATTTAGGTATATTGGCTACATGACCACTGAAGTAATGTCACACTGTTCCAGTGGTCCGGCAATACAGGCGGAGAGATGGCACAGGCACGGGTTTATTTAATGGGTGAGGGCCCCACACTACCCGGTTCGTTGCCTCGAACAACGGGGTGTGCGATCAGGTACATTTTCTCCTGCCTTAGCAAAAAGGTACCTATATTGTCTATATAACTTACTTTACATTAAACTCGGAGTTTATTTTATAATTGGACGTGAACGTGGAATTCAGAATATAAATACATAACTCTCTCTCCGTGTCTGTCCGTGTGGTGACGGACTAAGAATACAAGTGTCACCACCCCATTCTTTCCCACGGGTGTCGTATGAGGCCATTAAGGAAAGTAAGCAATTATCATCCATTAAGCACAAAGTGAAAAATGTGAAATCGAAAATAACAGTCACGAGCAGGATTTGAACCTGCATCTCCTTGATACCGTCCAGATGCTTTGCCAATTCAGCCATCGTGACAATTGCTCCTGACTGCTAATTTCGATAACACATTCATACTTAACGTCTTTGAGTGACGCCTGCGCCATCTGTCAGAAGTATTTTCATACATTATACCGACCAGGTAAACTTAATTTTACAATTAAGATTTTTACCTAATAAAGACGTAAACCCTATAAATATTTAGATATTTCTACTTCCGTGTTGCAGCTCTATAATGGTATAGATAGATGAACCACAGTTGGGGATAAGTCACCACCAAGATGCTAATTGGTTACACTGCCAGATATAACTTATACTAAGCCTGTATCAGTTTTCGTGCAAATGTTTCTTTTCACGTAGTACTGTTACTTTTACTTTAAAACAGCGACATCTATCAATAGAAAATTGCAACTTTGGACATTATTATACGACTTATTTAAAAATCAATGAGTTCAACAAGAAATCTCTATCATTTATCTTCCTAACTTAGTTGCCTTATAATTTTATACTTTGTTCTAAATGAAAACACCGTGACGCCAAGGCCACGCAAAAAAAATTGTGGAATGTAAAATATGTTTTTTTCGTGTGTTATAACGTTGGTGTGTTATTATTTACGTGTGTTTAGTGTTTTTAATTATTGTTATGGATAAAATAGTTATTATACTTGACAAATATCATCAGTTCGTCAAGCAAAGGTAAGAACTTTCTTTTAACAAAAAACAATGTACCGGCCGGGCGAACGGCGTTTTGTTGACTATAGTAAAACCACCGGTGGCTATGCATACGTAAAAAGGTAGTTCTCATGAAAGGCGCTGGTGTTAGTGTCGTATCGAGCGTAAATGCCGTAAATATTCAGTATTTTTTTGTTTATTTAATAACAATTAAACCACATCGAATCAGAACGTGAAAAGTAATAGGGCGCTATTCCTAGTCATAATAATTCGTAAATGAAAAAAAAAAGACTCGATTAATTAAGTATTCTGGTCGTTATCGTGTTAACATACATTACCTACAACTCACGGACGTCCAAGCCAGATTTTTTTCAAACAGTTTTTTAACTAGTTTAAATAACAAAAATGCCATCAAAATATCATGAGTGTTAAAAATAGTGTTTGTTCTTTATATGTGTGTGTGGATATTATTTTACAAGTGCAATATATGATAAATAGAGACATTTTAAGTTTGGAAAATCTGTTGTGCCGTGTAAACCGGGAGTAGAACACACCTCAACACTTCGCTTATGAGGCGTGCAAAATTAAAGTAATAGCTGAAAACCAAATAAGTAAAAGTTTAATTTACTTCAAACTTTTTACGTTTGACAACGTCTTGGGGTCACTAGTTTAGTTATAGATGGAAATCAAACCCACAATATTCACCTCTTGAGGTCAGGGTCTATGTAACATCTGTACTGCTGCTCTTACCACTTAGTATGTTAATCGTTATAATCACATTTACCGTTTACCATCCCCAAGAGACTTACCCTTGTTGGATTTCGATGTCGTATTTAAATAACTCCATTAATGGTCATTGTAGATAGCAAGCTTCCGTTGAATATATCAACGATAACGCAAGTATAATTTATGACCTCTGCCTTTGTCTGTGGTAACCTTACTATTTGAACTATTATAAAGCTATAACAGAGCTGTGGCTGTGTACATTTAAGATATTTGAGAAAAAAATACTGATTTAGACTATATACATATATATAGGCGTATCTCAACACAAAACATTTTTTTTAGATTTTATCGTCTGTTTGTTTGTTCGCGAATCACGAAAAAATTACTGAACGGATTTCGATGCAACATTTATTTTTGTTACCTAGCTCTCGATTAGATTTAAAAACTGGTAGACATTTCATGCCGCTATTACATCGGGAACCTGAGTCAGTATAATGCCACTCTACGATACATGAATTACCTCTATGCAAAAATAGAGCAGACACAAGAACAACCCATTTCTAAGGGAAACAATATACCCTTTGCCTTTGCTGGGCTCCAGCCTATCATCCATCCCTCCATCCATCAGCCTTTCAGAGTCCACTTCTGGACATAGACCTCCCCAAGAGAGGACCACAACTAGCGGTCTTGTGCTGACTGAATCTAACGGCTTCCTGCGGCATCGCTTTTATTTTCCCTTTGCTTTGCTCCAGGCTGTGTATGTAAAATTTCGTGATGATAAATAAACAAATAAACTCACTTACGTATTTATAATATTAGTAAGGATTATTTTGATCTATATTTTAGCACTTCACATGCTCAGCTACTCTTAAAGTACAAATTATAATTTGTGAATATGGAAAAAGAGTATTTTAGTACGAGCGGGAATCGAACCTGCGTCCCTTCCTTTCCGGGGAAGTGCTCTAATCCACTGAGCTATCGAACTATTTCTAGAAATACTGAATTTCCTCATCACATTTGTCTTAACGACCAACGCCATCTATCGGCAATGCATTTACATACATTCAAAATACACTTTTTCCTTATTCACAAATTATAATTAGTAAGGTTTATAAAAAGGAGAAGTAGGTAAGTATGTAGATGTCGGTGATAACCCACGAAGCTACTTATCTAGTTCTCAAAGACTTTCACCTGTATATAGAACGGACTGTAAGAAGTGTCTCAGGCTAAGGCCGGGAAAAGACAGACCAGTGCCATCACTGCGGGGATTGCCCTGAGGATACGGCACTGCTCAGCTTGGGCAGAGCAGTGACGTGAACTCACCGCGGCAGTCAAGGTGGAAAACCTCACGCTCCCGGCCGTGGTAAAGGCCATGGTCCGAAGTGAAAGCGGGTGAGACGCCGCCGTCTCCTTTTGCGAGCAGGTGATGCATGCAAAGGAGGCGGCAGAGAGTGAGCAGCATAACCAGCCGTCTCCCGTCCCGCAGAAGACCCACTGGGCGTCAAAGGGCGCTAGTCGATCTCCAGCCCCCATGAGTGCAGGTCTGAGGGTGATAGGCCTAGGGCAGTCTGTCACCCTAGCAGAAGCAGGCCCGAGACGGCGGCGCACGTGTTCCGCGAGCGCCCCTCGTTGAGGGAAGGCTTGGCCCTCCAAAACAGACGGGGCCACCAGGAATGGAGGCTCAGGCTTCTAGGGGTGGAGGAACTCATGCGTAGAGCGTATACCTCACTCCTGGCGAAAGTAAGTAGTAGTAATTAAAAATTAATAATTAATTCTTTCAAATTTAGATATTTTTAAATATATTTTTAGCATTTGACATGCCTAGCACTATATATTAAACACAAAGTGAAAAATGTGACCGAAAATATTCACATTTTTATGTTATTTTCGATTTAACATTTTTCACTTTGTGTTTAATGTAATTCTTTCATTTCATATCTGTGAAATGAAATGGTGAGCAGCGGCTTAACAATACGCTCGGTATAGTTGAGTCCATGAGTGACGGTTACCACTTACCATCAGGTGGGCCGTGGCTTGTCTGCCACCATACGCATAACAAAAATACAAAATATTTATATTACAATTATTTCTTTACGCTAACAAGTCCCTCATACAAGGCGTAGCAGAAATAATAAAAAATGGTTGTTGCGAGCGGCGCCTCTGATCATCCTCTTACTCAGCCTCCTTTATCATGTTAATATACAATTTGACGATGCAAAAGGCTTCTTTTGTAATTTTTAATGACTACTGATTACCGGATATTGTCTTCCGCCATGTTTCTTTTGTTAGGGGAGTTTCCTTTTAAATTATGTCGACAATTTATTTGTGAAGTATCTGTTTTGTGAGCGTCTTATTGATGAGATGTTTTTTATGCTCTTAATATACAAATTTCAGAGCCTTATACATTTTAAAAAAACTATAAAATTAGGCGTATCTTTATATTACGAAACTGTAACAGAGCTGTATGTTTTTTGACGTGATAACGTCCAAAGAGTAAAGTAATACTAAATAACGTCTTATAAAACGATTAACGCCGGCTGCACGCACGAAAAAGTGTCACGTTCTGCCTGAGTCGAGCGTGCGAGCGAGAGCTTGGAACAAGCGATAGAGAGGCACGTTCGGCTTGTGACGAATCTATTGATATATTATGGCTTTATCACGTAAAATTAGCGTCCGTAAACCGACTTTACAGACAACCATGTAGTTTATATTCCACGGGTGGCAAACAGGCATACGGTTCACCTGATGGTAAATGGTTACTGTAACCTAAAGAAGCTCACTCGCACATCGCCAACTCCAAGGAAAGGGATATGAGGTGGAAAGGAAGTATAAAAAGTAAAGAATAAGGAGAGAGGTTGGGCTTCCGGCGACAGATACATGAGAAAAATGATTGTATTAGGCTATATAGGTGTCTATGAACCTTCATTTAGATTTTTTGTCGATTTGGTCGGGAACGGTGCAACGGATTTAATGAAACTTTTTTGTTTGATAGCTCTTGATTAGACTTAAAATTGGTATATATTTTATCTCGCTGTGTACTCTTGACAAAATAAGCCTTTTTGGAAAGATTATCTATATTTATAAACGAAAGCATTGTTTTTCACTTCAAATGTATTTGATAGTACTCGTATCCTTGCGATTACAATTTGTATTACTAAAAAGGCAATTGCAAATATGAGTTGAATAAATAAATAACATTTCACGAACTGTGAACAATTATAAGTTAATAATATGACACATGTATCAAATCACGTTGATAGCCGGACATCGTTCGCCATTACGGCAGTTAACGACCGTGGGGGTCAGTGGAATGGTTCATTTGGGCACAATTAACTGCGTGAGTCTCTTGGTATTTAATAAAAGGCTTGTAACAGATAAATTTGCAAATGTGGTCAAAATTGACTGTGGATTAATACCCTGAGCGCGCTTGAATTTAACTTATTTTGGCGGTTTTATGGATAATACTTTCTGATATTTACGCGAATGTTACACATTTTGAAATAAAACTTCGTTTACGGAATCTATCGCGTTTACTTTATTTTACTCCTATCCCGACGTTTCGAATACTTTACAGCATTCATGATCACGGGTGGACTTAGATGGTAGATGTCCAAAGCTTATATCAGCAGCAAGTTTTATTGGTTTTATGGATATTAAGTGGATTGCTCGTTGACTTTTATTCACGCAGTCTTAGGTTCGACCCTTTTTTTCCCAGCCCATAAATGTCCCACTGATGTGTTCGGAATGGGAAGGTTGGCAGGGACAATTTCTCAGGCGTACAGGTTCATCGTTACGATGTTTTCATTTACTAGTGATAATTTGTGAATGTGTAGTAAATGATTGGCTATATCAGGTGCTTAAAAGAGGTATGTGGGGTAGGCCGTGTGGGGCCGGCTTTAGAATTGTCTCACCCCTCTCCACCCATGGGAGTCGTAAGAGC
This sequence comes from Leucoma salicis, assembly GCA_948253155.1. Classification (NCBI taxonomy): domain Eukaryota; kingdom Metazoa; phylum Arthropoda; class Insecta; order Lepidoptera; family Erebidae; genus Leucoma; species Leucoma salicis. Next base: position 308,946 of record OX411830.1, read on the forward strand.
CGACTGAGGAAATACTGGGGGAGTGGGCAGCAGCACTCCCTCGAGTATTAACAACATCCACTGCGATCGCCAACCCGCCGGCCAAGCGTGGCGATTACGGCACTATCCCCCATATGAGCGAAACACATGTTGTGGCGTTGTCTTGGGGAGGTCTATGTCCAGCAGTGGGCGTCGAAAGGCTGATCGATGGATGGATGGAAAAGAGGTATGAGCAAAATAGACACATCAAAAAAAGTTTGAGATCACTAGCAAAAAATGCTGTATTTTTTAAATTTCACCCTATAAAATAAAAGTGCTTACGTGATATCTCTTAGCATTTGACAGCACAGCAGCACTTCCCCGGATTGGAAAAGACGCAGGTTCGATTCCCGCTAGTACAAAAAATCTCTTTTTCCTTATTCACAAATAATTTGCACTTTAAAAAGTGGCGGGGCATGTCAAATGCTAAGAAATATAAATCAAAAACGTGATATCTTTTTTAAAAACAACACAATTTTATTGAAACTAAAATATTTACAAATAAAAATTATATTTGAAAATTAAACACAAAGTGAAAAATGTGAAATCGAAAATAACTTTTTCACTTTGTGTTTAATGTATAGTGCTAAGCATGTCAAATGCTAAAAATATATATAAAAATATCTAAATATATTTGAAAATGTTAATGCAATTGTGACTAAGAAATAAATAAAAGAAATCGACGAAATTCAAACATTATTAAGAATTTATAACAGAACTGTTTTTAATTAGTTATAGATAACTCCTCCCCTAGCTCGAACGCAAGCAGCAATCCTCCTGGGCATGCTGAGAATCAAGTTATCTTGCGGTAACCTGTCCCATTCTTCAACAGCAGCTTCCCTGATCTCTGGCACTGTCTGGGGAGGTGGTTGACGGTTCCAAACAGCTCGCTTTAGAGCTTCCCAAGCGTGTTCGATTGGGTTCAAGTCTGGCGAACTGGCAAGCAATTCCTGATGGTCTGAGTGCTTATTTCTAGTCCAGTGGCAGCCTGCAACTCAGCTCTTATTTTAGTGGCATTGATTGTTAAGCGCGGGCAGTCAGCAGTTTGATGTAACGTTTCTGGGCAGCAGTAAGAACAGTTGGGCGACCACTGCGAGATTGATCACCAAAGTTATCCATGCCACGATACCTCCGCAACGTGATCACGACACAGGATTGGGATACAGCAACTCGGCGAGCTATTTCTCTTTTAGTATCCTTCTTCCCCCAAAGTAACAATTCTTGCTCGTAAAGCTTCAGACTTTTGGCATTTTTCCAAATCAACTATTTACACGAACAATTTAAAAAATATGCTTGAATCTTGTCGGTCAGATTTCTGAATAAGCATAATCAAAGATTGGATTCCTTTTCAACCGACTTTTCTTTTTTTTTATTGCATGTAGTGGCAGACGAGCCACGGTCCATCTGATGGTAAATGGTAACCGTCGCCCATGGACTCGACTATACCGAGAGTATTGTCAAGCCGCTGCTCACCAATCCATTTCAAAGATGAAATGAAATATAAACGGCTATCTCCTGCTACAGCCAAAACGCAACGATGTGCTTCATGGCCGGTGAGGGAGATGGTGGTACCAACCCGCTCGGGCCGGATACCAAGTGAGCCCACTCGGTACCCAGGTAGCCAGCGGATGATAATTGCTTACTTCCCTTAGTCGCCTCATACGACACCCGTGGGAAAGAATGGGGTGGTGACACTTGTATTCTTAATCCGTCACCACACGGACAAAACTTCTTCCGAAAAGGAGGAGGTTCTCAAAATACGGCTGTATGTTTTTTTTGTGTGTCTGTTACGCGATTATTCCGAAAATTATGAATCGATTTCAATGATTATTTTTTTGTTTGGTAGGTTCTACATCAGGGGTGATCCCATTTAAATTTTATCAAAAACGGTCCTGCGGTTTTTTAAAAAAACAACAATAATCAAAAAAAATGCATCTGGACATGCATCGATGATATTTCCAACCGACTCTGGCTCATTGGAACAGTGCGTTTAGTTGGCATAGCATCACGCCTGTATGCCCGAAGGGGTAGGCGGTGTTGTATTACACATCCACGGTTCGCCAGCTATGTTGAAGTCCCACGTAATAGGGGGCCAGCCGTTTTTGTTAAGGCGGGAAAAAATGTTCCTAACCACGCACCCCGTCGTTCGGGGCAAAGAATAGGGTAGTGTGGGGCTTTCACCCACTTCACCCACTAAAGAAACCCGCCATGTGCCGTCTCTCCTTTATTTGCGGACCACTGGAACTATGTTACATTCTTTCGGTGGTGCCGTACATTGCCTAGAATTTTTCTTTTTACGAAAAAGCTCAATAACACTGCCCGACCCGGGGCCGAGACCTCATGATCAGCAGTCGCACACACTACCGCTGCACCACCGAGGCAGTTTAGTTGGTGTACCCATATTATTTATTTATTTATTTGTTTACTCTTCATCCCTTATGGCTATCTTACAGGTTAAATGAAAAACCCAATGCAATAGCCGGGCCATTTTACAAATTATAACTGAAAAAAATAACTAAATTTAACTGTAACTACATTTATAAATTACAACATACATGTAATAAATTATTTGCGAATTCACTGTAACAAGTGCCAAAAATGTCAACGTTTTCGTGTACTACATTTAGTATTTTCAATGCGCGATTGATAGGACTTTTTGCTAGTAGGTTAGTCCTAGCAGATGGTACCGACAACAACGGCGGATGCCGCCGCCTCCATACATACCGATCCGGAACGTAAATTTGTAATCTAACTAAAAAATCTGGGTTATGTACATATCCACGCAAAAGTTTATAAATATATATAGCAAGCGTAAAATCCCGTCGCACATCCAATTTGTTATAACCCACCATACCCAACACAAACAGTGTTGGATACATCAGAGGATAAAATGGATATACTCCATATAACTTTAAATATAAATAGCGTTACTATTATAGAATGGATTTTAGGAGGAGAGCCCACCACTCACCCACGGATTGTCAATCCCGGTTATCTTTGGACAGAATAACCTAAGATTGCCAATCCGCACTCTCACAGATAGAGGAGAATGTGATAATAGCAAAGTAGCATGCACGATAATGACAAAAAACTCACCAACGCGACACAACCATGCGATACGGTAGAACTCTCAGAACCACAATATTGCAATATTCCGCAAAAATCCGAACATAAATTCGACACGTGTTTCACCTCTAAACGAGGCATTCTCAAGAACGCTCGGCAACAAATGAGCGAAGCTTACTCGTGCAACTTGCTTTTATACCCCTTCCACTATACAACAGTCATGACGTATCGCTCGAACGATATGAAAACAAGTTTAGTAGTGGGGAACTACAGCCAGTTTGTTCATTCAACAACATGTTACTACTGACTTTAATTATTTCTAATTGTTCTAAAACGGACAGTCTAATATTTTTATCACAAATATGCAAGGGCTCTAATGTATGACTATTATCTAATGAATGGTTACAATCTAATAAATGTTTCGAAAAGTGTGACTTTTCAGGGTAATTATGCCTATACGCAGCTATATGTTCTTTATAACGAGTCTCAAAATTACGGCCCGTTTGCCCTATATAAACATTATTACATATTTGACATTCCAATTTATATACACCAGACTTTTTACATTTATCAATACTATCTTTACCGTTACAAAGATTTTTAAGCGAAAAGTTAGGCCTAAATGCGGGATAGATACCGTGAACCCTCAGTGTCTTTGCTAACCTGTCTGATATGCCACCAAAGTAAGACAAAGTACACGTAAAATTAGTTTGTTCTACTGCAACAGGATACAAAAGTTGTTTTACTATGCTGGACTGTTTTCTTTTAACCAATTTGTCGATCAAGAGCCTATTATATCCGTTTGATTGGGCTATATTATAAATGATATTTAATTCCTTATTGTATGCTACCTTATCCAACGGAACATTAAAAAGACGGTGAATCATGCTATGAAAAGCGGCCAATTTATGCTGCCAAGGATGACAGGACGAAGCGGGTATAACTGTATCTGTATATGTCGGTTTACGATAAATTTTGAACTTATGTTTGTTACCCACGCGATAAATGGAAAGGTCAAGAAAATGCAAGCAACGATCCTGTTCTATTTCTAGTTTAAATTTTATTCCTGTATGCGCAGTATTTAATTCATTAACGAAATGATTAACCCTTCCAATCCTTGTCTAACAATTGTCTAACATTCCTGTCCACACTAACAATATATCGTCTACATACCGGTAATAATACAATAATTTGTTATTATTTACTATGTGCTGACATTCAAAATGATCCATGAATATGTCTGCCTGAATATGTATGTACCTAAGCAAATTCGCCTGTAGGCATCCAAGGCTCATGGATGTGTACCTAAGATACCAGTATCATTTATTTCTTGTTATTTCTCCAACGGCATGGACGTAGTAACGTCATCTATTTACTTAGTCTATTGCCAATGTAACAGACTACATTTCTACCGCAATATTTACACTGTATATACATAAGCTGTAGTGTGAAACAAAAAAAGACGTACTAAGTAGCGTCCCGCTGTCCCGATTTTGCGCCATTTTGAATCGCCAGCTCAGTTCACGCGCGTCATTCGTTGCGTAATGACATATAATAAATGTTTGGAAACAACACCGGTAAATAAATAGTTATAATCTTTTAACAAATGTGTGTAGAATGTGCAAAGTGTTATATTAAATGTTCATTGTGTTTAAGACATGGTTAGGTACCCCTTCGATAGATGGCGTTGTGCCGGCCGGCTGAATCGCGATATGGTTTTGTTACCGGTCGGCCCCATATAAGGTGGCTAAACTATTGATTTTTTGATGAACGCTTTATACAGTGCTAATTAATATAGTTGTGTGAATATATTGTAGTATCTGGAAAGTGAAGTGTTTCATTCCTAGGACCTCCTTTTATTATAATTTTATTTTTTTATTTAATTTTATTATAATACTCTTTATTAAATTGAAAGTAATTTTGTTTCATACAAAGTTCTGTAAGACGTAATATATCACCCACTTCTCCCGAGTGCAAATTGAGACCTTGAAACAGATTTTTTAAATAGACCAAAGATTCTCTTTATGGGACTTTCGGGGTAAAAAGGTAGGGTAAAAAGAGTGGCAACCTACATTCTCATCACTAAAACATTCGTACCTATGACATTTTTTAAGCCTTAAAATTTCAAGCTTTTTCTTTTGCACTAAGTACTTATCATGACCCGCTCGGGAAGCCAAATCTCTAGCTTTATGAACTAATAAATTGAATTCATTACATTATATAAACGAAAAGAAAGTTCTAATAATAATAATACTTTTAAATGACTTTTTAAATTAGCTCTAATAGTGAACCAACGTCTAGACTCTTCACCCAACCATATTTTCTGAGCTTTTTGTATGACAATATTGACAGACTTATTATGTGAATTGGTAGGGATATTGATATAATTAGGGATAACGTTATGATATTTGCATTGCTGATTGAACCACACGTTTTGACAAGCAACACGATGGAGCTTAGATAGATCTTAATATATAATTTCATAATATCCATTCTATAATAGTAACAATGGACTTCCGCCAAGTGTCGCCTCATTCAATTAATTATATTATAAATAGCGTGTAAATTTATTCTGAACCCGCTCTAACATCAATGGATACTTCTCTTCTTGGGAGGCCCATATTACCGCACTATATTCCAGATGACTCCTAACTAGTGCGTCATATAAAACTATTACCGGTTTAATATTAGTGAAACTCCGCGACTGTCTTAATAGAAAACCTAAGTTCCTGAAAGCTTTTTTACATATAGTGACAATGTGTTCACGAAACGTAAGATCAGCTACGAGGTTTACACCTAAATCGCGTACCTGTGTTACTCGTTGAACCGGTGTACTATCCAGTGTATACTCAAAAGTTATAGGGGAACGTGAGCGTGTAAAAGTTATAGAGGAGCATTTGGCTATATTGAAGCTTAAGTTGTTGGTGTTACTCCATTGAACTACTCTATTTATATCATCCTGTAAGCGTTCGCAATCAGATGTATCCCGAACCTCAAGAAACAACTTAAGGTCATCTGCGAATAGTAAGCAGGAGCTGTGTCTCACAACCTCTGGTAAATCATTTATCATCAACAAAAATTCTAGTGGTCCCAAATTGCTACCCTGACTCACTCCTGAATTAGTGTCATAAAGTTTTGACTCATATAGTTAACATATTGCTGTCTGTCGCTCATATAACTAATACAAAATTAAGTAAATGAGCAGTGCATCCTACATCAGCAAGTTTTTTTAACAATATGTCATTATCGACGGTATCAAAAGCTTTTTTGAAGTCAAAATATATACTGTCGATCTGAATACCTGCATCTATTGCCGGCACAACTATAGACATAAAATTAAGCAGATTATTGACAGTGCTACGGTTGCGTCTACAACCATGTTGTGCGTCCGTCAATAACCCCTCCACTTGATTTTGTACACTACGCTGAATTACAGACTCAAATACCTTAGCAGGTGAAGATAGTACGGCCACTGGTCTATAACCACTGAAATCAGAGCCTGCCTTACCTTTAGGAACTGGAACGACTCTCGTAATCTTCCACTTGCTTGGGAATTTTCCTAATTTTAAAGATGTATTAAAGATATGTTGAAGAGGTTTTGCAAATACCTTCTTACAATCCCTGAGAAGAAAAGGTGGTATACCGTCTGGACCAGTAGAATATTTAGGTTTAAGGCGTGCAAGCGCATTACTTACTTCTGTCAGTGTTATAGTTTGCAAGTGTACGCTGGAGCTAGTCACAGAGCTCTCTGCCATCGCTGTATTGACGTCTAATAGCGGTTTTTCCTTGCTATATACCGATTTAAAAAACTCTGAAAATAACTCTGTACACTCCCTATCAGAAAGATGCTGCCCATCGTTGGTTATAATTTGCTTGGTTTCATTATTCCTTTTTGACCTAATATACTGCCAGAATAATTTTGGGTCTTTTTCAAACTGACACTGGGTTTTATTTATGTAGAGTTTATGAGCAATTACTATGTCCCTTTTAATGCGTGTTCGATACTCTGAAAACTTTTTATATACATTAACATTTTTAGTTTTTTCATATTTCTTGTGAAACTGGGCTTTTATTTTAATGTTTTTAATTATGTTGCTATTATACCATTCAGGATATTTATAAATTAAATTAGTTTTATTGCGCTCTTTTCTAGGCACGTAACTATCTAATATATTATTTATATTAGCGTAGAAATTGTTAATTATATCCCCTAAATCCTGCATCTCATACATAGGACTTCCATAGAAATAAAAATCTAGAATATAAGGACTGAAAATCCGCTTTATAAAAATTCCACATAGGTCTAATGCCACCTGAGTCTGTAGCCAAGTTGAGCAAGATAGGGGTGCACACAGAGGAAGGGGTGTTGGTGCTGATTCTTATTGCTAGAGGAGGATGGTATGCGTCTATGGACCCTAGGCCTTCACCCGCTGCCTCTACAGTAACTCTACCACCTAAACCCGCACTCAACACTAAATCTAGCTGACGACCTGAACAATTTGGTATATTTATATGTATATGGGTACACCAATCTTTCTTCACGGTCTTCGGAAGACTCGCTGTTTTTTATTTCTTCCTATACTACGCTTTAGGCGCTCATATTTATCATATTCAGATTCCTGTGCTCTGAGGAAGACCTCCACATCATGTACCATCTACTCTAACCTACGCACCTATTTTATAAATAACCACTAAAAAGCAAAAAATCAATTATTTATAAATAATTAAAAAATACCTTCAAAAGACACCTTGAACTAAAAACCAAAAAATAATTTAGTATTTACATACGATTTCCTTGCTAGACAAACTACGAGAAAATCGCAATAAATTTTGAATAAAAGAGTTCATTCATTCAAAACTTATTGCGATTTTAAAATTCAATAGTGTTTCATTAAATCTACTATATTAAAGCTCGAAGAGCTCAAAAGTTATCTCGGAGAGCTCAAAATGACACAAACATTATACTTTTGAACTCGAAGAGCTCGGAGAGCTCAAAATGACACAAACATTATACTTTTGAACTCGAAGAGCTCAAAAACGTAATAAGTGCAATTTTGAGTGCTTAAGTATCAATTTAGCGGGAAGTTGCAGGAATGGCCTTTAGGGTCAACCGTTTTCCAGATTTTTTGATGTGTGTAGGACGTACTACTCTGTCAAGAAAGTACCGGGAAAAGATCAATAATATTATATTATTTATACAAAATTCAGAAACGATAGACTTATGCCAACGAATAATCCAATTATCAAAACATTTTTAAACGCTGTTTCCGGAATTGAGTTCAATTACGCCGCCAATTCTGCTTTATGTCTTTTGTTGAAGTGGTAATTTGAGTTTAGGAAAAAGAAAGAATTCGGCTGGAGCCATATCTGGTGAATATGGTGGTTGCTCGATGGTATTTGTTGAGTGTTTGGACAAAAATTCATTCACAATGATGGCGTTGTGCTAAGGCGCATTATCTTAGTGCAAAATTAAAGAATTTTCTTTCCACAAATCTGGCCTATTTCGTCGAATTTGCTCTCTTAAACGCCGCATAACGCTCAAATAATATACTTTATTTACCGTTTGACCTTCTGGCAAGAATTTCGAGTGCACAACACCGCGATAGTCAAAGACAACAGTCAACATGACTTTGACTTTTGATCGACTTTCGCGTGGTTTTTTCGGTTTCAGTTCAGTTGGAAGTTGCCACTACGAAGCTTATTGACTCTCTCAAAGTTGAGTGAGGATTTTCAGTCACTATTTCCTTCACTTTTGCAATGTTAACTTCAGTTGCAGACGTTGATGGCCTACCTACCAGAGCGAGGCAAATCTTCCATCACATCTCGACCTGTTTGTACCACTCATAAGCACGTGTTTTTGATAAAGCCGATTCACCGTAAGCCTTCTGTAACATTTTTAGTGACTCCGAACACGAAATTCCATTGGCGATATAAAATTTAAGACAAATTCTTTGTTCGATGTTTTTGTCCATTATAAAATTCACAATACACACTAGATTTGATATAACTAAAAACAGCACTGTATTTAATATAAATAACAGATGAAATTCAAACTCCGCGCCAAAATGGATAACAGTTGTGCCAATCTAACAACAACAAAAAAAAACAAAAATTGGAATTTGGATCCATAAACAAATCATCCATTCCCAATACTTTCTTGACATTCAGTCAAGTCAGTATGTTTGTAAAATGATACTTAGGTATGATAGAATACTGAGGGGATGATAGGAAGGATATAAAGGAGGATAGGGAGGAGGTTTGGGATGGGAGGATTGGAGATGGTCCATTCATGCTGAAACAAGCAGTGCTGGAATAAATATTAAAATATGTCGTGTAATAGTGGATAGTATGAGGTTTTCAATTCCTACTGCTAATGTTCTTCTCTTTGTCGTGTGGGGCCGGCTTTAGAATTGTCCCACCCCTGTCCTCGCATGGGAGTCGTAAGAGCCGACTGAGGGAATACCGGGGCAGTGGGCAACAGCACTCTCTCGAGTATTAACAACATGCACTGCGATCGCTAACCCGCCTGCCAAGCGTGGCGATTACGGCACTATCCCTCATTTCAGGGAGGCCTATGTCCAGCAGCGGGCGTCGAAAGGCTGATGGATGGATGGATGGAATATTCTAAATTCAAATTAATTTTTCGTCGACATCGTATTTTGTATAATCAACCATTTTTACCTTGCACCTTTTAAACTCCATAAAGGAAATGGGGAAAACAATACAGAAACAGTTAACATTATCATGACCTTTAATCTCGACAGTGCACCAGGGCTAGATGATATTAATAGTTTATTACTTAGAAAAGTCAAGAATCAAATAGTAGAACCTCTCAAGTTAATAATAAACCAAAGCCTATCAACAGGGATTGTTCCACAAGACTGGAAGACTGCAATCATAGTTCCAATTCATAAACAGGGCGAAACCAATTTGCCCAATAATTACCGACCCATATCTCTGCTTCCGATATTCGCAAAGATATTACAAAAAGTAGTAAATGTTCGCCTTATTAAATATTTAGTAGAAAATAATATTCTGTCCCACAATCAATATGGTTTCCATAAAGGAAAGTCGATTGAAGATGCAGTAAAACTACTCACTGAAGAAATTGTTACTCACCTAGATAAAGGGCGCGCTTGCGTTGGAGTTTTTCTCGACATAGCAAAAGCTTTCGATACTGTGGCTATTCCAATCTTATTGAGGAAACTAGAAAGCATTGGAATACGAGGTATTACACTAGACTGGTTTGAAAGCTATTTAACAGGGAGAAATTAGCGAGTCAGGGTAGAATCCTGGCTCAGTAATCCTAAAGAAACATTTTTCGGAATACCACAAGGAAGTGTTCTCGGGCCGACGTTATTCCTTTTGTATCTAAATGATTTAGCTTCCTTACCGTTAAATCGTGCAAAAATCATCTGTTCATCATGAATGATCATCATGATGATACTGCATTAATTTTTCATGACCAAACATGGAGCGAATGTTTGCTGAGAGCAGAGGAAGGTATGATGTTGGTGGCCGAATGACTTAATAATAACCTTTTAACTTTAAATACCAACAAAACAAACTTTCTCTGTTTCCATAAAACTAGGGCATTATCGCCAGCATGTAATTTAAACCTTAGAATTCATACATGTAACTTATACCAAATTAATATAAACATCGGCTGTGGCTGTAACGAAGTTCAGAGAATGAAATCCATAAAGTACCTCGGAGTAATCCTTGATGAAAATCTAACATTCAATGAACATATAGCTGCCCTCTCGACTAGATGCAGAAAGCTCATCTATGTAATGAAAGAACTCGGAGAGGTTGCTTGTATTGAACTTCTGAAAACCGTGTACATCGCAATTTGCCAATCAATCCTTTCATACTGTTTAAGTGTTTGGGGAGGGACAGCAACATCACACTTAATACAACTGGAGAGAACCCAGAGATCAATACTTAAAGTAATGTTTAAAAACCTATAAGATATCCAACTGTTGAACTCTATAAAGCTGCTGGCCTTTTAAGTATAAGGCAACTGTATGTATTAAATGCGATCACCCATATGCATAAATTGGTCCTAAAATCTCCTGATTACAACATTATACTTAACAGAAGAGTCTTTAATATCAATATAACAAAATGCAAAACTACTTTTGCAGCGATTTCAAAAATATATGTTCCCTTATTTATCTATATTATATATCCCTTATTATAAAATAGCTAAAAAATGTGATCTCAAGCACAGGACTACGCGTGAAGCTCAAAATAAAGTTACAAACTTCATCACCAAGTTAAATTACCAAGAAATAGAACAACTCTTTCAAATTATTGTTTGATAGAACTCTCTAGATATCTATCTCTTCTTCTAAAAATTCCGCCACCTATACACATGCATACATACACGCACACACGCACACACGTTCGCACACTCACACATACACACACACACACACACGCACGCATGCGCAATCATATACAACACTTACTCAATTTCAACACATTTCAATTTATAGATACATATATTTTAATATGAATTATAATTAAGATTTTTGATAGTCACGATACAGTCTGTGCCTAGTGTGGCTATCACAGTAAATATAGGATAATTATGTTAAATTTATATCGTCTAAATAAACATTATCATATCTCATCTAGTTGTTTATTTAATGGATGGAGGTGAGAAGAGTGTGCAAGACATTATCACGATGCTCAAGACCACTGATCCGGATAACGTGCCTGCTTTCGTGGCGAAGGAGCTACATAAGCTACCCCCCGTCACGTTCGACCACGTCGATGTTACCAGGTTGCTGAAGGATACAACATCTTTAAATGTGAACCTGGCCGAGGTAAAGTCCAAGCTGGAGGTGTCAAATAACACCATAGGGGAACTACGTACCGAAGTAGAGTTATTGCATAACACTGTTTCGGTAAGTAGGGCGCCTGACGCCTCTAATGTGAACACACGACGTGGGGCGCAAAACGTTTCCATCGGCAGTTTTGAGTCAGCAAGCTCCACTACGTCACCCGCCGCTGATATTGCTTGCGCTGCATCGTGCCCCGCTGCCGTCGCTGCGTCAACACTGGTTGAAGGAGTGACACATGCAGGTACATCGGCCCCGAAACGTGCCTACGCTACTATCATCGCCGCACATAAACCTGCTGTATCTGATCGGCAAGCAGGAAATAGAAAAGGGGACAAGGGCTGCTGTGAATCCAACAAAGTTTTGCAACAGCACAAGATTGACAAGGATACGACAATGCCGTAATCACCACGCTTGGCAGGCGGGTTGGCGATTGCAGTGGATGTTGTTAACACTCGAAGGAGTGCTGCTGCCCACTCCCCCGGCACTCCCTCAGTCGGCTCTTACGACTCCCGTGGGTAGAGAGGGGTAGGACAATTCTAAAGTCGGCTCCACACGGCAGTTTAGGCGAGTTCTTATTACTATTTCCATAATGTAATGGATGGGATGAGAGTCAAGATAACGTTTTGTAAAATTATATTACATTATTCTTGGATTGCATTTTGCAACTGGCCAGCGGTCTCTGAGGTAGAATATTTTGCTCGATTATTTTTTTAATTTATTCCATAGATGTTATATGGGATCCATGTCAGGACTTCTTGCTGGTCATTCCATAACAGCGATACTGACTTCAGTAAGGTAATCTCGTGCAACGGGCGCAGTGTGAGCTTTATCGTGCATGAATATGAAGGTGCCGTCAATATCGTCACATGAGGCTCAAGACATGACGGGCCTCGTGGCGTAGTCCGTAGAAATTGTTGAAGCAGTGTGAAACAACGGTACATACTTATTGTATTTGGTATGCTGAGTGAAAAGCCAGAAGACCAAACTCCCTCTTAATCCTCTCCTTATTATCCTTCTTTTCCACCCCCCATGCCTTTCCTTGAAGCTGTGAACACACGAGTGATACCTTTGGTGTTGTTAGCATCATATGCTACAGTAACCACTTACTGTCAGGTGGTATGCTTTTTCGTCATCCTCGCAGATTAAAAGAAAACTAGTTTAATTTCATACTTGGTGTGATTCTACTTTAATCACTCACCCATAAGTGCATTTTATTACAACATTTACAGTACAATATTACTATTCAGAACACAATCGCGATATCATCACATTTCCATTCCCAATTACCCCAACGTCCCCTGAGACATTACAACCCAAAGTATCTCCACTGAGGGTCTGTCAGTGGTCGTAAAGTCATGCATTCGTCGGGACCGCCGATAATTGCATCAAGCGAGGGTCGAGTGGGGTGACATCGCGCATAAAATTGCTTTAATTAGCCCATCTGCCTATCTTCTTCCTGATAAAACTAGAAATTAAGTTTTATAGTTTACGACTTTATCTTCGAAGGGGTGAGCAGAGATGTACCATTTTTGTTTCGTCTACGTAGCTTAATTACACATAAAGGTGGACGATGGGTTCATTTTAATTTTTCAGTTAACTAATAGTAGTCGGTACTTTTTAACGACTTTAACAAAGAAGGAGAACGAGGTACAAGAAATATTTAAGGTGGAAAAAGAAATATCTTTTTTATTTTTTTTATTGCATGTCACTACATGCCACTGCAGACGAGCCACGGCCCATCTGGTGGTAAATGGTAACCGTCGCTCATGGGCTCAACTATACTGAGACCGCTGCTCACCATTTTATTTCACCGATATGAAATGAAAGAATAAACAGCTATCTCCTGCTACATCCAAAACGCAACGATGTGCTTCATGGCCGGTCACACGGGAGATGGTGGTACCAACCCGCTCGGGCCCGATACCAAGTGAGTACTCCCACTTGGTACCCAGCCCTACCATCAGTCATGTAATGTCAATGGATAATAATTGCATACTTCCCTTAATCGCCTCATACGGCACCCGTGGGAAAGAATGGGGTGGTGACACTTGTATTTTTTATCTTTGGGGATACAGGCGTGATGATATGTTTATGTATTTTTTACGTGATTTCTTCGTCAATTACATATGGATCGATCTTGAGAATTCTTCTTTTTATTTCAAGGAAAGGATAACAAACTTCTAGTAGTACTTATTATTGTTACTAAGTCAGTTTTCGATGGGGTCATGTTCAGAGACATACTCAAATATTGAGGTTGTTCCCGCCAAAAGGCAGGACGAATGAATGATTGAGTAACGTATGTACAGCGCCACCTTTCATACAAAGACGGTTGAAGATTCGAGTTGAAATTCGTAACGCGTACGGGTCGTAGATACTTTGGTCTCCCGATAAACAATTATAATTCAGCCCTAGTGTCCGCGCTAAACCTATAAAAGTATTTAGTGTGTGTTGTATGTACCTATCGCGCTAGTGTTGTGTGTCCATCAAGTGTAAATACGCTCATAGACAGCTGTGTTAGGCAATACCGGACATTGAACTCAACCCCCTGGCCAGGGTATCGCGTGTGTCTGTGTGTCTTACACCCCCATTCAGCTCAAAAAAATTGGTGGTACCGTATGCCATCAACTCAGCGCACGTCAATGTTGTAGGCAGCTCTGGTGAACCGCAGGAAAGTCAGGTGAGTTCTCCAGCTTATCCTTCTTGCCACCCCAGAGCGCCACAACAGAGGTAGATGCAAAATATTTACGATGATGTATGATGATGTATAATGTTTATATTTGACAATAGCTGTGGCTGAATGAAACTCTGTATTATATCCACGATTGAAATTCAAACGCTTCTTAAACATCCAATATAAAGTCTGTTAAAATCAAATTTTAATCGCATTTGGTTCAAGCCCTCGCCTCACATTATCACGAATGATCCTACACGCATATCTAAACTTTAACATACACACTTATCATCCTATAATCCGACCGAATGTGATAGTAGACTGCTCCCGCAAACGGCAAATGAGACGATTACGGCTTTAATTTGAAAGGATTATACGGTATAATATATTTACTTGCAGCGTTTAAGCTGTGCGATTTCAGAATGCAATAATATTAGGTTTTGCTACGTTTAGTGATGTGGTATTTTTATAGGTATATTACTTGCTTGTTATACTATGGGGACGGCAAACAAGCATACGGCCCAGCTGATGGCAAGCGTTACTGTAGCCTATAGACGTTAGCATCTAGCAACACCAGAGGCATTAGTCGCACGTCGCTGTCTCTAAGGAAAGGGATAGAAGGTGGATAGGAAGGATAATAAGGAGAGGAGGCACTCACCACAGGTTACTTTCTGTAGGAGTACCTATCATTATTTTACGCTGATCTGTAAGAAGTTGGTATTTCACCGATTGAGCTGGCACCTACATACTGGGATAACCAAGGCTCTACCATTACACTTTATTCTTTATTGTGGTAGCCGGGCCACGGCCCACTTCGTGGTAAGTGGTAACAGCCGCAATGAACGAATGAACGGCTACCTCCCGCTATAACAGCCATCGAGATATTTCGCAGCCACACAGAGGACGGCAGCACCGACCTGCTCGGGCCCGATCACAAGTGAGTACTCCCCCTTGCCACCAGTGCAATGGGTGATATCTGCTTCCTTCCCTCGACACCGGCGGGAAAGAACAGGGTGGCGACACTTGTGATTGTAGTCCGCTACTTTGTACAATAAGGATTATAAGTAAGCATACAATCGCTCGATGGTAAGCGTCTATTGTAACTCAAAGATGCTAGCAACGCCGGAGAAAAAGGTACACGAGTTGGAGTCTCTCCAAATCGTGTACCTTAAAAAGTAAAAATGGGATAAACATGGGGTTTGGAACTTAGTATATAAAAAAATGTGCCATGTGGGGGAGCTGGCTTTAGAATTTTCCCACCCCTCTCTACCCACGGGTGTCGTAAGAGCCGACTGAGGGAATACCGGGGGAGTGGGCAGCAGCACTCCCTCGAGTATTAACAACATCCACTGCGATCGCCAACCCGCCTGCCAAGCGTGGCGAATACGGCATTATCCCCCATGACGGGACCGTTCGTTGCAGCGATTTCTTGGGGAGGCCTATGTCCAGCAGTGGACGTTGAAAGGCTGATGGATGGATGGATGATGTAAAGAAAAACTGTACAAGAATCCTGAGTGAGAATGTACTTTGGAATTGTTCAGTATAACATATTTACTTCCTGATATTTACGCGAATGTACACATTATGAAATCAAACTACGTTTACGGAATCTATCGCGTTTACTTAATTTTCTACTATCCCGACGTTTTTTTTGCTATAAAGTATTCGAAACGTCGAGATAGTAAAAAAATTAAGTAAGCGCGATAGATTCTGTAAACGTAGTTTTATTTCATAATTGTTAAGTATACATAATTGGTAACGCTATAATTTTGGGATTAAAATATAACAAAAAATACAAAAATGTGTAAAAAGAAATAAAGTTCAATGCAATTTTTACGCCTTAAGTAAACGAATGTATGTTAAATCTCAGGTTTACGAGTCCCTTGGGGCGCTTATGGGGCGATCTCCTGCAGCACGCGTACGTTCACACTTGCCACATTTATTTAACATATTTTACCGAAAATAACAGTCACGAGTAGGATCCTGCTGTTATTTTGGATTTCACATTTTTCACTTTGCTTTTAATGCAACTGCAATGTTGGATCTCGCACGAACAGTGGCTAAAACTACTAACATGAGGGATGTCTTACCAGTTCCACCAGGGGCAATTCAAGAGCAAATCCCGATTATGTATTTCCTCATTCATCTCAAGATCGGGATTTCTTGAACTGACACGAATTTGAATATGTCTTCTGACATATTATCATTGTATTTGTGCCACAGGTTAGATGGGATTGATGGAAAACATGTCGAAATGATGATAAAAAATAATGTGCGTATCTGACTTGGCGATGCAGAGATAATTACTTCAACGATTGTCGTATCCCAGTGGATATCGTTTTCTAGTAAATTGAGTTCTTCACATGCAGCACGATATGTTGGGAATACTGTACCATTAACAGTCCGTAGTGACTCAAATGACGTTGGCTCACGCACATGTCAGTTGCGTTTTGTTATACCACGTTTTATGTCACGTTCCACAGGAACGGGATAAAAAAGAAAAAAAGTATCCTATGTCCGTCTCCTGCTTCTAAGCTACCTCCCTACAAATTTTCAGCCAAATCGGTTTAGCCGTTCTTGATTTATAAATAGTGTAACTAACACAACTTTCTCTTATATATATAAGATGTTTTAGTGCGTCATCACTCTAACAGAAGACTCGTGTCCAATAGTGGGACAAAATTTCCTTTCAGAACGGATGGGTAAAAGAATGGCAAAGTACTTTATTTGAAGAAAGAATTAGAAAATATAGCAAATGCCCTAGGGGATAAATTATCAATGGGAAGGTACTTTAAGACGAGCAACTGGTTAAGAAGGTATACAATGCGAAAGTGGAAGGATGTAGGTACAGGCGGAGACTCAGACTCACCTGCCTAGACCAAATCGGTCATGTATTGAAGGAAGTTGGAGTCAGGAGTCTCCGAAACCGGCGAGCGTGCATGAAAAGAATTATGAATGTTGAGGTAGCCAGATATGTATGCAAGAATAGAGCTTCTTAGGTCTCTGTTCTCTCTGCCTACCCTGCAAGGTAGATGGCGTGATGATAAATAAGTAAGTCAGATACTTTAGGGTGGATTCGACCAAACAAGAATAAATTTTATTTCTAGAATAAATCGCTACTTACTCGAGAATAAATCAATTTTACGTTTTACCAACAACAATTCCAAGTACAGCGATCCTTTGCTTTTTTTTTATTTGGGAATGATCACTATACCGCTATTATAAGCATCGAATAAGGAGTTAATCCAAGAATAAAAAAATGGCGTAATTTTGTTTGTGCTGTCATTTTAATTCGAAACTTTTAAAACTATATAGTGACAGCTACTTTACCACGCTTTAATACGACAAATAAGAGTTGAGATGAGTTAAACTATACACCGTCCTGTTTGTAGCACAATTTCTTTTTGCCGGGTATTACATTGACTTCGCTATTCGCAAATAGCTATTCCAAGTATAGCTATACGTCAGATTGCGTGGAAAAATTACTGTTGATTATCTAGAGAATAAAATCGTTGAATAGATTATTCTCTGTATAGTTATTGTTGTATATATTCGAGTTTGGTCGAATCCGCCCTTAATAAGACACCATTAACGGAGATAAGCGAATCAAAAGCTGTAACTATATGTCGATTGCACCAATAATAATTATATTGCGTGGGGATTGAACCCACAACACTAGGCAAAGAAGGTTAGTAACTAAGCCACGATACCGTTTCTATATTGATTAATAATAAAAATGATCTCTTTAAATAAAAAAAATGCGTGTACTAGTGTACGCGCATGAGAAGTTATACTTCTTTGGTATCATTAATAAATAAAGTAATTATTAAATTCGTAACTGCAAAACTAGTCACAGTTATGTTTTTAAATACCTTGTTCGATAAAGTAATTATGTCAAATGTCACTAGGTGGCGTTAGTAAAATTTTGAAATTTCTTATAAGTCGATGTTAAGAGTTTAGGTGTCTGATCATACCCCCTCCATGGTAGCGTTAAACGTTTAACGCAACCTTGTTGGAAGTCGCATTAGAAGTATAACTTCAATAAGTAATTTCGGTAATGATAGCCAGTGATAACAGACACTACCCATGTACACAGGAGATATTATAGTGCACGAGTGTGTGTGCAAAGATAAGTACACTCACTGTTCCCTCAGGCTCATAGTCGGGAGTCAGAACGGTATTCCGCCACGACCGAAGAGAGATCAGGTGCTGGACCAACGGCTTTAAGTACGTGTTATCCGAGGCACGGGGTTGAAACATTGCCAGCTGCCTCACTGTGAGCTGCCAAGAATTTCTTGCAGGAAAAACCCAATATTTTTAATCTGGACTCATAACAACCGTTTGTGGGTTACACAAAGAATTTTACTGCTTGGGAACCGAACATTTGACCTGAGAGATCGGTTTATAAATACCAATCTTCTGTGCAATTGAAGGCTGCAAGCAAACTAAAATTCACAAACACTTTATAAATGTAATTTTTAACACAAATATTTTTTATTCGGATAGTCAAACCTGATATTTATTTATACTATATTGTATAGTTACATAACTATATCTGCCTAACGAACAGTCACCACTTTCAAATACAACTGACCAACAGTTAACACGACACTAACTTGTTAAATCAATACTTGAACATCTCTCGAAGAACCGTCAGCATAGACATTGTATTGATAAGAAAATAGAGGGGGCAACTTTTAAACTGTTACACAATTGTCTATAGTTCAATGCCCGTGGTGTGAAAGGTTTGGAAAGCACACAGTTATAGCACTTACAGTAGTCCTGAGGACTCATTATCATAGTCTCAGGTAGGCCGTATGCTTGTTTGCCACCAACGTAGTTTAAAAAAAAGCCTGTGCAGATAATGTAAAAATAATAATAAATATTTTAAGCACTTGCATGGCAAGTGCTTAAAATAGTGCTTGACATTTACGAGCACAAATTGTGTGAATTATGTAATACAAAAAGATTACTGCGTGCGTTGATAGACTATATGCTTCTTGCATTCTCGAATCTCGAGTTCTCGAGCAAGTTAAGTAGTCAAAAATACATTATTTATTATATATATATTGTATCATATATAACACACATTATGATATTTTATTTATAAACATTAGGTGGCTTTAAAATGTAGACGATACTTAACCTTACAATTTGACAAAGTGCTGGAGTTGCTATCAACACGCAAAGATGCGACTTCTATTTTTTCATTACTACTCCTATGGGCCTTAACCCCTCAGTCACGTCAGCACATCGATATTTCTAGTACATGTTACAAGACAGTAGTTGTGTTCGTAGCCGACTAATAATACGGTTTGTGAACTAACGAGCCACCCCCTTATTTTCTCGTAATTGAGTAAAAAGTAGTTGGTACGTTATTGGTATAACGAGTACGATTATATAATGAAGGATACGCTGACTAAAGTGACCATGATTTAGAATATTCGTTGAATTATTTTTACCAGAGTTTGTCCTTAAACTGTTTTGGCGTAAAACATCTCGAATTTGAATATCTCGAATTCTGTTATATAATTATTTTGTATTAATTATTTTGTACGTAATTGTGCATTGTGAGACAGTTTCTAAGTAGCACGCTACCACGTAGTACGGCTCTTTTACCGTATTCCGTGCATACTACCCAGAGGCATAGCAGGCCTCTGGTTTTACGAACTCCATGTTCGGTGGTCCCCGATTACTTTCATTGCGGCTCGAAGGTCGCCTGTGGTCGTTATCAATGATTTTTTTCTGGTTTCTTAATGTGGCAAAGAAAAAGTGAGAAGAGAAAACAAAAGGGTTTTCAGATGAGTCAGAATATTAATATACATAGAAACTGACTGGCCCAATTTAAATTAAAATGATCATCTTATTAATACAGTAACATACTTCGCGGACCGATTTCAAGTTTCAACCGTGACCCTGGGGATAGCCCGTACCGCGCGGCGCTAAATAAGCTCCCCGTAACAAGGGTTTGGTCGTAGGGCTGCTCCTGTGAGACATCGGTTACGACTGGGTGATGCGTGGTAAGCTTCCCCGGGCTGGCGGTTATCTGCTATGCAAATGACACGCTAGTCGTAGCCTGACGTGAAAATTTCAAGGAGGTGAAATTCCTGAACCTCGGAGGTAGTCAGGATGATCAAGGCGTCAATATGACGGGTGCTTTTCCATTAGCCCCAACCTCGGTCACTTTCCAACACCTCGATCAGGCTACAGCCGGTGCTGGAGGAATAGGCAGGGCGACGGCACGGAGTCCTTAGCTACCTGCTAGTAGAAAGAAAAGTAGAATTCTCATTTCCGCTTCTCTAAAAGTTTGTACTAGCAAAAGAGCTGAAAATAATTCTATTTCCTTAATTAAAACCGTTTATACAATCCCAACAAAAACAAATGCGAAATGAGAGCTAAGTTCAATATAATGATATTATATGCCTTAGTTGTTGACTTCAACGACAAAAGAAGTGAGATCTAAATAAGTGTCAAGTTCAATGGTCAGCCCTGAACTTTATTTATAACAACACTAGCCTTTGCCAGCGGCTTCGCCGCAGCCAAAAGCTAGTTTTTCTGTTATATCTCAGGTTCCCGATATAGTAGCGGGATAAAATGTTTACCAATTTTTAAGTCAAATAAAGGCCTTTCAAATAAAAAAAAGTTACATCAAAATCCATTTAATAGTTCTTTTAAATAAATTCTAAAAAAAATCTATTTTAAATAATTTTCTAGATTTTCGGTTATATCTCAGGTTCCCGATATAGTAGCGAGATAAAATGTATACCATTTTTTAAGTCTAATCAAGGCCTTTCAAATAAAAAGTTGCATCAAAATCCGTTCAGTAGTTTTTGTATGATGCGCGAACAAACAAACAGACAAACAGATAAACAGACAAAAATTCTAAAAAAAAATGTTTTGTGTTTAGACATGCCTATATAGCCAATTACAGTCATTTTTTCTCAAATATCTTAAATGTACAGACACAGCTCTGTTACAGCTTTATAATAGTATACTACTACTAGTTTAATATCAAAATATCATTTCTTCTAATAACTTGGAATAATATATTGAAGCCTAATCTGACTCCCCTCATAACCGTTAGAGTTATAAGGAGGTCAAAAGTGGCTCCAAATAGTTCGTGTAATATTACACACGGTACTGCTCGCCAATTCTTTAGCTTGAACTTGGCTTGACACGCTGCCGCGTGTCTAGATATTTACAGACGTTTACAAACACCTTTTTTTTTTTAATATTTTTAAGTAGTCTACTCCTGGCACCACGTTTACCAAGTCAACCAGTCAGTTTTCTTGTGATATTGTAAAATATACGGAAAATAGTAATGAAAATTATATGAAACATAATAATATACCACATCAAACGAGTTATTAAAATTAGTTATAATTAAAGGGTTAATGAAAGATCTGGCGTTGCTTTAACGCGTGGTCACCGTAGTGGTACCCAGGGTACCGGCCACAATCCTCGGACAATGGCTACCCGAATTATTCACAGAACGATGACCACTTCACATTCGCTTTACCGAAATTGCTTCTACTATGTGATATAACTAAGTTAAACGCATAGAAATATGAATAATCCAGGCTTTATAATCCCGGCTTTGTTCGGGTATTCATTAACTAAAGCCATATTCATTGTTGATAACTTTGTTAAAATTACACATTATCCCATATTTAGTCCGGAAATCAGAATAGAATATATCTTTTCCACCGACTTTGAAAAGGAGGAGATACTCAATTCAGCTGTATGTTTTTTGTGTTTGTTACGCGATTATTCCGCCAATTATGAATTGATTTCAATTTCATTTTTTATAGGTGCTACTTCAAAGGTTAGTATTATTATTAGCATTTAAATATTATCAAAGTCGGTCGAGCGGTTTTAAGAAATAAACAATAATCTAAAAAAAATTGAAATTGTAAACGAAAAAATACATCGATGATATTTTTTCGTTTACTTCGAAACCTCTCTAGCTCATTGGAACAGTGGGTATAGTTGGCGTACCCATATTATATAAGGGTACGCCTTTTATCACGGTCTTCAAAAGACCCTTGCTGTGCTCTATTACTTTCCCTACTGCGCTTTAGGCGCTCATCTTTGTCATTTTCAGCCTACTGTGCTCGACGCTTTATCATAAGAGATGCACCCCAAGGAAGGCCTCCCCATCATGGACCACCTTTTTTTTTATTTTTATTTTAGGTGGGCAAAAATGTCCTACCGCACACCCCGCTGCCCGGGGAGACAACGATGTAGTGTGGGGCTCTCACCCACTAAAAACCCACCGTGCGCCCTCACCCGCCCTTACTACGGCGGATCACGGCAAACGCGTCGTTTCTCCGCGATCCGCAGGCGGCAGCCCCTTCGGGCACCCTCTCTTGTGCGACGCCCCGCGCACTTGGCCGTCACACCTTCGGACAGCAGGGTACTCCCCGACCCCACCGTCCGCAGCCTCGGCTAGGGCGGCATCAGGCGCAGGTAAGCGCGCGCTCGCCGCCCCGCGCGCCGGTGGCGAATCGGGTCCGCGAAGGCGGATTCCTCCCGGGCCCTCTCCGCCGCCTCCTTCCTCGAGATGACAGCCTCGCAGAAGGCGGCGACCGCGGTCCAGGCCCTGTCACTGCCAACCATCGCTCGCGCAACGGCCGGCAGCGACAGGTCCACGCCTATGACTGCAACGAGTTCCCGGCGCTGCACATCCCAGGCCGGGCATAACTCGAGCGTGTGCTGCGCCGAGTCCTCACCGCAGTCGCAGTGGTGACAGCCTGGGGTCGTCTCCCTCCTAGCGATCGTGTGCAGGTATTTGCCGAAGCAACCGTGCCCCGACAAAACCTGCACCAACCGGAAGGTGAGGACCCCGTGCTGCCGCCCTGCCCATTCTTCCAAGATTGCCCTGACCGCTACGACCCTCTGTGGACGCCACTGAAGGGCCCTATTGCGAGCGGCCAGGGACTCCGCCCACACGAGCGCGCCGTACAGTGCCATTGACCGTACTACCCCCGCGTAGAGTCGTCGACACGCGAGACTCGGTCCGCCCAAATTTGGTATCAGTCGCCCAAGGGCGGACGCCGTGCCGACGAGCTTTGGCGCAAGACGGTCGAAGTGCTCGTCAAAGTGCCACCGTCCATCCAATACCAGGCCCAGATATTTGATGTGGACCTGGATTGGAAAGCCCACACCGTTAACCGTTATCGAGGCGCTGGCGGGCGGGCTACGTCGGGGCCCATGGAAGAGTAGGGCCTCCGACTTTTCAAGGGCCACCCTAAGCCCCAGCGCCTCGATCCGCCTGACCACCTCCGCGGTTCCTGAGGTTGAAGGCGTTGGCGATGTCAAGCGACACCGCCAACAGCACTTCCCTCGAGGTGACGGCCTCCGCAGCCGCGGCCTTCAAGCGCAGGATGGCGTCAACCGTAGACCGACCCGCTCGAAAGCCGAACTGGGCATCGGGGCCGACCGCACCTAGGTGCCGGACGATGCGGGCAGCGCCTACCCGCTCGAGAAATTTGTCCGCCTCGTCCAGCAACACGATGGGCCTGAAGGCCGCGACTGTATTCGGAGACCGTCCCGGCTTCGGCAGGAGCACGAGCTTCCCCTCCTTCCAGCAGTCAGGGAACCGTCCGGACACCAGGCAAGCGTCGAACAGTCCCCTGAGGCGGGGCTCTAGGTGGTCGAGGACCAGGGCCAGCACTCGGGCGGGGACCCCGTCCAGCCCGGGGGCGGCGCTTCTCCGCATACGCGCTGCCGCCGCCCCCATTCCCGTCGTCATCACGGGCGGTACCTCCCCGTTGACGGCCTCCCGGTCGTCATCTGGCGGAGCCATGACCGGGGGCGTGTGCACCGCCCGTGAAGGGAATAGTCCCTCAACCACCTCAGAGAGGAAGCCCGGCTGGAGGGTCTCCGTAAGGGGGGGGCCCTGGGCGCGGAGCTTGTTGAGCGCCGCGCGGTACGGGCGTCCCCAGGGGTCACGCTCGATGCCCTCCAGCATCTCCTGCCTTTTCGCGTCCTTGGCGCGACAGACGGCCAGCTTAAATGCGGCGCGCGCACTGCTGTACGCCGCATACAGCCGGCCCTCCCGCTCTTCATCGCGGATTCGGCGACGTCGGCTGCGGGTGTAGGACCTCCGGGCACGAATACAGGCCGCACGAAGGTCCGCCAGCTCCGGGGACCACCAGTAGACCCCCAAGATGGCCACCTCCACCAGCAGCTCCCGGTCGAGCCTACCCACAGCATCATGGACCACCTACTCTAACCTACGCACCTATTTTGTAAGAAACCACTAAAACGCAAAAAATAAATTATTTTTAAATAAAAAAGAAATCGCCTTCAAAAGGCACCTAGGAACTAAAAAGCAATAAATAATTGGTATTTACATACGATTTCCGCGCCAGTTGATGGGTTTGAAGTTGGTGCCAAAAATGATGTCCATCCATCCATCCATCCATCAGCCTTTGATCGTCCACTGCTGGACATAGGCCTCCCCTAGGGGGGGTATTGCCATAATCGCCACGCTTGGCAGGCGGGTTGCCGATCGCAGTGGATGTTTTTAGTACACAGGGGAACGCTGCTGCCCGGTCCCCCGGTAATCCCTTAGTTGGCTTTTACGACTCCCATAGGAAGAGGCGAGGTGGAGCTATTCATGAGGCGGCCGGCCCAGGGCAAAAAAAAAAATGATATAATGTATGTAAGTACAAATATTATGCCGTGTGGGGCCGGCTATGCCGTGTGGGGCCGGCTTTAGAATTGTCCCACCCCTCTCCACCCATGGGAGTCGTAAGAGCCGACTGAGGGAATACCAAAGGAGTGGGCAGCAGCACTCCTTCGAGTATTAACAACATCCACTGCGATCGCCAACCCACCTGCCAAGAGTGGCGATTACGGCACTATCCCTCATTCTTGAGGAGGCCTATGTCCAGCAGTGGACGTTAAAAGGCTGATGGATGGATGGAAGTACAAATATTTCGTAGGTGTCTTTTGAAAGCGGTTGTTTTTTAAATAATATATTTCTTTATACTACATGGATGGCGAACATACATACGGTCCGGTTGGTAAGCGGTTACCGTAGCCTATAGACGCTAGCAACACCAGAGTTATCATTCGCGCGTAGCTATCTCCAAGGAAAGTGATAGGAGGTGGATTGAAAGGATAACAAGGAGAGGATAGGTAGGAAACAAAGAGAGGATAGGAAGGATAATAAGGGGAGGATAGGGAAGGGGGTTTGGGCCTCCGGCACTCTCACTCACCATAAGAAACACAACGGTAAGCGTAACTATTGATCTTTTGTAAGAGGGTGGTACTTCCCCGATCGAGCCGGCCTATTCATGCTGGGATAAGACATAAGACAACTCCAACAATATAAGCTATTATTGTATCCTAGAGTAATGCAGGATTCCTGTGTGTAACATTTTATAGTATAGAATTATTATGACGTGACGCTACTGCCTACCAGCAAACATCAATTTAGAATAATCATATCCTATTTTTTTATAACTTTAATAAACCAACCATTGGAAGTGGTAAATCGTTCCGCTCTCAAAAAGAAAATTTCTCATTAAAGGACTGGTTTACAATAACTGAAAACGTATTCAATTACGTTTACAAGTTTTTAATGAGTTTTCGTCAAGCCTTATTACTAAAGTAATTTATACATATTAAACAGTAGAGTTTACGTACACATGTACATACAAGGTATAAGACCGGACGATAGTAGACGAAATATCAAACCCTCAACTCATGGGCCAATTTATTACAGTTTAATAATATTCTTATAACTAAAATTACACGAAAAAAAAATGCTGATTTCAAGATGACATACTACATCACATAAACTAATTTTGATAATTATTTAATGAAACTTATAAATGTCGTCGTTTCTTTAATATAAATAATATTAACACTTGAAATAATACAACAGAATCTCATTTTATTTCTAAATGGCTTAAGATCGAATTTAGATTGCCTCGTAGAAATAAGATTTAGTTTCATTAAATCGTTTCTTAACACATTTTCACTGCGAATGTCGCAAGCAGAAGGTTTTTACTTGAAAACATTTTATCTAAACTATTTATTTAAAAGTTTTCTCCTGAGATAAAGAAAGTAACTTAAAAATGTATATGGCTATTATATAAAACTTGAAGAAACGAATATAAGGAAAAGTAGCCAAAAGATCCGGTTTTGAACGTGTTTGAATTCTAAATTTTAATCTATACTATTATAAAGCTGTAACAGAGCTATATCTGTACATTTAAGATATTTGAGAAAAATTACTGTATTAGGCTATATAGGTGTGTCTACACACAAAATGATGTTTTTTTTAGATTGTTTGTCTGTTTGTTCGTTTGCG
Source organism: Leucoma salicis (assembly GCA_948253155.1). Lineage (NCBI taxonomy): Eukaryota > Metazoa > Arthropoda > Insecta > Lepidoptera > Erebidae > Leucoma > Leucoma salicis. The sequence goes on from OX411830.1 coordinate 335,881, forward strand.
CATCACGCAAATACTACTGAACGGATTTTGATGAAACTTTTTTAATTGATAGCTCTCGATTAGACTAAAAAACTGGTTGGTATACATTTTATCCCGTTACGATTTCGAGAACCTGAGAACCTAAAAACTAGCTTTTGGTTGTTTTTTGTGACCGGCCATGAAGCACATCGGTGTGTTTTGGCAGGAGATAGCCGTTTATTCTTTCATTTCATATCTGTAAATATGTCATGGTAAGCAGCGGCTTGACAGAATCTCTGTATAGTCGAGTCCATGAGCGACGGTTACCATTTACCATCAGGTGGGCCGTAGCTCGTCTGCTACCATAAGCATCAAAAAAATAATAATCAATTTAGCTTTATACATGATTGTAGATTATATAATAAGGTATTACTGCTTACGTCAATTATAACAACTTTAACAAGGGTCAGAATGCTGGTGTGTCCCTGAGGCCCGGACCGGCGATAATGACTTGACAATGTCCGATTGTGCCCCAAAGCTGTTTTCCGAATGTTTATCAAATTTAAATTTTGCTACTTTATTATGGGACAATTCATAAATTAAGTATGTTGTGTTATATTATTATAGGCACATGGAATATTCATCTCGTCAAAACATGAGGCGGGTATTGCTCTCGCTTCATGCAGAACAACTCATTTTTCAATCTTAAAATGTCTCTATTTATCATATATTGCACTTGTAAAATAATATATGTATACACACACATCAAGAAAAAACACTATTTTTAACACTCATGATATTTTTGATAACATTTTTGTTATTTAAACTAGTTAAAAAGCTGTTTAAAAAAAGTTCTGTGGACGTCCGTGTTTTGTAGGTAATGTTAATACGATAACGACCGAAATACTTTACTAATCGAGTCTTATTTTTTCTTTTACGATCAGTATAATGACGAATAGAGCCCTATCACTTTTCACGGTCTGATTCGATATGGTTTAATTGTTATTAAATAAACAAAAAAATTGTGAATATTTACGCTCGATTCGACACTAAAACCAGCGCGCTATACCTTATTTCGTGAGAACTACTCCTATAGACCAATAAAGAAGTACTTCTTAAAATTAGCTTACTAAAATTTATTTACTAGATGGCGTATAAGACGAAAAACCACATTAGTACTTTTTAAAATTAGCGCTATGTGATATATATATATACGATTTATTGAAAACTACTTAGTAAAACCAATACATTATTAGTTACTTATCAAATAATCAATTTTATTGTGAAAAATAAAGATTATGAGGCGTGACTTTTGGATTTACCAAAGTATTTCAGTTTTACGCATCATTTTTCATGTTTCATTATATTAAAGTTAATATAGTCGAAAGGTAGTCCCGTGTTATATTAATTAGTATTGCCCTTTAGTCATTTAATTAATGTATCGCGGAGGAATTTCTAACATGTAATACAATTGACAAACGCAAGGCAAGGTACCTACACCCATTCTTACAACAACCATTAAATTGATCGCACAAAGAGTTGTACTGTGTAGGACTCGAACCTGCAATATTCGGACGGGACGTCGATATTTTTTTTTCTTTTTATTGCTAATGATGGCAGACGAGCCACGGCCCACCTGATGGTAAGTGGTAACCGTCGCTCATGGAGTCAACTATGCCGAGAGTATTGTCAAGCCGCTGCGCACCATTTCATTTCTCAGATATGAAATGAAAGAATAAACGGCTATCTTCTGCTACAGCCAAAACACACTGATATGCTTCATGACCGGTCACACAGGAGACGGTGGTACCGACTGGTTAGGGCCCGATAGCAAGTGAGTACTCTCACTTGGTACCCAGCCCTACCACCAGTAATGCAATGGGTGTAAATTGCTTACTTCCCTTAGTCGCCTCGTACGACACCCGCGGGAAAGGATGGGGTGGTGACACTTGTATTCTTAGTCCGTCACCACACGAACAAAAATATCAAACCACTAGAGTAATCACCAACCGTAATCGGTTTGACTTAAGTGTGCAGATCTATTGACATTGAAAAAGGAGACAGGTAGGTATTATTGGTTGATCTCAAATAGACATTCACATTAAGCTGCATTTTAAACAATTTTTTCTATACCATCTTCAACTCCCTAGCTTTATCACAATATTTTAATCTTTTTTTTTTGTTGGCTTCCGGTCTTTTTCTGATCCCCACGACCCATTTAAGGGAACAATTAGCCATATTTATATATATTTTTAGCATTTGACATGCTTAGCACTATACATTAAACACAAAGTGAAAAATGTGAAATCGAAAATAACAGTCAGGAGCAGGATTTGAACCTGCATCTCCTGGATACCGTCCAGATGCTTTACCAATTCAGCCATCCTGACATTTGCTCCTGACTGCTAATTTCGATAACACATTCATACTTAACGTCTTTGGGTGACGCCTGCACCATCTGTCGGAAGTATTCACTTTGTGTTTAATGTATAGTGCTAAGCATGTCAAATGCTAAAAATATATATAAATATTTATAGGGTTTGCGTCATTATTAGGTAAAAATCTTAATGGTAAAATTAAGTTTACCTGGTCGGTATAATGTATGAAAATACTTCCGACAGATGGTGCAGGCGTCACCCAAAGACGTTAAGTATGAATGTGTTATCGAAATTAGCAGTCAGGAGCAAATGTCAGGATGGCTGAATTGGTAAAGCATCTGCACGGTATCCAGGAGATGCAGGTTCAAATCCTGCTCCTGACTGTTATTTTCGATTTCACATTTTTCACTTTGTGTTTAACAATTAGCCACTTTAGAACAAGACTAGATTAAGATTTTCAGGACTGACAAACTAACGACTGTCAGAATGTTATATGACAACCGGGACCCACTGCTTAACGTGCCTTCTGAAGCATGGAGGAAGTCGGGTGTCCACAAATAAGTAGGTATCAATTTTTGGTCACCCATCTGACTGCCAGCCGAGCGAAAGTTAGTTAACCTTGCCAATGATTCGAACTGCAAATGCACAACTACGTTACGACGTCCTTAAAAACAAATTTCTTTATCTACTTCTTTATCTGCGTTATAAAACAAATTCTTTGTGAGTAAAATGACTCTGAAGCTGAGAGAGCTGGTCTGCTCAACAGAAATACGCAATAATTATGTCGCAATTTACATTTATATTGAAGTTGGAATCCCCGCGGCTCAAGAGATAGCGTCGCTACTAATAGAGCCCTAAAGCCTTTCTAAAAGCCCGAGGGCGCTTATTTCTGAGTCACTCAGACCTTGACCTTTCGAGTCCTAAAAAGTTGAACACGAGTTTTGTTAAAGTTATTTTATATCTATACTGCTATATAGCTGTAAAAAGCTGTGCCTCTACATTTAAGATATTTGAGAAAAAAATGAATATATTAGGCTATGTAGGAGGCGTCTCCGAAACTTTAAAAACTATCTTTTGGCTGCAGCGAAGCTACGGGCAAAGGCTACGTAAATATATTTCAATTTTTCACTTCCAAAATATGGCTCTTTACATAAGATTTAAAATTTTTAATAAAGGTATCCTTTCCATTCTTAGTTTTTTATTTGTGAGTTTGTTTGCGTGAATTTAAGAATTGATAAAAAGAATGATAAAATTGTGATGGAAAATGTCATCTCTTATATCGCTTGCGTAATAAACGAAAATAGCACGTTATAAGCGCCGCCTAGTAATTAGGTTTAGTACTAGATATTTTAACATACATTGATAACTATCGGTTAGTCAGCTATCACACTTTATACTACAAGGGTGGCAACAAGCATACGACTCACCGGAGGGTAAACAGCTACCGTAGCCTATAGACGTCGAAAACATCTAAGGTATCACTGGCACGTTGCCAAACACAGGGGAAAGGAATAAGAAACGCCACAGGAATGGAATGAGGAGATGCAGAGAATGGATAAAGAAGTGAGAGGGTGTTTGATATAGAGGGCAAGAGAAGGTAGATAATAAAATAATAGAGGTGTTTGATTAAAATTATTTTGAGTTAACACAAGTCGTAATCGGTGGCGTGACGGTCTATGATTACAAGTGTCACGAATATAGTTCCCGCTTGTGTCGTAGAAGGCAACTAAGGAAAGGTTATAGCTATTAAATGACTGGAGGTAGGGTTGAATACTAAGGCTTGTCCACTACCGCGGAGAGGAGAGTAGTGGAGCAAAGCAGTGCCAATATTAATCAATAAAATTTCATAAAACCTCCGCTCCGCTTCAGTGAATGGATTTGCGAAGTAGTTTAAAAATTCATACATTTTAAACGCGGAGCGATGTAGCGGAGTAAGGTAGCTGAGAAAAAACGACGGTGCTGCTTTTCTGTAATGTGTGTCTTGTTTAGGAATTATAGTCAATCGAGTGCAGGCCATGAAAGAGGAGATCATGAAAAGAAATTTCCTAAAGTTTTATCGTTCGCATTTCGGAAAAAATCCACTGTGTTCTGAATGATACTTGATGAAGTATTAACCAAAATATATGTTTTTCTATAGATTATTTAAATAGTACCTATTTGGTAAGTCATTTGGTTTTTTGTCTTCTTCCTCAAGCAATGCGAGTTAATCACAAATGAATGAATGAATGAATGTATACTTTATTGTACACCAAAATACATGAAAAGACTATAATGAAACTTACAAGTAAATGCACACTGGCCGGTCTTATTGCTAATAGCAATTTCTTTTTATATATATATAACTATATATATATACCACAAACTTAATCTAATACGTTTTTAGGCATAAGGCTACAGTGACAGGTAGTGATCTGTAACCATTTTCTTAAATTTGTTTAAAGTTTGCGCACGCCTCATTTACAAAGGTAACTCATTCCACAAACAAACGGCCACCACTCTAAAGATTTGCCTAAGTATTTTGTGGAATGGACTGGTATTTTAAGCCTTAGATTTTGTGATGACCTCAAGCAACATTCTTTTCAAGAACATGTCTGTTGTTTGTAATATTTCTCATATAACTTTAACTATAGAGACCGCTCTGCGCCGCCCACTCAAATTACTTGTTACATACCCTCGGCCTAGTTCCACACAGCCGCTCCGTCTAAAATATCTCACTCCGCTACGCTACCCCCAGCAGTGGAGAAACACAGTTGACTACTCGACTCCACATTGCGTGCTCGCTCCGCTCCGCTGCCACGCTCCCCTTTTGTAGATAGGCGAACGAAGTGGGACTACTCAGTTGTTATCTGGTTCGTACAGACTATTAAAACCATTTTCCGTGTGACCGACGTTGAAACACTTATCTATATTTTACTGGTTAATGCAACCAGTAAACAACAAAAAACGACAGACGAAAAGAAAGACACAGTGTGAAAGTGGTGCTCGTAGATATCTCTTTTGCCACACACACAATGATTCTTCTAAAATAGCTTAGCATTTTAAAATTATTTCGCTTAATAGTAATAAGAGTCAAAAACTATGATTATAAAAAAGAATTTTTTTATCAGCCAACTTGTAACCACGGCCGATGCAATACGGTCGAAACATCGGGAAATAAAGTTATTTAACCTTAAAATATATACGCGATTAACACCCGAAAAGTATTATTTGTGCATTATACAAAAAAGTAGTCATACATATTCATGAGCTTATAACTGGATGGGTCGATGGCGCTGTACCTTACCATTGAATCGCACTGGTTTTGCTACCAAATGACATGTGATAAAAGTGCATATTTCCTCTAGCAACGCAAATGTTTCATTCTCATATTATATCAAAAAATGAGTCAAACACTGTGTAAATGAAGTAAATGTCGCTATTCGCTATCGATTGGTTCAAGAGACGTTTGATGTGAACACATTTCGTGACACGAGCCTCGTCATCAAGTCGATCTTCAGCTCGAAACTTGAGGCGGGATGACATCTCCTTAAATGTATAAGGGTATTTGCTTACCGGGAGAAAGTGCGCTGTATTTTTCATTTCCAAAATAAATTACTTTTAAAATATATAAAACTACTATAAGAACTCACAAGTCCTACCTGCCTAGCCCACACTCCAGGCGATACACGTCCGAGTATGAACCAGCCAAATTCACACAATTAGTTTGACCCTATAGCAGTGCCTAAATATTTACAATATTTCAGGTGGTAAACTAGTTTCACATTGTAGCTTACGCTAACACATTATAAAATGCAAGAAAAATGCCTTTGATAAATCCAGAAAACTGCCAAAGATAAGTCGTCCTATCTGTATCCCGTCAACTGACAGGATTATTATTTACTATTATTTCAACAAGTTCTAAACGAGCGTTAGACTCCCGGGAGTCTTACACGTGCCGGCCAATAGCGCGCCAAGGCCACGCGGCGCCGCGAGAGGCCACGCGCCGCAACGGGTGGCCGTATTTTTCTAAAAAAAATCTAAAAAAAAAACTACTTACCCATTGTTGAAAAATCCATGTTTATTGTCAAGTATTATAACTATTTTATGCACTAAAACACTTAAAAACACTATCCACTAATTATTATAATAACACTGACTTTATAAAGCGAAAACTTTTCACAAACTTTAATTTTATTTCACTTCCGCGTTGAAATCTCGACTTTATTACCGTCCCGTTCGAGTCCATTGACGCAACTGGCTGACGTTTACGTTTGGGATTTATTTCTCGTTGATACAGTATATATAGGCTTAGGCAAAAATCATGAACAGCTTGTAGAATGAACAGCCTGTATCGGGCAAAAATTTTAGAGTAGATAGCATTGAAAGTTAAGGAGTAGGAAATAAATTTTTAGCGCCAAATTTTTTTGCGACCGCGCGCGCGGCTCGGCCCTTTTTTTTTGCGATGTTGACTCTTATTGCAAGCTTTGGAGATTCTTTTGGACTTTTTTATCAATTGTCGAGGTCATTGATCCGAGACTCCCGGGAGTCTAACGCGTTTCAAGCGAGACTCGCTTCGACGACTGTTCAATAGAACAGTCTGCTTGAGGTACAAAATTGTACTCTTGGGTTGACAGACCAGATTTAAAGCCAAACTGGGCATCACGAAGTAGGGGATGTTTTGCTAATTGCTTATCAAGCAGACTGTCCAAAACTTTTGCTATGACAGTCACCAGTTTCACCCTTAGATTTAAACTATTAGTCAAAGGCTTAAGGTAAAGACACAAGGAGATGTTTAACGTGGAAGCTTGGATCAGATCTGGTTGCGTTCTGATTACGCCGTGTTGCTGATATTGTTGACCTGGCTCCTTTCTCATGATGTACCGTATCTTGATAGTATAGACGACGAGTTCGCGTACATGGATAAGTCTGCAGCTTATACGTCTGTCGGAGTTCTTAAGGGAAAACTGTATGATGAGGTCGCGCACGTGTGGAAGAAGTCAGCGTTTGTAACTGTATCAGCAGTGCGTTATATTAGTGATCTTTTGATAGCTAATAAGGTTGATCACGAGAGAGAGTTGTTCCTTTCGTTCCTTATTAATATCCTTAGTCTATATGCCTACTAACTCGGATGAAAACTGCTTCAATTGAGAACAATAATGTAGAATAAGTCTATATATTAGGAGATTTCATGCTCATCTTTTGGGAAAGTTTGGGGGTTCCCCGATCTTGCCGGCCCATTCATGTTGGCTCAAAATCAGATAGCATTTTCTAAATGTAGACTTAAAAAAATTACGACGGCATCTGTCAAGAACTGTCACTGCGTGTGTCCTCAACTTTACATGTGACAATCCGTTTGAGATGAAGCATCAATATCCCTTGAGACATGTGGACATAAGAAACAAGTACATCGAAGCTTCTTATTGTGATTTTTGGTAGAACTATATATTTGTGCGATTTGAAATGTTTACATTTATTTGAACAGATGACAGAAATTGTACCTTGCCTTGTTGGTTTCAGTAGAAATGGATCGGCTTGTTCAGAGAAATACCCCTCTCAAAAAATTGGCTGACAATAACAAGTGCATGGTTATTTAGAGGGTGCGAGATCCCTATACTAACTCATTGTCTCCCTGGACAGCGGGGTGTGCAAAAGGTACATTTTTTACACCACACAATAAAAAAGTTGGAGTGAGGAGCACAGGACTGCTGACAGGCTCTACTTTTTCTTTATAAACTATAACATCTTATTTCTTTTTAAAATGTCCAACAGACATTTTATTAGAAAACAAGTACAAAACAGCAATTGGTTGGATCGAAGTTTTTACAACTCTATTGCGTTTTATATTGGACGCTCGAACGCGGCGCTCGAACAAAAGGAGCAATAAACATAGCTCCAGATTTTTATGGCGCTCGTGCTCACGTGTCGCTCGTTACTGGCTTTATTGTGACAACTTTGTCTATTATGTCACCTCCTCATGCCAACAACACCACCATGCTGCTACGTTATTTCTTTCTATACCGCTCATTATATATTTTACTAAGCAAGAGTCTCTTCTACAGTTAAAGGTAACCGACCTACTATTTCTTTCAATACGTCAAAAGAGAATACCGAAAACCAGGCTATATTGTGCCCGTCGTGCGTCTTAACTACCTAAACATAAAAAATCGTCTTTTAAGTAAAGATGTTATATGTATTTAGATATTTTTATATATATTTTTAGCATTTGACATGCTTAACACTATACATTAAACATAAAGTGAAAAATGTGAAATCGAAAATAACAGTCAGGAGCAGGATTTGAACCTGCATCTGACTAATACTAGTCGAAGATTATTTTATGAAATCATGGTTATGAAGTTTTGTTTTTAAATTAAAAACATAATAACATTTATTATCTATTTCTAAAAATATTTTAGGATATAATTATGTATATTGTTATTTTACTAGCAACCCTTATTGATTTGAATTTGATTGACAATTTGACATGATTTGACATTTGTACTGCCGATAACGTGTTATGTACGTTTATGTGTTGATTGCTTCATTTGTGGAAAAGCAGTGAATTTTTGATGTGAAACATCTAATGCGGAGGGAGGGTAAAATCGGCTTTTAGCGTGGTGACGCTTTTATTTTACTTGTCCCGTTCAAATCTTGCAAGTTCAATTTGACACTCTTCCCGGTTTCCGATTGAGCTGAAATTTTACAAGTATGTGTATATCACATGATAATACAATATTATGATGATATGGAGCTGATCTGATTATGAAACATAATAATACATATATAATGAAACAGCGCAACCCCATCGAGTTTGGGCTCGTATGATTCGTCTTGACGAGTACTTTGCCTTTATATGGTATCCAGGGGCTGATGATAAAACTGGAAGGTGGCCACAGGAACTCTATAATGAAACTCCATCGAGTTAGGGCAATTTTGAAATGTCTTGACTAGTACTTCAGTCCTAGATAGACTAGGGTCTGATGATGGGGCTAAAAGGTGGCCACAGTAACTCTGTAATGAAATAATGCAACCCCATCGAGATTGGAATCGTTTGATTTTTCTTGACGTGTGCTTTGTCTCTAGATGGTATCCAGGGTCCGACGATGGAGCTGGAAGGTGGCCACAGGAACTCTGTAGTGAAACGACGCAACCCTATCGAGCTTATACTCGTTTGATTCGTCTTGAGGAGTCTAGTTATGATAATTTTATTTTTACAAAATAATTTCGATGTTTTCACATCTGGTAGAGGTCCCGTGACGTCTAGTTTTTTTATTATTGTTCAGTGCTTACTTTAACGTTGAGTACAGATTGTTGAGTACAGAGATCAGATTTCTTTAAACTCCCATCAGATATCTTAATGATATTTTTATTTAAAGACCCTGAGTACATTTACAATGTTCTACAGTTAATTTGGTTAAGACACAACAATAGCCCAACTCTCATAGAAAAATCGGCATTCTCCTTTGACTTGCGTAATAAATACTAAGTCTTGGATGAGATTAAGGGCCGGTTGTTTCAAACGATTGATTATCGTAACATACGTACGTCAAAAAATAACGGTTACGAACGATATTTAACGTACGTTAAAACAAAGCGTTGTTTCATTGCCTAAAAAACCAGTCGTCAAAGTTATTAGGGATTCCAGCACATAGCAACGTATTTTCGTAATAAAAATAAATGGGAGAATTTTCTAGTATGCCAACATTTGTCCGTACACGTCAGTTTTTTTTTTTATCATAGACACAGGATGTTATAGTCTATGGTTTTTTTGTTTTTGTCATGGAAGTAATATGTAATGTATATAAGTATATATTATAACTACGTATTACTTATTTATTTTATTGTTTATGACACGAATGGCAAAACTTTGAATAATTCCTTTATTATTAGTTGTGAATTGTGACCATATTATTAGGTAATATAAAGAAAAATAAGCTATTCATGCAGAATTCAATGCCGGTGAAGAACAACCGAGGACTTCACGTCTGTTAAAGTTTGATTTGAAATCTAGCTATAATATAGAAGTCAGTTGCAATAGCCAATTTTTCTTCTTCATTAGATGGAATGTTTATGTAATGAGGACGTAATTTATCGATAACCCGAATCACTCGATGAATAATATGACACACTGTTGATTTCTGCAAACCTGATACATGCCCAGCACATCTAATAAAGCGATCCTGAACCATAACATTGTAGACAAATAAATTTTCAATCAAAGTATTTTTATGAGAAATTATACTTTTCTGTAACAAATTTTATATCGTCTTCGATACGACGTGTCAACAATAGAGCTACTTCCTTTATTAGGTACACGATAGTCTCACGATACCTTGCAATGAATGAATTCTAACATAAATGAATTCCTGGTCATCCCAAAAAATTAGGTTGTTAACAGGTGTTAAAGACTTTTTTCTTCCTTTCTACGTTATTTGTATTATCGCCAGATGAACAACTCTCGTAGAATAAAGACGAATACAAAAGAGTCTCCATAATGTTGTAGGTACATACTGTTTGTTAGACGCATCCATATAGTACTTATATGCTGTCAGTATATACTACGAGTATGTCTATGGCTAGACGCACCGAAAGTGATGTTAACCTGTGGGCGGGAAATCTGTTACCGTAATCGTTATTATTTAACGTACGTTAAGGACCTCATTTCGTGAAACAACGCTTTTTTTGGTTTGACGATGGTTAACTCCATTTTTGACGTTTACGTGTGCGTCAAGTATAGCTCTAAGATAGTAGATTAATATAATATAATTTTAATAGTCCACGTCAAAATGAACTACGAATACGCTACGGTTACGGTACGCTAGATACAATAGGACTGTGCTACGAATTAACTACGCGTTTGTAAATCAGCTACGCTTAGTCTACGAATGTGCTATGAGACTAAAAATCAGTAATTGCCTCTATTTTTGTACTCCGTGGTAATTTCGGAGCATTTTTAAGGTTTAGGCAGGTGTCGTAAACATGCATGAGCAAAGAAAAAAGAAAAATCAAATAAAAACAAAACTCGATTCAACTGACTTGATACCTACTACTCAAGCAAATTCTTATTGGTAAATTCCTTTCCCCTACTAAAAAGGCTGTCTCGATAGTAGATTAGGTTACAAAGAAGGGGTTTTTATTGATCTGAACGATTGCTCCTGGCGGACAGCCAGGTTACTGAGTTAAAAGAAAAACAAACACTGCGCATCCCACGGCTTCGCTTGCTATCGCCAGAAATTACAGCTGATTTCAACCTCAAAAAATTCAAACAGCGGCTCTTGGAATTCTATTTATTTAAGCATTTAGAGTATTTATTTTAGAATCTCTAAAGCATTGGGACTTTATTCCACTAGTGTGGTTGGGGTTAGGGTTCGGATCCCACTTCTTGATTTTCAAATAAATTGTTTTAGAAGTACAGCTCTTTAAAACTTTATATTGATATAATTATGTTTTCAGGACTAGTCAGTATAAACTAAGAAAATGGTATTTTATTACGTATCAACTTTTTAAAAACATTATTCGGTCAGCGGAAAACCATCTTGTGAAAAGTGGTAATTAATTGTCTGCCTATCCCTTTGATAAAATCACAACCGTATGTAACAAAAGATTGAATTTAGCATATTAGTTTTCCTGAAAAATGTCTAAATAACCACGAAAATAGTATCAAAATCCGTTGTGTGGTTTAAGTTAAGTAGACGGAGAAACGGAAACATGGATACTTTATTTTATACTTTCTATAACAAATCTTGACGCTTTCTTGTGTAGCCTCACGTTTAAACTCTATGGTCTTCTCTAACAATAATAAAAAACATTTTCTTATAAATATAATACAGGGTGTAAATGACATCGTACCGATAATTGACACCATGGGTTTAGTACTTGATTCTGAATAGCCAGGTGGTGGAAATTTGTATTGGCCTTTTCATAAAAATTGCGATTTCCTCTTTATTAATTTTTTTACATTGAATGAATGAAAATCTTTGTATTGTTCTATATACAATGGATATTAGATAATAAACCCAATAATCACTGATTTACTCCAAAAACTGCAATTGATTGAAACCTTGGTTTTATTTTTAGTCGCATTGTTAATGACTAGATGGCGGCTGAAACTTGCTAACTTTGTAACCCGTCGTTGTTGACGAAGTTGGTATGGACCATATTACTACAGTTATTTGGTCACATCTCTGCCGGAGTTATCGGTGTGATGTCATTTACACCCAGTATAAAATATACATGAAGCTTTTTTAAAAAATGGACTGGACCGCGGCTACATTAAGTTAACAATATAATTATCAAATCAAATCTATAATCAATCAAATATCAAATATAAATATCAAATATAGCAATCTGGGCACGAGAGTTTCCCTTACACAGAAATTCAAAGAAATGAATATTCTAACTGTTGTGTCTCAATTTATATACGAAAATCTGTTGCATGTCAAGAAAAACATCGGATGTTTTGATAAGTATAGCGATGTTCATCACATTAATACTAGGAACAAAGGCAATCTTATTGCACACAGTACTCGTCTCTTTTATGGGGCAATGTATATGCTTTTACAATAAGATTCCTAAAAATGTCCGAAACATGCCACTAAATAAGTTTAAGAAAGCCATAAAAATTAGACTTTGTAATCAAGGTTATTACACTGTTTCGGATTATCTTGAGGACAAAACAAAATGGGCTTGAGCTGCTCCTCATTCATTAATTTTCAAAATTGTTTTGTATGATATAATGTAATTTTAGTTATAAAGATTATATTAAATTGTAATAAATTGGCAATTTAAAAAAGTGGCCCATGAGTTTCTTGCCGGGTTCTTCTCATGAAAGGCTTTACTTCGGAATCCGGCCGCTTGTGGCGATTGCAATCGCCACTTTGTTATTGCGGATGCACTCGCCTCAGGCGCTCGTGTTAATTATTAGTGTATTCTTGACGATTTTAAGTGCTATTTAATAAGGCCTATGAAATAAAGATATTTTTGAATTTGAATTTGAATTTTCTGTAATTAATTGATATCAACAAAATGAGAAGATAATATAAAATCAAAACAGAGCAAAAAGATCCAGCTGAAGTACATCCCGAGCAGCTCAAAGCGATTTTTAATTACGCCGTAACGTTTCCACGCAGCGAGTCGAGAACATTCTTTCACAGAACAGCCTTCATTAGGAACCTTTTTGTATTACTTCTAAATCATTAATCACTTAAGTTTCCAACTTAGATTATTTGGGAGTTTATTTCAACACTTTAATTAAATACTTTTGATTAATCTTTTGATCCTAGGTTCAAATAGAGAATAGGGTGTGTTCATATTGATTTGACGAGTCTCATAATGATTTTGTCGCAATTTTTTTAACGACAACAGCTTTTACTTGTGAAAGTAGGTCCTGACGGTCGAATAATATTCATTTTTTTTGTTTAGGCAGGAAAACATGTTCCAAACCGCACACTCCGTCGTTCGAGACAACGAACAGGGTATTGCGGGGCCCTCATCCACTAAAGAAACCCGCCGTGTACCGTCTCCCCGCCTTTATTGCCAGGCCACCGGAACCATATTAGATTCCTTCAGTGGTGTCGAATAATATCCTAGCAGTGGTTACAGGTACTCAAAATGAATATAAATCTGTTTGTTGTTTTGAGGTCGTTAGTTTTATAACTAGTTAGTCGCACAGGTCATTAATAGGCCTCTCCACGTAAATACTGTCATCAACTAAAACTATACATAAACTTAAAGCTAATCCCCAAAATATTAGATACAAGGCACATGATGCGATGACTAGCAAATTGTTGGAGCAGGGGGGTAAAGTTTATAATAAATGGCAAAAGACAGTTTCAACTCTTTCTGTATGACCCTTAATGTTCACAAAGTTTCGATCAACGACCCACTGATACAAAAGCAAAGCACCGGGTATAATGTGAAATTGATCCGAGCATTAGGGCTCGTACACATTGCACAAACAGTTTGTTTTCTAACCTACCACTGTTAATACATTTGAGAGCTGAGGATCGGTATCAGACCGCTAAGCTATCATAGAAACCTACTTGCAACTCTCAAGCCACACATCACATTTAACTCTCAAGCCTAAAAATAATAAAAAAATACATTAAACACAAAGTGAAAAATGTGAAATCGAAAATAACAGTCACGAGCAGAATGTTATTTTCGATTTCACATTTTTCACTTTGTGTTTAATGTATAGTGCTAAGCATGTCAAATGCTAAAAATATATATAAAAATATCTAAATAATAAAAAAACATTTGGATATATATATTAAAGTACAAATTATTATTTGTGAATGAGGAAAAAGAGAACTTTAGTAAGAGCGGGAATCGAACATGCGTCCATTCCTTTCCTGTGGAAGTGCTCTAATCCACTGAGCCATCGTACTCCCTTGCGGTCATACCCAATTTCCTCATCACATTTGTCTTAACGACCAACGCCATCTAAAAATACGACGGTTAGTCTTCGTGCAAACGGCGGTATATTTATTTAATATATTATTTATGCTAGGTTAGACGATACATCTATATGTAGATATGAATTTATGAAAAGTAAAAGTACATTATTATGTTATTATTTATATATTATATATGTGTATGTGTTTATTTTTAAGCAATTTAGTTAGCAAAATCTACTTTTATATATATCTATATTGTTATCATAGTTAAATTTATATAACAACATCTAACTAACGTATTCTACCTACTGTTTATTTGCGGGCGCTGCTCGTTTTCACGTCGTCTACAGGTATGATACAATGGATTAACATATAGGATACTTATTATCTCAAATAATAAATAGATTCCTTAAGATATCTATTTTGTTATAGATATTATGTAGTACTGACGATACGTAAACAATTAAAAGAACAATTTAAAATACGTATGCATTACATAAAACCTGCTGCAAACTGTAAGCTATAACTATAAGTCCTATATTAACTATCCTTTATTCCATAGACTCACAAATCTGTCCGTGAATAATTCACGAGCTGTTTATAAAACAAAGTATTACTGTTTGAAAAACAAATTTTAATGATTAATGCCACTGTTTCATCGGGTATAAACGCCATAATTTTGATAAATGTTCGTCCCATAAACCATTTTATAATTCATAGAATACTCGGAACATGCTGCTAGAAAGACGTACCTAAGCACTGTTTGAAGTCAAGTGCTCTCTAGGGCGGCTGATATAGAGTTAATTAGCTTTGTTTTTTAAACATTTTGTTCTGTATTTTAGAACTTGACATGCTCAGCTACATTTAAAGAATCCCGTTCACACTAAAGTTCTCTTTTTCCACATTCATAAATAATTTGTTCTTTAATGAGCATAGTTCATAAAATTTTAACCCCATGAGGAGACAGTACGAACACTGAAAAAAAAAAATTTGTCGCGTTGCCTCAGTTCCAAGGAATAACTCTCCCGGTCTCCAAGAGTATTGAGATCCTTGGTATCGACATATTTAGCAGTTTAAAAGTCATTAGGAGACAAAGACAAATAGCTAAATAAAAACTGGGCGCTTTCAAAAGATTCATACTTCCATCAGACCGAGGCAACGACTTGTGTTATACAAAGCACAAGTCCGCTCTCATACGGAGTACTGCTCACATCTCTCTGCAGGCGTGCGTAACAACTTGAACCACTTATTGGCGGTGGTACCAACATTGTCTTTTTATCCCCGAACTACGAGACGTCGTGGTACGGTTCATCCACCTCCAAACGGTCTGATCTAAGACAGCTCGTGTTGTGCACGCACATGTGTGTCCATAAGTAGCGTGTACTACTTAGTATCAGGTGGGCCATTTGCTTGTTTGCCACTATGGGTAATAAAAATTGAGAGATACCTGCATCCAGCGGTGAGTGGTGGTGGTGCAACAGGCATATTTATTGATTGAAGAAGTGTATAATGTATGTATACCACTTTAAGTGTGGAGATTAAATAACATTCTGTTGTATGAAGTATATAGTAGGAAGTACCCTGTACGAGATCAGAATAGCTCTCAAACAACTAAAGAACGGAAAGGCACCGGGAGACGACGGAATCACCACAGAGCTTCTGAGAGCAGGCGAAAAGCCGGTCTTAAAAGCTCTTCAGAGGCTGTTCAATTGCGTCGTTCTCGGGGGCGACGTTCCAGAGTCGTGGACCAGAAGCGTGATGGTGCTATTTTTCAAGAAAGGTGACAGAACCCTCTTGAAGAACTGTAGACCCAATTCGCTCTTGAGCCACGTCTATGAGTTGTTTTCGAGGGTCATTACAAATCGACTCTCGCGCAGGTTTGATGACTTCTAGCCTCCCGAACAAGCTGGTTTCCGAAAAGGCTATAGTACCATAGACCACCTCTATACGCTATGCCAAACGAGGAATATAATCAGCCTCTGCGTCTGGCGTTTGTGGACTATGAGAAATCCTTCGATTCGATCAAAACTTGGGCGGTGCTGCAGTTCCTTCAGCGGTGCCAAATTGACTATCGGTACATCGAAGTGCTGAAGTGCTTGTATAGAAACGCCACCATGTCAGTCCGTGTTCAGGACAGGAGTGCGAAACCCATCCAACTGCAGAGAGGTGTTAGACAGGGAGACGTTATGTCCCCGAAACTCTTCACCACTGCATTGGAAGATGTCTTCAAGCTCTTGGACTGGACCCGATTCGGCATCAACATTAATGGCGAATACATCACTCACCTTAGTTATGCCGATGACATCGTAGTCATGGCAGAATCGCTGGAGGACCTTGGCACCATGCTCGATGATGATGGTTTCCCGACTAGTGGGTCTCAAAATGAACATGGACAAGACGAAAGTTTAGAATTAAGACGAAAGTCATGTCTAATGTCCATGTAATTTCAGCACCGGTCCTAGTCGGGAGTGCGTTTCTCGAAGTTGTCGACCACTATGTCTACCTGGGACAAACAATCCAGTTAGGTAGCCACAAATTTAGTTGTAATTATTGTTATTGTGTATTTGCCATATAATTGTTAATGATCGTCATCTGTGACGCCATCGTAAACCTACGCACCAACGGAAGATCAGCGCAGGTTTATTTAATCTGCATCATGCTGAGTTGGTGGCGTTTTGTGACGAAACTATTTAATAATTTGTTTAGTTTATAAAAATCTTTTTTGTTTCTTTTTTCTGTGCTGTTTCGTCGCAATAAAATTTTTCTTTCTTTCTTTCAACTTCGAGAAAGTGTTTAATCGACGAATCCAACTCGGCTGGGTAGCGTTCAGGAAGCTAAGGAAGATCTTCTCGTCCAATATTCCGCAGTGTCTGAAAACGAAGGTCTACGACCAGTGTGTGTTACCAGTGATGACATACGGAACAGAGACGTGGTCTCTGAATGTTGGCCTCGTATCAAGGCTCAAAGTCGATCAGCAGGCCATGAAGAGGGCTATGCTTGGTATTTACCTACATGATCGAATCCGTAATACGGAGATCCGTAGGAAAACGAGAATGACCGACATAGTCCACCGGGTTGCCATGCTAAAGTGGCAATGGGCAGGCCACATCGCTCGACGAACCGACAACCGTTGGGGAGAAAAGGTTCTCGAGTGGCGACCACGTATCGGACGGCGCAGCGTAGGACGGCCCCCCACCAGATGGACTGACGATCTGGTCAAAGCCGCGGGGAGCCGTTGTATGCGGTCGGCACAGGACCACTCATTGTGGCGTTCTCTTGGGGAGGCCTATGTCCAGCAGTGGACGTTGAAAGGCTGATGGATGGATGGTAGGAAGTATAGGAACACTGTGGGTCACTATATGTACATAAAAAAAAATCTTGTCAGCAAATGTATTTTGTAGTTGTGCTGTCAGCAAGGGCTAGCCGACAGTACGCATACCGACACAATCAGTCACGGAACTGTGTACGTTACGTATCTCTAGGTATAAACCACAGTGAAATGGAGATTACACGCTTCTTAATAGACTTACAGCATCTTTTATTAATAGAAACTAACGAGAATATTCCCTAAACTAGCAGTCGATTCAGGCTGTTAGAATTTTGAATAAAAATATGACTCCGATCATAGCAGACGCAGGCTCGACTCCTGCGCGTAGAAAATTCCACTTTTCCACTTTCACAAAAAATGTTTCTAGTAAAATCTTTAGTAATAACAGCTATCTTAGGAGAGAGTGAGCTACTCATATCTTAGTGCATCACCCCACTACATAAATCAACAAGAAATATTACGTAAGGTCATGACCACGCAATAGATGTACACACAGGGTATCTCGTTCACTTGTGAATTCACTCCAATGAGCATCTGCTATCAGAACTGACTGTGTCCGTGGGAACGACGTGGATGAATTATTATGTGTGTGGCGTAGAACTAGTGTCTGGCCCTGGAATTACGTAAGTACCTTCTCAGTACTAACTTTCAGTTACTTTAAGTTTAAGATAGAGTTCTTAAGCTCAAACTAACAAAAAGATAAAGACACCGCATGTCAACTAAAAAGCGAAGCCACTTTTCGAAAGATGTGTGCGTGAAATAGTTGTCACTGGAAAGAGATAATCTTTGTAATTTGGATAAATATTTCAAAGTTTTATGTTTAAAAAGTAAATGTATAAAGTAAGTTTACAGCAAATCATACCTATAGGGAATATTATGACGCTGACGACGTATTCATGTACGTAACATACGTACGAAATCGTCGAGTCATTTGGGATAGTTTTAAATTATACTCTGGTAGCATGGTTTTTTATGTATTTGTGTGCGTGAACGCGTGCAATTACAAGTTTGGCATGGCTTCACTGGATTGTTCGTAATGTTCGTTATATATATTTTATAGTTAGTTTGAGTTTTCAAGTTAAGTTTAACGTACAATCGATGATGTTTAATAAGTTAACGTGTGTATCTGTATGTGGCATCATCTATTACATATAATTTCAGTGTCACGATGTTTGGCCGGGATTAACTCCGAAACTACTGAACCGATTTTAACTTTTCTTTTTTGAATACGTTTGTTTTGTTCCAACTTAAGAGATAGGATACTTTTTATCTCAATTTATAATTGCAATATTTATTCATGAAAAAATATATGGCGGTACGAAGTTCGCCACGTCAGCTAGTAACTTATACATAGTACTGAACAAATTTATGGTTTTTGCTGTGTTTCATATAAAACAGTTCAGTCGTTTACTATCAGCTTTTTTCACTAACTATTAATATTCGTGTTTGCGCTGATTGGAATGGTATCCTAACCATTATAAAGCTATTAAAGAGTTGTGTCTGTACATTTAAGATATTTCAGAAATAATGACCGTATAATTAAGCTATTAAGGCGTTTCTGAACACAAAACTGTCTGTTTGTCTATTTATCTGCTTATTATTGTTCGCGCATCACGCAAAAACTATTAAACGGATATTGATGCAACTTTTTTTTTTATAGTTAGAAAACTAAGATATATTATAACCTAAGCATTTGGCTGCGGCGGAGCCAATTGATAAGATAGATGGTGACCTGTATTAAATAATGGAGGTCAGAGGATCGAGGGTTTATTACATTTGTAATTATTACCTATTTGATATCTTGAAGATGGAAAGCCGCCTGTTTCATGGTAAACTGTTCCATCCATCCATTCATCAGCCTTTAAACGTCCACTGCTGAACATAGGCTTCCCCAAGAGAACGCCACAACGAGTGGTCCCGTCATGGGCGATAATGCCGTAATCGCCACGCTTGGCAGGCGGCTTGGCGATCGCAGTGGATGTTGCTAATACTCGAGGGAGTGCTGCTGCGCACTTCCCCGGTATTCCCTCAGTCGGCTCTTACGACTCCCGTGGGTAGAGAGGGGTGGGAGAATTCTAAAGCCGGCCCCACACGGCCAACGGTAAACGGTTATTGAAGCTTATATAAGACAGTAATATCGAGGGCTTTTAAACCTGCATTTCCAAAACAACAGAAAGGGAAAGGAGGTGGGAAGAATGGTAATGAGTGGATAAGAGAGTAAAGAAGAAGTACAATAAAACTTCTCCAAAATTCAAATAGGTTTTATTATTAGATATTCACTAGATATCTATATTATCATACAAATAAATAAAATTGAAGTGTCTGTTTGTAATGTATAAATACCAGCATATGAAAGTATATAAAAATAAATAAATAAAATAAAATAAAAAGCCTTTTTATTCCTTTCTCAATTAAATACCAAAACATTTTTCATGCAATATCATTCATTAATACATTTTAATTAGAGAATTACATTTTTTTTTTGTTCTATTTTTATATCACAATTTAAATAATTTATTTTAAATATTTAAAGCTACTTTTATTAATTCTATTGCTTATTTATATTATATTGATTATTTATATAGGTATTTTATATTTATTTCTATTGATAATTTACTTAATAAATTATTATAATTTTAATTTAATTTTACATTATATTATTTATTATTGTAATTTATAGGACCCCTCTTTGGGTGAAGGCCTCCTCCAGTTGTCTCCATTTATATTTATCTTGTGCCTCTTGTCTCCATTCATCTCCGGCGATTTTCTTGATTTCATCAACCCAACGTTCTGGCAGTCTCCCTCTCTTACGTTTACTTTGTGGACCTTTCCAGAAGGTGGCAGATTTTGTCCATTTTAAATTTTTCATGCGAGCTACGTGACCGGGCAGGTCACGTAGCTTTAACTTCCATTTTTGCTTTTGCGCGTGTTCTAAGTCATCTATCACATTGGTTTTCTTTCGTATGGTAGAGTTTCGTACTTTGTCTTTTATTGTTACGCCTAACATGCTTCTTTATATACCTCTTTGGCATATCTGTATACTTTTTCTCGTAGTATTATTAAATACCCATGTTCGGCATCCATAAGTCAAGCAGGGTAGTAAGCAGGAATCTGCAACTTTCTTCTTTACATACATTGTAGGTTGGACTTGAAGATCTCTTTGTGGCTCCAGTATTTGTCCCAAGTTATGTTTGTGCGTCTACTTAATTCTTCTATGTGCCTGTTATTTTTGATAGTGATTAATTTGCCCAAATATATATACTCTTCAACGTAGTCTAATTTATTTCCGTAAACTTCTATGGGAATAGTAGCGCCATTCGTCATTGATTTAGTTTTCGTTGTATTTATCTCCAGGCCAATCTTTGTGCTTACCAAACATAATTCCATTAGCATCGACTGAAGTTCTAATGGTGACTCTGAGAAAAGGACGATGTCTTCTGCGAAACGGGGGTGGCTTAATCGTTTGCCATCTATCCAGATTCCCTTTGTAGACCATTGTTGGCTTTTCATAATGTTTTGCAAGACTGATATAAAGATTTTTGATGAAAGCGGGTCTCCCTGTCTAACGCCTCTACTTATTTTTATAGGTGGTCCAATGCGGTCTAGCTTGACTCCACTTGAAGTTTTGTTATATAAATCTTTTAAGATAGTGATATAAGGGTGTGGTATCGATTGTGCATATAAAGCATCCCATATGCTCTGATGAGAGATTGAATCAAATGCCCTGGCGTAGTCAACAAAAGCTATATAGAGTACAATGTCAAATTCTTGATAATTCTCTACAATCTGGTCGAGAAGATGGAAATGAATGAATGAAAGTATATACGTTACCTATAACCAAATACTAATGTATAAAGTTTTCATTTGTCTGTCTCTCTATTTCTTCCGGCTAATCTCAGAAACGGCTGCACCCATTTGGACTACAGACAGCTTATTTTATAAGGAGATATTTAGGCAACTTTTATTTTGGAAAATTAATTATGGTTACGTTCCACGCGGATGAAGTCACGGTAAGCAGCTAGTATAAAATATGTGTGTCCTTACTAGGGGAAGTGGACATTTTTACAATAGCTCGGTTGTCATGGTTAAATATGATTGCTATGTAATAAAAAAGATTCTATTTAATTTACAGGCCACCTGTATAAAGTCGGTTAAAAACTATAGCAGCTAATATCTCATTGTCTCAAACATAAACACAATATAAAGAACCATTGTTACAGGAATATAAGACGTATGTTGTTATAGATGTGTGTGGAGGTACTCGATGTCTACACAATAGACGTTAGAGTGCTCCCCTTTTAGTGAGTGCGGTGCCACTGTAAGCAGATTAACGCAGCTGTCTACTCTTCTTGGATATATACTCGTAAGTCTATATTAGTTTATGACTGACGAAATAATTTAAAAGTATCTGATATATACTGCACAGATAACGGAGTGGTTTAGTTACCGACCTCGCGTTCGAGTGTTGTGGAATTGATTCCCACGCAGCACAACTTTTTGTGTGATCCACTAAAGGGTTTTCTGAGTCTGGGTGTACTTTGTGTCTGTGAAATTGTTTGCTTATAAAGTCCCCCGCGACACAAATAAAAAATTTAATTAAAAGATTTTTGATCTATATTTTTAGCACTTGACATGCTCAGCTACTCTTAAAGTTCAAATTATAATTTGTGAATAAGGAAAAATAGTATTTTAGTACGAGCGGGAATCGAACCTGCGTCCCTTCCTTTCCGGGGAAGTGCTCTAATCCATTGAGCTATCGTACCATTTCTAGAAATACCGAATTTCCTCATCACATTTGTCTTAACGACCAACGCCATCTATCGGCAATGCATTTACATGCATTCATCCAATCTAGTAAGTTTAATTTTGCAATTAAAATTCATACTATTTGATGGCGTGATTTTTCAAACATTTTTGATTGTTCCTTAAGGGACGCTGGTTCGATTCCCGCTCGTACTAAAATACTCTTTTTCTTATTCACAAATTATAATATTTTGTGCTTAAATTAAAAGAATTTAATGTGAAAATGGAAAAAAATACTATTCAGCTTCTGGATCAAATATACTGTAGAT
Organism: Leucoma salicis; assembly: GCA_948253155.1. Taxonomy (NCBI): domain Eukaryota; kingdom Metazoa; phylum Arthropoda; class Insecta; order Lepidoptera; family Erebidae; genus Leucoma; species Leucoma salicis. Next base: position 358,994 of record OX411830.1, read on the forward strand.
CAGTATAATGATATCTTTATCGATTCCAGTCACGAGGACTAGTGTCAACTATCACAAGAAAGACACAAGAGTATGTGTTCAATCACAAGTGACCTCACCCACTGTCATATATTATTTCGATGGGATGGCCCTTTGACACGACCGCTATCATTCGTTCCCTGACTACCGCCTATCCCTTTCCATGGATATGGCAACGCGAAATCAATGCAAAGTATTTCTAGCGTCTATAAGCTATGGTAATCGCTTACCATCGAGTGGACCGTATGCTTGTTTATAAATGAAAAAAAAAACGTAATATGAAAAAAATCTAAGAAGTTTCCATCTTTTTCTTTACTAAAGACGTTAGACGGGCCACTTCTCATCAGTCAGTGGTAATTACCACTCATAGAATCATCAACACCAGGGCAAGTCAAAACTTTATCACCATAATTATCATCTACTACAATAAACAGACTAGAATTGGGAATGCATGGAAGTGCTACTGGCGGCTAAAAGAAATTATGAAAAACAAAGAAATCAAAATGCATGTCAAATCAAAACTATACAACCCCTGCGTGCTACCAGTTCTAACCATGGCTGCCAAACCTGGGCTCTCACCAAAGCGCAAAACAAAAAAATTAGAAACTTGCCAGACAGCTACGGAGAGAAGCATGCTGAATTAAAAAAAATCAGACATAGTATGAAACGAAGTCATCAGAAGTTGCACTAAGATACATAATGTTACAACTAGAATACGGAAACGAAAATGGCAATGGACAGGACATACAATAAGAGGCATCGAAAAATGGAACAAAAGCATAAGTACCAAACCCTGGAAACAGAAAAAGGAAACCGAGCAGACAGATTCGAAGGTGGGAAGACGATATAAAGACGATAGCAGGAAAATTATGGACAAGAAAAGCTCTAAACCAAGTAGAGTGGAAAGAAATGGAGGAGGCCTTTGCCAATGCTGGGCAAACAGACGAAGTTGTCGATGTCATCGACTCAGCAGAGTCGCTAACTTAAGTTTGTTATTTGTAAATTTTTTTTTCGACTGAATAAAAGCTATTAATAATTATTATTATACAATAAACAACAGTACCAGTGCCTTCTACCCACGCGATATATTCCGTTAAAAATATTTTTATAATAGAACCCGCTGTCACTGTGACCACACCTCACCTTTCATCTACAGATCAATCACTACGTGAAAAATATCGAGTGTAGACAGGGTCGCAGCAGGCGCGCCTCATACCATTATCTTTTTTTTCTTTCAAAAGGAATCTTCGAAACAGACACTCTTCAAAATAATAATCCATAGAGATACAAAACATATGTATATCTAAGAAGGTAACATCATAGCAGTATTTGGAATATCTTCGAGTAGTTTTAACTTCCAGTATAACTTGAACTTTAGAGACACTCGCATTTTGAAGTGCCTTATACAGGCGCTGATTAAAAAACATTGACCCTTGTACACATATTTAAATATTGCAAACCGCTACGGGCAGGCTATTGTATATATATTTTTTTATTGCATTTAGTGGCAGACGAGCCACGGCCCATCTGATTGTAAATGGTAACCGTCGTGCCGCTGCTCGCCATTTCATTTCACCGATATGAAATGAAAGAATAAACGGCTAGCTCCTGCTACGATCAAAACGCAACGATGTGCTTCATGGCCGGTCACACGGGAGATGGTGATACCAACCCGCTCGGGCCCGATGCCAAGTGAGTACTCCCACTTGGTACCCAGCCCTACCACCAGTCATGAAATGGATGATAATTGCTTATTCCCGTCGCCTCATACGGCACCCGTGGGAAAGAATGGGGTGGTGACACTTAGTCCGTCAACACACGGATTACCATTGAAGTAATGTAACATAGTTCCAGAGTCTGCCAATACAAGCGGAGAGACAGCACACCCCGGGGGGTTATTTAGTGGGTGAGGACCTCACACTGCTTTTTTCGTTGCCCCAAATGTCGGGGTGTGCGGTTAGGTATATTTTTTCCCGCCATAACAAAAAAAAAAAATAAAAAGGGTGTGGTACTTCCCCGATCGAGCCGGCCCTTTCATGCTGGGATAAGCTAGGCTCTGCCACTTACAATTCCTAATCCCTTTTTACAATACCCGTAGGTAAGAATGGGGTGGTGACAATTGTGTTATTAAGCCATCACCACACAGATAATATTTTCAAAAAGATAACAAAGAAATAATGAAAGTGACTTATAATTATACTGATTGCAAATATCTTTATTAGGATTATTTTTGGGCTCAGTTTTCAGACTATTGGAAACGAGTCCCCTCCTCAACAAGGGGGACATTATTTCACAGTTCTCCCCTTATTTGTATCTTTTGTTTTATAATTACTCAATTTTCTAAATAAATCATAAAACGCAGAGACGGCGCCGCAGCGATGGATAATTAGTCTGTTTTCGTCGAGTTAAATTGAATGTAAAAAATACGAAGGAAAATTTTCAGTGTCGTGCGACCACGAGATGGTTCGACGTGGGATATTTTTACTAAGTATATCAGGGATAGCTTAGTAATATGAAGGTGGATTGGCAAGATGTGGAATTCGATCCCCAGGCTCAAGTTTCGCCTCCGTAACAGCCTTTGTAAAAATGTTGCGAAGAAACCTATATATCTGCGAGTCTTTCTCGTCAGCTTGTGAAACCTAACTGCACTGGATCATCATGGTGTATTTTGGCCTATTGGTCCCTCTCTCTCTCTCTCTCTCTCTCTCTCTCTGTAGAACACCCGCGTTCAGACACAGACAGAATCAGGTTGTAAAAAAACTTAGAATATCAGCGATATTTAATTCTATAAAAATATAATAATATAGAAAATTATATTCCATTTTCTAATCCACGCAGGTGGCAAAAAAAACATATGGCTCACCTGACCGTAAGCGGTTTCCGTAGCCTATAGACGTTAGCAACACCAGAGGCATCACTTGACGGTTACCAACTCCCAAGAAAGGCATAGAAGGTAGAGAGAAAGGATAATAAGGAGATGATAAGTGGTGAGTCTCTGGCGCTCTCACTCACCATACGAAACATTGAAGTAAAGTGTGAGAGACAGCCCATTCATGCTAGGATAAGCTGGGCTCTACCACCAAAGAAAAACATTCCTCCTGTTGTTTGGTAAGTGAGAGTGCTTCTAGTATATATCCCATGCTCATCCTCCACGCCCTCCCTGGGATTCCAAGGGCACGAGTGATAACGACCAGTGGTGTAACGGTGTCACCGCTGTCACTAATGTATATAAGCTACAGGGTTTACCGTCAGACAGACTGTTTGTCAACTTGTAGTATAAAAAAAAACATGCGGGGCAGTCTTTGGGGACTGCTGATAGAAGTGAAAACTAAGTAACTTGTAAATTGTATCGTCGACCAATTAATTGGTCATTAACACTTCTTACTTACAAACCAAAAATAATTCAAAAATAATAATCTTTAAGCTCGACGATACAATTTACAAGTTACTTAGTTTTCACTTCTATCGGAGCGTTTGGTGACGATGACGCGAGTTCCATAATTTTTGTTCACCCAAAAAGTGCTCATCGCGCTAATTTATTTATTTATTATTTATTTATTTATTTCATCATACAAAACTTACATAAAACTTAGATAGCTACGGTGCAAACATAAACCTTTTTAGGTTTTTCTGTACACCAGCAGAACCGTCGACAATCACTAGTCGTAAACTCATAAACATTGTAATAATTTTACTTTACAAATGAAGTGGGTAAACACAAAACAATATATGGCGCGCGTACGCACCTACCGCCTTCTTATGTTATACAATAGTATATACAGCATGTTTAAGTTTTATATCTAACAGTGTGATTTTCAATGATCATAATATTATCATTTATCAATATATTTTATTACTAGTTTTGTTCGTTCAATAAAGTATTCTTTAAGTTTATATTTAATGTTTTTGGGAGTTATTTCATTTTTTACATTCAGAGGTAGCGCATTTATTAATTCAGGTAGGATATTTGCTAATCGTGATTTACCATAGAAATTAGTAAAGACGGGCGTTATTAATTTTTTATATGTATTACGTAATGTCATGTTAGGCTTAGTATTAAATTTTCGTAAATTTTCATTAAAATAGTTTTCGCACAACAGTGTGTATTTTACTTTATCGTGTATTGGTATCATACGACAAAAAGGAAACAAGTCAGAGTAACTATTTTCGTATTGTTTTTTTATCTTAACAGGTACTATATTTTTGAGTATTCGTAACTGCAATTTATATATTTGATCTAGATGTGTTTTATAGGTTCGACCATAACTACTTAGTCCATAAGATATAATAGATTCACCTAATGCGATGTAAAGTGTTAATAGAATGCTGTGTGGTATTTTCTCAGTTAAGAGTACAAGTTTCGCAAGGATAGCTCGTAGTTTATCACAGATATATTGTATGTGATCGGTCCATTTGATACGGTCATCTATAATAAGTCCTAGATACATGTGTCTAGATACCATATCTATAGGTTCACAAGCACACCGACTTTTTTTATTAGAGTGAAGACATTGTTGTGTATGTGCTATAAGTCTAAATTGAAGTTGCTTCCTATTTTGACTTGAGCTAATGTACATCATTTTAGTCTTATTAGCATTTAGCACTAGACCAGCATCATATGACCATTTGCTCAGTGTTGTAAAGTCTAATTGAAGACGTTCAAAAGCTACTTTTAGATCACTATCGGCAGCCAAAAGACACGTATCGTCTGCAAATTGATATATCTCACATTTATGTATGATATTTACGAGATCATTGCAATAAGTAATGTAGTGTAATGGCCCTAGAACCGACCCTTGAGCTGTGCCATAGTTAACTTTAATAATTTCACTAGTGGCGCCACCGACTTTCACACAGTGGTATCTGTTTTCAAGATAGTTTTCGCACCATTTTAACACGGGACCTCGTATACCGCACAATTCCAGTTTGTTTAATAGTACGTCATGTCTCAACATATCAAAAGCTTTGCTGTAGTCGATGAACACTACTAACACATGTTTTTTGTTATTAAGGTGTTCATATATAGAGTCTGTAAATGAACTAAGAAGTTGAGTAGTGCTCTTTTGCGGTTGAAAACCATACTGTTTTTCACTGAGAATTTTATTTGCTCTGTAAAACTCGTGAATTTGAATGGATAAATACTTTTCTACAATTTTATTGATAGTTGGGAGTATTGTTATAGGTCTGTAATTTTCATATTCATCAAAACTACCTTTTTTATGTATTGGCCTAATGATTCCTGTCTTTAGTTCTTGAGGATATTTACCTTCCACAAAACTAGCATTAATCAATTGAACTATTACCGATGTTATGTTGTGACAAATAGTTTTAATATCAAGGGCTTTGATTTTATCGATTCCTGGAGCCTTATTAGTATTAAGTGACATAATAATTTTCTGTATGCTGTCAGGTGTAGCTTTTTTGAGCCTCATTGAAATGTTTGATGGAACATAATAATCCTTTTTATCCAGTAGATTTCTATTGCATTTAGGGAGAATATTTTGGACACCGTCGTTAAAAGTTTTGAGAAAGTTATTAGCTATGTCTGAATGTCCTAAGTTTTTCTTTCCAAACGCATTTTTTATGATATTATCTATAGATGTCTTAATTCTGCCTGTTAATTTATTTAATATATCCCATAATTTTTTTGGATCCCTTTTATTCTTAATTATTTCATCTTTTATATGTTTATTTTTACTTTTGTATATAATTTTATTAGCTTTATTTCTGGCTTTATTGTATTTTAATCGTAAAGTCATGTTGTTGCTATCATTTTTCCATTGATTAAATAAAATATCTCTTAAATTACATGCTTTTGTTATTTTGAAATTTATCCAATTATTTTTTATTCGTTTCAAATTGTTATTTATTTTTATTTGTTGTTTACATTCGTTATAACAATTCATTATCTTATTTTTTATGTGTTGATATATTTCTTCAGAACATGTTACATTACTAACCGGTTGCCAATCAACTTTTTTTAATAATTTATGAAGTTTATTATAATCGTATGTAGTCTTATATTTTGTAACAACCTGTAGTTTTCGTGTTTGCACGGGGTCGACGCAAGCAAGCGCGACCATGCGATGATCCGCTAGTACAGTTCCGAGCGCCGCCGTATACACATACACGGGGATCTAACATAAATATGATCGATACATGACTTACTAACTTTATTATTTGAAATTTCAATTCGAGTGTAGTTAGAGATCCCGCATACAAGTCCACAACTGTACAACATATTATTATATTGGTGTATAACAGGTGTTTGCGATCTTAAATCCAGGTTAATATCACCCAATAGTATAAAGTCAAGAGTGCTGTCAGTTTTCTCTATATACTTTTTTAATTCGTCTACAAACAAATGCTTACTTGTATTGGGGGGGCGATAGATTGCGCACAGAATTGAGGTATAGTTGTTTGAGGTAGTTATTTTACCGTATAAACATTCAAAATGTAGTGTTTTTGTTTTGATTGTAGTGAATTTATGTTTTTTATTTACGTATACAATTATGCCACCACCCTTTCGTGAATGCCTCAATTCTGTGTACATGTCATATCCATCCAACTGATACATAGAAGCTATTGAGTTTAAAATATTTGCTTCGACAACTACTATTATATCGATAGTAATTTTGCATGCAGCGATAACTAGTTCTAAGGCTGGAAAGTTTTTTATCATTGACCTAATGTTGAGATGCAAACAAAACATTTGAAATTGGTTTGTAGGAACTTTCTCTATAAAGTTATTAATTGTGATACAATCTGATATTTCGGTTACATTATCCTGTACTGAATCCATAAAGATTTTGAATTATTTTTAATAAAGTTATACAAAAACAATTGATGATAAGTTGATAAGTGGGTACCTATTTAAGTTTTTGAATGTCATCTGGAGATCTTATGATGTGGGGTTTTTCATCTTGTCCTTCTTTCCTAGCTCGGATGATCCCTTTCTTACACCAAACATATTTATATTTATCTTTGAGTTCCTGTTTAGCCGCCCATAAAAGTTGTTTATTATAAGGTGTGAGTGCTTCGCGTACAAATATGGTTTTCGATTCTGTTGGAGTGTTTTGTAGGCTCGCCACAATATCTGTAGATAGAATTTTGGTCTTGTTCTCTTTAGCTGCAGTCAGCCATTTTTCCTGTGCACCTTCATCAGCCAGTTGTACTAGAATAGGTCTTGCATTCTCTCTTTTTCCAGGCATTCTCTTTACATCTTTAATATTTTCTACCGGTAGATATAGTTTTGTTGCAACTTTACCTACCAAATTCAAAAGATTTTCACTATCCGTATATGGAACATTTGCAATTTCTATGTGTTTATGCAGTTTCTCTTGATCATTTAGATGAATATGCTGTTCCAGTGCCAGTACTCGTGTTTCAAGGTTTTTGTTTCGGTTAACTAGATCTTTATTTTTTCTTTTCAAATCTTGTAATGTTTCCTTGACCGCTTCAATGCTTTCTATAACTTCATCCATCTTGTCGCTATAAAACTGTAGATTTCCCGTTATTGCCTTCAGCTCTTTCTGAACAGCTTTTTCTACTTCCATAGAAATATCAGCCAGAAGCCGCTTTAGATCTATCGGAGAAGTAGCTGGGTCATCTTCCTCTTCTTCATATCCGGGAACGATAACAGAACGGCGTCTAGGCGATGATTGAACGCACTCCAGACATGTCCACTCTAGATTATCAGCAGCACGAAGGGCAGTTAACTGCTTATTAGAAAGGCCAGAACACATTGTAGTGCAATGTACAGACTTTTCACATCTATTACATTCCAAACGAGCACTTTTTTTGAGGATATTTTTATTACACTTATCACATTTACTCATTTTAAGAGGGTACTTTAGCATAGACGGGAATTAAGTGTTCAACTTGTGAGTGATCGACAACGAATAATAGAAGACTTGTGCTCAACGCGCCTAAAGAAGTTTTCACTTCAAAAATATAATTATTTCTTCTCACGAAACTCGTAAATTACAACGGAAATTAAGCTTTTACCACACGACACAATATATAATGAAAGAAATAAGTAATTACCGTCTTTATTAAACAATTATATTTTAATTATAACGCGAGCTCCAACAAACCTTGATACATTAACCACACACAATATAAAGTATAAGTAATTAATTTCTCGAGGATTCCGTTGTCGCCCTTCAAAGGGTTCCTTGAAAGCGACGCTGCGTTATCTATCCTTGTCTATCTGATATTTTTCATCTTTCCTCTCGCTAGCACAGAGTACCCCTACTTTTTAAGCACAGTAATATTAAAAAATCGTTACTGTCCTTTTTTACGCTTCACCGAGGAATCTACTGAATCAATTTTAATAAAATTTACTACAGATTGCTACAGAGTAATAGTTAGTTGTGTAAAATGTTGGTGTAGAAAATTTAATCAGTTAGTAGTTAAACTCAATGCTTCATCTTAATGTGCTCTGGTAGTAGAGCAGTGCTTGACCCAGCATGAATGGGCTGGCTCGCTTGAGGAAGTAACCCCGCTCATTGTGGTACTCTCTTGGGAACGCCTATGTCCAGCAGTGGACTTATAAATTTGATGGATGGATGGACAAAGGATTTTTGTAACAATCCAGAATCAGCGTAGACGAATACGCGGTTTCATTTAATACAGTATAAACCACAATACTCGTTGAATTAGTTATTATTATTTTTTTTATTTGAAATTCATTGATATCGGTTACGCTAATTATGCGGGTTTTATTTTAGGTTGGAATTTTTCCGAAGGGTATCTCTGACAGCTACGTGAAATATAGCTGACTGCCGACCCCTTCGTCGCAATCTCGGAATCGTACGATTCTTTTTGGCTAGTCAGCTATTTTCTAAGATAAAAATTAGACTGCCTTTTCTATTTACTATTTATAAAGCTATAATAGTTCTGTGGTATTTTAGATATTTTCAAAAAAATATTATGGCTTATAGGCGTCTCTAAACACAAAACAATTTAATTTTAGAAGTCTTTTCTGTATGTATGTTTGTTTGTTTGCAAATCATGCAAAAACTACTAGACGGATTTTTGTTTGATAGCTCATGATTAGACTTAAAAATTGATATACGCATTTTATCTATTCATAGTTGCATTAGAATCCGTTCAGTAGATATTGCGTGATGCGCGAATGAATAAACAGACAAACAGACAAAAAATCTAAAGAAAATTGTTATGTATTCAGACATGCCGATGTAGCCTGATACAGCGTTATTTTCTCAAACATCTTAAATGTACAGACATAGCTCTGTTACAGCTTTATAATAGTATAAATAACAAATTATATAACAATTTAGCATACTATACTTGTACCGTAAGTGTCTCCATTATACATATTTTAGTTATTAAAACTTGTTCTTAGAATTTCACAGAATCTCGTCATCTTTATGTACTGTGCGTGCACCAAACCCCCTACCCTCGTGTGCACACGTCCGCTCTTTGATAACAGGCTTTAGTAGCGAGAACTAACTTTATTTGTGCTACGTGTGTGTACACATCCTTAGAATCGAACACATGACAATCTCAACCTTAACACAACGTAATAGCGGTTTTCTTCAATATATTTTATGAAGAACGAAGCACTTTGGACTCTATGCAGTAGAGATAAGGATAGGTATTAGACAAAAATTGTTGCTGAATTAGCTTTCTATCTTAATTTCTAAGACTTTTTAGATAAAAATATCCTGGTATTGATTTTGGTACACGAAAGACATTGTCTTTCTGATATTATAGATATAAAGGTTTGTATGTTTTATGTTCGATGTTTGATACATGATCTCGCAAAAACGGATGAACGGATTTAGGTGAACTTTGGCACACAGATAACTTATTTAAAGAATACTTTTTATTCTAGAATTTGATGTGGCTTATGGACTGTTATCCATTCCTTTAAATTAAAATTACGGACTGATTTTATCATAAGACTAAACACTGCAGGTATTGTCCTACGTGAGCCTACGAGATGTGGTAGTGTTTTTAAAAGAAATATAATAAAATCCTAGTACATATTTCCAGCTCCAACTACCGAGTCCAATTGTGAATCTGAACCATCCATGGACCCACTCGAATACCGACAAAATGTTTTATCAATATCAGACCAGCCGTTTTCGAGTATTTGTGAGAGTAACGCATGGCAATTGAGCTTTTTTTATCATAGAAGATACTCGTAGAAAAATTTTTGATAGCTAATATTGCATTTTAATAAGAGACACATTTTATATTTTTTAAGTCCACATACACACACGTATTTGTGTGAGGAGGCTGATGCCTAATAATATATTGCTTCTATCGATTCTGTATTGGATCAACTATATCAACCACACACCAGTGGTCCCCGCCATCGACAGAGTAGTGACCCAATACAGTAAGCCAACGGCAAAGCGTACATCCCTCATACATTGAGGCGAGATCCGTGCCTAATACCTATATGGTAGAACAGTAATGTGAAAAAATATGCCCTTTTGTATTTTCTATAATTTATAAAATTTTAAGTAACGGCTGATACAAGTAAAACTATAAAGTACCGAGAAACGAACAGAACTTTGAGCTCCATTATCAGAGTAGCTCAGTGGCACCAGCATACATGGGTTAAACACAAAGTGAAAAATGTGAAATCGAAAATAACAGTCAGGAGCAGGATATGAACCTGCATCTTCTGGATACCGTCCAGATGCTTTACCAATTCAGCAATCCTGACAATTACTTCTGACTGCTAATTTCGATAACACATCATACTTAACGTCTTTGGGTGACGCCTGCGCCATCTGTCGGAAGCATTTTCATACATTATACCGACCAGGTAAACTTAATTTTACAATTAAGATTTTACCTAATAATGACGCAAACCCTTTAAATATTTAGATATTTTTATATATATTTTTAGCATTTGACATCCTGCTCCTGACTGTTATTTTCGATTTCACATTTTTCACTTTGTGTTTAATGTATAGTGCTAAGCATGTCAAATGCTAAATATATATATAAAAATATCTAAGCATACATGGGTGTTTCAGATGCTAGATCACAGATATATGTTTGACAGTATATTAAATACCCATTATGCGACTAAGATCCCTACCGACCTACCTTTCCTCATTCACAAATAATTTGTACTTTAAAAAGTAGCTGAGCATGTCAAATGCTAAAAAATATAGATTAAACTTACTTACTTACTTATCATCACGCCATTTCCCTTGCGGAGTAGGTAGAGAGAACAGAGTGCCAAGAGGCTCTATTCTTGCATACATCTCTCGCTTCCTCAACATTCATCATTCATAGATTAAAAATGTTTAAAAAATCGCGCTATCAAATAGTATGAATTTGAATTCCAAAATTAAATTTACTATATTGGATTAATGCATGTAAATGCATTCCGATAGATGGCGTTGGTCGTTAAGACAAATGTGATGAGGAGAAGGGGATGATCGAAAGATCGGTATGGTAGCTCAGTGGCTTAGAGCACTTCCCCGGATTGGAAGGGACGTGGGTTCGATTCCCGCTCGTACTAAAAATCTCTTTCCTCATTCACAAATAATTTGTACTTTAAATAATAAAAAATATGTGTGTCTGTTAAATCTACTGACCTAGTCCGTCATAACATGAACGACTTTATTATGTAAGTTTATACAATGCTCATTGTTAAACCAACTATTTATATAAAGAAATAAACAACGTCCTTTCTCCGTAATCTTGTGTACCATCAGCTCATTTTCAACCGCCTAACCCTACTTAGGGGGGTTATTTAATACAGTAATATCCATCTACGAGTTTAATTTCCTTACAGTTGTCGACGCAAACACAGTAATTAATTATAATAATGTCATAATCTATGTAAAACGTTATATTAGGGGAAAAGTTGGGTGATTTTGTGGAGGAAAACATTATTAGGGTACTTCATATATTGATATTGATCGTCTGGTATGAACACGCAGAGTGAGAGGTCGGTAAGAATATTTAAATACACAAACATTTCTTGAAGAGAAAGCTTCATTAGTCCCGTGAGCTGAAACGAAAATGTGTCACTAAAAAGCTTCGATAAAGAACCTATAGATGTAGCCATCGCGTGGCCACTCATGAGACAGCAATATTATACTTCAATGTGGCTATTCAGCTAGGCCGTGTGGGGCCGGCTTTAGAATGGTAACGGGAGTCGTGAGAGCCGACCGGGGGAGTGGGCAGCAGCACTCCCTTGAGTATTAACAACATCTACTGCGATCGCCAACCCGCCTGCCAAGAGTGGCGATTATGGCATTATCCCCCATGACGGGACCGCTCGTTGTGGCGTTCTCTTGGGAAGGCCTATGTCCAGCAGTGGACGTTGAAAGGCTGATGGATAGATGATGGATGTGGCTATTTCGTTCAATTTGCCCTAAATGTGGCAAAAATTAAATGAAGATCGCGATATATTTATTACCACTATCTAAAAAAATCACTAATTGACTAATAGGCTTGCGGGCCTCGTAGTCGGTAGTGTAATCGACTTCCGTGCGCAAAGTCGTGAGTTTGATTCCCACTCAGGACAATTATTTGTGTGATGAACACAGATATTTGTACTGCGTCTGGGTGTTTTCTATCTACTGTATGTATGTATTTACAAAAAAAAAGTAATATATGTATTATATCCGTAATCTGGCACCCATAGCATAAACTAAGCTTAGTTTGGGACCAAAGGGCGTTGTGTGAAAAATGTCCGTGAATCCGTGAATACATTAATATCGATCACTTTATTATCCTGATTAATATTGTGACTGCAAAATTAGTTGAGATTTTATAGACTAAACTCTCGCAAAATTTTAACCTGACTATTTAACCCTTTTTTTTAATCACTGCAACTATGGTTAGGGAGCTGGATGCCAAAATTTCTATATGATCTGTTCGAGTGGCAGACATGATTAATATCGATGATTGTACCATAAAAAGCATTAAGCACCGCATCTGCCACCATAACAGGCCTGCATTATCAATTGACCGCACTTTAAAAATGTAAAAGAAAAACGGTATGCTAAATCATTTGTTGTCTCTGCCTCTTGAACTGATGGTCAGAAACACCTTCAAAACGAGGCACATCGAAGCGGCAGACGTCCAGCCCTCTGACTTTTTAAGTAAACAATTTTTATAATTTAAAAATTTGTATATGAATTGTTCGCTTGGCAGACCAGAATTGTTCGATTAATGATGATATAAAGAACCACAGAAAAATAGTCTGTCACCATGATAGCGCTGCGTTTTCAATCGACAGCGCTTTCGCCACGCTTGGCGATTACGGCATTGTTCCCCATGATGGGACCGCTCGTTATGGCGTTCTCTTGGGGAGGCCTATGTCCAGCAGTGGACGTTGAAAGTCTGATGGATGGATGGATGGATGAATGCACCAAAACAATATAATTTCTTATTTTTATTTTTTTGTTCTGTTTGAATCATCCGTTTTATTTCAGGCCATCGAGGCTAATAAATTAACGAAAAATGATTTTGTTTGACTCTAAAACCAAGAAATAAAAATCAAGTTTCACTAGGACTTTTTTCTTTTTGTATTCTCACTTTAAGAAACAATTAAAATAAGAAATTATGAAAAAATAATAGTAATATATTTTAAACATTTTTGATCTATAGTAATTATTTTACCGCCGGATTTGACGTGGAATCCCTCTATAGACGGCTGTTTTACGCGGTCAACCTTGTGAGAACTGTCGATCGTTTCCCTTCGTTCGCTCCGAATAGTACTGTCTGGCTCTCTCGTCCACGTATTTATGTGGTGATCCTCTCTTATATATATATATATATAATGTACTATGGTATTAAATATATATCTAAATATTTAAAGAAGGCAGGACCTTCTCTTCATTTTCATGTTCATCAAAATGATGGTCAGACATGAGGGTAGTCTTGAAATCACACGACGTTATTGTTCAATACACTAATCTTTATGGATAGTTTAGTTTTGGTAACAAATTAACAAGTGATGCTCACAATCTTTTAGGAATGTGACATAGTTGTTGTCCCGAACGACGGAGTGTGCGGTTAGGTAAATTATTTCCCGCCTAAACAAAAAATAAGAAAAAAAAGGATGTAACTCTCAAAATAATCACATAGAGTGCAGGTTAGTTGTATGGCGACCACGACCGACTGTGTTCACGCTCTTGGCATTCGAATCCCTCGTAGGACGCCTGTCCTCTTTTAAATTGACTAACTGCTATCTGTCAGTCATCACCTACCACCTGACGTCTGTCATCGCATCACAATTAAATACTTATAATTTGAAGATTATAAGATATTGAAGGTAAGTAACTCAAGCAATAATAAAATTACATTACATAGTCTAGTAGACGTCAATAGGCTCGCCCCTTAACATACTGACTTAAACATAGCTGGCGAGTCGTGGGTGTGTAATACACCTCTGCCTACCCCTTCGGAAATACAGGCGTGATGCTATGTTTTTTTAAATAAATCTTAAAATTTTTAATTGATTAAAATTTTATTTCTTTTCATAAAAGACAGCAAATAATACACTATTACGTGAACTCTTAGTAATAACAATAATAAACCGTAATACCCGCTTTACCTTAACTCCTGAAAAAAACTTAAAAAAATCGTACATAAAAAAACCAGGGACCTAGACGTCTGTCAACTTTTTTTTCCTATTCTGGGAGTCCTAATGAATCGAATGGACGCAACGAGAACGACAAACAAATGATTTAGTATAGCTTTTTTTTTTTACATATTGGCACATACGTCCCGTGATAAAACAGAGCTCTGCACATCTGCCTCTTCGATACTTATAGTTTTAAGGATGATTTTGACCATTAGTCTAAGAGGCAGACACGAACAAATGATTTAGTATCACTTTTTTTTTTACATTTTTGAAGCGCTGTTACTTGAAAACGCAGGGACATACGACTTTCATTTACAGGACCAAATCGGTTTGTATTGGCATAAACTTTCACTCCTATTAATATGAAAAACGAACAAATCATATACCAAAATGGCACTCAGCTCCCTAACCAAAATGGCACTCAGCTCCCTAAGGAGATGCAGGATCAAATCCTGCTCGTGGCTGTTATTTTCGATTTCAAATTTTTCACTGTGTGTACATAACATAGTGTTGCTTTACATCAATATTCAGTGAGGGTGGTATTTCCCCGGTCAAGGCGGTCGACTCTTGCTGACATTTGCAATGTTTTAATGTCATAAATTACGTACCGGTAGGTTTAGGTTCGGGAAGCTAAGGAAGATCTTCTCGTCCAATACTCCGCAGAGTCTGAAAACGAAGGTCTACGACCAGTGTGTGTTACCAGTGATGACATATGGAATAGATCGTTGTGGCGTTCTCTTAGGGAGGCCTATGTCCAGCAGTGGACGTTGAAAGGCTGATGGATGGATGGAGGTTTAGGTACTAAGTGGGAGTACTCACTTGTAGTCCGTAGTTAGGTCGGTATCCGTGGAGCAGCTCGGTGTAATTTGGTTGTAGCTGGCGATGGGCATCCAATCATTATTTTCCCATCTGCGGAATGATGTGGTAAGCAAAGGCTTCGCAGTATTTTTAGTATTGTTAAGACATGATCGGCGGTTCCCACTTACTGTAGTATGTTAGTTGGGTGGTGGCCTGTCTGCAAAAAACGTGGTTCAACACTCGTCACGTCTTATTCCCGCGGGGGTGAAAAGCAACTAGTGGAAGGCTGTTCATATAAAGCATTGATCCATTGTCTCTGCCTACTATTGTGTGAAACAGTCACGAGCCTTTAACCCTTAACTGATATCGTGGAGTGTTTTTACACCCCAGGTGCAATTATAGAATGGATTTTAGGAGGAGAGCCCACCACTCACCCACGGATTATCAATCCCGGTTATCTTAGGACAGAATAACCTAAGATTGCCAATCCGCATTCTCACAGATAGAGGAGAATGTGATAATAGCAAAGTAGTATGCACGATAATGACAAAAAACTCACCAACGCGACACAACCGTACGGTAGAACTCTCAGAACCACAATATTGCAATATTCCGCAAAAATCCGAACATAAATTCGACACGTGTTTCACCTCTAAACGAGGCATTCTCAAGAACGCTCGGCAACAAATGAGCGAAGCTTACTCGTGCAACTTGCTTTTATACCCCTTCCACTATACAACAGTTATGACGTATCGCTCGAACGATATGAAACAGCATATTCTTTTTCAAGCATAGTGGCTACCACTTCTCCTATTAAGTATTCTCAGTGCAGCGTACGCGCTTGGACCTCGTGGACTCGTGGCGCATAAAAACCATCCGTTTAAGCTATACAGGTACATGGGGTAGGTTTACACCCCATAGTGTTAGTTGCGTTTGTATTTTTTATTAATATCCTTACTAATAAGTGTTATTTTTTCAACAATATAGTAACAAAGATAGGTTTTTTACGGATGGGCAAGTTGCTATCTATCTGGAAAATATTGAAAATGTTGAAAAGAATCTAATTTACTGGATTAAATTCCATTTTTGAAAATGAATGTGAAGGCAAATCTTCACGATAATTCATCTTAATTTTCTGCTGTATTTGCAAGAAAAAATACATGCAAGCAGCATTCTTTTGACAGATTTGTATGTCTCTCATGTTTAGGACAACAATAAATAACAAATATTATTATTATTTTTACATAAAACTAAGTTAGATAAAGAGAAGGTCGAAATTCTAGTTACAGAAAAGGGTTAATTTTTGTTGTGTGATTTTATAATTACAAATTGTTATTTTATTATGTAAGTTATTTTGTAGTATAAACAATCTTAGCTGTATTTTATTAATGTAAGGTTATTGTTCTTTTTAGATTTTAAGATTTTTATAGAATACTGTTTGTAAGCTATAAAGGTAAATTTTGATGTATATTTGTTAAATTTTTTATTTAAGAGTTTCTACTTTTACAAAGTCAGTTTTTTTATATTCAATGCCACTTAAGAAAGACCTTATTAAAAGAAAAAAATAAAGTTTAAGTATTACTGGCTTTAAGCTTACTATATTCCGATTTTATGTTTGGGGTTTTGACGTGACAACGTCTTATAATTCGATAGAGCCGGCTGCACGCACGAAAAAACATGACTCATGCGGCGTTACCTCGCTCTGAGGCGTTCCATGTAAGGCTTGAAGTGCAAGCGAGAGCGCGGAACGAGCGACAAAGAAGCACAATCGGCCTTTGCGTTCGGCAGCGTTCGACATCCGTCTCTCTCCTACTTGAGTGAGCGATGCGTCTGCGTGGACAGCTGCTATACTATAGTACATTTACATGTTTTGACCGAGTATCAAGTGCAGTGAAAAGTGAATGTGGTGTCAATTGTTTATAGCAACGATAATTACAGCGATAAAGGTAATGATTCTTTCGATATTAATTATATATTCAGTGATATATTGTCGAATATTCGTGCTTTCATCATTAAAGTGAATAGCATCGGTCCGCTAGTGCAGCGATTGTAGGTTATGCTATAATTGACAAAATTAAAACAATAAGTTAACAGAACTATTTCACGATGAGTAAAAAATCGATGGCTTTACTATTCAATCGAAATAATTATCGAGCGTAGCTATGATTTAAAATAATTAAAACATAAAACTATTAAATTGTAAAAAAAAAATTGACATAATTGTATTTATGCGTACAAATAAATCTAACTTGATCAATTTCATTGTGATTTCCAATTACCTCCTTCTCTATATACATACAAATCTATTAAGCAAATGAATAAAATTTTCTTTTGAAAAATGCTACCTTTCTATCAGTATTTTCTTAAGACGTTGTTACGTTCAACTATCGTCAGTAAACCGACTTTACAGACAACCAATGTTTTTTTTAATTTACCCCACGATGTTAGTTGCGTAACAATAAATAACGATGTTAGTTCAGGGTTAAATAAATGCAATTTCATGATAATGATTTAAAATAACTTCACAAGATAATTTCACTCTTACTGTTTCCTGCTTAAGAAATTTAATAAATTTTTGGTGCTCTCTTGGGAAGCTTATGTCCAACTGCAGAAATCGATAGGCTGATAAATAGAAAGTCTTTACTTGTTAAGCAACAACCTTAGAGATAGGAATTTAACAACCTTTAACAGGTGACGTGATAACAACATTTTATATTTATTACATCCCCACGTGGAACCGTCCCCTTAACGCAGGGGATTTTAGAAAGATTACATCCCTTAGGTGAGACCGACAGCAGGTGAAAGGGTGAAGTTTTATTAAAGTATTTTTTTGATAAGGGAAGCTGTCGATAACACACGTGTTCTTGATTTATGCGGTACGTTCAAACTTGATAACATTATTAATGTAAGAGATCCCTCGGCTGCAATACAATATATTTATTGATTTATACATGTAAATTAGCCTTAGTTTGCGGCACCGCCGCAACCAACAGCTAGTTTTTAGGTTGTATCTCAGGTTCCCGA
Organism: Leucoma salicis; assembly: GCA_948253155.1. Lineage (NCBI taxonomy): Eukaryota > Metazoa > Arthropoda > Insecta > Lepidoptera > Erebidae > Leucoma > Leucoma salicis. The sequence goes on from OX411830.1 coordinate 377,430, forward strand.
TATAGTAGTGGGATAAAATGTATACCAGTTGTTAAATCTAATCGAGATCTATCAAATAGAAAAAGTTGCATTAAAATCCGTTCAGTAGTTTTTGCGTGATGCGCCAACAAACAAACAGATAAACAGACAAACAGACAAAAAATCTAAAGAAAAATGTTTTGTGTTCAGACACTTCTATATAGCCTAATACAGTCAATTTTTCTCAAATATCTTAAATGTACAGACACAGCTTTGTTACAACTTTACTCGTATATAGATAGATATAGTATATAGATAGATATAGATTATATTGTTTGGAATGTGCTTGTCAATGCCTTTAACTTGATAAAAAAAAACATTTTAAAATGGCGTAATACAGCCGCCACGCTAACTATAATTTTAATTAGGTATAAATAATAAAGTGCATTCATTTGTTACGCTTTATATTGTAGGTTCGTAATGTCGCTAAGTTTATGTAGATTATTTCTTAGAGCAGAAAGATGTCTTTAAAAAAAAATTAAAATGCGTGTACCTACTTATGTACGCGCGTGAGAAGTTATAATTCTTAAAGAAGCAAACAACGTCATCTATCAAACTGGTCAAGATAACGTAGCATGCTTAAAATTTCACTCGTTTATTTTTTTCATAACAGCGCCATCTATCAAACTGGTTAAGATACGAATAACATAGCATACTTCAACCTGTTACTTTTGTGTTACAGTGATGCGCGCGCATCTTAAAGTTTCACTCTCATCACGCGCCTAAAGAAGTACCTATAACTTCCAAAAATTGTTGGTTTAATATATAAACCATCTAATACATTCTCATATTTACGTGAATGATTCACGCTATGAGCAAGTGCTTCCGACGTGACCATAAGTGATGTAAAGTATTTGAAACGTCGTGGTATTAGAAACTCAGGTAAACACGATACATTCCGTAAACGTGGTTTTAATTCATCTATTCATTGTTTGCGGTTCCGCCGCAGACAAAACTTTATTTTATGTTATATCTCAGTTTACTGATATAGGAGCGAGATAAACTGTATACCAGTTTTTAAATCTCATTAAGTTCTATAAAAAAAACTCATTAAAAACGGTTCAAACAAACAGAAATTTCACAAAAAATGTGCTTAGGTAGTTTTTTTGTTTTCAAATGTACATATTACATAGCTGCTGTTACAGTTTTATAATACGTAGTATAGACTGATGCACAAACCCTCTAGCTACGAAAAACGTAACGATGACATTTGTAAAGTAATAAATAAAGCGATAATCTCAACAGCTAGTGTTGCTTACGAAATAACCTGTACATTACAGGATATTATCTAAATGTATGCATTAAAGCCTCACTCTTGACCAAGAATAACAATGAAATAGTTTAACCTGTCTAGTTCTATCAAGATAATTATGACTAAAGGTTTTTTTTATACTTCACTGGGGGTAAGCAAGCATACGGCCTACATGATGGTAAGCGGTTACCGTAGCTTACAGAAGCTATTATCACCAGAGTCATCACTTACGAAAATTGTAGGAGAACCTACGGTTGCTTCAGACTGTTCTTCTGTGAGAGGGTGGTACTTGCCCGATCGAACTGCATTCATGGTAGGACAACCAAAGCAAAGTGGAACGATGTAAGTACAGGAAGAGACCCAGACTCATCTACTTAGACCAAATCGGTCATGAAAGAAGGTGGAGTCAGAAATCTCCGAAACCGGCGAACGTGTATGAAGATAATTAAACATGTTGAGGATGCGAGAGATGTATGCAAGAATAGAGCCTCTTGACACTCTGTTCTCTCTGCCTATCCGCAAGGGAGATGGCGTGATGATAACAAAACTAGGTACGGGACCGAAATCACTCCACCATCTATTCAATTAACAAACAATAGCGATATATAATCACACACATATCCCTAGTTAATGGTATTAGCCCATCAACACGTACACTACTGATACTAAAATATATTTATGAGATGCGCCTGCTGTAACTGCAACAGCAATATACTATAGTGCAATATTGCTCGCCAATATTTAATAGGCACTTTACACTAATTACGAGCTCGTATGCCTTAAATATGACCGGAATAAATAACAAACTAACTAGTTTTCCAATTATTAATGGACTTCTTTGAAGTCTTCTTTTATCCTCACTTATTAATGTATAAATGTGTTAGTTCGAATGTCTTACTTTCACTTTGCAACTAATTACCAGATGGAAGTTATTTTTGTTTAAAAAATGTAAAAAATTATACCATTTCATGGATATCAATTTTCTAGTGGTAGACCCTTGCTTATCCCAGCACGAATAGGCGGGCTTGGTCTGGGATGTACCACCCTCTCACAAAAGTTCAGCGTGTAACAACGGTAGGTACGCGTAACGTTGTTAGGTTGTTACATGGTGAGTGAGCTTACCGCTTACCAGGTGGACCATATGCTTGCTCGCCACCCATATAGGCAGTATAAAAAAAACACAGTTATGAGTGGTTCCTTAAATGCGACAAATGGCGTCACCAAAGATATTAAGAATGAATGGGTATGAAATAGTCACGATGGCTGAATTGGCAAACAATCTGGGACGGTATTCAAACCCTGCTCGTGACTGTTATTTTCGATTTCATATTTACACACTTTGCGTTAGGTAATGAAAATACAAATACTTGAAAATATATCAAAAATATATCAAAAAGTAGGTATTTAATTTATTAAAAACAGACTTTCAGAAGTGTCAAAGGCCTGACTGCCTCGATGGTCTAGCAGCAGTGCATGCGACTACGGATTATGAGTTTCGAGTTAGCATCCTGGGTGGGACCAACAAAAATTTATTGGGGTTTATGTTGACCGTCAAGACTATATAGTCAATAGCAGCTCCGAGTTAAGAAGTTGTCGTGTTTTCACCCCTGTGCCTCGGAAAGTCTGAAGGCACTTACAGCTGTTAGGGTGCATTTGCATTGAAGCGAAACGGGGCAGACCGAGCTGCTAAACTAAAATGCAGCGCACGAGTCAAATGCTTAAAATGTACCGTCCTTACCCTCCACTTCGTGCCTTCCGCTTGGCACAGCTCGATTCCGTTTTGCCCAGTTCGGAGCCGCGTATTCATATATTTTATTTGAAAGTCCGCTCTCCTAAACTTACACTTTTTCCATTGAAGTGGAGTGGAGATTTCGAGCACTGTGATTGACAATTCGAGGTCCGCTCCGCTCCGCTCTACTCCGCTCAGCTCTGCGTCAGCGGAAACACACCCTTATTCCTGTGCCTGATCCCTCTCCGGTCATAATGTCATCCCATCGAAATATGACAGAGAAACATGCACTTATGTTTCCACACACTCGTGCACTATAATATCCCTTGCGTACATATCGGACTGCCGCGTGTGGCCCGCTTTAGAATTGTCCCACTCCTCTCTACCCACGGGAGTCGTAAGAGCCGACTGAAGGAATACCGGGGGAGTGGGCAGCAGAACTCCCTCGAGTATTAACAAGATCCACTGTAATCCCCAACCCGCCTGCCAAGCGTGGCGATTACGGCATTAGCCCCCCTTTGGGGAGGCCTATGTCCAGCAGTGGACGTTAAAAGGCTGGTGGATGGATGGACATGTCGGACTGATGTTACGGCCTTGAGATCATTTGATGAGATTATCCCGATAATATAAAAAGCATGTTAAAAAGCCAAGCCCGTTGGCGTAGCTGCGGACACAGCTACGTACTTGTTAATACATTTTAAATTTATTTTTCTCTGTAACTGAATATCAATTTGACGTTCTTGAAATTCCGAACGATCAATCACGTTTACGTCTCCAGAGAGAAAAATGAATTTTTTGTGCGTCGTGATTTGATGAAAATTTAAATGTCAAAGTTTTAATAAAATATTTCATAAGTATGTAAATTTTTCAACTGTGTCATATTATTTTTGACTAACTTTCACTCATGGATTTTCTTGTGTGCTATGTGGACTTAATGTAACCTGTCCTTTGTCAGATTCCAAATTATCTTTATATCGAATTTTACTACGATCGATTCAGTGTTTTAGACAAGCAAAGACAGCGACATCGGTTGTGATTTCAACTTTCAAATTGTGTGTGTGCGTGATCAAATAATATATGCCCGCGGCCGGGTAAAGTAAAGCAAGGAGACCAAACATGCATGGCTGAGGCTGAGATTTTCTCAACGGCTTGTAAATTCTACCAAACTACTACTTGGGTTAATGTAGTTCATTATGGTCTGTAACCCCTTCATTATAAAGAGAGACTAGTTCTCTTGAGCAAAACTAATAAATAACAAATAGTTTCTCTGACCACATAAACAAAAAATACACATCTATCTGTCCCTCAGTTGCAGACAGAAAGTACTATACGAATAAACAGACTTTTATATATATACTATTAGTAGATAAGGACGACGAGACGAGTCAAATGAGTTTATTGATCCTGTAGACACTGTCTGCTGTCTTTCTACTTGATAGTCACGTAAAAGTGGCCGAACTTACTAAAATTAGTTAACTGCTTATAAGAATATCTTGAATAAAGTCCGCCCCTTGCACAAACTCTCTAATCCTTGTCTTCCTAATCACTATCGACCTATTTCTATTCTCCCTTTCCTTTCCAAAGTGCTCGAGACTTGTGTGCACAAACAGCTGTTTATGTTTATTTATAATAACAATCTCCTGAGTGAATTTCAGTCTGGATTTAGGCCTGGACACAGCACAACTTCTACTCTTTTGAAGGTAACTGCTGACATTAGGGCAGGCATGGATGACACCTGCATCACGGTGCTGGTTTTGGTGGACTTCAAAATGCCTTTAATGCCATTAACCATGAAATCCTCCTATCTATCCTTTCCCATCTCATGATCTCATCTAAAGCTCTGGAATGGTTCTCATCTTATCTTCAGGGACGCCAGCAATCGGTACGTGTGGATGACAAAACGTCTAGGTGGTGCCATTTGAGAGCTGGTGTCCCACAAGGCGACATACTTTCTCCTCTTCTCTTTTCTCTTTTTATTAATCTCGTTACTCATGAACTTCGATGTGCGTATCATTTGTATGCTGATGATTTGCAGATTTACACACAAGCTAAGGTATCTGACCTTCAATCGCGAATCGCTGACGTTAACAATGATTTAGCAGCCATCAAAGACTGGGCTGTGAGGTTTGGCCTAAATGTAAATCCCGAAAAGTATCAGTCCATGTTGGTTGGCAGTCCTCGTTTACTCGGGGTATTGACGTCTCTGATTTACAACCAATGTGTATAATGGATTTGTCATACCTTACTGTAAGGACGTCAAGAACCTCGGGCTAATTGTGGACAGCAAGCTCGAGTGGTGCACATGTTTCTAGTATCTACCAGAAAGTCACGGGAACCCTTCGCACTCTGTATCGCCTGAAAAACTTTTTACCAGCTGAAACTAAAGCAAAACTCATACAGACCTTGGTTTTCCCTGTTATCGATTATGCTGATGTGTTACCTCGACCTGAATGCAGATCTACTCAATAAACTCGACCGGCTTCTCAACAATTGCATTCGATTTGCTTTCAATCTTCATAAATACGACCATGTATCTAAATTTCGTTCACAAATAGAATGGCTGTCTGTACGACAAAGGCGCAGTTTACGAGCACTATCACTATTGTTCTCTATTTTAAACTCTCCAAATGCTCCCGTTTATTTAAAGCTTCATTTTCAACTTATTTCCACTACTCATGACCGTCACCTTCGTTCTTCTAACAATCTTCTACTTCACTGTCCACCTCACTCTTCTAGTCTTGTACATTCTTGCTTTCATGTCCAGGCCATTCTTCTTTGGAACGCATTACCTTTGGAGATCAGGATGGCTACAAATCATGTAGCGTTTAGAGCTAGAGTGCGTGAACATTACTTAAGCTTGTTAGCAGTCTTCTCGTTAGCTGTTACTAACCTCTTTTGCTATTTTTATTATTATTTATATGTGTAGTATATTTATTTTTATTTATTTTTATTATGTATATTATTAGTAGTATGTATATGTATTAAGGTATCGCAGTCTTTGTATATATGTATGTATGTCTTTTGCTACTATGCACCTACCACTATCTCTCTGCTCTGCCCCAGGTTGACTGGAAGAGAATGCCCATGGCATTAAGTCCGCCTTGTGCCACTTTTTGTGCTAAAGTAATAAATAAATAAATAAAAAATAAATAAAGATATATTTTTCATATTTAGATATTTTTATATATATTTTTAGCATTTGACATGCTTAGCAACATACATTAAACACAAAGTGAATCCTGCTCGTGACTGTTATTTTCGATTTCACATTTTTCACTTTGTGTTTAATATATATTTTTCAAGCCATTGGGACAGAAAAAAGGAAAATTATTTACCAACATATCGTCTTAATTCTGAGCGAGTGTCACATGTACTTTAGGTAACCTAATACCTTGGGTTCGTGAGCAGTCAAAGAGGACAGTCTACCTGTCTCACCTCGAGAGACCCCCGGGTTTCGACGCAGTTCAGCTATGTTACATGGCTGGAAAAAAAGGGGGGTTAAAACAGCCATTTTTTTATTTTTGTCCTCCTCGTGATAGCATCCCCGTAAAGACAGACGCGTTTAGCCTACCGGAGCTGCTGTATCCGCGTTCCCAGTGCAACAACAAGGCGTTGCAAGGTAGGTCGTCGTGGTGGTTTTACTCTGTAGACCCTTCGGGGAGAGTTCGACGTAACTAACCTGACCATTTAAGTTTCCGATTGAAACCGGGACACCAACCAAAAAAAACATCTTGAAAACTTGAATCTGTAACTGGATTTTGTCAGACCTCCACAATTTATTCATTAAAGAAAATATTCTTTCTACTGTACCATTTATAGAAGGTAGACATAAAATATGATTTGTAAAATATGGAAAAAGATAACTTTAGTGCGAGTGGGAATCAAACCTGTAGTGCTATTCTGTAAAAATCATTCTCGAACTCGAATTCACATGTCGAATTCACTCTCACTTCGACAGTCACTTTCAGTGCGAAAATTTTGGTATTTGATCAAAAATGTTTAAAAAATTGCGCTATCAATTAGGATGAATTTTAATTTCAACATTAAAATTACTATATTGGACATGTAAATGCATCCGACAGGTCGCATGGGTAGTAAAGACAAATGTGATGTGGGGATTGGGAATGACCGTTGTGACCAACGCGTCCATGCGATGGCTTAGCGTTTAGAGCACTTCCCCGGATTGGAAGGGACGTAACTTAGGTTCGTATCCCACTCGCACTAAAGTTCTCTTTTTCAACATTTTACAAATTAATTGTTCTTTAAAGTAGCCAAGCATGTCAAGTGCTAAATACAGATCAGGAAAAGAGAAGAAAAGTTAGAAAAGTTTTCATGCTCAAGATTGTTGATGGGAAAGTGTTTGAATACCTCCACCCAATGAGTTTCTCTGGAAACATTTAAATTATCACATTCTATATTTTTTTGGCAAAGTGATGTCTATCCATCCATCCATCAGCCTTTCAACGTCCACTGCTAGACATAGGCCTTCCCAAGAAAACGCCACAACGAGCGGTCCCGTCATGGGGGATAATGCCGTAATCGCCGCGCTTGGCAGGCGGGTTGGCGATCGCAGTGGATGTTGTTAATACTCGAGGGAGTGCTGCTGCCCACTCCCCCGGTATTCCCTCAGTTGGCTCTTACGACTCCCGTGGGTAGAGAGGGGTGGGACAATTCTAAAGCCGGCCTGTACGTGTACGTGGTGATGTACTTAGAAAACCTGCGAATATATTGCGTTCAAAAGCTTTCTTTTGGGGACAACGGGACAGATAACCGAAAAAAGAGCTCGGGCCTACCATGAGCTCTTAGCTAGCGATTCAATTCCGACGCAATTAAAAATAGGTGTGTTGTTGTATTTCGTACTATGATGTCTAATTGAGCGATCTTGTTGACTTATTTAGGTTGTCAAGTAAATTCATGGTACGAATTTCAATACAAAGATGTCATGTTTGCGATTCAGATTATGTGCTGATTCGGCAAAAAACAAATGTCCTAAAGTATCGCAATAAGAGTTCGTGGTGCTGCTGGTCCCGTTCAAAACAGGACGAATGGTTACTTTAGACATAACCTCCATTGCATGCCCCTTACGGAGAGATATACGTAAATCATTTCCCCGCGTAAAAATAAAGGTAAGTACCTCTATCTATAAAACTTTGCTTTATCATATAACTACATAATACATATAAGTGTTAGCCGACAAAATGGCGGCTTCACGTACTACGAGTTTCCACCACTAACTATATTGGCGTGAATAAACACGTCCACGAGGTGGTTCAGCCAGTTTGCTTAGAATTTGAATAATTTTATATCATTGTAGTACTTTATAAATCAGTTATCTAAAGCTACATGTCCGTCCGCCTGTGTGGTAATATATTTAATACCTTTTTCTAGACATCCGAGGTATAGAACTACACTTTGTTTTAGTTCTTTGAATCATTTAGATTAAAAATTCTATAGCCTGTTTATTGATACAGATCATTACTATTAAAGGGTAGATCATTACTGTAAACGTAAAGGGTTATCAACTATATTTCTATTTCACATAATTTCACATAATTTTGTAGACTAACTGGCCGAGCATGTCAAGGTTTTAAAATATATATTGAAAATAGTTTGATATTTTTATATATTTTATAGCATTTGACATGAAAATGTGACATCGAAAATAACAGTCACGAGCAGGATTTGAACCTGTATCTCCTGGAATACCGTCCCAGGTGCTTTACCAATTCAGCTATCGTGACAATTGCTCGGGACTGCGAATTTCGATAATGCATTCATTCTATGTCTTGGGTGACGCCACACGTCACACTTTGTGTTAATAGCCTACAGTTGCGTTACGTATAGTAAGTGCGAGCGCCGGAGGCCCAAACAACCCCTCTCCCCTTATCCGCACCTTATTATCCGTCCTCACCACCCTCTATCCCTTTTCTTGGAGAGAGAAAGACAATTTGTTCCAGTAATGACTGTCTCTAAATGTTTTATAATCGGTCCGTGAGCTCATAGTAACAGCAGTGCGTGTTGATGAAACTCGTGTTGCGCTTGAAGCTGCAGTTGACAGCGCGCCAAACGGCTATCACTGTCCGAAGCAGCAATGTTATTCGAGCGATTTCTGTGCATTTAATGTATGTGTTTCATGTAAGTATCGCAGATCGAAATAACTAATTTTGGATTCCAGATTTACGGTAAAACCCAGCCGTCTTCTCTATAGAAATTGGGATGTTTCTTAATTTCAATAGCCTCACGTATCATTCTAGGACGATATCGATGTTCTTTTGCCAAACCTCAAACCCTTTGAGGTTTGGCAAATCTAAAGCAATGACGGGTGTGGTCCTGTGTGTGCTCACGAATTGCAGACTTTGTATAGCGACGGTAGTATACTCTGTCAGTGTCTCTATGTAAAAATATATTGTATTTTATTTTTAAGGGATATCCTATGTCTTTTTATAAGTTCCAGTGCGTGTAATATTCCATGATGATAAGTTCATTAGTGTAGTTTAGTTCAAACTCACATTTGATTTTTTAATTAATATTACTAATGTAAGGATTATTTGTTATTTATAATGATTAATTATACGAGCGATATGATACATACCTAGGTACCTATGTAGGTGTATGCAAACTATCAAAGCGCGTAGTCGGACGCATATTGGATTTTCGGATTTTACGATTCAGTGACGCCCTTATTGTCGGGGATACGATTGTAATATCGAAATAGTTGTATAAAATACGACTTTTATCTGTGTGTGTTATGAGTTCAATGTCCATATAAAGTAAAATATTTGGGTATATTCGGGTCGGCCATCCGATACGAAAAATTAAACAGCTGGTCATGAGGACTACCGACAGAAATGAAAACTTAAATAAAACATTCTTAAGTCATAATAGTTGTATGTATCTAAAACTCTAAATATATTTATTTATTACAGTCTATTTTTTATGTTATAAATTCGATTTCTGCCTGAGTTGTGAAGGCTCGGGTTCAATCTCCAGGTCAGGCAGTGTAATTGAGATTTTAAAAATTCTCAGTATCAGCCCGGATTTTGACAATATGGCCGTTAGAGGGCAATAGGCTTGCCCCCTATTAGGTAGGACTTGAAAATAGTTGGCATACCTTATGTGTCTATTACACATCTGCCTACCCCTTCAAGGATACAAGCATGAGACAGTTTTTAATATGACAGCACGTCGGTGACGCGACCTCATAAGATTTTTCGGATCTTTATTTCGCCAAACGTGTCTGTAAAGGTCTTAAAAATACGCATGTCCATATTATATTGTTTGAAATACCAGTTAGTAGTTATTAATGTAGAAATCCCATAGATAAAAGGCGTTCAGTATTTCTCGTAATTAAACATTTCTAAATAGGACCCTTTTGATCTATATTTTAGCACTTGCCATGATACTTTAAAGAACAAATTATTTCTGAATGTGGAATAAGAAAAGTTTAGTGAGCGGGATTCGAACCTGCGTCTCTTCTAATCAGGGGAAGTGCTCTAAACTGCTAAGCCATTGCACTGACAGACGGCCATTCCCAATCTCCACATCACATTTATCTTTACGACCCTTCCAGAGTTCTTGTTTTTCGAAGATTTTAAGCCAAAATATAACAAAATTAGGTCCAGCTGTTCTTGAATGATGCGCTTACAAACGAACATTAATTCAGTTTTATTTAAATAGATATCAATAGTAATTTCCATGCAACCGTAGATAATATCGACAGGGCGGGTCTCCACCGAAACACACTTATAAAAACCTATCTCCTCTTGATATATAACGAGTCAACTCTATTTCACGATCGGTTGGCGCAATAAAACTAGATTATTTCTATCGATAACTACTTGATTTATTGTTAAGAGTAAATTTTATATATCTGGGGTATATTTAAATCTATGCAAAATACATTAAACACAAAGTGAAAATATATATAAAAATATATATAAATATCTATGCAAAATAAATAAAATTGGTGTGTCTGTTTGTAAAGTCCAATTAAAAACTTTTAATGCCAATTTTAAAGTTTTTGTCAGACTGTGTGTCTGTTTATCTATTTGTTTTCTAATCTCCAGAACGACTGGGTGACGGTCACTGGTAGCTGATGTTATAAGGAGTAACTTTGGCTACGTTTATTTTAGAAAAATAATTAGGAAAATGTGTGAAAATGTAAAATCAAAAATAACAGTCACGAGCAGGATTTGAACCTGCATCTCTTAGAATACCGTCGCAGATGCTTTGCCAATATTCAGCCATCGTGAAAATTGCTCGGGACTGCGAATTTCGATAATACATTCATTCTTAACATCTTGGGTGACTTTGTGTTAATTGATATGGTTAAGCATGTCAAATGCTAAAAAAAAAATATCAAAATAATTAGGGATTCGCACAAAAAATAAAATAACTAAATTCCACGCGGAAGAAGTCGCGAGTTGTAGCTAGTTAAAAATACTTTGGAAAATCCAAAACTGCACGCCTCATAGTGAATGAATGAATGAATGAATGTATACTTTATTGTACACCAAAATATATGAAAATAAACTTAGACTATGGAAATTACAAGTAAATGTACAATGGGCGGTCTTATTGCTAATAGCAATTTCTGCCAGACAACCTTTGGATGGAGTTCAAAGCATGAGGCAGTAGTCAAGTTGTGGGTGTACTTGATAGACTACATATACATATATCTGCACATATAAACAATAATTTTAACATAAATATATACATATAAATACATACTTAAACCATACACAAACTTAATACTTAATAAATTGTTAGGCATAAGGCTACAGTGACAGGTAGTGATCTGTAACCATTTCCTTAAATTTGTCTAATGTTTGCGCACGCCTGATTTGCAAAGGTAACTCATTCCACAAAGAAACAGCCACCACTCTATAAGATTTACCTAAGTATTTTGTGGAATGGACTGGTATTTTAAGCCTTAGATTTTGCGATGACCTCAAGGACTGCGTGTCATGAAGGAATTCAAAATTTCCTTTGAGATAGGAGGGGTATGGTTAAACAAAATACTGTATAATAAGAAAAGTATATGAGCATTCCGGCGAAGACGTATTGGTAACCATTCGAGCTTTTGTCGAAATTCTGAGACATGATCATATTTACGCAAACCAAATATAGATCTTATACAGAAATTTTGGAGTCGCTCAAGTTTATCAAGTTGGTTCTCGGTAAGATCTGGATAGCTAGCATCGGCATAATCGAGGATGGGAAGGAGAAGTGAATTTGTAAGCGCAGTTTTGGTGGCAGTGGGAAGAAAATTACGCAACCGTCTTAGTGAACCAGCTGTTGCAAAAATTTTGCAACTAACCTCCTGCAGTTGTGGATTCCAAGAAAGTTTTCTGTCAACCAGTACACCCAGGTTCCTAGCCTTGTCACTGACCGGTATTACAGTGCCAAAATTCAAATTCAAATTCAAAAATAACTTTATTTCATAGGCTTTTTTATAACAGCACTTAAATCGTCAAAGTTACTTACTAATAACTAACACGAGCGCTTGAGGCAAGTGCATCCGCAATGGAGCGATTGCAATCGCCACAAGCGGCCGGATTCCGTAGTAAGGTTTTTCATGAGAAGAACCCGGCAAGAAACTCATGAGCCACTTTTTTAAATCTTAAATTTCTTACAATATTTAAATTAATACTTAACTAAAGTAGGTTCTCATCAGAATACACAATATTGTGAAAAAAACAATATAATATAATAAAAAGGGGTATGTGCTTATTTTAAAATGAGGAGCAGTTCAAAACCATTTTGTTTTATCTTCCAGATAATCCGAAATTGTATAATAACCTTTACTAATTAGTCTAACTTTTACTGTTTTCTTAAACTTATTTAAAGGCATGTTTCGGATATTTTCGGGAATTTTATTGAAGAAGCGTTTACATTGCCCCATGAAGGATCTACTAATTCTGTGGAAACGAGTACTATGTGCAATAAGATTGCCTTTGTTCCTAGTATTAATATGATGAACGTCACTGTACTTATCAAAGTTACAGATATTTTTCTTGACACATAACAAATTTTCATATATATATTGTGACACAACAATTAGAATATTTATTTCTTTGAATTTATCTCTAAGGGAAACTCTTGGGCCTAATTTATAAATTGCACAATAGCCCTTTTCTGGAGTACAAATATAGAATTTAGATCTGCGAAGCATCCCCATAGCAGTATGCCATATGACATAATACTATGAAAATAACTGAAATAAACAATTCTAGCCGTTTCTACATCTATCAATAATCTAATTTTTCTAACCGCATATGCTGCTGAACTAAGCCTACTTGACACTTTTCCAATATGAGGGTCCCATTGGAGTTTGTTGTCTATAGTTATGCCCAGGAAAATAGTAGACTCCACAAGGTCCAACTCTACGCCAGTCTTACATTTAGTGTAGTGAACTTAATACGTATCGTTTTATTCTCATTTAATACTAGATTGTTGGCATTAAACCAATGAACAACTTTAGAGAGTGCATTGTTCACATTGTCATAATTAAGTAATTGTCTTCTAATTTTGAATAATAATGATGTATCATCTGCGAACAATACAATATTGTGATTGTCCCCTACGTAATAGGGTAAGTCATTAATATAAACGAGAAACAAAAATGGCCCCAAACTGGAACCCTGTGGCACACCCATTGTCATGACAGACCCTAGTGATAGACTGCCGTTAACATCGACCCTTTGAATTCTATTGCTCAAATAAGAAGTCAAAAGCTCGAGAGCCTTATTTGTGATTCCATAGTGGTTAAGTTTTTTGATGAGGGTTTCATGTTTTACACAGTCAAATGCCTTCGATAAATCGCAAAATACACCTAACGCATCGTCCGAATCTTCCCAGGCCTTGCAAATAGTTTTTAGCAATTCTATATCCACATCAGTAGTAGAGCGATTCTTTGTGAACCCAAACTGGTTTTTATGAAAGATTTTATGGATATCAAAATGGTTTATCATCTGTTTGAGTATAAGTTTTTCAAATACTTTACGTAATGTTGGTAGCACATAAATTGGACGAAAATTGTTAAGATCTGAGGTACCCGATTTAAACAAAGGAATCACTCTACTAAGTTTCATAAGATCAGGGAATATACCCTTAGCAACACAATCATTAAACACGGACGCCAATTGTGGAGCAATAATATTTATTATAGAGCTGACCAACTTGACAGACAAACCCCATAAATCTGCCGTTTTCTTTATATTAAGATTTCCAAAAGCATTTAAAACATCCGTCACATTGGCATACGAAAATTCAAAGGAAGTGTTACATTTCGGAACACATTGCTTAAGGAGCGATTCGGCTTAAGTAGAGGACAACGTCAGGTAAGAATTATTTGTGAATAAAGAAAAAGAGATTTTTAGTAGGGGCGGGAACCGAACCACGAATCTTATCCAATCCGGGGAAGTGCTCTAAGCCACTGAGCTACCCTACTGACCTTTCGATCATCCCAAATTCTTGATCACATTTGTCTTAAGACTAAAAAAAAAATATGACTAAAAAAAATAAAATCTCTTTTTCTTTATTCACAAATAATTTGTACTTAAAAAAGTAGCGGAGCATGTCAATTGCTAAAAGAAATAGATCTAAAAAGACAACGTCAGATGTTTGGTTTTCAAAACAGGAATATTTGTAAAATAATTTTGAAATGCAGTTGCCACTTCTCGATTCGCTCCTACATATGTATTACCTATTTTTAAATTAAAGTCTCTATTACGCACAGTTTCCCTACCGGTCTCACTGTTTATCACTTTCCAAGTTGTTTTAATAATATCTCCGGATTGTTTGTTTATATTTCTCAAATATAATGATTTAGCACAGGAACAGGCTCGTTTGAATATTTTGGAGTATTTCTTTACATATTCTAAAAATACTGGGTAAAGGTTATAAGATTTTCATTATAAAGTTCATATAACCTCAGTCTACTTTTATAAATACCACTGGTAGCCCATTCGCTAAGGCCCACTCGAGCGCCAATAGTTATAGTTTTAGGTTTAAAGATGTTATCAAATTAATTACTGATCATTTTGAATAAAGAAGTATAAAAGTTGTTAAGGTTGTCGTGAAAAGGCAACTGTGGTACTTTTCTGGACAGATTACATTTAAGTAGCTCTAAGTGGCTAGCGTTCATTGGAACAAAGGTAATATTTTCTTTTTGAAACCTGCTAGTTCTAGGGAATACCACAAGTTGTCCGCAATGGTCAGATTCTATTTTGTTTATGATAGATTTATCAACAGGTTTTGTATTTGTAAATATATTATCTATACAAGTTGCGCTCGAAGAGGTAATCCTAGTAGGTTCCAGAAAAACATTGTACAAATTATAAGACTTCATTAAAGTTATGATTTTTTGAGTGGTACTACTGTTTTCTAGTAAATTTATATTAAAATCTCCACAGATAACAATTGTTTTATTTGAACCTGAGGTTTTAAACAAAATGTCCTCCAGTTGTCTTTCAAAATCATCATATGGTGAACATGGAGGTCTATAAACACTTGCAACAATGAACTGCTCAGACTCAATACGAGCAATTTCAATGACCCGTTCAACAGAGAGGCTCACAATATCTTCACGTACTTTAAATTTAATTTCATTATTTATAATTATTAGAGAGCCGCCACGTATAGCATTGATTCTGTTGAATGAGCTAGCAACCTGGTGGTTAGGAAAATTGAATGTTAATTGATTGTTTTCGAGCCAGTGTTCGGTAATACAAAATATATCTATATAACAATAATTTATAAATAATTCAATTTCCAGTTCTTTGCCTACTGCTGTACTGCCATACCTTGAATATTTTGATGTACCAGGTTAATTGGTTTTAATTTTTTGTGAGTATTATTACTAGAGCAAGAGGATGTCTCTTTTGTCATAATAAAATTATGATTTAATTTATTATTACATATACTATTTGTAAAGCAAGAAGATGTCTCTATTGTCCCATATTGTAATTTAAATTAAAAAGTGAGATGTCACTATTTTTATTATTGGGAATGTCAGAATTTAAATTACAAATGTCAGTACATTGCTCAATAAAAGCAAGGTTGTTAGCCAAATTCTTGGCTGATGTATAAAAAAGATATGATAGCGAATCAGCTACCCGTCGTTTAAAATATTTACAAAGATAATATCTATCTTTTGTCAAGCACGATCAAGGGTAGCTGAGTCAACTGCACTTTTGATACTAACCTAGAGCCACCCACCATAATACAATACCCTGTATCTTAGACGGATTCACTTCAAGCCCATGAGACTTACTCCAGCTACTGATATACTCCAGGTCCGTGTTCATAGTGCTCACAGCATTCGATAGGTCTGCTAATGGTGCCTGAGTATATATATGAAGATCATCTGCATAAAGGTGGTAGGAGGAAAGAAGTCGATTTGAAATAGTATTTATAAATAAAGCGAAAAGTAAAGGGGAGAGCACGCCACCCTGGGGAACACCAACAGTTGTAGTACACCATGACGAGTAATTATTTTCGATACGAATACGTTGTTGGCGTCCACACAGGTAACTGCGAAACCAACCAATCACTGTTGGAGATATGTTAAGAGAGCTAAGCAGGCTAAGTAGAATAACGTGATTCACTGTGTTAAATGCATTAGTGAAATCTAATAATGCAAGTACAGTGAGATAGCCTCCATCCATGCCAGTTCTGATGTCATCGGTAACGTTAATTAAGGCTGTAACAGTACTTTAGCAAGACTGAAAGCCCGATTGGAAGGGATTGAGGAGATTATTTTTAATAAGAAAGGAGCTAAGCTGGTTGTGAACAAGGCGCTCGAGCACTTTGGAGAGGAAGGGTAGTATGCATATGGGATGATAGTCAGAGTAGGAAGAAGGTTTTGGTTTCTTTGGAAGAGGAGTGAGATGAGCTTCCTTCCATTGCGTTGGAAAGATGCCACGGGAAACAGGAAAATTGAGGATAAAACAAATTATAGGAAGGATTTGGTCTAGGATGGGAAGGATCATGTTGCGGCTCAAGAAGTCGCTACCAATTGCATTAGATGTCACGGATAGGATGCTTCTTTTAACATTACAAGCAGTGAATTGGTTTAGAGCAAATGGTGGATAGTTAGGCGTTAGAAATGTTGAATGAGATTTTATTGTATTTTCCTTAGTAGTCTTTTCAAGATAGACGAAGCCGAGACATTTTGATTAAGCAAATCTATGTTAAAAATGTTAGGAATAGAATCGATACGCGATTTTCCAACACCCAATGTTTTGAGGAATTTCCAGACTTTTTTTTGAATCTCCGTTTTGAACTGAATTATGAATATGCTGGCGTTGTGCATCTCTACTCTGTTGCAGTGATTTCGTATAGTGCAGTACTTGTCCCAGTTTGACGCACTAGGTCAAGTCTTATATTTAAACTTAAAAGTAGCTTTCTTTGCCATAAACGCCCGAATGCTATCAGTCAACCAAGGTGAAGGCTGATGTTTAATTTTCACTGGTCTTATAGGAGCATGTTTGTCATATAGTTTAAGGAGACTGTTAGTAAACTCATTGACCTGGTAGTCTATAGAATTTGAAGCAATAAGTGACATCCAATCCAGGTTGTTAGCGACCTCACACAAAGCCTCTACGTCCGTGCCACCAAAGTTGCGCTGCATAAGGATTTTAGTTTTGGATTTAGGAGGACGAATTTTATAGGATAAAAAGACTAGATCATGATAGGAGAACACGTCCGCTGGAAATTGCCCATGCATTTGAACGTGATGTTTTGAAGAAACCAGTATGAGATCGAGGAGAGAAGGGACAGCATTAGGAAAATTATGGGTAGCATTAAGAGGAAGTATAGTTAGATTGTTGGATTCGACTATAGAAGAAATATTTGAAGAGCGAGAGTTGTTTTTCAAGAGGCACGTATTAAAATCACCCATAATAATGGTGTGTGCATAAGAAGGGACTAAGTTTTCCAACAGAATATCAAAAGAAGGGAAGGAATCAATACGTGAAGAAGGACTGTAGTATACATCTAGCGCTAATTTTAAGAAGTACTTCTATATTGGTCTATAGAAATAGTTCTCCTGAAAGGCGCTGGTTTTAGTGTCGCGTCGAGCGTAAATATTTTGTATTTTTTTGTTTATTTAATGACAATTAAACCACATCGAATCAGACCGTGAAAAGTAATAGGGCTCTATTCGTAGTAATAAACATAGCATCACGCCTGTATTCCCCGAAGGGGTAGGCAGAGGTGTATTACACACCCACAACTCGCCAGCTGGGTAAGGCCGTAGATTTTGCCACTTTGTAACATAGAGTAACATAGACATATCAATGTTACGGTAACGTAGAAGTAGCGCGAAAGTAACATTAATATTTGTAAGGCTAAATACATAACGTGCTTTTTAATCAACTTCAAAAAAGGAGGTTTTTGTATACAAACCCAATGTGTTGCATTTTTTATAAGATGATCGCTGATTAATTATTCAGGTAAGAATTCAGTGTCAGGAGACATATTTTTTTTGAAAACTATCTAATAGCTGTTTTTTTATAACACAAAACCACTACAATCTGGTCATTTATCAAATAAAATAAAGGAATTAATAAAATTTATCTTCATTTAAAATTTTTATTTATTTCAAAAAAGAAAAAGCCCTTCTAACAAAAATTTATTAAGTATTTTAGACCTAGAAATAACCATAACTATCTTGATAAAAAACTTTTACAAAAACGTGTTTTTAAAACTCACAAACTACTGAAACAGTAACTTAATATTGATTATTATTTCTTATAAACTAAATCATCACAGGAAATCGGTAACTTGGTATTTTTTTTTTGAGATCATTAAAAAGTTATTGTAATAAGTCCTAACGTATTTCGTTAATTTTGGTTTTTGAAGGTGATCGCCTTCTGATCGTATAAGGAAAAATGTCACTTCAAATACTGCCTAAAATATTTAAGTACAATAACGAAATCGTATACATACATAATACTTTCTGATATTTACGCGAATGTTACACATTTTGAAATAAAACTACGTTTACGGAATCTATCGCGTTTACTTGATTTTACTACTATCCCGACGTTTCGAATACTTTACAGCATTCATAATCACGGGTGGACTTAGATGATAGACGTCCAAGGTTGATATTCCGTAAACGTAGTTTTATTTCAAAATATACATACATATCGATTGTATTCGATAATAAACTATATAACCTCTCAGTTACGGGCCGCGCGCACGCCAAGACCACGCAATAAAAGGGCTCCCGCGCCTCTAATAATATTCCCGCTTAACACTCCACCACTTAAAAAATAACAAATCGGAATCATCACACAGGTAATATATTTTTGAGGGTTCTACTCATTGAATTAAAATAACCTTTTTAACAATAGAAAAAATGGTCACTATATCTATATCTAATTTGCGTTGGACTTTGAATTTCACGAAATTCAATGAATTCTTGACGGTTTTTAAAAAAAATATCTTATAATAATTTTCGCCTTCTTTAAATTCAATATTATCAATAAATCCTATAAAATATTTCCAAGTATTCCTTTGGTAATATCTAACTATAACACTATCATTTAAATTTAAACTATGGCCATTTTGCTTATTATCGTCATTTTAAATAAGCTTTCTTCCTTCTTCGTCTATATTGGTTCCCTTGTTATAACTTTCATTTTCTTTTGAATACTGAATTTGGTGCATTTCGTTTAAATCTGTTTTGTCCTTTTTTTTATATTGCTCTACTATAACTGCCTCTTTTGTATCCTCTAATCCTGTATCATTTAGGTCTTGCTTGCTTCCATCAGTTTTTGTATGTCTAGTCTCATAATTATCATGTTTTTCATATTTCATGCTTGTTTTAGTTTCTCCTTTGGTATAGTTTTTTATTTTCCTTGTCTGTATCACTATTTCTATTATCAGTGTTAGTTTGGTCAGTATTGTTAGTTCTAATTCATTTTACTTCATTTTTAAATATATCAATGTCTCATAATTTATGTCCAGAATAATTCATTTTATTCACTGTCTGTAAAAAAATTCTTAAAAGAAAATTATTAAGATTTTATACCATTTAAATCAACACAAAGTGCGAAAATGTGAAATAAAAAATTATAGCCACGAGCAGGGATTGAACTTACTCTTCTGAATACCATTGTTGTTGACGCCGCAACATAATTTTCTATTTCACATTTTCGCACTTTGTGTTCATTTATATGGCCAAGCATATGTGTCTGTGTATAACATAGCATCATGCCTGTGTTCCCCGAAGGGGTAGGCAGAGGTGTATTACACACCCACGACTCGCCAGCTATGTTTAAGTCCCACGTAATAGGGGGCGAGCCTATTGACGTCTACCGGGCACATTTAGAAACTACGGGCTGCCATTGAGAATTTTTCTTTTTAGAAAAATTCTCAAAATTGCCCGACTCGGGGATCGAACCCGAGACCTCATGATTAGCAGTCGCATGTGTATATGTATGTCAAAATAATATTTCTGGTATTTTTGATTGTAATTGATTAGATATTTTTTTTTATTACAATAGTGAAACAATTCTAGAATTAACAATATGCATTAACCTTTACAACACTTCAACGTTACCACCTAACAATAAACGTTACCAGTAACAAAGACGTTACGTAGAAGTAACATAGAGGTTACGTAGAAGTAACGTTGAAGGGTAATGTTTGAGGTTATAAAGAAGAATTATTTCTAAATGCGAGCGGAAATATTCCGCTCAAAGATACATTAACATGGTTTTTTAGTAACTTAAGCATGGTATTATATAAGATGTTTATAATAAATGCTGTTATTTACCTTTAAAAACGCCAAAATTCACAAAAGCTCGCCGCTGACCAAACACACGCGCACACCTTTGACGAACTCCACAGACTACAAAATGGTGGCTTACTTTTTACATATTCCATGTCCAGAATTCTTAGGGTAGCCAGCGTGATTATAAAATACTACCCTAACTGTTTTGAGTATTTAGATGCCCAATTTTGGTAACATACAAAATAGTAACGTATAAGCAAAAATAAGGTGACAACATTTTGTACTGTGTTATATCATTTAAAAACGCGTATTTGAATGGATAAAATTCAGAGTGTATACTGAATTATACACCTTTTAGATATTCATCATAAGTTAGGGTTTTTAATAAAAAAAAAACAATATTTTATATTGCTGAATGTTAGATTAAATCAAAAAGACAGCGTCTTTTTGGTAAAATTTTGGAGTTTGGTTGAATTAGTCATCGTATTTTTTAATAACAGTATGACTTATAATCATTTTTAGAATACATTCTAGGAGTTTAAGAATTACACAAGCTAATTAGGATACTTTCAATACAATTCACAAAATACTTTCTTATTTTATACGCAGTTAAATTAGAGGACATTATGTTTTTACAAAAAGTGGCAAAATCTACGGCCTTACCCAGCTATGTTTAAGTCCCACGTAATAGGGGGCGAGCCTATTGACGTCTACCGGGCACATTTCCAAACTCCGGGCTGCTACTGAGAATTTTTCTTTTTAGGAAAAAGCTCAATAACATTGCTCGACCCGGGGATCGAACCCGAGACCGCATGATTAGCAGTCGCATACACTACCGCTACACCACCGAGGCAGTTCGTAGTAATACTCTAGTTAAAATGAAAAAAAAAAGACTCGATTAGTAAAGTATTTCGGTTGTTATCGTGTTAACATACATACCTACAACAAACGGACGTCCAAGACAGAACTTTTTTAAACAGTTTTTAAATAGTTTAAATAACAAAAATGGCATAAAAAATATCATGAGTTTCAAAAATAGTGTTTTTTCTTGATATGTGTATGTATATATTGTTTTACAAGATTACAAGTGCAATATATGATAAATAGAAACATTTTAAGTTTGAAAAATCAGTTGTTCTGTGTAAAACGGGAATAGTACCCACCTCAACGCTTCGCTTATGAGGCGCGCAAAAAACTTAGCATTATAGCACATCTCTCACTGAACCACGCCCTAATACTATTATTTTTAACGCACCGATCCCTACATATAACTTTTCCGAGCAATCTACTAACGCCGAGTAATAATAGAACTTATGCTTCAGTTTTTGGGTTTATTTTCTTTTGCACATGTAACTATAGTAACGATGACGTTTGTTAGGATTGATTCGGCTCAAGGGCTTCGTCAGATCAGCTAGAAGTGCTCTTAAAGTGTTTAAGGGCTTGCCCTGTATGCTACAGTTTGATTGATCGCGGCATAGAATAAATATCAATTTTTCAAACAGGGTGACCATTATGTATAAATACTTAAACATTTTGCTCGTGGTTGGCATAGTCATTTTTTCAAACTCTCATGGTTACCGTATTTTATATGGCTAATTACTAGTTCGTTCGTTTGAATGCCTTGTCAGCTAGTGTCGATCTGTCTTTATGATTTAACATTTTATAGTAGACTAGCTTTTGCCCGCTACTTCGCACGCGGCGGAATTGGGAATCAAGTATGATTTTATTTTTTATTTTTGCAAAGACAGTTGAGAACAATTCAAATTTAACTCAACTCAAATTATTATAGTAAGAACTAAGATAATTTAATTTACTATTAAAAAAAATCAACAAAAGAAACTCACAAACCTTATGTAAAAATTTTATCGATCTTTTTAAGATATACAATTCCGTAGTACATTAATTTGATCTATCTCGTAAGGTTAAGCTAGAATTGCAATGTAAGCGTACAAAAAAATCTGGAAAACGGTTGACCTTAAAGGCTCAAAATTGCACTTATTACGTTTTTGATCTCTTAGAGCTCAAAAGTATAATGCTCGTGTCATTTTGAGCTCTCCGAGCTCAAATAGATAACTGTTCTATGCTTTTGAGCTCTTAATAAAACACTATTCGTTGAATTTTTAAATCGCAATAACTTTTGAATGAATGAACCGATTTTCTCGTAGTTTACGACATTCAAGCTAGCCAAGCTCATGCCTAATGTTGGAGGTCCCAAATAGAACCGAAGGAGGCTTTTAGCATCGGTTGTTACCTCGGTACTTTTGTATGGAGCGCCCATATGGTCTGATGTTCTAAGCAAACAGGAGTCGCGACGTAAAATCACCTCGGTGTATAGAGTTAGTACACTATGAGTAGCTAGCGCCTTTCGCACAGTCTCGGAAGATGCAGCATGCGTGATAGCGGGTATGGTTCCTGTAGAGATACTGGCTGACGAACGGAAGTACCTGCACCAAAATAAAAGAGGTAACCCAGACCTCACACCGGCTGAGCTTCGGAAAAAGGGAAGACGGAGGAGCCTGCAACTGTGGCAATCGCTCTGGGATACTTCAACGAAAGGAAGATGGACGCAGAGGCTAGTACCTGACTTGATGACATGGGTAAACCGGGATAATGGAGAACTGAACTACTATCTTACCCAGATGATCTCCGGCCACGGTTGTTACCGGGAGTACCTCCACAAGTTCAAATATGAGGATTCTCCTGACTGCCCCGACTGTCTCGGTTTCGCTGAAAATGCGGAGCACGTATGTTTTGTCTATCCTCGATACAACGAAGCGAGAAGGTCCTGGGAAGGAGATGTAGGATACAAAATCTATCCCGAAACAATGATAGCAACAATGCTATCCTCGTCTTCGGCCTGGGAAGTGACCAGCGTGTATGCTGCATCTGTTCTGAAGGACCTGCGGAAAAGAGAGCAAGAGCGAAAGAAACGGGCCTGATCAGATTCTATAGCAGGAAAAGCTGCCGCTAAATTCAACGAAGTAATGCCTAACGGCCATGCCGTGGGGTCCAGGGAGTAGTCAGAAGAAAGAGGATTGTTTTTAGTCGGTATGGGTCTCCACATATGAGTACCGAGCCCAATATACGGGGTGCCAAGAACAGAGGCTTTTTTTTTTGTTAAGACGGGGAAAAAATTTCCTAACCACACACCCTGTCGTTCGGGGCAACGAACAGGGTAGTGTGGGGCCTTCACCCACAAAAGAAACCCGCCGTGTGCCGTCTCTCTGCCTTTATTGGCGGGCCGCTGGAACTATGTTACATTCCTTCGGTGGTCCGCCGGCGGCGCCAAGAACAGACCCTACGATACGTAAATGTATGTTTAAACCTCTAGATAAAAAAAACACACACACACACACACACACATACAGACATCATCGCGGAAACATTCGGGGAGGCTTCCTAGGACCTCAAAACGTCAACATCCGTTGAAAACTCGATTTTCGAAAAACGGGGTAAAACCAATAAGTTCCCAACTTTTTAAAATTTTCATTTTTCTTAGCGGGAAGTTAAAAATGTCTGTTACGACTTCATATTACAAATCTTTGAATTTCTCGGCTTTTCTCTACTATAATACGCATAGTAAATTACATATAAACTTTTCTCTTGAATTACTATTTCTAAAACTGCATTAAAATCTGTTGTGTAGTTTAAAAGATCTAAGCTTACAACAGCGGGAGTGACTTTGTTTTATATAATGTAAAGATAAAGATGGCGCTTTATTCAATATAATGTTTTAGAAACTTGAATAGTATGTCACTCTCTAATTCCACTGACTGATGAAATTAACTTAGAAACTTCTTCTTTGTAATAAAAGTTGATCTTTACGCTAGGACGTGACTCGCTGCCTGGGACGTGTTCCACATGACGTTCACATCGCTTAAATTATCTCTGCCGGTAGCACCGTCCTTGTCCCAGCATGAATCTCGCCGGGGAAGTACCACCCCCTCACAGAAGATCAGTGTGAAACAACGATAGCCTCTCGACCTATGTACTTGTCCAGTTATATTTCGTATGGGTCCTCATCCTCGTCTTTTTGAATATGAGGAATAATCCATCTCCTATTCCTTTCTTTAAAGTTGCCGAGGCGTGAATAATGCCTCTGGTGTTGCTAGCGTTAATAGGATATGGTAACCGCTTACCATCAGGTGCGCCGTATGATTGTTTGCCATGCCACAATTATAATGATTAAATAAATGTACTAACCACATAGTATTTTTTCAGATATATATAACAATTAACATTTTAAAATATTTACAGTACTTTAAAGTACAAATTATTTGTGAATGAGGAAAAAGAGAACTTTAGCGCGAGCGGGAATCGAACCTGCGTCCCCTCCAAAGTTCTCTTTTTCCACATTTCACAAATATTTTTTTCTTTACGCTAGTGTTATAAAATAATAATAAAATAAAAAGAAATAATGTACCATGTTTTTATAACGGACTAAAAAGTACAAAATAATTAAAATACTTTGGAAAATCCAAAACTGCACGCCTCATAATCTTCATTTTTCACAATAAAATTGATTATTTGATAAGTAACTAATAATGTATTGGTCTTACTAAGTAGTTTTCAATAAATCACATAGATAGCGCTAATTTCAAAAAGTACTAATGTGGATTTCATGTCTTATACGCCATCTAGCGCTAATTTTAAGAAGTACTTCTATATTGGTCTATAGAAGTAGTTTTCATGAAAGGTATAGATAGCGCTGGTTTTAGTGTCGCGTCGAGCGTAAATATTCAGTATTATTTTGTTTATTTAATAACAATTAAACCACATCGAATCAGACCGTGAAAAATCATGGGGATCTATTCCTAATCATAATAATTCGTAAACGAAAAAAAAGAGACTCGATTAGTAAAGTATTTTGGTCGTTATCGTGTTAACATACATTACCTACAACTCACAGACGTCCAAGCCAGATTTTTAGTATAGTTTAAATAACAAAAATGGCATCAAAAATATCATGAGTGTTAAAAATAGTGTTTATCCTTTATATCTGTGTGTAGATATTATTTTACAAGTGCAATATATGATAAAGAGAGACATTTTAAGTTTGAAAAATCAGTTGTTCCGTGTGAAACAGGAGTAGAACCCACCTCAAGGCTTCGCTTATGAGGCGTGCAATATTTATAAGATTGGAAACGAAAAACATGGATCACATAGCGTGCCCGTTCGTTATAAAAACATGGTACATTAAATTTTGATTATATTTTCTTATTATTTTCTAATTTTGAGGTTAATGTTCTTCTTTTTTCACATTTTCATGCATTGTCATCCACTTCTGAGCTATGGGGTATGATATTAGGTAATACATAGCATCACGCCTGTATTCCCCGAAGGGGTAGGCAGAGGTATATTACACACCCACGACTCGCCAGCTACGTTTAAGTCCCACGTAATAGGGGGCGAGTCTATTGACGTCTACCGGGCACATTTCCAAACTCCGATCTGCTACTGAGAATTTTTCTTTTTAGGAAAAAGCTCAATAACATTGCCCGACCCGGGGATCGAACCCGAGATCTCATGATTAGCAGTCGCATACACTACCGCTACACCACCGAGGCAGGTAATACATATATTTTAACTATTAATAGGGCAATAATTGATAGGTAGTTATATATTACCACCGAAGGAATGTAACATAGTTCCAGTGGCCCACCAATAAAGGCGGAGAGACGGCACACAGTGGGTTTCTTTAGGCCCTACACTACCCTGTTTTCGTTGCCCCGAACGACGGGGTGTGCGGTTAGGAATATTTATTCTCGCCTTAATAAAAAAAGGTAGTTATATATTGTTAAATGAATTAATTGTACTTAATTATTAATTTATAGCCGCGTGCCAATCCGGTGGTAGTTTTTAGTATACTTTAGTTGGTAGATTAAATCTCAGTCTTGGCAGTAGGCAGCTGTTCCTGATGCCGAAATTCGATTATAAAGAGTAGGAAGGTTCAGCAATATATCTACGTCAGTAGATACTTATACGAATGTGGGCAAAGCGACTCTTAACTCGTGAAATCTGGAGTTTACGAGTCCCATGGGTCCCTCGGGGAACATCTTCCTTGACCTCCATTTACACGTTTGTGCTCACATAAGATTTATATGCTTAGAAACGCCTATAACTGTGGGTCTTATGAACTTTTTCACCGACGATACCCAAATTTTATTTGATACATAATAACGGACGTCGTTTCTAAGACAGTTATGTGAATAATTTCTGCATAATTTGTACTTGTATATGATATTATAGTAATGTGTTTTGATCTGTATTTTAGCTCAGCTATTTTAAAGAACAAATTATTTGTGAAAATGTGGAAAAAGAGGATTTTACTGCGAGCGGGATTCGAACCTGCGTCGTAAAGAGAAATGTGATATGGAGATTGACTACGGCCGTCGGTCACTGCGATGACTTAGCGAGAGCACTTCCCCGGATTGGAAGAGACACAGGCTCAAATCCCACTCATAGTAAAATTCTCTGTATCCACATTTTCATAAATAATTTGTTCTTTAAACTAGAAATGTGGTTCATTTATTTCGAATTTTACCTAATATTACTAGGTGCTTTTGTTGTATCAAGCATATAAGGGTCACCACCCCATGCTTTCCCGTGGTTTTCATACGAGATGACTAGGGAAAGTAAGCAGTTTTTAGTTTAGGTAAAATTTTTTTCATTTACTAGCTAGAAAGTTGATTTGTTCTTCTTTAAATGGAATCGAGTGTAAGGCATTTTTTGCCAAATAAGCTTATAACAACTAAGTCTTATGACATTTATGTGTTATTGTATTTACGCGCAGTAATGTGCTCGCATCGTATTAAGTAGAACTAAAGCTGCTTACACGAAATGTGTGTTACAGCCTTGCTTACCTCTACAAGATTAAAGGAATAAGGTATATGATATCACAGCCAGGAAAAGAAATTTCAAAACAAGCAATGACTGGCGTTTACTACCTACTATTACATCGGGCGTGGCTCGTCTGCCACGGCAGTACTGCTTTACGCTAGAGCCTTGCTCATCCCAGCATGAGTAAGCCACGGCACGATCGGGGAAGTGTCACCCTTTCACAGATGATCTTTCCTTGGAGAAGGCGACGCGCGTGATTTCCTCTGGTGTTGTTAGCTATACTGCGGTAACCGCTTACCATCAGGTGGCCCGTATGCTTGCGTACCACCCACGTAGAAAAAAATCAACAAAATGTTAAAAGTAGGTATAACAAAATATATTTACATAACTAAAAATATGACAAAATCATATTAAAAATATCAAAATGTATATCTCAGTTTTAAGGGTTTTTATTTAACCTGTATAATAGCTATAAGGGATGTTGCCTAAATAAAATATTTATATCGAAATATTAAAAACATAATAAAGTATTTCTTATCCTGATCCCCTCAATTCAAAGTCACATCGGGAGGCATAATTTGTGGTTCACAGAATTGATCAAGCTTTTTACACATCTGAGTATTACATCCCTATGTAATAGGGTTTCGATTCAAAACTTTTCACCAATCCAACTTTTTAGATTTAAGAGTACCCTTCGTCAATGTCAGATGTTCAAGAGCTGGCGCTGAGTACTTTAAACGAGATTCAATTCGCTTTAAAGCAAAATGATTTGATAAATGTGATTGATATTTTTATATTTCGATGCGCATAGTGAACCTGTTCAATTTTACAGTACAACAGATTGGCTGAAGCACAATAATATATTGCCTGAATGCTAGATTATCAATTTAAATCATTGATCTATAAATTAAGGATTCACAATTGTGTTTAGAAATCGTGGCAAAAGTTGTCATCCATCCATGCATCAGCCTTTCGACGTCCACTGCTGGATATAAGCCTTCCCAAGAGAACTCCACAACGAACGGTCCTGTGCGCTCATATGGGGGGATAGTGCCGCAATCGCCACGTTTGGCAGGCGGGTTGGCGATCGCAGTGGATGTTGTTAATACTCGAGGGAGTGCTGCTGCCCACTCCCCCGGTATTCCCTCTGTTGGCTCTTACGACTCCATGGGTGGAGAGGGGTGGGACAATTCTAAAGCCGGCCCCACACGGCAAAAGTTGTATATACTCGTATTGTTCTTACTTAAATGTATGTACCAGTATGTACGCATTCATATCGCATTAATTTAATAAAACAGTAACAACTTTTAATTGCGTGCGTGAGTGTAATGACATTATTCAGAAAGAACGAAAGAAAAAGAGACAGTCAATGAATTTTACAAAAGAGATTTTAGTATTATTAGGCGTTTTGACACGTTGTGAGCGTTGCGCCTGCTCGCACATCGCAACAACACTAAACAAAATGAGGAAAGCGTAATCTGCACTCATTTATAGAGGGCGCTTTTAGTGCCTCATTGTAGATCTTTTAATTTTTATACATGATTGAAATACAATATT
This sequence comes from Leucoma salicis, assembly GCA_948253155.1. Taxonomy (NCBI): domain Eukaryota; kingdom Metazoa; phylum Arthropoda; class Insecta; order Lepidoptera; family Erebidae; genus Leucoma; species Leucoma salicis. The sequence continues at coordinate 406,575 of OX411830.1, forward strand.
TTAGCATTTATGTTGCAGATTAAATGTCTCACTCTCTATCCTGCGAATGTCATATAAGGCGACTAAGGGAAGTAAACAGTTATCAACCATTGCATTACTGATGGTAAGGTATTGTACCAAATAGCAGAACTCGCTTGTAATAGAACCCGAGTGCATCGGTACCACCGTCCGCCTGTGACCATCAATGGAGCACCTCTGTGTGTGTTGGTTATAGCGGAAGATAGCCGTCCAGCCATATTTATTCACACACGTAGAATGAAATGGTAAGCACAAGACAGAGCAATGATTAATTTGACTTTTACCATCAGATAAATCATGACAAAAGAAGCATTACAATCTTTGATGGCATAGTTCTATTACTCAGCAAGTAAGCTTTACAAGAGGTGAGAAATGCTCCGCAGCTGAATTTCTCAGATACGTATAAATACATAGCATCACGCCTGTATTCCCCGAAGGGGTAGGCAGAGGTGTATTACACACCCACGATTCGCCAGCTATGTTTAAGTCCCACGTGATAGGAGGCGAGCCTACTGACGTCTACGGGCGAGCCTATTGACGTCTACCGGGCACATTTCCAAACTCCGAGCTGCTACTGAGAATTTTTCTTTTTAGGAAAAATCTCAATAACATTACTTGACCCGGGGATCAAACCCAAGACCTCATGATTAGCAGTCGCACACACTACTGCTACACCACCGAGGCAGATACGTATACGTTGAAAGAATTGAGATTAAGGGGTCAATCTATCAGGGATGCTTCTTTCTGGTTAGTTAAAAATAATAAATGATGCGTCTTTGTTTAGACTACCTATATTCAGCATGTTCTATAACAACCGAACACTGATATATTCTCTCAGCAATATAAATAATACAGAGGCGTATGAACAGCCAATAATATGAATGTTTGAAAAGCCTTTTAATGTATTGTCTTGAAAATACACGTGGACGAAGTCGCGGTCGAAACTATTTATTATCAAATACAGCTACTTAATAAACACACAATGTGGAAACTCTTTATCATCCTTTCTTCAATTATAGAACCTTATTATGTTAATTTTAATGCAATCTGCTGGAGTCCCTCAGGGCTGTATCCTGGGATCAGTTACAATAAACAGGGAAATCCAACTACCTCACGGAATTGTTTGCTCTGAATATTTATCGAAAGGGTACCCACAAAGAAATCAGACCGCAATTTACCGTATTAACCCCATAGTGCTCAGATTTTCGATATATGATTTATTTATTTTGCCACCGTGTTATGGCTAGGGAATTGTGACAGCTTTTTGACACCTATCTAGTATCAAAATATTACTACGAGGAACACACAATATTAGTGCAACAGATGGAAAACTTCAAACAAACTGCATTGGCGGAAACATTGTGTGTTTGTTAAAATATCTTGAGACTAAGCTTGTATACCACAGCTTATCCTAAAGGTTTGCAATAATACAACTATGAGAGTCAAAACAGTACAATCGCAATATGCAATATTAAACAAAAGTTACGTAACATTCAGAATAAGTATTTCTTTTGACTATAGATATGGCTTTTTCCAGACAAGAATGCTAACGAAAAATATTGTAACCTTGGAAAACTCAATACCGCAATAAATTTAAAAGGAAAACGAAATATAAAATCATATACAGAGAATACAGACCAACATATAAGTTATTCTAAGCAGCGCTAGATTTCAATCTAGATCTAGAAAAAGAAACACGGAATTTTCTAGAAACACGTTTAAAACGATATTTTGTATTCGAACAGCATCCAACTCTCAAGTCGTTTTACAAAAGAAATAACTTTTTTAAATGTCAAAGCGGTTAAAAGCAATCTTAATTTTTTGCCACAAAATAGATTTTTCTCTTAGAGAATCTGACTTCGGTTTTGTTCTAAGGTCACCAGTTATCCTCATAGTTAGGTCATGGAGGTCAGATAGGCAGTCGCTCCATGTTGTTGTTTAGTGAATTAGCTAATACCGAACGATTGAAAGCAGATCTCAACAAAATTTTGCGATAAGGCTAGGCAGTGGATGATGATTTTCAAAATTGTATAAAAACGTTGTTTTCCTAAACCTAAACCTTTCCCTTGTACAAGCAGACGAAATCGAGAGCAACTAGTGAGTTATAAACTACAAGTTCCACTAACTCAATTGGATTACAATTATGAAGACTCCCAGAAGCCCAGACCGCCGGTCTGATAGACGCACAGACCTTATATTTATATCTCAATTTGCATTTAAATGAAAACTTAATTCTCAAAGGCTTTGATAATAACGTCTGTACAATCAGATCTTTTACTAAATGAAATTGCGACAAAAGTTTCTTCCAAGTCAAGGCTGTTGGTGTCAGGCTCTGGGGTGGTAGGTTTTGGTACCAAATATAGTTAAATACCATCTTAACAACATTAAACCATGAGGTCCTGTGATCGAATCGTGGGTAGCTTATTTAGTCATAGAGACTGGCTTGTCTCAGCATACATGGACCGTCTCGATTGGGAAAGTACAACCCTCTTACAGAAGATCAGCATAAAACAATGGTAGTTACTCCTACAGTTGTTACGTATGGTGAGTGTGAACGTCGGAGAGTCAAACCCACTTCTTATCGACCCTTATCTCCTTATTATACTTTCTCTCCACCATCCATTCCTTGGAGTGGGCGATAAGCGAGTAATGCCTCTAGAGTTGTTAGCATGTTGAGGCAATTGTAAGTAACCGCTTACCATCAGGTATACGCTTGTTTTCCATTCGCGTATTATAAAAAATATATATGTTACTAATGTGCTCACGATGCAGGAGTTATACTACGATTCTTTCACGTTCATTCGTAAAAAAAATTAATGTAGATTTTTGTCAACCGTGGCATTAATGGGAACGTAATGAACATCAAAAATCTGCCACAAAATAAAATGGTACATGTTGTTAGCAATAATTTTATTTAGCGCTGATGAAATACGTCGCAGGTGACGGATCAAAGCGGGAGCGATGTAAAACGGACGAGAGGTGTCAGCGACATGCAGCGAGCGTTTTTACCGCAATCGTACTGATATAATATTTGTGACTATAAGACCCGACAGACGTTGTCCTGTCTTAGCTATGTATATTCTATTACATATTTGCGAACTGTCAAACGTGTTAAAATAAAAAAAATGCGTGCATTTATGTACGCGCGTGAGAAGTTATACTTCTTTGGCATCATTAATAAATAAAGTAATTATTATATTTGTAACTGCAAAACTTGTTACAGCTATGTTTTTAAATACCTTGTTCGATAAAGTAATTATGTCTAATGTCACTAGATGACGTTAGTAAAATTTTGAAATTTCTTATAAGTCAATGTTAAGAGTTTAAGTGCTTTCATACCTACTCCATGGTAGCGTTTTGCAAGTCGCATTAGAAGTATAACTTCAAAATTGTCATAAGTCTTTGAAATTTTCCAATTATCTGCGCAATTTTCCTAATTTTTCTTACACACAGTATTAGAAAACGTACGCTCTCTACATGCATTAGCTGCAAGGGTCGTTCCCGTTAGTCTTTACCATGCACGTCTTCGAGCCACTTTTAAGACTAAGAATATGCCGCAAGCGACGCAGATCCATGCAACGCAATGTAGGGTCAAGTTTTTTAATGCTTTAAACATCGTAAATACGTTGCAGCACGTGCAGCAGGACAGAAAGAAAAATGTCTTTCTATCCAAATGGGTCTGTACAAGCAGATGCTAAGTGTTCGTCGGAAAAACCAATTGTAAACATTTAATTATATACATTTGAATTGAGAAGTGAACCTAAAATATTTTTTTTAATAGATGTTGTAGGCTCTATTGAATCACTTTTTACACAAATAATTTGCTTTTTAATGTACCTGAGCATTTTAAGTGCTAAAATACAGATCAAAATAAATAATTAATAATAACAATTTTACATACAAATTGAATATACTAAACACAGCGACACAGAAGTAAAGAGCAGCTGACTGTATCTTTCTCGCTCGGGTACACTCGGCGGGCCCGAGTCGCCCGATCGAGTCTTTCACATGAGCGTGATGGATCAGCCTCATTTACAGCCTACGAAAAAATATGAGCGCGGTGCGCCAAAAGAAGTTTTCACTTAAAAAATCACGCCATTCATTTATATCAATTTTAATTGCAAAATTAAACTTCCTTTAATATTGGAATACAATGAAATTACATACATCTGATAGGTAGCGTGTGTCGTAAAGACACCTAAAACAAATGTGAGGTGGAGATCGGGGAACACTATTAGGGGACTGCGATAGCTTAGCGGTCCATAGCACTTCCCCGGATTGGATAGGATGCAGGTTCGAACCCTGCTACTTTTACAAACAATTTTCTTTTTTATTTTCTTGTAATTTCTATAATTCTTCAAAGTTGTAATACCGCTTACGCTTCTAGCGTATACCATACGTCACGTACCCGTACCGTACCCGTAGCTTTGGTAGCGAAATTTACGTAAATTTCCAACAAGTAAAGCTTTTAGCGCTCAGTACTTCGCGCTGCCTGCAATTAAGGATAGGATTTATCGGAATAAGTAAATATTTAATCACAGGATTGTAATGTTCTATCTGAAGACGATGAAAATTCATCGCAATACATTAATATCCTAACAGCCCAGCTAGAAAGTGTACATTAAAGTCTTAATAAGGATTTACACGAAAACTACCTGATCACAATTCCTCTTGGTCATTGGCAAGTGATAATTTGTAAGCAAAATTGCAAATATAATCTAAAGCGAATGCTTTTTATTGCTCATGGTGGCAGACGAGCCACAACTCACCCGATGGTAAGTTTTATCCGTCACTTATGAACTCACCTATGTGGGAGTAGAGAGTACTTAGAGTACTCTGCTCACCATATCATTTTACGGATATGAAATGAAACGTAATGAAACGTAGCTAGTGGTAGAGCCTTATCCCAGCACGAAAGGGCCGGCTCGATCGGAGAAACCACATAAGATTAGCGAAAAACAACAGTAGTTACTCCTTCTGTCGTGTTTCGTATGGTGAGTGAGAGTTCCGGAGGCCCAAACCCCTTCCCTATCCTCTCCTTATTATCTTTCCTGTGCTGTCTTTATAATCCTTCCTTTCCTGTCCCTGTTATTTTTCCTCTCTAGCTCCTGTACCTTTACTTGGAGACGATGACGCGCGAGTGATGCCTCTGGTGTTGCTAGCGTCTATAGGCTAAGGCTTGACGTTTTGAGGTCCTAGGAAGCTTCCCCGAATGTTTCCGAGATGATGTCTGTATGATGTGTATGTATGTGCGTGTTTTTTTTTTCAGAGGTATGGACAAAAATACTCTTACGTATTATCAGGGTCTAACCTGGGTATGTCGGACTCGATGTTATGACTACACCCATACCGACTAAAAACCTCCTCTGGCGTCAACCTCCTCTTTCCCCACGGTACCGCTGCTAGGCATTACTTCGAGGAGGGAGAGGCTCTAGCTACTGCTCTTCCGTCGTGCTAATGCCACGGGTTTTGTTTTCCGAACGCTTTCTTTCCAACCGACGGAGTTCCTGAAGAACTTCCGTTGCAAAAGCGCTTGGCGCCTGCCATGCTGCCTCCGATTAAGGCATAGCTTCTATTAAAGACTGGCTGAATTTTCTTCGTAAGGGCCTCCGCCCAGGTACTGCGTAACAGGTCGAAACGAGAACACGAAAAGAACACGTGCTCTGCATCTTCGCTAACTCATGGGCAGGACGGGCACATTGGAGATACCTCGTGCTTATATTTATAGAGGTATGTCCGATAGCACCCATGTCCTGAGATCATTTGTGTCAGGTAGTAATTGACCTCACCATGATTACGGTTTAACCAGACATCAACTTGTGGAATAAGACGGTAGGTCCATCTGCCTTTCGTACTGGTATCCCACTTCGATTGCCATCGTCGTATGCTATTTAGTCGTTCCTCCTTGCCAAGTTCTCCAGGGCTTAGTGTGGTCGTTACTTTACGGTGGTAAAGGGCTTTCCGTTCTTCGGCTAGTACTTCAATTGGAAGCATCCCGGCAATAACGTTCAGAGCGTCGTTAGACACTGCGAAAAGCACTGGCAATTCTTAAAGCACTCAGCCGATATACTGGTGCAATTTTCCTTCGTGCTTCCTGTATTTTAAGCGCATCGGCCCAGATGGGGATTCCGTAGGTGAGTACGGATGTTACTACAGACATCAGTAACGCCCTCCTTCTCTGCTTTGGGCCACCTATATTGGGCATCAGCCTTGATAGAGTCGCTCTGACCACCGACGTTTTGGCACCCACGTGCTGTGCCTGCTGCTTATAGTTGAGTCATGTGTGCTCCGACTTGCAGTGTGATTGTTTCCAACCGCTTCCTGCTAGTAATGAGTACTGCCTCAGTCTTGTGTTCTGCCAACCGCAGTCCAACTGTGTTCATCCAGTGGCTAATCTTTTCGATGGTAGCGGCGAAGGTGATTTCTTCGAGATGCTTTGCAACAACCACTACGGCCACATCATCTGCATATGCTACGAGTTTGACTTCTTTTGGAAGTTCTAGTTTTAACCCGTCACGGGAACAAAACAAACATCCAAAAATTTACGTGAGCGCCCCAAAAAATTGCGACGTGTTGTTTTTTAAAATATAGGTTTTTAAAAACGGTGATATCTCGTTATTTTTATAATTATATACTATGTTGCATATATGACAAGATTCCTTGTGAAGTGTACTAGCTTTTTATATAAATTATAACTCCCTCAAAATTACCAACAATTATAATAATAGTGCTAAAATCTAGTACTTACATAATTTTGCACGAACCTCCGAAGTTTCTTTGTAATAATATTGTATTAAATATTAATAATATTGTATTTTACCATTGAAATTTCGCACTTTATTGTATTATGTTATCTTAAACAACTTAATTGTCAATCACTTTAATAGATCACTATCAAAAATCACAACACTAAATAAATAAAAACGACACTTTAGACTAACATAAACAATAGGCGGCAAACGTGAAAGCGAGCACTAAGCCGTCGGCGCGTTCTTTGTTCCGGCCGGTTGAGATAACCTTGAACACAACGCTGTGTATTACGTACGGTCGAAAAGTCAAAAATGGAACTGATTAAATTGAAATGCTTTATAAATCACATAAAATAGTAAAATATTATTCTCAAATATTGTTAAATAGTTATTAATAATTTTACATGCAATTACGTCGTTTTAATGTATACTTCGAATTATATTATATACAGAAATCTTAATATGAACCGACTCGGAAGGTCTTTAAAAGTTTTTATGTTTTCATTTTTTAAATACACAATGAACATTTAATATAACACTTCTAACACATTCTACACAAATTTGTTAAAAGATTGGCGCGAAATCGGGACAGTGGGACGCTACTTAGTACGTCTTTTTTTGTTTCACACCACAGCTTATGTATATACAGTGTAAATATTGCGGTAGAAATGTAGTCTGTTACATTGGCAATGGACTAAGTAAATAGATAACGTTACTACGTCCATGCCGTAGAAATAACAAGAAATAAATGATACTGGTATCTTAGGTACACATCAATGAGCCTTGGACGCCTTACGGGTTAATAATTCGTCATACATTATATTCCACAAAAGTGGGCCTAGAACTGAGCCCTGGGGTACCCCTCCAGTGACTTTTATGTTTTCGGGCCAGTGTTTGTGACATATTTTAGGATCCTGTCAAAAAAGTAGCTTACAACTATTCTTCGTATCCTGGTACCCTCATTTCATAAAGAGCTTTCATAATGCAATCCCATTTGGCGGAATTGAAGGCATTTTCTATATCTAACGTTGCTACCAGGCAGTACTCCTTCGTACCTCCCTTCCATCTGGTTCCAGCGATTGCGTCCTTAGCTGTATTGACGACAACGCTAATTGCATCCAAGGTAGAGTGTCCTTTCCGAAAGCCGTATTGGTTGCTGGCAAGAAGTGGTTCGACTGCTGCTTCGATCCTCCTGTGTATTATGCGTTCGAGTATTTTGCCAACTGTATCCAACATGTAGAGCGGACGATAGGATGTCGGTTCTTCCGGAGGTTTCTTTCCTTTGGGGAAGAGGACTAACCTCTGCTGTTTCCACATCGATGGGAACGTACCTTCTTTGAGGCAATTGTTATAAACGTCGTCAAGGAATATGCAGGCGCTGTTTTAATGGCAGCTTTTAGTGCAATATTTGGAATTAAATCTAGGCCCGGAGCTTTTGTATCCCCTACTCTAGAACATGCTTCGAATAGCTGGTCTTTTGTAATGGGTGGAATTTCTTCTGCTTCATATTGCTCGATCTGATAATGTAGTTGCATTTGGTGAGGAAACAGCGTGGCAACGATCTTGTCTAAGAGTTTGGGACAAGTGGGCGATGGCATTGGTTGACTTTTCAGATGAGTCATGACTAACTTATATGGTCTGCTCCATGGGTCGTCTTCTACCTCAAGAATCAGCTCATTCCAACATCGTCTTTTGCTGTCTTTGATGGCTTTGTTTTATCATTGGCGAGTTTTTTTATATACTGCGACCAGTTCCTCATAGTTTGGTATTTTCCTACAGCGTTGTGCTGCTCTTCTCGCCTTAAGACACTTTTTACGGAGGTCACTGATGTCCTCGTTCCACCAATGCATCGAAGACAGCCAGTTCATTGCACGTTTCCTGGGCATAGCGGTGTCGCAGGCTTCTGTAATCCTCTTCATCAGCTATTTTGCCATATTTTCAGCATTTCCATCACTGATTGGTTCACTATTAAGAGCCACCATGAAAACTTCAAAGTCGAAGGATCTTCCAACCAATTGTCTTAGTTTTCCTGTGCACTCTTCCAGTGCTTTGTTCAGAGGATACTTCCCATAATAGTGCACAATGATCACTGGCTGTTGCTATTAGCAGAACTCTGAAAGGTACATCCGCCACAGGCCCAAATCACAGCTTTAGTGGTACTATCTGTTTCCCATGGTTGAGTTGTGAGGTGTATATATGGCTCCGAAACCAGAACAAGATCTGGATGCAGTTTTCGCACGGTCTGCATGAGCAAATCGTGTGCAGCCTCACAATGATTGAGGTTTAGTTGCAGTATCTTCATAAGCGTTACTTTTTTCTCACCTTCTGGAGTGCCTCTTTAAAGACTGGGCATCTGCTACTACCAGCAATGTGGGCACAATTTTTCGTGTTGACTTCGAGACACAAAGCACATCGGGCATCTTTTTTACAGGTGGCAGCTTTGTGTACCTCTTCATCGCAGCTGGTGCAGAGATTGGACCGGCCCACGTTGCTCTTACACTTAGTGGCAAGGTGTCCATAGTGCCAGCACCTGAAACACTTGGTAGGTCTCTCCACAATTCTTATTCGGCAGTTGACCTAGTCAATTCTGATTTTGCCGTGCTCCCCCAAGACCTTCTTCGCTAATGACGCTGCAAGTGTCATTGATGCAGTCTGTGTACCGCCATAGGCTTTGCGTAGTGATCTGATGACATCCAGAGTCAGTTCATCATTTACTTCAGCAGCTTTCTGTAGGGCCTCGAGAACATCTTGTTTAGTATGTGTGATTGTGTGTGTGTATGTGTGTGTGTGTGTGTGTGTGTCCGTATGTAACCCTCCATAACTTTTAAACGGCTTGACCGATTTTATCGGGGTTGGCGTTATTCGAAAGGACCAAACTTAGATTTTGAATACAATTAAGACCGATTCGAGCTTGTAGATCTTGAGAAATCTCAAAAACACTACAAAAAATTTATTTTTCAATTGTGTTTTTGGAATAACTTTTAAACGGTTTTACCGATCGATTTCAAAAACTAATCAAGTCTTAACATCAAAAAACTACGTCGATCGCCGTCAGTCCAGTCAAAATCAGTTGATTCGTTCGTCAAGGCCGTGTGGGGCCGGCACTAAGAATGGGCCGTGTGGGGCCGGTACTAAGAATGGGCCGTGTGGAGCCGGCACTAAGAATAGCTCCACCCTATGGGAGTCGTAAAAGCCGACTAAAGGATTACCGTAGGACCGGGCAGCAGCGTTCCCCCTATGTACTAAAAACATCCACTGCAATCGCCAATCCGCCTGCCAAGCGTGGTGATTATGGTAATACCCCCATATGAGTGCACACACACACACATCGGCCCCCAGTCACGGCAGCTCTACTATTCCGTGGCCTAACGGTAGCGGGCCCGGTAACGGCGGAGCAGGGGGTGCTAAGAATCTCCGGTTGCGATCCAGCGACCAGAAACGACTTCTGGCCCTGGTAACGCACAACGTCAGTACACTGAGGACTGACGAGAGGATCACCGCGCTGGACGAGGAACTGAGCAAGATCCGATGGAACGTTGTAGAATTATCAGAAGTTCGAAGACAAGGTGAGGACACGATAATCCTCTAGTCCGGAAACTTGCTCTTCCACCAGGAGGGCGACAAACAGTCCCAGGGTGGTGTCGAGTTTATCGTTCACAAGTCTCTCATAGGTACCTCGACACATTCCGACGACGAAGTGGAGGCCGTTTACGAGGAAAACTCGAAAGCCATTCACGCGTATAAAAATTACTTCACGGTGGTTATGGGGGATTTTAACGCAAAGCTAGGCATAAGGAGAGACGATGAGCTGAAGGTGGGGCAATATAGATTTAGGCAAAGGAACCACACGGGCTAGATGCTGTCTGATTTTTTGGAGAAGGAAGGCCTCTTTATGATGAATTCCTTCTTCAGGAAACAGCCCCAGCGAAAATGGACCTGGATTAGCCCTGATGGTTCAGTGAAAAATAAGATCGACTTCATCTTAATGAGCAGGATTAAAACTGGGAGTGATCACCGCTTAGTTAGAGGCATGTTGAATCTAAATATGAAAGTCGAGAGGTCACGCTTGATGAAGTCTACGCTCCGACCAACACCTGCTCAATACCAGAACCCCAAAAACTTTCAGCTCGAACTACATAATCGCTTTCAATGCCTAGACGAGTGCGATTCAGTGAACGATATGAACAACAGGTTCGTGGAAATTGTCCAAGCAGTCGGGTCGACCTTTTTTAAGACCAGTCGCGTCAATAGGACTCAAAAGCTTTCGGACCAAACTCTTAAGCTCATGGCAAGACGGACAGAGATGACGGTGCAGTCTTCGGCTGATTGGTCCAATAAGAGGTGACTAAACAGGCAGATCTCCAAGTCTATGCGACGAGACATTCGCCGATTGGATACCTTGCGTATTAAAGATGCGATAAGGCGGAACCAAGGTTCCAAAGTGTTCGCAAGAGATCTGTCTGTTGGGAAAAGTCAGCTGACCAAGCTGAAGACCAATGATGGCACTGTTGTTTCTTCCAAAGATGAGATATTAAGAGAGGTCCACGAGTTCTATGGACAGTTATACAGATCCCAGAACCCTGTTGTCAGCTTGGTCCATGAGCCCAGATCCAAACTAACTTGACACTATACCGAAGATATCCCGGACGTCAGCCTGTACGAGATCAGAATGGCTCTCAAACAACTAAAGGACGGAAAGGCATCGGGAGACGACGGAATTACTATAGAGCTTCTGAGGGCAGGCGGAAACCCGGTCCTCAAAGCCCTCCAGAGACTATTCAATTCCGTCGTTCTCGGGGGCAACGTTTCCGAGTCGTGGACCAGGAGCGTGGTGGTGCTATTCTTCAAGAAAGGTGACAGAACCCTCTTGAAGAATTACAGACCCATCTCACTCTTGAGCCATGTCTATAAGTTGTTCTCGGGGTCATTACAAATCGACTCATGCGCAGGCTCGACGACTTCCAGCCTCCCTAACAAGCCGTTTCCTGAAAAGGCTATAGTACCGTAGACCACATACATACGCTGCGCCAGATTATACAGAAGACCGAGGAGTATAATCGGCCTCTGTGTCTAGCGTTTGTGGACTACGAGAAAGCCTTCGATTCGATCGAAACTTGGGCGGTGCTGCAGTCCCTTCAGCGGTGCCAAATTGACTATCGATAGATCGAAGTGTTGAAGTGTTTGTATAGAAACGCCACTATGTCTGTCCAAGTTCAAGACAAGAGCACAAAACCGATCCAACTGCAGAAAGGTGTTAGACAGGGAGACGTCATGTCCCCGAAACTCTTCACTACTGCATTGGAAGATGTATTCAAGCTCTTGGACTGGACTGGATGGACATAAATGGCGAATACATTACTCACCTTCGATTTGTAGATGATACGTGGTCATGGCAGAATCGCTGGAGGGCATTGGTACCATTCTCAATGATCTCAGCAGGGTTTTCTGACTATTGGGTCTCAAAATGAACATGGACAAGACGAAAGTCATGTCTAATGTCCATGTCATTTCAGCACCGGTCCTAGTTGGGAGTGCGCTTCTCGAAGTTGTCGACCACTATGTCTACCTGGGACAAACAGTCCAGTAAGGTAGGCACAACTTCGAGAAAGAGGTCAATCGACGAATCCAACTCGGCTGGGCAGCGTCCGGGAAGCTAAGGAAGATCTCGTCCAATATTCCTCAGTGTCTGAAAACGAAGGTCTACGACCAGTGTGATGATGACATACAGAACAGAGACGTGGTCTCTGAATGTTGGCCTCGTATCAAGGCTCAAAGTCGCTCAGCGGGCCATGGAGCGGGCTATGCTTGTATTTCCCTACGTGATCGAATCCGTAATACGGAGATCCGTAGGAGAACGAGAGTGACCGACATAGCCCGCTGGGTTGCCATGCTGAAGTGGCAATGGGCAGGCCACATCGCTCGACGAACCGATAACCGTTGGGGACGAAAGGTTCTCGAGTGGCGACCACGTATTGGACGGCGCAGCGTAGGACGGCCCCCCACCAGATGGACTGATGATCTGATCAAAGCTGCGGGGAGCCGTTGGATGCGGTCGGCACAGGACCGCTCGTTGTGGCGTTCTCTTGGGAAGGCCTATGTCCAGCAGTGGACATTGAAAGGCTGATGGATGGATGGATAGAATATTTTTACTAGGTTATTTAAAATTATTTCAATCTAATCTAAGATTATGGTAATGATGGTAATGATCAGTTTAATATACAAACTTAAATTATACATTATAAGTGAACATAATTAGTCTTTTTATTAAATAATGTTAGGTGGCTTAAAATAAGCTTTTATAAAATCATTATAATTGTGGGTAGAAGCAACTTTTATAACAATTAATTAACCATTGGACATTCAACATCTCAGTGCACCCCGTGATAATGAATGCTGTTGTAAAGTATTCGAAACCTCGGGATAGTAGAAAATCTAGTAACCGTGATAGCTTCCGTAAATGTAGTTTTATTTCAGTGGATGGAAAGACTGTCTTAGAATTGCTCTCACGCTCGCCTTGTACACAATAATTCCATCCGAAAAATTTTAGAATGTTCTAGAATCAAAGCTTCTCTCAACTCACCATACATATTCACACAAATACCTATAGGTAGGTATATATATTGATCATGGCACCGCCAGGTAGCGACCGGGAGGCCAATCTCAGTGTACCGCCCGTCACTGCGTCGGAAATGGGTGCGGCAGTTTCATGGATTCGTTCCAAGAACACCGCCCCCGGCCCAGACGGGATACCCGCCCGGGTACTGGCCCTGGCTCTTGACCACCTGGAGCCCCGCCTCAGGGGACTGTTCGACGCGTGCCTGGCGTCCGGACGGTTCCCTGACTGCTGGAAGGAGGGGAGGCTGGTACTCTTGCCGAAACCGGGGCGAACGCCGGATTCGGTCGGGGCCTTCAGGCCCATCGTGCTGCTGGACGAGGCGGGTAAGTTGCTGGAGAGAATCCTCGCTGCCCGCATCGTCCGGCACCTGCGCGACTTCGGACCTGACTTGTCGGACGCCCAGTTCGGTTTTCGGACTGGTCGTTCGACGGTCGGCGCAATCATGCGCCTGCGGGCCGCGGCCACGGCAGTCGTCACCGGTGGTGGAGTGCTGTTGGCGGTGTCGCTTGATATCGCCAACGCATTCAATAGTCTGCCATTCAGCTGCATCGGGGAGGCGCTCCGGTATCACGGGGTGCCTGCACCCCTGAGGCGGCTAGTACTATCTAGAGGGCCGCAACGTTCTCTATGAGAGCCGCATAGGGGACGTTGTGAGGAGACCCATGTCGTGCGGTGTCCCGCAGGATTCAGTTCTAGGGCCGCTCCTGTGGGACATCGGTTACAACTGGCTACGCTGTCGGCTCCCCCCTGGGCTGGCGGTCATCTCCTATGCGGATGACACGCTGGTCGTGGCCCGGGGCGGAAACTTCGAGGAAGCGGCGTTCCTGGCTACCTTAGGGACCTCGGAGGTGGTCAGGAGGATCGGGGTGCTAGGGCTTAGGGTGGCCCTGGACAAGTCGGAGGCCCTGCTTTTCCATGGGCCCCGACGTCGGCCACCTGCTGGCGCCTCGATCACGGTGGACGGGGTCCAAATTGAAGTGCAGGCCCGGATTAAGTATCTGGGCCTGGTGCTGGACGGGCGGTGGCGCTTTCGCGAGCACTTCCGTCAACTGTCTCCGAGGCTCGTCGGTGTGGCGTCCGCCCTTGCACGGCTCATGCCGAATATGGGCGGACCCAACAATGCGTGTCGACGGCTTTACGCGGGGGTGGTCCGGTCGATAGCGCTGTACGGCGCACCCGTGTGGGCGGGGTCCCTGGATGCACTAAACAGGGCTCTTCTGTGGAGGCCACAGAGAGTCCAGGGTCATACGTGGATACCTCACGGTGTCGACGGAGGCGGCCTGCGTGTTGGCCGGAACCCCTCCCTGGGACTTGGAGGCGGAGGTGCTCACCGAGGTGTATCGGCGGGCGTCGCAAGAGCGGGAGGGGGGTGGACGTCCCCCACTCAGCGTGGTGGCCAGATGGCAGGGCGACGCCCGCCGAGCTGCCATGGCCAACTAGAGGGCGCGGCTGGAGGCACCCAGGGCCGGTCTTCGGACCGTAGGGGCGCTCCAGCCGGTGCTGGATGAGTGGGCAGGGCGACGGCACGGAGTCATTACCTTCCGACTTGTGCAGGTGCTGTCGGGGCATGGTTGCTTCGGCAGATATCTGCACATTGTCGCAAGGAGGGAAGCGACTCCGGGCTGTCACCATTGCGGCTGCGACGAAGACACGGCGCAGCACACGCTCGAGTCGTGCCCGGCTTGGGCCGGGCAGCGCCGTGAACTCGTCGCGGCAATAGGGGGGGACCTCTCGCTGCCGAGCGTCGTCAGAGCGATGCTTGGCAGCGACAGGAATTGGGCTGCGGTCGCTGCCTTCTGCGAGGAGGTCATCTCGCGTAAGGAAGCGGCGGAAAGGGCCAGGGAGGCTGATCCTTCCGCAGAGCCGAACCGCCGCCAGCGACTGGGGCGGCGCAGGCGTGAATATTTGCACCTAATGCCACCCTAGCTGGGGCTGCGGGTGGATGGACCGGGGAACGTCCGCCACCCGCAATGCCTCCCGTGAAGGTGCGACGCTCCGTGTGCGGATGCGTCGCTCAGATGAGGGTACCCGAAAGGGTAAGCCACTGGCGGACCACCGAAGGAATGTAACATAGTTCCAGTGGCCCGCTAATAAAGGCGGAGTGATAGCACACGGCGGGTTTCTTTAGTGGGTGAAGGCCCCACACTACCCTGTTCGTTGCCCCGAGCAACGGAGTGTGCGGTTAGGAATTTTTTTATCGCCTAAAAAAAAAAAAGCTATATATATTGAGTAGAACTCCGAGATATCTCAGACAGTCCATTGCAATCAGTGCCAACATATTTCCGAACAAAACTTTGAGAATCCAGCACAGATAGCAGAGTCCAATCACATCAAATTAACCTTTATAAGTTTGAAATAAAGTTAAAAATCGTTTGCTCCTAAATATGGATATATGACGAAACTAAACAAAAGTAGTGATTTCTATTATAATAAAGTTGATTTTGGGGTGTGTTTAGTGAAGTAAGTTTTTCCAATAAAACCCTTTAACGAACAGCGGATGTGCACACACGTGCTTCGTGACTACTGGAGGGTAGGGGGTTTGTTTCACCAACGTAAACATGAAGAACTCTGTAGGAAATATCTTACAACTTTTGTAGGTACATACTTAGAATAATCTTTTTTGATCTATATTTTTTAGCATTTGACATGCTCCGCCACTTTTTAAAGTACAAATTATTTGTGAATAAGGAAATAAAATAGTACGAATTTTAATTGCAAAATTAAACTTACTATATGGGTTTAATGCATGTAAATGCATTCCGATAGATGGCGTTGGTCGTAAAGACAAATGCGATAAGGAGATTGGGATGATCAAAAGATCTGTATGATAGCTCAGTGGCTTAGAGCACTTCCCGCGGGTTCGGTTCCCGCTCGTACAAAAATATTTTTTTCCTTTTTCACAAATAATTTGTACTAGAATAATATTATTTTTTTTACTACGTGGGCGAAACAAGTATACGGCCTACCTGATGGAAAGCGGTTACCGTAGTCTATAGACGCTAGCAACAACAAAGGCATCAAAGTAAAGGGATAGGAGGTGGATTGGCAGGATAATAAGGAGAGGATAGGGAGGGCCTCTGGTACTCTCATTCATCAATCTCACCATACTCAACACAACGGTAGGAGTACCTGATCTTTTGTGAGAGGAGACTTCCCAAATCGAGCCACCCATTCATGCTGGGTTAAGCAAGGCTCCACCACTTATAATACTACTGCGTGACTCATATTATGATAGTGAAAATCAATTGTATGTTACACTGTCATGCTATAACTACACAACTACGCACAATATAGCAACGAATAGTGCCTGTAGGAGCTATATTTACCACTGAAGGAATGTAATTTAGTTCCGGTGGCCCGTCAAATAAAGGCGGAGAGACGGCACATGGCGGGTTTATTTAGTGGGTGATGGCCCACACTACCCTGTTCGTTGCCCCGAACGATTGGGTGTGGGGTCAGGAATATTTTTTCCCGCCTTAACAAAAAAAAAAGGATAGCAATATTTGCAATCATTCGTGTGCCGTAGAATATGCTACATCAGATCATCTAGTAAAACTATAAATACCTCTCTAAAAACTATAATATTTCCTCTGTAATGTCCATGTGCTCTCAAAATCTGAATGTAACTGGCTATCCTTGTATAAGTGTGAGGATCCTGAAGCTATTGGCACTGGTGAAACAGATTTCAAAAAGTGGCCCATGAGTTTCTTGCCGTCGTTTTGTTGTTGCGGATGCACTTGCCTCAGGTACTTAAGTTATTACTGGATTCTTAACAATTTTTCCCAAATAGACGATTATTTGGGAAAAATTGTCAAGAATCGAGTAATTTGGCGGGCCTCGTGGCGTAGTCGGTAGTCTAAACGACTTCCGTGCACGAGGTCTTGGATTCGATTACCACTCAGGAGAAATATTTGTGTGATGAACACAGATATTTGTACTGCGTCTGGGTGTTTTCTATCTATTATACATTCAGTCAAGAAAGTATTGGGAATGGATGATTTGTTTATAGTTTCAAATTAAATTTTTTGTGTTTTTTTGTTGTTTTTAGATTGGAAATGTGCTCGGTAGACGTCAATAGTCTCGCCCCCTATTACGTGGGACCTAAACATAGCTGGCGAGTCGTGGGTGTGTAATACACATCTGCCTACCCCTTTCGGGAATACAGGCGTGATGCTATGCTATGTTTTAGATTGGCACAACTGTTATCCATTTTGGCGCAGAGTTTGAGTTGCATCTGTTATTTATATTAAATGCTGTTTTTAGTTATATCATATCTAGTGTGTATTGCGAATTTCATAATGGACAAAAACATCGAACAAAGAGTTTGTCTTAAATTTTGCATCGCCAATGGAATTTCGATTTCGTTTTCGGAGACACTGAAAATGTTACAGAAGGCTTACGGTGAATCAACTTTATCAAAAACACGTGCTTATGAGTGGTACAAAGCGTTTAAAAGCGGTCTAGATGTGATGGAATATTTGCCTCGCTCTGGTAGGCCATCAACGTCTGCAACTGAAGTTAACATTGCAAAAGTGAAGGAAATAGTGACTGAAAATCCTCATTCAACTTTGATAGAGATAGCCACCGAACTTTCTGTGTCTCACGAGTCGATCCGTACCATTTTAAATAATCACTTGGGTATGAAACATGTTTCCGCTCGGCTAGTCCCAAAAGACCTAAGTTTTCTCCAAAAACTCAATCGCACGAGAGTCGCTGAGGACATGCTAGAACGATTCAATTCCGACCCAACATTCATGAAACGCATTGTTACTGGTGACGACACGTGGGTTTACGAGTTTGACATGCAAACTAGTCAACAAGCTTCGGAGTGGCGACTTCCAACTGAAACGAAACCGAAAAAAACCACGCCAAAGTCGATCAAAAGTCAAAGTCATGTTGACTGTTTTCTTTGTCGGTATAATGTATGATAATACTCCCGACAGATGGCGCAGGCGTCACCCAAAGACGTTAAGTATGATGTGTTATCGAAATTAGCAGTCAGGAGCAATTGTCAGGATGGCTGAATTGGTAAAGCATCTGGACGGTATCCAGAAGGTTCAGGTTCAAATCCTGCTCCTGACTGTTATTTTCGATTTCACATTTTTCACTTTGTGTTTAATGTATAGTGCTAAGCATGTCAAATGCTAAAAATATATATAAAAAATATCTAAATATTTAAAGGGTTTGCGTCATTATTAGGTAAAATCTTAATTGTAAAATTAAGTTTACCTGGTCGGTATAATGTATGAAAATACTCCCGACAGATGGCGCAGGCGTCACCCAAAGACGTTAAGTATGATGTGTTATCGAAATTAGCAGTCAGGAGCAATTGTCAGGATGGCTGAATTGGTAAAGCATCTGGACGGTATCCAGAAGATGCAGGTTCAAATCCTGCTCCTGACTGTTATTTTCGATTTCACATTTTTCACTTTGTGTTTAATGTTTTCTTTGACTATCGCGGTGTTGTGCACTCGGAATTCTTGCCAGACGGTCAAACTGTAAATAAAGAATATTATTGGAGAGTTATGCGGCGTTTAAGAGAGCAAATTCGACGAAAAAGGCCAGATTTGTGGAAAGAAAATTCTTGGATTTTGCACCACGATAATGCACCCTCGCACAAGGCCATCATTATGAATGAATTTTTGTCCAAACACTCAACAAATACCATCGAGCAACCACCACATTCACCAGATATGGCTCCAGCCGACTTCTTTCTTTTTCCTAAACTCAAATTACCACTTCGTGGCACCCGTGTTCAATCGGTAGATGACATAAAAGAGAATTCGCGGCGAGAACTGAACTCAATTCCGGGAACAGCGTTTAAAAAATGTTTTGATGATTGGATTATTTGTTGGCGTAAGTCTATCGTTTCTGAAGGAGCATACTTTGAAGGTGATAAAATTAATTTGGATGAATAACAAAAATTTTGTGTATTATTGATCTTTTCCCGGTACTTTCTTGACAGAGTAATATGTATATATTTACAAAAAATAATAATTTATGTATTATCCGTAATCTGGTATCCATAGCAGCTTAATGCTTGAAGCTTAGTTTGGGACCGGAGGACGTTGTGTGAAACATGTCCATGAATATTTATTTATTTACTTTATTTATTTATTATTATTAAAAGATCCACTTATCGTACAAAATCACGCGATCTGTCCGGACCATAGATATAGGTCCAGACCATAGAAACTGGGGGCACCTTACATAATTCTCGATTGGCCACATAACTCATCCTCGCTTACAATATCACTACAGACTCGATCAACTAATACCGTTATTGACTGGGCAATTTCTTCTTCTTAAGCTGTGATAGCATGGTGATTGGAGTAAAGACAGCCGCAAGAGAGTTTTCAAGTTCGATGCTTGGTATAAATAAAAGCTTTCTTTATGAACAAAAAGAAGCTTATAAAATAGTTTAATCTGTATTTTAGCACTTGACAATGCATGTCAAGTGCTCTTCCACTTTCATAATAAAATATATAAAAATCACGCCATCAAATATATGAATTTTAACTGCAAAATTAAACTTACTATATTGGAATGTATGTAAATGCATCCGATAGATGGCGTGAATAGTAAATACATCTAAAAAGCAATTGTGAAGTGGAGATTGGGTGTAGCCGTTGGCTACTGCGATGGCTTAGCGGTCTAGATTACTTCCCCGGATCGGAAGGGACGCAGGTTCGTATCCCGTTCGCAGTAAAGCTCTCTTTTCCAATTTCACAACAATTTGTTATTTAAAGTTTATAAAAGCAGTTTGTTTAACGAAAAGCTTTCAAAACCATAAAGTCATTTTGACTAATCCTGTAAGTGCGAGCGAGAGAACACAAAACAACACATAGAGTGAGATATATATAACATGCCACGTCATGTGCTTGTAACGTTTTCTTGCGTTTCTCAAAGTGTTTTTTGATATATTATGTGAGTACAAGCATAGGGGCCCACCTGATGGTAAGCAATTATCGTAGCCTCTAAACGCTAACAACACCAGAGGCATCACTCGCGTCTGACCATCTACAAGGAAAGGATTAGGAGGTTGAGACGAAAGGTAATAAGGAGATGATAGGAAGGTAGTTTGGCCCTCCGGCTCACTCACTCTCTATACAAAACACAACGGTAGGAATACCTATCGTTATTTCACGCTGATCTTCTATGATCATTCTTAAATAAAAACTGCCTGATGACTTCTTATCATATCGACTATCTGTAAGTAAAAGTTGTGTCAGAATCTGCTAAGCCTTTTCAGTCTTCGAAAAGTCAGAACAGAAAACAAGCAGAAAGATAGATAAAAATTATAATAGTTACTAATAGAAATCTCAGTTGCTGTTGGATCCGCTTTAAATCACCTTGAACGTGGATGTGTTTTGAGGAAAGATTGCCAAAACTACTCACACTTTCCGTGATTTAAACCTTACGATATCTCTAACTTAGAGAATTTTTAAAAGAAATTGTGTGTGTTTGTTTACAAAAGGCTACTTCTCGGTAAAATCCACACCACTCTTTAACGCTATAACCACTGAACCAATCACCTCGAAATGCATTCATATAGTCTGGTATCCTAAAGAATATAGGCTTCTATTTATGCTGGAAAGATGAATAGTTCTAGTGGGATAGATATTTTACATAGAGATAGTGTGTCGTGGAGTGATGTATTTATATTCTGGAATCCACATGAATGCAGTTACGGACAAAATGTAGTATTGTCATAAAAGCTGCATGTCTGATACCTCGATCACATAATATGTCTGCCAAACGCCACTTTGTCCGTGTGGTGACGGACTAAGAATACAAGTGTCACCACCCCATTATTTACCACGGGTGTCCTATGAGGCGACTAAGGGAGGTAAGCAATTATCATCCATTGCATGACTGGTGGTAGGGCTGGATACCACGTGGGAATACTCACTTGGTATCGGGCCCGAGCGGGTTGGTACCGCCAGCAGCAGCTTGACAATACTCTGGGTATAGTTGAGTCCATGAATGACGGTTACCATTTACCATTAGATGGGCCGCAGCTCGTCTGCCACCACATGCAATAAAAAAAAGCTAGCCGTAGACTACTAAATACTTCTTACTCAAACAGGAGTCTCGTGCACACCAGTATTGTGTTATGAGTTGAGAGAGACCGAAAGAGAGTATACGTTATACGTTTTATAAATCTACAAAGTTTGAGAGCCTCAGACATGTATACCTTCGAAGGGTGACAATGAGACACGCAAGAAATTAATTGCTTTCACTTGATATATTATGAGGCTTATGTGTGGGATTTGTTGCGGAGTGCTTGTGATTAAATTATAATGATGCAGCGATTGTTTTGTAAATACACATTGTTAGTTCTAAACAACTTAAGTAATCATCATCACCGTTTCAGCTTTATCCCAAACTTCACTGGATCAGCTTCCCTTGTGATGGTTTCAGCTGATCAGCAGTATTTGCATGGACATCTGGACAATTAGTGGGACCACTCGCGAACTCAGAATAAGATCAGAGTCAAATTTTTATTTGGTGCCAGATTCACAATTACGTCAATATTTTCTGGGTTCCGTACTATGTGTCAGCATCATCAGTAGTTACGACCTGAAAGTGTAACACTTTCATATTTTTAATATTAGTAAGGATTCTCATTAGTGCTAAAAAATATTAAAATCTACAAAACTCATGGCCCCTTCAGTTGTTTCAGACAATTTTTCTTAGAAATTCTTACGCTAAATTTAACTCCTTGCTTTAAAGGTCAAATACCCTTTTTTATATCTACAAGTACTTTGAAGTTTGTAATCCAAATATTTAAGAAACTCAAACACTACCAGACTCCTAGTGCTACACAGCTCTTTAAAAAGTGTATCAAAATTTTGATCTGTATTTAAGCACTTGACATGATGAGCTACTTTATAGAACTAATTATTTGTGATAGTTGAGAAAGAGAGCTTTACTGCGAGCAGGATTCGAACCTGCTTCCTTTGTAATCTGAGGAAGTGCTCTAAATAATAAAAAAAATCGCGCCATCAAATAGAATGAATTTTACATACTTACTGACTTACTTATCATCACACCATCTCACTTGCGGGGTAGGCAGAGAGAACAGAGTGCCAAATGGCTCTATTCTTGCATACATCTCAAGCTTCCTCAAAACAATCATAATTCTCTTCATACACGCTCGCTGGTTTCCTTCAATACATGACTGTTTTGGTCTAGGTAGGTGAGTCTTGGTCTCCCCCTGTACCTACATTCTTTTGCATTGTATATCTTCTTAACCAGTCACACGTCCGGCATTCTTTCCACAATGTCCGAATCATCGGAGCATTCCGAATGAATTTGAATTGCAAAATTAAACTTACTTTATTGGAATAATGTATGTAAATGCATCCGATAGATAACGTGAATCGTAAAGACAACCAAAAGCAATCGTGAAGTGAAGATTGGGCGTCACCGTCAGTGACTGAGATGGCTTAGCGGTCTAGAGCATTTCCCCGGATTGGAAGGGACACAGGTTCGAATCCCGTTCGCTTTAAAACTTACCTTTTTTTTCTTTCAAGTGTATTAAGCATCGTTATTTCTCTACAAAGGAAAGCATTCATTCACCGATATTCGAGTTGTGGGTTGATGTTAATCCCCATTATACATAGATATACTAGTAAATAACACCGTAAGGTTGGTTTTTATACAACGTAAGCAGGATGGTATAACGCAGGCCCGCTGCGAAGCCTGTCATACCCCGGTCAATATTTAACGTAGAAGGATCTGTGAGTGACAGGGGAGTGTGCCGTCAGACACAGCCACATATTTCAGTGCCGAGTGTAATATTAGTTCGTTATTGTTTATTGAATAACATAACAATAAAAAAGAAAATATTTAATAAAATATCGAATTACAATAAATGAATAAATATTATTAGTGTGGGCCGGCTTTAGAATTGCCCCACCCCTCTCCACCCATGGGAGTCATAAGAGCCGACTGAGGGAATACCGGGGGAGTGGGCAGCATCACTCCCTCGAGTATTAACTACATCCACTGCGATCGCTAACCCACCTGCCAAGTGTGGCGATTACGGCACTATCCCCCATATGAGCGAAACACACGTTGTGGCGTTGTCTTGAGGAGGCCTTTGTCCAGCAGTGGACGTCGAAAGGCTGATGGATGGATGGATGAAATAAATATTTACAGACATTTCACACAACGTCTTCTGGTCCCAAACTAAGCTTAAAGGTGGTGCTATGAGTAACAGATTACGGATATAATACATATATAACTATATTTTTTTGTAAAAACCTACATAATAATAGATAGAAAACACCCAGACGCAGTACAAATATCTGTGTTCATCGCACAAATAATTGTCCTGAGTGGGAATCGAACCCACGACCTCGTGCACGGAAGTCGGTTACACATACGCCACGGGGCCGAGACATCTGAAAAAGTGATATAAGTAGATATAACTACAAGGGCGGTTTGAACACGTGTCTTTTGGATCACCGTTCCATTATGATCTGTCAACTGAGCTATCGTAGCATTTGCTGTTTCACATGGGATCAAATTCCACTCGTAATAATTTTCTAGTACATTTTTACATTTTGTGTTCTAATATAATAACAAAGCATGTTAATTGATTTCAATAAACATAATAACATAACATTTTTAATTGATGGTCTACAAAGTTAATTGTTAGAGTGTACGGTATTCCAGAAGATGCAGGTTCAAATTCTGCTCGTGACTTACTTCCGAATTCACATTTTCGCACTTTGTTTATAATGATAACCATTAACTGGTAGAGAATGCCTCAGGCATTAAGTCTGCCATTATAATTTGGAAAATGTAAATTGTTTTCTGTTTTCTTAAAGTTAAATAAATAAATAACCCTCTCTCTCAGTATTTGGACAAAAAGATTATATAGCAATTAGTATTACAACATTTAAGCTTTATAATGCATATTAAACTTCTATAATATGCATTTTTGATCTATTATAATTTGGATTGATGCATGTAAATGCATTCCGATAGATGGCGTTATATATGGCCATATAGATGGTTATTATAGATGGCCGTGTGGGGTCGGCTTTAGAATTGTCCCACCCCTCTCTACCCACGGGAGTGGTAAGAGCCAACTGAGGGAATACCGGGGGAGTGGGCAGCAGTACTCCCTCGAGTATTAACAACATCCACTGCGATCGCCAACCCGCCTGCCAAGCGTGGCGATTATGGCGTTATCCCCCATGACGGGACCGCTCGTTGTGGCGTTCTCTTGGGGAGGCCTATGTCCAGCAGTGGACGTTTAAAGGCTGATGGATGGATGGATGGAGATGGCGTTGGTCGTAAAGATAAATGTGATGAGGAAATTGGGATGACCAAATAGGTCTGTACGATAGCTCTGTGGTAAAACAAAAAAACACGGGAAAAGACACGGGTTCGATTCCCGCTTGTACAAAAAATATCTTTTTCCATATTCACAAATAATTGGTACTTAAAATTCTATAATATGCTTTTTATGATATTCTACATCTTAAACCTTTCTTTAGAGAAAGCAACGCGCGTGTCACGCCCTTCTTGTGATTTATAAGCTTCTGAGATCACTTACCATCAGGTGGGCCTTATGCTTGCTTATCACCCTCTTATAAATAAAAAAGCTACAGAATTTAAAGGAGTATTTTTATACATAAACTATAGAATATATCAAAATATGCTTACAATATAAATTGTTGGATTTTTTACGCTTAAAAAACGCTGATCCTAAATCGCAAGGTCCTTTACACAAGTATTGTATATAAAATGTTATAGCGATCGTAAAGCGCTACTAGAGCGCTCGAGCGTATTAACAGTAAACTGTAACCAATACTTTTCACACGTTAAATCTTGGCACAGCGTAGATAACTTGTAAAGAAGAATGTGTTCCTACGGTTAGTCTGACATAGTTAATGCTTGTCGTGTTTTTAAGCTATGATATGGGTATTGGGTCAGTGTAAGGATCGTAACAATAACTGTTAGTTGTTATACTAAAGTATGGATGTGAAAGCAAATAAAAAGTTATCGATTCTACACTTAAGGTATCGATAACTGTCGACTATTTACGAGATAAAAAGTAATATATGTCCACAACTGCCTCGGTTGTATAGCGGTAGTGTATGCGACTGCTAATCATGAGGTCTCGGGTTCGATCCCATGGTCGGGCAATGTTATTGAGCTTTTTCCTAAAAAGAAAAATTCTCAGTAGCCCGGAGTTTGGAAGTGTGCCCGGTAGACGTCAATAGGCTCGCCCCCTATTACGTGGGACTTAAACATAGCTAGCGGATCGTGGGTGCGTAATACAGGTGTATTACACACCCACGATACGAACATAGCATCACGCCTGTATTCTCCGAAGTGGTAGGCAGAGGTCTGCCTACCCCTTCGGAGATTACAGGCGTGATGCTATATTTATATGTCTATTTCTAGCGTCCGGACTAAATGTCCGCAACAGATTTTTATATTTTTTTTGTTTTTTTTTATTTTATTTTCGATAGCTCTTCATTAGATTTAAAAACAGGTACCTATATAAGTTTTATTTCGCTATTTGGGAACCTAAGATATAACTCTCGCTTGCAATGTTTACAATATTAGTAAGGAGTAGCTTAAAGTCTCGCAAAGTCCCTCCGTGTGCACATGCGTGGCTCTGTAGAGGGTATCCGAAATCGTAATCCGCCGGCGGACCACTGAAGTAATGCAACACAGTTCCAGTGGTCCGGCAATACAGGCGGGGAGACGGCACAAGGTAAACCCTCCTTACTTTAGTGAGTGAGGACCCCATGCTACCCTGTTCATTGCCCCTGAACGACGGGGTGTACGGTTAGGTATATTTTTTCCCGCCTTAACATAAAAGAAAAAGTAGCTTAGAGCTCTTTCCCCCTGTGTATAATAGGTTCAACAACAAAATAACATTTATTGAAAAGGGTCCCAAAAATATCAATATCTCTGTACCTATGAGAGAATACACATCGCGTTATATGAACCATCTGCTTGATATATTGACTCTTAATCCGATTATTTTTATCGGGCGATACTCGAGTGAGAAGAACTTGATATTCCGATATTTTTATTTATATTTTCCTTTTATTGAACACTAGCTGTGCTCCGCGGTATCGCCCACCTTTTAATTTAATTTAAATTGAAAGGTTTATAAATAACTAGCATTTAAACGCGCTTTTTATTAACTTCGTTTATATGATTGTGTCTATGTATGTAAGTATACTGTAGCGGAATATTCGCAAGTGATTTTGACCCACTTTCAAATGTTAATTTAATTTGAAGCTGTGTACATTTATCAAGGAACGAATACTTTGAGTTTATCTGTTTTTAGGGTTCCGCAGCCAACATGGAACCCTTATAGTTACACCATGTCCGTCCATCCGCTGTTTGCAGCTTAGCTCAGAAACTTATTCCTTCCGGAATTACTCCTTATTGAAGTGTGATGTCTGTAAAAAAACTAGACGTCACGGGACGTCTACCAGATGTGAAAACATCGGTTATTTTGTAAAATGATCATAACTTGACAAAGTACTCCTTAAGACTAATCAAACGAGTATAAACTTGATGGGTTTGGGTCGTTTCATTACAGAGTTACTGTGGCCACTTTTCAGCTCCGTCATCAGATCAGCTCCATGTCATCATAATATTGCATTGTCACGTGATATACATTTCCGTGTAAAATTTCAGCTTAATCGGAAACCGGGAAGTGTGTCAAATTTAACTTGCAAGATTTGAACAGGACGTAAAATAAAAGCGTCGCCTCGCTAACAGCCGATTTTACCCTCCCTCCGCATTAGATGTTTCACATCAAAAATTGTATGTTCTACATTGCAACGCAACCGTAATATTTTGCTTGTGAGAGTACTAACCTGTTATCGGGCCCGAGCGGGTTGGTACCACCCTCCCCCATGTAACCGGTCATGAAGCCTCTGGGTGTGTGTTATATTACAGGGTGAAAAACAATCATACTGCCCACCCGATCGTAAGCGGTTACCGCCTATAGCTTATAGACGCTAGCAACATCAGAGGCATCAATCGCGGGTCGTCGTCTCCAAGTAAAGGTACAGGAGCTAGAGAGGAAGAATAACAGGGACAGGAAAGGAAGGATTATAAAGAGAGCACAAGAAGGAAGGAAGGGGTTTGGGCCTCGGGCACTCTCACTCACCATACGAAACACAACAGCAGGAGTGTTGTTTTACGCTAATCTTATGTGGTACTTCCCCGATCGTGCCGGTCCTTTCATGCTGGGATAAAGCTCTACTACCAGCTACGTTTCATTATATTTATATTTATTTTTAGCATTTGACATGCTTAGCACTATACATTAAACACAAAGTGAAAAATGTGAAATCGAAAAATTGTAAAATTAATGTCAAATGCTAAAAATATATATAAATACTTATAGGGTTTGCGTCATTATTAGGTAAAAATCTTAATTGTAAAATTAAATTTACCTGGTCGGTATAATGTATGAAAATACTTCCGACAGATGGCGCAGGCGTCACCCAAAGACGTTAAGAATGTATGTGTTATTGAAATTAGCAGTCAGGAGCAATTGTCATGATGGCTGAATTGGCAAAGCATCTGGACGGTATCCAGGAGATGCAGGTTCAAATCCTGCTCGTGACTTATTTTTGATTTCACATTTTTCACTTTGTGTTTAATGTACGTTTCATTATGTTTCATCTCATATCCGTAAAATTACATGGTGAGCAGAGTACTCGAAGTACTCTCTACTCCCACATAGTTGAGTTCATAAGCGAAGGATACGACTTGCCATCAGGTTAGTTGTGGCTCGTCTGTCACCATAAGCAATAAAAAGCATTCTTTTTAGAAAATATTTGCAATTTTGCTTACAAATTATCACTTGCCAATGACCAAGAGGAATTGTGATCAGGTAGTAAATCCTTATTAAGACTTTAATGTACACTTTCTAACTGGACTTTTGGGACATTAATGTATTGCGATGAATTTTCATAGTCTTCAGATAGAACATTACAATCCTGTGATTCAATATTTACTTATTCCGAATATATAATTGCAGGCAGCGCGAAGTACTGAGCGCTAAAAGCTTTACTTGTTGGAAATTTACGTAAATTTCGCTACCGAAGCTACGGGTACGGTACGGGTACATGACGTATGGTATATACTAGAAGCGTAAGCGGTATTACAACGTTAGAGAATT
Organism: Leucoma salicis; assembly: GCA_948253155.1. Classification (NCBI taxonomy): domain Eukaryota; kingdom Metazoa; phylum Arthropoda; class Insecta; order Lepidoptera; family Erebidae; genus Leucoma; species Leucoma salicis. Next base: position 435,142 of record OX411830.1, read on the forward strand.
ATAGAAATTACAAGAAAATAAAAAAGAAGATTGTTTGTAAAAGTAGCAAAATTCGATTTCTGCGTCCCATCCAATCCGGGGAAGTGCAATGGAGGGCTACGCTATCGCAGTCCCCTAATAGTATTCCCCAATCCACCTCACATTTGTTCTAGCTGTCTTCACGACGCACGCTACTTATCGGATGTATTAACATTGATTTTATTCCAATATAGTTCTTGGAGTGGTGGACTCTGAATAAATTAGGCGGTAGTAGTATTTATGTACGTTTATTAGAAAAAACTATAATTAACATTCTAAAATGTTGAAAGTAAAAGTAAAAAGTGAAAAAAGACGCCATGACAGGCATTCTTTATATAACAATAAAAACTTAAATAAAAAGCAATAGATGGCGCTGTCTAGTATGAAGATTATAATATTTACCACAGATTACAATAATAGTAAGTTTAATTTTCAATTAAAATTCATACTATTTGATGGCGTGATTTTTTAAATATTTTAATCTGTATTTTAGCACTTGAAATGCTCAGCTACTTTAAAGAACAAAATATTTGTAAAGGTGTTAAAAGAGGTTATAAAGAGGCCATAACATCATATAAAAAACTAGCTTCCTCAGCTCACTTTTCAATTTAAACGTATATAATGACTGGACTACAGGGCTAAAGTATTCTATATGCGTGTGTCTAGGTTATAAACCATATTCGTGCCAAATTATTTCACGTCAGCCGTTTTTGCATTCGTAACTCCAAAGATCCAAACAACTAAATCCTAACTATTGTAAAGCTGTAACAGAGCTGTGCCTCTACATTTAAGATATCTGAGAAAAAAACACTGCAATAGGCTATATAGGCGTGTCTAAACACAAAACATAATTTATTAGAGTTTTGATCTGTTTGTTCGTTCACACATTACGCAAAAACTACATAACAGATTTTAATACTTTTTTATTTGATAGCTCTTGATTAGACTCAACAACTGGTACACATTTTATCCCACTACTAAATCGGGAACCTGAGATATAACCTAACTAGCTTTTGGCTGCGGTGGATCTGTGGGTAAAGGCTAGTTAATCCCTATTCCCCTTGGTCACTTCATAACTTGAGAATGACTATACCTATTTTATTCATGTTTTTGTTAAATTTTTTAGTACTGTGTAGAAAAAATAAAAAATAGCACAGTAAATTGGAAAAGTTCAAAAAATTTACTACGATACTAACTTAGAACGTTTGACAGTTCGCAAGTATGTAATTAAATACCTATAGCTAAGACAGCACAACGTCTATCGCTTCAGCGAGTAAAAATATAACATTAGTACGATTGCGATTAAAACCACGGAGTACGAAAAAAAAACGCTCGCCGCTTGTCGCTGACACCACTCGTCCGTATTACATCGCTCCCGCTTTGATCCGTCACCTGCGACGTGTTTCATCAGCGCTAAATAAAATTATTGCTAACAACATGTACCACTTTATTTTGTGGCAGATTTTTGATGTTCATTACATTCCCATTAATGCCACGGTTGACAAAAATCTACATTAAATTTTTTTACGAATAAACGTGAAAGAATCGTAGTATGAAATAACTCCTGCATCGTGAGCACATTAGTGACACATATATTTTATTTACTACGCGAATGGAAAACAAGCATACGGCATACCTGATGATAAGCGGTTACTTACAATTGCCTAAAGACGCTAACAACACTATAAAGGCATTACTCGCTCTTCGCCAACTCCAAGGAATGGATGGTGGAGAGAAAGTATAATAAGGAGAGAAGAATAGATAAGAAGGGGGTTTGACTCTCCGACGTTCACACTCACCATACGTAACAACTGTAGGAGTACCTACCATTGTTTTATGCTGATATTATGTAAGAGGGTGGTACTTTCCCAATCGAGACGGTCCATGCATGCTGAGACAAGCCAGCCTTTATGACTAAATAAGCTACCCACGATTCGATCACAGGACCTCATGGTTTAAAGTTGTTAAGCCCGTTCTAAAAGACCCAAAATACTAACTAGTCTTTTTACATATTCAAACTTAAAATATCTTTATTTCATAGGCTTATTACATGTTTATAGCCCAATCGTCAAAGTTACTAATAACTAATACGATCGCTTGAGTCAAGTGCCACTATGAGATGTATCCCGTAGAACAGTAATCGGTTAAAATTCCAATAGATCAAAAAAAAAAATCTAAAATGTTTGTTTATTGCTAGTGGTATCCTGATGGTAAGTGGTATACGCCGCTCAAGGAACATCATCGCTATAGATATGAACAAAAACAGCATAGGGTATCCCTTTCACAGAAACATATCTGGTCGACTGTTTAGAAGCAATAAAATGACGGTATTTAACTATATTTGGTACCAAAACCTACCACCCCAGAGCCTCACACCAACAGCCTTGACTTGGAAGAAACTTTTGTCGCAATTTCATGTAGTCAAAGTCTTTGAGAATTAAGTTTCCATTTAAATGCAAATTGAGATATAAATATAAGGTCTGTGTGTCTATCAGACCGGCGGTCTGGGCTTCTGGGAGTCTTCATAATTGTAATGCTATTGAGTTAGTGGAACTTGTACTTGTATAACTCACTAGTTGCCCCCAATTTCGTCTGCTTGTACAAAAGGTAGACAACGTTTTTTATACAAATTTGAAAATCATCATCCACTGCCTAGCCTTATCCCAAACTTTTGTTGAGATCTGCTTTCAATCGTTCGGTATTAGCTGATCCACCAATATCTATACGGAGCGACTACCTATCTGACCTCCATGACCTAACTATGAGGATAACTGGCGACCTTAGAACAAACCCGAAGTCAGATTCTCTAAGAGAAAAATCTATTTGTTTTGTGGCAAAAAAATTAAGATTGCTTTTAACCGCTTTGACATTTAAAAAAGTTATTTTTATTCTGAAACGGCTTGAGAGTTGGATGCTGTTCGAATACAAAATATCGTTTTAAACGTGTTTCTAGAAAAGTCCGTGTTTCTTTTTCTAGATCTAGATTGAAATCTAGCGCTGCTTAGAATAACTTAGATGTTGGTCTGGATTTACTGTACATGATTTTATATTTCGTTTTCCTTTTAAATTTGTTGCGGTATTGAGTTTTCCAAGGTTACAATATTTTTCGTTAGCATTCTTGTCTGGAAAATGTCATATCTATAGTCAAAGGAAATGCTTATTCTAAATGTTACGTAACTTTGGTTTAATATTGCATATTGCGATTGTACTATTTTGACTCTCATAGTTGTATTATTGCAAACCTTTAGGATAAGCTGTGGTATACAAGCTCAGTCTCAAGATATTTTAACAAACACACAATCTTTCCGCCAATGCAGTTTGTTTGAAGTGTTCTATCTCTTGCACTAATATTGTGTGGTCCTCGTATTAGTATTTTAATACTAGATAGGTCTCTAACGACAATTTCACAAGTCAAGCAATTCATATATTAAGCATCTGATCCTTCTACTAACGACATCTTCAGTGTTATTTTATCATCCAAGTAGGTAAATACTCTTTGATTTGAAAAAATAAATTACGTGCGAAATAAACTTTGCCAATTTGATACCCAAAAATGTAGATATGAATGTAACATTAGCATAAAAATAACTGGTTGCTTAAAAAACAATAAGAAATAAATCCAATTAAATATTTAGATGCAAAAACATGTCAAAAAACTGTCACAATTCCCTAGCAGTAATACGGTGGCAAAATAAACCGTAGATCGAAAATCTGAGCACTATGGGGTTAATACGGTAAATTGCGGTCTGATTTCTTTGTGGGTACCCTTTCGATAAATATTCAGAGCAAACAATTCCGTGAGGTAGTTGGATTTCCCTGTTTATTGTAACTGATCCCAGGATACAGCCCTGAGGGACTCCAGCAGATTGCATTAAAATTAACATAATAAGGTTCTATAATTGAGGAAAGAATGATAAAGAGTTTCCACATTGTGTGTTTATTAAGTAGTTGTATTTGATAATAAATAGTTTCTACCGTGACTTCGTTCACGTGGATTTTCAAGATCATACATTAAAAGGCTGTTCAACCATTCATATTATTGGCTGTTCATACGCCTCTGTATTATTTATATTACTGAGAGAATATATCAGTGTTCGGTTGTTATAGAACATGCTGAATATAGGTAGTCTAAACAAAGACGCATCATTTATTATTTTTAACCAACCAGAAAGAAGCATCCCTGTTAGGTTGACTCCTCAATCTCAATTCTTCCAACGTATACGTATCTGAGAAATTCAGCTGCGGAGCATTTCTCGCCTCTTGTAAACCGTACTTGCTGAGTAATAGTAAACTATGCCATCAAAGATTGCAATGGTTATTTTGCCATTGCATGGTTTACCTAATAAAAAAATGGGTTACCTGATGGTAAAAGTCCAATTCATCATTGCTCTGTCTTGTATTCATAATTTAATTCTACATGTGTTAATAAATATGACTGAACGGCTATTTTCCGCTACAACCAAAACACACTGAGGTGCGTCAATGATGGTCACAGGCAGACGGTGGTACCGACTGTGTACCGTCTTATTACAAGCGACTTCTACCACTTGGTACTCAATCTTACCACGAGTAATGCAATGGTTGATAACTGTTTACTTCCCTTAGTCGCCTTATATGACACTCGCAGGATAGAGAGAGTGAGGCTTATATATTTTCCACAACATAAATGCTTAAAAAAATAACATAATAATATATGTATTTCAATCATTGATGTATAAAAAAGAGAAGATCCGCAAGTACGCACTAAAAGTGTCTATAAATGAGCGCAGATTACGCTTTCCTGCACTCATTTTTGTTTAGTGTTGTTGCTATATGCGAGTAGGCGCAACGCTCGCAACGTGTCAATATGCCTAATAATACTAAAATCTCTTTTTTAAAATTCATTGATGTCTCTCTTTCACGCACGCAGTTAAAAGTTGTTACTGTTTTATGAAATTAGTGCGATGTGAATGCGTACATACATTTAAATAAGAACAATAAATTAATATGATTATATACAACTTTTGCCACGATTTCTAAACATAATTGTGAATCCTTAATTTATAGATCAATGATAAAATATCAATTGATAGTGTACCATTCAGCCAATATATTATTGTGCTTCAGCCAATCTGTTGTACTGTAAAATTGAACAGGTTCACTATGCGTATCAAAATATAAAAATATCAATCGCATTTATCAAATCATTTTGCTTTAAAACGAATTGAATCTCGCTTAAAGTACTCAGCCCCAGCTCTTGAACATCTGACATTGACGAAGGGTACTCTTAAATCTAAAAAGTTGGATTGGTGAAAAGTTTTGAATCGAAACCCGATTACATAGGGATGTAATACTCAGATGTGTAAAAAGCTTGATCAATTCTGTGAACCACAAATTACGCCTTACCGACTCCCCGATGTGACGTTGAATTGAGGGGATCAGGATAAGAAATACTTTGTAATACTTTTAATATTTCGATACGAATATTTTATTTAGGCAACATCCCTTATAGCTATTTTACAGGTTAAATAAAAACCCTTAAAACTGAGATTACATATTTTGATATTTTTAATATATTTTGTCATATTTTTCGTTATATGAATATTTATTTATTTATTTACTTACTCTTCATCCCTTATGGCTATCTTAAAGGTTAAATGAAAAATCCAATGCAATAGCTGCGTCATTTTACATATTATAACTGAAAAAAATAACTACTTACTTACTTATTTATTTATTTATTAAGGTACATCAACAATATACATATATAATTTACACGGAATTTGTAGGCAACATATTTTTCTTATATGCATATCTGTTAAAGACAAACACAACATTCATTGTTAAGCTACACAAATGGTTTTACAATTAAAGATTAGTAGTTAAAAAAGAAGAAACATACAAACAAGGTAAGGAAAAATATTGTAAAAAAAACAAAATTACAACGAACCACTTAAATGTTTTAATCAATTTTGCTTAAAAGTATGCAAAGTATCGCGAAAGATATCGATTTCAGTCGAGTTACTACAAATGGCGTTGTACGCTGCAAAAGACCACGCCAAAGGGGAATTGCGACCAACATTAGTCCTATATAACGGAATGTGGAACGTTTTTGTGATTCGATGCCGTGGAATTTTACTAGGAACAGTAAACTTAATATTATCTAGTAGATAACTACAATCTATGCTACTGTGGATAATCTTGAATACTTACTTATCATCACGCCATTTCCCTTGCGGGGTAGGCAGAGAGAACAGAGTGCCAAGAGGATCTATTCTTGCATACATCTCTCGCTTCCTCAACATTCATAACTCTCTTCATACACGCTCGCCGGTTTCGGAGACTCCTGACTCCACCTTCTTTCAATACATGACCAATTTGGTCTAGGTAGGTAAGTCTCGGTCTCCCCCTGTACCTACATCCTTCCACTTTCGCATTGTATATCTTCTTAGCCAGTCGCTCGTCCGGCATTCTTTCCACATATCCAAACCATCGGAGCATTCCCTTTCGCATCTTTACACCAATACTCTCTTTCATACCTACTCGCTAACTTACGTCATTGTTACGAATGCGGTCAGTCAGCCTCACTCCACAGATTCTCCGCAGAGATCGCATTTCGACCGCATTGATTTTGCTCTCATGCTCCTTTTTACATACCCAACTCTCGCTTCCATATAATAACGTTGGGAAAAGCACTGCGTTGTGTATTGCGACACGTGCCTTCTGGCTGAGGTGGTGGCTGCCGAGAAGTTGTCCAAATGCTCCGTTCACTCTATTTCCCGCATTCACTCTTCTTTCTACATCAGTGGTGTACTTTCCATCCCGACTGAATCCACATCCAGGATATACAAAATTATCCACTTGTTCTAGCACACCATTTCCTATTGCTACTCTAACATCTGTTCTGGCTTCTTCTCTTTCAAAAACCATTACTTTGGTTTTGCTCACATTTACACGTAGGCCCCTTTTCTTACAATCTTCTGCCATTACGTCAACTAGGGTTTGCAGGTCAGTCGCAGACTGTGCTAATAGGACCGCATCGTCTGCATATAGCAGCGAGTTAACCACTGAGTTGCCCATCTGAACTCCCACATTCATTTCATTCAACCTTTGTAGACATTTATCCAGATATATGATAAACAGTCTGGCTGATAGAACGCAGCCCTGTTTAACGCCGATATTGACGCCAAACCAGGGTGACATTCCATCATCCAGCCACACACAAGCTCTGCAGTCCATGTAGTTGGACTGTACCGCTTGTAGCAGTCTACCGCTAATACCATACTCCGGCATAATGTCCCAAAGTTCCTTTCGTACAACAGTCTCAAATGCTTTCTCCAAATCCACAAAACTGCAGAAAACCCTCTGGCCTACATCCAGATGCTTCTCCACAATGTTGCACAGAGAAAACACTTAATCCATGCATTCTCGTCCACACCTGAAACCTCCTTGTGCCTCACACAAAAATTCATCAGACACCATCCTCATTCTCCTTTCAACAATCTTACCATACACTTTGGCTGCCAAACTGGTCAAGCTTATGGCTCTGTAGTTTGCACAGTCATAACGTGAACCATTGCTTTTAAACAAGGGCACGATGACTGCGCTTCTCCAGTCCTTAGGAACCATTCCTGAGCTCCAACATAAATTGAGAAGCATCAGGAAGGATTCCCAGACACATGAGCCTCCAAGCTTGATCATCTCAGCAGACACCATATCAATACCCGCGGCCTTACCATTTTTCAAATTTCTAATCGCCCATTCAACTTCATCCATAATAATGTCATCAGAGGATGCCGGTACCGAATGCTGATCTGTTAGATCACATGTGGCACCAGCATCACCCTGAACATCCGCATACATATCTCCAAAATATTCACTCCATCGGCTTAACACATCTTGTGTTTGCGTAAGAATGTCTCCACTTTTAGACCTTATTTTATTCATTCTGAAAGCTGACCAACCACTCCGAGATTTCTTCACCTCCCTCCTGAAAAGTTTAGTGTTGCTCTCGAAGTTTTTGGTCAGCCTTTCTTCTGCAATCATATTTGCTCTATCACGCTTCTCTTTCACTAAGGCTTTGGTGTCATTCTTACGTTACCGGTATATTTTTTTCTTCTGTTCTTTCATACTTGCACTCAGGTTCAAAGAAGATACATAGTCCAGCCACGCTTTCTTCTTTTGGTCTACGGAAGCTGTGACTTCCGTATCCCACCATGCATCACCTTTCACTTTCCTATGCTTCTTTGAGCATCCACATACTTCTTTCGCTGTATCTACCATACTATCTTTCAATATTCTACAGCATTCATCTATGTCAGATCCCGGCTGACTTGCCATTGTCAGCTGTTCACGGACACCCTCTACATACTTTGCTCTTACACTCTCTTCTTGCAACTTTTCAATCTTTATTCTTTCAAGCCCTCCGAAGTGGAAACGCTTACACGCACGTAAAAATAACTAAATTTAACTGTAACTACATTTACAAATTACAGCAAACATGTGTAATAAATTATTTGCGAATTCACAGTAACAAGTGCCAAAAATATCAACGTTTTCGAGTACTGTATTTAGTATTTTCAATGCGCGATTGATAGGACTTTTTGCTAGTAGATTAGTCCTAACCAACAACAACGGCGGACATACATACATACCAGCGTTCTCTTGGGGAGGCCTATGTCCAGCAGTAGACGTTGAAAGGCTGATGGATGGATGGATGGATGAACACCTACTTTTATTATTTCGTTTTTTTTATTCCTACGTGGATGGTACACAAGCATATGGCCCACCTGATGGTAATCGGTTACCGCAGTATAGACGCTAGCAAGCCGTATCACGCGCGTCGTCATCTCCAAGGAAAGGGATAATAAGTGGAGAACAAGGATAATAAGGAAAAGACTTGGGACCTATCGTTGTTTCACGATGATCATCTGTGAAAGGGTGACACTTCCCCGATCGTGCCGGCTTAGTCATGCTGGGATGAGCAAGTTTCTAACATTAGTAAAGCAGTACTGCGGTGGCAGACGAGCCACGGCCAATGTAATGTTAGCTAGTGAGCGCCAGTCATTGCAGGTTTCGAAATTTCCTGGCTGTGATATCATATACCTTATTTCTTTAATCTTGTAGAGGTAAGCAAGGCTGTAACGAACATTTCGTGTAAGCAGCTTTAGTTCTATTTAATACGATGCGAGCACATTACTGCGCGTAAATACATAAACGTCATAAGACTTAGTGGTTATAAGCTTATTTGGCAGAAAATGCCTTACATTCGATTCTATTTAAAGAAGAGCAAATCAGCTTTCTAGCTAGTAAATTTTTGACCTGAACTAAAAACTTACTTTTCTTAGTCACCTCGTATGAAAACCACGGGAGAGAATGGGGTGGTAACCCTTATATTCTTAATAGAACAAGAGTACTTAGTAATATTAGGTAAAAATCGAAATAAATGAATCACATTGCTAGTTTAAAGAACAAATTATTCCATTGTGTGCGTCGGTACAGATTGGTCGCTTACACGCTCGATTCTTACTTTGTTTACAGTAAAGTGTCATTGTGGGAAAACTATAATATACTCAGTGTATAGCGTAATTTATCATACGGAACTAGTACAGTGTAGTGTTGATTACAGAGTTTTTTACAAGATACATCACTGACTATTATATTACTACAATAAATAGCACTTTTGATCATAACACTGACAAGGTTCAATCACCTCCCCCTGGTGTGATGAGTATTGATGGATCCCTGATTGAAAAGGAGTCTCCACCACGGTATGTTACCTTTCGTTAGGGTATCACCAGTAGTAACAACGTGGATTTGCGTGCTGACTTCCTAGAAGAATTTTAATAGTTCATTCATCTATGATGGCCATGCTTAAAACCTGGTTCACCAAGCAAGATAACAAATTCTCCATACTCCTCACAGAATTTGAAAGTTTAAAAACTTCTATTAGTTTTATTAGCGACAAGTATGACGATTTGGAGAAAAAGTCGAAGGATATCGCTGTCAGAGTGTCTAACCTTGAAGATCAACTAAGCACCTCCCAGACAAATGTACGACGCGTTTCTGAGTTAGAGGCAAAGATTGAGGATATGGAACAAAAGGCCCGTAATCTTAACGTTGAAATAACGAATATGCCCGAGAAACGCGGTGAAAATCTTGTAACGATAATTGAGAATATAAGCAACACCATTAAGCAACCGTTGTCTTCGTCTGACATAATTTCAATTCACCGTGTTCCGCAAATGAACTCAAACTCCAGTAGGCCTAGAAATATAGTCGTTAAACTTACAAGTCACATTACTCGAGACAACTTCATTGCAGCCGCACGTCTAAAGAAAGGTCTTTCTACTGACCAATTAAACATACATGGCGCTCCGCAACATATTTATATCAACGAGCATCTAACACTGCAAAATAAGAAATTATTTCGACAAGCGCGGGAAATGGCTAAGAAAAATAGAAACCGTTTAGTTTGGGTTAAGCACGGAACTATATTGGTACGGGCTGATACTTCCGAGCCGGTTTTCGCTATACGATGCGAAAACGATCTCGTTAAGATCAAGCCGTTCAGATCAACGGAACACTGACTGCACCCTATTGTGCATCTATAATTACTTACCAAACCTGTTAGTATTTCTTTGTATTTATAATAATTACTCTAAAAAATAAGTGTTTGTATAGTAAACTTTCATTTGGTATGTTACTGGTATTCTCTGTATTTTGCATTACTCTTGGTGTTTAAAACCCAAGATACAAAAGTGAGTTGTTTCAATTATTTTATTAGTACCCACAATCTAATAATAAAATGTGCCACGAACATTAAATATTTACTAAATTTATATTATATTACTATATCATTGGAATATAATAATTTAATATGTTATATTCGTTACTATTGTTATTTATAGATTCAGCAAAATGCACGTAATTTACTTTCTTTGCATAGTAATATTACATACTGTGGTTTTATTACAAAATTTAAAAACTTATTGGCTATATTTTATTCCATTGTGTTATATATATTACAGTATGTACATTTTTAGTTTTTTTATTGTTATATCATTAAAATGTAACAACATAATATGTTATACCCGATACTATAGTTATTTAAACATTCATCAAAATGCACGTAAGTTACATAAAACCTTTCTTTGCTTAGTAAGATTACATACTGTGGTTTTGTTTGAAAATTTAAAAACTTATTGGCTATGTTGTATTCCATCGTATTTTTTAAATTACTGTAAGTATAGTTTTTCAAATAGCACAATTTGGACTCCATGGTTCGGACTTTATTATTATTTAACTACTTGTTGTCTGTTTATAATTTTTTACTAACTTTCTTACCTAATGGATAAACACAACCTCTCGTTTTCTTACCAAAACTGTCGAGGTCTGCGAAAAAAGTTGCATACGTTGTATATGAGTATTATGTCTTTCTCTTATGACGTGATCATATTAACCGAGACTTGGCTTACTTCTAACATATCCGATTGCGAATTTATAGATGACCATTACTTGGTGTTCAGATGTGATAGGGATCGCTGTGCTACGGGTAAAAGGGAAGGAGGCGGTGTGTTAGTAGCGGTTCGCCGCGAATTACATCCTACTCGGGTATTGATGCGCCCCTCTCCCCCTAATATGGAACATGTTGTTATACAATTGCCCGCGTCGCAGTCTAACCGGCACCACATTGTGAGTGCCGCATATATACCACCACGGTCTAAGGATGACTTATATACCTCGCATTTAGATGAGCTACAAGAACTGATAAATGATACCGCTACGGATGCGTTTTACTTGGTGGGTGACTATAATTTGGCCAGTATGGATTGGCTAGTGGAACAAAATGTTAGCCACGTTATTCCAAAACCCTTAAATACTACCTGTCGTTATTTGTGTAATTTTATGAGCTCCACAGGCACTTTGCAATACAACAGAGTTAAAAATAGTCTTGGTCCTATTCTTGACTTGTTCATATCGAATGTAAATTGTTTAACCGGTGAGTATGCTGCAGCTTTTGTACCAGCAGATATCTACCATCCACCTTTTTATACACTTTCCTCTCCAGAAGCTGATTTTGTACCTATGAACCGCCAGTCAGCTGCCAAACATAATTTCTATAAAGCCGATTATGTCTCAATTAATTATGAGCTCAGCCAATTAGACTGGAATACATTACTTTATAATCTTTCAGCTGAAGAAACTGTTAATCAATTTTATGATATTGTTTATGGATTAGTGAAGTTATATGTCCCACTCACGCGCCCTAAAAACACTCGTTTTCCTGTGTGGTTCACTCCGGCACTCATTCGCATTTTTAAGAATAAAGAAAGATCTTGGATTAAATGGAAAAGATATGGCAATTTAACAGATTATGAATGTTTCTCTATTTGCCGTAACAGTTTAAAATCTTTGTCTCAAATATGTTATCGAAATTACATAAACTCAATGGAGCATAGTATAACTTCAAATTCTAAACACTTCTGGGTTTATATTTCTAATCGAAAAGGTAATGGAAATATACCAGCTAATATGTATCTTGATAGCGTTAACTCTGACGTTCCTTCTGACATATGCAACATGTTTTCTGAATTTTTCGCGTCAGTTTATGAGCCTTCGTCTCTTGATCTTAAACAATGGCAGCCTCCTACTTCTTGTTCAGACCATTCGTCTTGCATTTGTGATATATATTTGACTCGTGACGTCATTATCAAAGCAATAATACGGATAAAGAGCCTGGCCTGGATTATTTACCACCAATTTTTATAAAAAATACAATAGAACCTATCTCAGAGCCCCTATATATCAAATTTAATAAATGTTGACGGGAAGGTGTCTTTCCCAACATTTGGGAGCGTGCTTATATTATACCCATATATAAAAGTGGTAATAAAAATAATATTCAGAACTACCGCCCTATTTCTAAATTGTCTATCTTATCAAAGCTTTTCGAGAGTCTGGTGTATGGCGAATTATACTCATATATACATCAACTTATCATAAAAGAACAGCACAGATTTGTTAAACGTCGCTCTACTTCAACTAATCTAATGTTTTTTACAAATTATTTATTTAAAAGAATGGATAGTCGTGTTCAAGTTGATGCTGTATACACAGACTTTCGCAAGGCTTTCGACAGGGTGGACCACAAAATACTGATGGATAAAATAGCTTACAACGGCATTAGAGGCAATCTACTTCGATGGTTTGCATCTTACATTTTTAATAGAACACAAAGGATTGTCATTAATGGGTTCAATTCTGATACGATTACTGTTCCTTCCGGAGTTCCACAAGGATCGATATTAGGACCTCTGCTCTTCATTATCTTCATCAATGACAAAAAATCCTGTTTAGTTAACTCATCTTTCTTAATGTATGCCGATGATATAAAAATTTATAGGTCATGCGAAAGTGTACAAGACTGTTTACGTCTTCAAAAGGACCTTAATAGACTCGCCTCTTACTGTACTACTAATAAGCTTCAACTGAGCATACCTAAATGTAATGTTATTACTTATACTAAGAATAAAAATGTTATTAAGTTTAATTATACTTTAGATGGTATTACTTTAAGTAAAGTTGATCATATTCGTGATTTAGGTATTCTGTTGGATTCGAAGTTGCATTTTGACCTAAATGTAGATAATATAATTAGTAAAGCCTACCGGATGTATGGTTTTGTCATTAGATCATCCAAAGATTTTAAGCGTCCATCCACTTTACTGCTATTATTTAAAACTATAATTCGTTCTCAACTTGAATTTGCGGCTCCAAATATAAACGTAAGATAGAAATGGTGCGATAAAAATTTCTACGTACTATGCATTAAGATATCAGCATAATAGGCTACCTTATTCGCAGTTACTAGACAGGTATAAAATTTTAAGCCTGGAGTCCAGACGCATGCTGCTCAAGGTCATGTTCCTGCATGGCATTTGTAATAATAAGTTCGATTGCACAGAATTATGTAATCAATTATGTTACACTATTCCTAGAACACAGTCTCGTATCGGCACTCGTACGGTATAGTTGGGTTAATAAGATACTAGATTAAAAATAACAATCATTACGATTCTTGGAATTCTTTTGTTCTAGCGGCGCGGCCGGCCGCTACCTGCGCCAGGTGTGCGGGTTTTCCGGGCTGTTTATTCAATAATAGTGATAGATATAAATTATAAACATGGAACAAATTGAAGATATTAATCATTCGGAGAAGAGTCAAGGAGAAGAATGTGAAGAGGAGACCAATTTAAGAAGGAAAATGAATCTGGAAATGGGGAGTTCTGACGAAGAATGGACTACCATAGGACATAACCGAAAGGGAAGAAAAGTGAGCAGACGAGAAGGTGTGGACGAAGATGAGGATAAAATAGAGGTTACCATATCATGCAAAGAAAAACTACCAGTCTTTTGCTTTAGCTAAACTCCTAAAACAATTTAACATAAATAATATCATACGAGTTAAATATTTAAATCCATATAAATTACGCATGCAATTTCAAGATGAACTGAATTTGAATAAGCTTTGTACGTGTGAAGAGCTGATTAAAAATGAGTGGAGATTTAGTAAAGACATGGAAGTTAGTTTCTCGTACGGAATCATTAGAAACGTGGAATTAGATTTAAATGAAGAGAATATATTAGACAGTATATCTTGTCCCAGTCACGTGGAACTCATATCTGTTAAGCGACTTAACCGCCGTGATAAAGAAGGATGGGTACCGATCAAAGTCGTTAAACTGTGTTTTAAAGGAAACGCTTTGCCAGCACATGTATTTGTCGATGCATTACGCATTAAAGTCGAACCATTTATTTTTCCAGTATCGCAATGCTCGTGTTGCTGGAAACTGGGATACACTATTAAAACCTGCCCATCAAATAAAATAGTTTTCCCTAAGTGTGGCGCGAACCATGCAAATTGTGAAACTATAAACATTAAATGTGTCAATTGTTTGGGAAATCATATGGCTTTAGTGAGATCATGCCCGTCATATAAAAAAGAAAAACGTCTTCGTGAAATTATGGCAGAATTCAATTGTACGTATAAGAAAGCGCTGACAGCATATGTTGAACCGTCAATACCCAGTAATTTGATAGCAAAATCTGGTCCTGGCCATTCGGCCACGGATACCCCATCACTGTGTATCTGATTCATCGTGGTTACAGTTGTTCCTTAGTTTTTATAATGGATAAAAATAGATCTGTTAAATTGAATATCTTACAATGGAATGCCCGTAGTCTTAAGCCAAGGCTGTTATCACTATCGCACCTCTTGTTGGAAAATAATATACATATCGCAACCATTTCAGAGACTTGGTTAGAACCTAATACTCAGCTTAAAATTAATGACTACAATGTATTTCGACGTGATAGATCTGACTCTTATGGGAGCGTAGCCATCATAACCCATAATTCTGTTAAAGCTCAGCTTCGTAACTGTCATATCCACAACTCAGGCATTGAAACAATACACGTCAAAATTTTCAACTATCCATTATTAGAAAATATAGTGGCTATATATTGTCCACCCACAGCTCGCACTAACTATGCTGACTGGAATGATTTGTTTTCAATTTTTAATAGAAAAACTATCATAGTTGGCGATTTTAATGCACATCACACAAATTGGTCGAACAAGACGGACTCCCGAGGAGTTAACATTTTAGATGCAATAATAGATAACAGTTTTGTTGTTCTCAATAATGGCAATACGACTCGAATAAAATTTGTTAACGGAGTTTGCAAACAATCTTCCCCTGATCTGTTATTGGCTACAACAGATATCGCTTTTAATTTTAACTGGCATGTATTAAATGAAACTTTAGGCAGCGATCATTTAGTTATTCAGCTTTTCTCTGAGTGTACTGCAAATAATTCTTTATATTTAAAAAGAAATTTCAAATGTGCTGATTGGTGTTCATATAAAGAATGTCTCCAAGAACTTTTTTCTGACTTAGTCCTCCCGGAAGACCCACAAAGAGATATTTATAGATTATATCAATTTAGCTGCAGAAGCGCATATACCTATGATAAAAACTCCACAAAATCCACAATCGAAATTCGTACCCAAACCTGTTAGCTAAATTTCGCCGAAACCCAACTCCTGATAATCATACCAATTTACAGGATAAAATAAGAGTTGCCCAAAAATTAATTCGTCAGGCAAAATATAATAACTGGATTAATTTCTGCTCGTCAATAAACAATGGTACCTCAGCATCAGAAATGTGGCATAAGATGAAGTGGATGAAGGGTTACAGATGTCCTAGATCCTACACAGACCGGGAGAGGGCTTATAAACTTCTTATAAGCCTCACTCCTGATTATGTTTCACCTAAGCAGCCATCATTTCCGCTTTCCTATTCATGTATTGAGACAAAAATCTCCATACAGAAGCTTGATAAATGTATTAAGTTAAAGGATACATCTCCTGGTTGCGATGATATATCGTACTCTATGATTAGGAATTTACCTAACAATGCAAAATTGGTTTTACTAAATTTGTTTAACCTTTTCTTTATTACAAGTTTTGTACCAGCTCAATGGCGCAATATCAACATCTTAGCTATCCCTAAGCCTGGACGAGACCCAAATACTATAACGTCGTTAAGACCTATTGCTTTAATGTCATGTCCCTGCAAAATCTTCCACCAAATTATCAATAAAAGATTCGAATGGTTTCTGGAAAAAAATAACGTATTTTCATCTAATGTGGTTGGGTTCAGAAAATCTAGGGGTTGTTTGGATAGTTTAAGTTCTTTAGTCTCTCGCATACAAACAGGATTCTCTGAGAGGTTACCTACATTTGGTTGCGTTGTGGACATCAGTAATGCCTATAATAACGTAGATATTAAAAGTTTACTTGTAATCTTACATGAATTGGGTGTGGGATCTAAGATATGCCAATACTTGTGGAACTTTTTAAGAGAAAGGAATCTCCGCATACAGACAGAACGGGGATACTTATCTAGAACTTCTGGTATAGGCTTGGGGCAGGGGGATCCTCTTTTACCTTTATTATTTAACATAGTTACTATTAATATCTGCAAAATAATTGAAAAGAAAGTTTTTATTTCTCAATATGCTGATGACTTTATAATATACCACAAATGTCAATCTATTTCTACATGCACTCAAATAATACAAAATTCTCTAGACATATTAAATGAGCTACTTTTAAATATGGGATTAGAAATATCTGTTAAAAAAAGTCAGGTTTGTATTTTTAAAACAAATTATTCTCGAGAAAAGGTTAACTTAACTATTAATGGAAAATTACTCCTATGTGTACCTTATGTCAAATATCAGTTAGATCAGAAGTTAAGATGGGCTAGAAATATTAATGAAGTTAGAGAAAAATCTCTAAAGTTTATAAACATATTTAAGGTGTTGACTGGCCCAGGATGGGGTATACATCCTTGTCATTTAAGGAGAATGTACATATCACTTGTCAGAAGTCGTATAGACTATGCCAGCTTTTTATACGACTCTAGTTATACGTGTCATCTTGCAAAATTAGATAAAGTTCAAAACCAGTATATGCGTATTATAGGGGGGTTTATAAAAAGTACTCCCATTCATGTGATGGAATCTGAGTTACTGTTACAACCATTAAACATCCGACGTACATATCTGGCTGGTAAATTCTGGCTTAAGTCCGTTTGAATACAATAACACAAAATCTCTCTAGAACTTGTCAAAATTCTTATTGGATACGTAGAAAGAAACCATTACTAGTAGTAATTCATGAGAACTTCAATCATCTCCAGATTCATGCGAGCAAACAGCTTGAAATTTTTAGTTTGGACACATGGATGAGCAATATTAACATTGACACTTTTTTAAACATTACAATTGATGACCTAGATAAACCTAAGCGCCTATATGTTTCTCGAAATTTAAAACTACTTTGCGAAAATTTTATCTCTACTAGATACTCAGATCATTATAAAATATATACAGATGGTTCCAGGGACAGTCAGGGGACGGGTGCGGCTGTGCTAGACATGCAAACAAAAGATTCTATCAAACTGTGCATTAATACCTCTCAAATTTCTATTTTGTACACGGAACGAATTGCCATTGCTGAGGCCTTGTCATATATTGAATCAGTTAATTCTCACGACAAATTTTGTTATCTTAACCGACTCCAAAAGTACCTTACAACATTTGGGCAAATGTATTTCTATGAGTAGGTGCATTCCTATAGCGTATGATATAATTAATAAAATATTAGATTTAAATAGTAATCACAAAACTGTTATACTTCAATGGATACCCTCCCATATAGGTATATCAGGGAACGAATCAGTGGACAAGTTAGTAAAGGAAGCATGCTCTGAGGGGATCAGTTTTCACTGTCGACCTTATCACTCCAATCTACTAGGTAATATAAAACAATATTGTGCTAGATTGTGGTCAGAATATTTTGACCAAAGATCTCTGACCAAGGGTATTTGGTACCGGACAATCCAACCATCTATGGGCTGCGTTCCTTGGTTTGAGCATATCAATATGGAAAGGTATGACATCGTTATAAGTTTAAGATTGCGTTCCGGACACATTCCGTTAAATAAATTTGCTCATATGATGAGAAAAGTCAATTCTCCAAATTGCACAGAATGTGGGGTAGTAGAGGACGTCTATCATATTTTGACGGAATGTGTGAGGAACGAGAGGCTCAGATTTCCATTATTACAGTTAGGAATTAATGTATGGGACGTGGGTTGGTGTAACAGTATTCTTTCGTTCCCTGACTCGCCCAAGGCCAGGTTGTTGTACAGCCTGACTAGGGTAGGAGTACGGAATCGTGTAGCCTCATAGGTGTAGGTATGTTATTTATACTGGTGATTTTTAGTTTAAGGGTATTATATGTATCTGCTATTGTTTCTACAGGGGTTACATGTTCAAATTTGAGCAGCCCCTTCAACAAAGGGAAAAAAAAAAACTATTCCTGGAACTGTAATACAGCGGGAGCTGCTTGCGCCACTGTTATTCCACACAGCTCGGTGCAGGACTAACGCTGGTGCTCGCGCACCTCTGCGTTCCATACTAGAAACCTACAACTCACACTTTATAAATCTCGATAGTTTTGCAATGTCAGAAACAAAATTTAAAAGTAAGGTCATTGAGACGCTTAGTACAAGTTAATTTAAAAATACATAAATGTGCCACATTCAATAATGAAGCCAACAACAGACGCACATTGAACATTATTTCTTCATTATCACTTCGAGGACATTTGTGTGGGTTATATGTTTAGTACTAAATATGTTTTTTGTCATTATGTTATATATAGCCTGTAACTGTTTTATGTCCCAAATAAATAAAAAAATAAAAAAAATATTTATGAAAATGTGGAGAAAGAGAATTTTGCTACGAGCGGGATTCGAACCTGTGTCCCTTCCAATCCGGGGAAGTGCTCTCGCTAAGTCATCGCAGTGACCGACGGCCATACGCAATCTCCATAATAATATCACATTTCTCTTTGCGACGCAGGTTCGAATCCCGCTCGCAGTAAAATACTCTTTTTCCACATTTTCACAAATAATTTGTGCTTTAAAAATATCTGAGCACGTTAATACCTTCTATATTAGTCTATAGAAATAATTCTTATGAAAGGCGCTGGTTTAAGTGTCGCGTCGAGCGTAAATAATCAGTATTTTTTTGTTTATTTAATAACAATTAAACCACATCGAATCAGACCGTGAAAAGTAATAGGACTCTATTCGTAGTAATACTCAAGTTAAAAAGAAAAAAAAACTCGATAAGTAAAGTATTTCGGTTATTATCGTGTTAACATACATTACCTACAACAAACGGACGTCCAAGACAGCACTTTTTTAAACAGTTTTTTAACTAGTTTATATAACAAAAATGGCATAAAAAATATTATGAGTGTTAAAAATAGTGATTTTTCTTGATATGTGTGTGTATATATTGTTTTACAAGTGCAATATATGATAAATAAAGACATTTGAAGTTTGAAAAATCAGTTGTTCTGTGTAAAACGGGAATAGTACCCACCTCAACACTTCGCTTATGAGGCGTGCTATACAGATCAAAACACATTACTAGTTATCATATACAAGTACAAATTATACAGAAATAATTTACATAACTGTCGTTGCAACGACGTCCGATATTATGTATGTATCAAATAAAATTTGGGTATCGTCAGTGAAAACGTTCATAAGACCCACAGTTATAGGCGTTTCTAAGCATATAAATCTTATGTGAGCACAAACGTGTAAATGGAGGTCAAGGAAGATGTTCCCCAAGTGACCCATGGGACTCATAAGCTCCAGATTTCACGAGTTAAGAGTCGCTTTGCCCACATTCGTATAAGTATCTACTGACGTAGATATATTGCTGAACCTTCTTACTCTTTACGTATAATCGAATTTCGGCATCAGGAACAGCTGCATACTGCCAAGATTGAGATTTAATCAACCAACTAAAGTATACTAACCACCGGATTGGCACGTGGCTATAAATTAATAATTAAGTACAATCAATTAATTTAACAATATACACAAACAACACATAGCATCACACCCACGACTCGCCAGCTATGTTTAAGTCCCACGTAATAGGGGGCGAGCTTATTGACGTCTACCGGGCACATTTCCAAACTATGGGCTGCTACTGCGAATTCGAACCCGAGACCTCATGAATTCAATTATTGCCCTATTAATAGGTAAAATATATGTATTACCTAATATCATACCCCAAAGCTCAGAAGTGGATGACAATGCATGAAAATGTGAAAAAAGAAGAAGAACATAACCCTTAAAATCAGATAAAAATAGACGTCGTGGGACGTCTACCAGATGTGAAACATCGAAATTATTTTGTAGGAATAATGAGTAGAAATAAAACGATCATAACTTTTTCAATGTGTGCTTGCATAAAATTATGACATGTGTAAAATAACGGCAATGGACATAAATCATCATCATCAGGCCCTGGACATCATCTAGGACCAAAGTACTCGTCAAGACGAAACAAACAATTCCAAACTCGATAAGGTTGAGTCATTTCATTACAGAGTTACTGTGGCCATCTTCCAGCGCCATCATCAGACCCTGTATACTATCTAGAGACAAAGTACTCGTCAAGACGAATCATACGAGCCCAAACTCGATGGGGTTATGTCGTTTTATATTGTGGTTGCTATGGCCACCTTCTAGCTCCATCATCGGATCCTGGATACTATCTAAAGACAAAGTACTCGTCAAGACGAATCAAACGAGTCCAAACTCGATAGTGTTGTGCCGTTTCATTATGAAGTTCCTGTATCCACCTTCCAGCTCCATCATCAGATCAGCTTCATGTCATCATAATATTGTATTATTACGCAATATACACATGCTTGTAAAATTTCAGCTCAATAGGAAATCGGGAAGTGTGTCTAATTTAACTTGCAAGTTATGAACGGAACAAGTAAAAAAGCGTCGCCACGCTAACAGCCGATTTTACCCTCCCTCCGCATTAGATGTTTCACATCAATAATAATAAAATAAAATAAAAATTTAATGTACCATGTTTTTATAACGGACTAAAAAGTATCAAATAATATTGAACATGGGGGACGATGAAAGGCTGGTGGATGGATGGATGGGGCACGTTATTAATGCATCAATTATCTGCTGCATGCGCCTCGTGTTTTTCGTTTCCAATCATACAAGTATTTTAATAATTTTATAATAATAATAAACTCTTTATTTCAAGTAGCCAAGACTCATATTTATGTTAGTAACAATAATACTTATACATGTATGTTAGTATCTTTTATATAAATTTAGGTAAGCGCAAATAGAACTTAATTTTAGAATTGCAACTTATAATTTTTACTTTTTAGTCCTTTACCTTTTTAGTCCTTTACAAAAACATGGTACATTATTTATTTTATTTTATTAAACTAGCATAACATTTAAGTATATAAGTAGTGTAGAAATTTTAAAATGTTAATTGTTATATATCTGAACAAATACTATGTGGGTAGAACTTACAATACTTTAAATCGTTATAATTGATGGGCCTCGTGGCTCGATGGTTCGATTCCCACTCTGTACAATTATTTGTTTGATGAACACAGATTTGTACTACGTCTTTAATTTTCTATATGTAGGTATGTATTTACATAAAACAAAGTAGTATATGTATTATATCCATAATCTGGTACCCATTACACAAGCGTTAAGCTTAATCGGGATAAAAAAAAAAAAAAAATATTGTGGCTTAATCAAGCTGTTGTAACAATTGATCGACCATTGGACGTCCAGCGTCGGAATAGTATAAAATCAAGTTGACGCAATAGACTCCGTAAAAAGTAGTTTTGTTTCATAATCTATTGAATTAATCTCCTACTTCTTGGGGGGACAGAGAATGCTTGCATTAAGTAGGTATCTTGTGATGACTAACTCCTCTCGCGCAGATGAACAAACAGTGCGTTCCACCACTCACAACGATCACACTCACTTCCACCCAACTATTTAGCTGGGTTATTGTCAGTTAGGAAAAATAACGACGCCATCGATAACGTTTTTAACGCAACCACGACGGCAATAGCTGCCATGTTCTTGTTATACTGCGATGATAGCTAACAACCGTACAGCTCATCTGATGGTAAGCGGTTACCATAGCCTATTGCTACAACGCTAGCAACACCAGAGGCATTATTCACGCGTCGGCAACTTTAAGAAAAGGGATAGGAGATGGATTATTCCTCATATTAAAAAAGAAAAGGATGTGGACCCATACGAAACATAACTGGACGAGTACCTAGGTCGAGAGGCTACCGTTGTTTCTCACTGATCTTCTGTGAGGGGGTGGTACTTCCCCGGCGAGATTCATGCTGGGACCAGGACGGCACCACCGGCAGAGATAATTTAAGCGATGTGAGCGTCATGTGGATCACGCCCCAGGCAAGCGAGTCACGTCCTAGCGTAAAGGTCAACTTTTATTACAAAGAAGAAGTTTCTAAGTTAATTTCATCAGTCAGTGGAATTAGAGAGTGAAATATTATTCAAGTTTCTAAAAACATTATATTGAATGAAGCGCCATCTTTATCTTTACATACTATACTAGTCACTCCCGCTGTTTGTAAGGTTAGATATTTTAAACTAAGCAACAGATTTTAATGCAGTTTTTAGAAATAGATAGTGATTCAAGAGGAAGGTTTATATGTAGTATACTATGCATATTATAGTAGAGAAAAGCCGAGAAATTCAAATATTTGTAATGTGATGTCGTAACAGACATTTTTTTGTGCGTTTACATTGCAAACGCTGGCTAAACCTTACGAGATAGATCAAATTAATGTACTACGGAATTGTATATCTTAAAAAGATCGATAAAAAAGTTACTTTAAGGTTCGTGAGTTTCTTTTGTTGATAATATTTTTTTAATAGTATTATTGTAGTACGAACTAAGATAATTTGAGTTGAGTTAAATTTGAAATGAGCTCAACTGTTTTTGCTAAAATAAAAATATCGTTAGGCACCCAATTTCCGCTGTTTATAAGCATTGACTTAAAGAACTTTGTGAGTGAATTATGAGAATGTGTTATACTCGTATTTATGTGTAGATATACTTGAATGTCTTTAATAATAATAACAGTTTGATATTATAAATTAGATTCCTTATTAACTGTTTTATAATGGCAACGGTTACTCCCCTAATAATACAGTACCGTTGAAGTCAATTCTACAATGTTTCTTTTTAATGCGACAGAACAGTGTACAAATACTAGTGTGTAGTGTTACCGTATCCAAATCTTACTTAGGCTCTTACTTATCATCACGCCATCTCCCTTGCGGGGTAGACAGAGAGAACAGAGTGCCAAAAGGCTCTATTCTTGCATACATCGCTAGCATCCTCAACATTTATAATTCTCTTCATACACGATCGCCGGTTTCGGAGACTCCTGACTCCAGCTTCGTTCAATACATGAGCGATTTTGTCCAAATCTTTACATTAATAATTATCACAGATTGGTATTTGCAATACAAAATAGCATCATAATGTGTACATTCACCATCACAGTACGGGGTGGATAAGGGGCAGATTCACAAGACATGATTTAACTGAACTGAAATTGATGGTTTGAAAACTTCACTCGATCAAACACAACAATATTTATTATGTTAAAATATACTTTGATTACCGTGATTTGTTGAAAACACGTCGCCGTGTGGAGCCGGCTTTAGAATTGTCCCACCCCTCTCCACCCATGGGAGTCGTATGAGCCGACTGAGGGAATACCGGGGGGAGTTGGCAGCAGCACTCCCTCGAGTATTAACAACATCCACTGCGATCGCCAACCCGCCTGCCAAGCGTGGCGATTACGGTACAATACCCCCAATTTGGGGAGGCCTATGTCCAGCAGTGGACGTCGAAAGGTTGATGGATAGATTGATGGATTGTTGAAAACAAGATGCAATTGTGACCACTCTCCGTAAAGTAAGTCCTGCACCCTGCTGCCATAGATTCGAGATGCAACTACATATTGTCATATTGATAATACCATATACTGTCCGCGTGGTAACAGACTAAGAATACAATACAAGCGTCACCACCCTTTCCTGCGGGTGTCGTACAATGCGACTAAGAGAAGTAAGCAATTATCAACCATTGCATTACTGGTGGTAGGGCTGAGTACCAAGTGAGAGTACTCACTTGCTATTGGGCGTGAACGGGTCGGTACCACCGTCTCCTGTGTGACCGGTCATGAAGCACGTCAGTGTGTTTTGGGTGTAACAGAAGATAGCCGTTTATTCTTTCATTTCATATCTGAGCAACGAAATAGTGCGCAGCGGCTTGACAGAATCTCTGTATAGTTGAGTCCATTAGCGACGGTTACCAATTATCATCAGGTGGGCCGTGGCCCATCTCTATTATTTGTAGTAGTACTAGTTCTTTTTTGTTATATCACAGGTTCCAGATATAGTAGCGAGGTAAAATGTATACTGGTTTTTCTGAGATAGTGGTGAAACGTAGTAAAACTAGTTCTTTTTCCTTAAAAGAAAAAATCTCAGTAGCCGCCCGGATTTTGGAAATCTGCCCGGTAGAAGATAATAGGCTCACCCCTTGTTACGTGAGACGGCGAACCGTGAGTGTGTAATAACCTTTGCCTACCCCTTCGGGGATACAGGCGTGATGCTATGTTTTAAGTAGTTAGATAACATAAAGATAAACTCGAAATTTGTAATAACGTTTAGATATATATTGTAATTATAAACTTTGATTGGAATTATATTAATTAAACCAAGAGAGAGACAATGTCGCACAAACTGTTTGCAAGAGGCTAAATTAAACATTCGCGATTGATACTATTGATTGCTATTGACAGTTTTAATTGGTATTGAATATTAAACTCAAACACAAATGATTTATTATGCTTAGTCACTCATGTATCGACAATTTCACAGAAATCACAACCCCTTCGTATATCCCTATAGTATATAGTAGGTGAGGGCGCCACACTATCCTGTTCGTTTCCCCAAACGACAGGGTATGCGAGTCAAAAAAAAAAAGAAAAAAAAGCCTGCTGAAATCATTTATATATCCTTGTTTTAATATAACAAATAACTATAAAGTCAACATTTTCATAATGCCTCAGTAACGTACTTACGTCACTAATAGTTTTATGATTCATTCTACATTCTACATGGAAGATTTCATAAAACTACATTATTTTTCTTATTTGTCTCTTATATACATACGATTATTACTCAGAAAATATGTACCAAACATCTTATCAACTAAAACTTCGTTGTGTAAAGTGTTACAAAGCTTTGCATTACAATCTTAGACGACAAATACAATAGACTGTACTCGCCACAGACTGAAGTTTAATAATTTTGTATTCTATGTGTATTTCTACTGAGTTACCTTTCAAAAATACTGGATGATATCCTGTAGGTGATCGTCCATATGAATCGAAGTATTGACCAAAACCACTACTGTCTATAGACTGATATAGCTATATATAGCTACTCAGTGTGATCCAGGCTTGGTATCTGTATCCAAATTGCACATTGCTGGTTTTTTGTATACTACCTGACGATAAGCGGTTACCGTAGCCCATAGACGCAAGTAACACCATCCAATCATCAATCCATCAGCCTTTTTAAGTCCACTGCTGGACATAGGCCTCCCCAAGAATGGGGGATAATGCCGTAATCGCCACGCTTGGCAGGCGGGTTGGCGATCGCAGTGGATGTTGTTAATACTCGAGGAAGTGCTGCTGCCCACTCCCACAGGACTCGTAAGAGCCGACTAAGGGAATCGGCTCTTACGACTCCCGTGGGTAGAGAGGAGTGGGACAAGTCTAAAGCCGGCCTCACACGGCTAGACACCAGAGGCAGGCAAACACTTAAGCATTTATTCTAGGTGTTACAGACAGCCCTCATAGCAGAGCTTGCATGGAGGCAGACGAAACAGAATGACAGAATACCGGGCACTATGCTTCGGGTCTCCGAGGTCGCTTCAAGAAGTCGTCGGCAACGTCAAGGGTCTGCTAGGCTTTCTGGTGATGCTGGGTTGGCAAGAGTAGTGCCATCAACCCGTCATGCAAAATAGGCGCGCTTAAGACGTCGATTTGCGGAAAAATATGCCCCCGTGTACAATACAATAAAATACACCAGAGGATACTAAAGAGAGGATAGGGAGGGGTTTTAAGCCTCCGGTGCTCTCACTAAGCATACGAGACACAATGGTAGGGGTACCTATTGTTGTTCACGCTGATGTTTTGTGAGAGGGTGGTACTAACCAGTTCGATCCGGCCCATTTATGCTGGGATAAGCAACCTCTACCACTAAAAAGTTCATAATGCGTACGCTGCAATGGTCAATCCGTTGCAAGGCGAATCATGGAGTGCGGAACAATGTGATGATTGTCGCGAGGATAGTGTCGGGCCGCTATATTCGCGGCAGCGCAAGGAGCATAGCGCGGCAGAGGCATAATGTGTATATCTGTCTGTGACATCATAGCTCTCAAATGGCTGTTTATATTTAGTTTTATTTATTTGAATAGTAAATTAATCAATAATGTTCTTTGATATGATTTAAGTCAGCTGTTTGAAGACTTTAAACCTTTTATTTACTAACTTACGGGAGTGGTATTCTCATCGATCGATCGATGGTATCAGTGACTAGACGTTTACTTATAAGGGAGGTCAGGGGGTCACGGGTTTTTAAATTTGCAACTACTTCGTAGCATTAATTTTTCTAATATTATTTTACTTTTACGTGCATGGAAACTAAAGTTTATTTACTAGCTGATACCCGCGACTTCGCCTGCGCTGCTTATTATATTAACAGAGACTCCCCCCCTCACCGCGGCATGAATAAAGCTCATTACCTATTGAACACGTAGTGATTATAAAAACCGTTGATTTTAAATCTTTGATAACTATATTAAACTAGCTCTGCCCATAGCTCCAATGCAGCCAACAGCTGCTTTTGCGTGATGCCCGAACAAACAAACAAACAGACAGACATTCTGAAAAAAATTGTTTGTGTTCAGACACGCCTAAATAGCCAATATACCTAATATAATAAATTATTGTTTCTCAAATATCTTAAACGTACAGACATAGCTCTGTTACAGCTTTATAATATAACTAGCCTTTGCCCGCCGCTTCGCCGCAGCCAAAAGCTAGATTTTAGGCTATATCTCTGGTTCCCGATATAGTGGCGGGATAAAATTTATACCAGTTGTTAAGTCTAATCAAGAGCTATCAAACAAAAAAAGTTGCATCAAAATCCGTTCAGTAGTTTTTGCATGATGCGCAAACAGACAAACAGACAAAAATTCTAAAAAAAATCGTTTGGTGTTTAGAGCTATATAGCCTAGCCTAGCCTATATAGCCTAAATCAGTATTTTTTTCTGAAATATTTTAAATGTACAGACATAGCTCTGTTACAGCTTTATAATAGTACTAGCCTTTGCCAGCGGCTTCGCCGCAGCCTCGGTTATATCTCAGGTTCCCAATATAGTAGCGGGATAAAATGTCTACCAGTTTTTAAGTCAAATCAAGGCCTTTCAAATGAAAAAAGTTCATCAAAATCCATCTAGTAGCTCTTTTAAATAAATTCTAAAAAATAATTTTCTAGTTTTTCGGTTATATCTCAGGTTCCCGATATAGTAGTGGGATAAAATGTATACCAGTTTTTAAATCTAATCAAAGCCTTTCAAATTAAAAAAATACATCAAAATCCGTTCAGTAGTTTTTGTGTGATGCGCGAACAAACAAACAGATAAACAGACAGACAAAAATTCTAAAAAAAATGTTTTGTGTTTAGACATGACTATATAGCCATATATTACAGACATTTTGTCTCAAATATCTTAAATGTACAAACACAACTCTGTTACATCTTTAGTATAGATATAGATAATAAAGATATATCTAGATTAAGTTAAAATTTAAATATACAGGCTTACCGAGTAAATATTGTATGTCGCTAGCGTATTAGATTAGTTCACGTGCGATGTCGCCTCGTGTCGCTTGGTGTTCCTACACATAAATAATACATTACGGAGACAGGTTAAGGTAAATCAGAACGCCATTGGACTCTTCAAAATGCAACTCAGGACACAAACTACAACGTTATAAAGTCCAAAATAACTACGGTATTTTTATGGTGTAACATCGTGCTGAGCTAAGCACCTTTTTTGATTCAAGCACTTTTGTTAGTTTTCTAGCCTTGCTTATCCCAGCATGAATGGGCTGGCTCGATCGGATAAGTACCACCCTCTACAGATATATCAGCGTGTAACAACGGTAGTTATTCCTACAGTTGTGTTTCGTATGGTGAGTGAGAGCACCGGAGGCCCTAACTTCGTCTCTAAACTCCCCTTATTTTCCTTCATATCCACCTCGCGATAGTGATGCCTCTGGTTAGGCTACAGGCAGATAGGGCACTCTTTTGTGTTTAAATAACATATGTTATATTCATACGTACGAATATATACGATCAAGTGTCAGACAGTGGCGTCTCCCTCGCGTGCATAATTAAATCAAATTCCATTTCTCCCTAGACACAGTAATAACATTAATTGCATTTTCATTAATTTCACATCACGAGTAATGTATGAGCTACAATTATAAATGGCAGCTTACTTCTAAAGAAATTAATGACGAGCTGGCAATAATGATTATGTTCATCTGATAACGGATTAAAAATACGTATTGGCATCACCCCATTTGTGCCGGCTATTTATGTAGTCCTAGTGATTTGGTACCAAGTAAAAGTTATCGCTATGGTTGTTATACCCGAACGGGTAAGTACCACCGAATATATTTTTGGTAACGGTCGAGAAGCATCTCAATTTGTTCCGATTGCTAAAGTAGAAAGCTGATATTACTCTCCTTTCAAGTGCATTGTTTGATCTTCACGGTGGGCAGTGGCATAACTAACCATCAGATGACCCGTGGCGCATCTGCGTAACGGTCTTACGCAAATATTCGGTGAGAAGGTGGTACTTTCCCCACTCGATGTGGTCTAGTCTTGCTGGAATCAGCAAGGTCCAATCCGTTCGGTTGTATATTAAGTGGGAGTACTCACTTATTATCTGGCCTGAGTGGGTCGGCACCACTGTTTCCATGTGGCCCTACAATGAAATGGTGAGTAGCGGTTTGGCAGCATTATTAACTGAGCCCTTGTGCGGCTTTTACCACTTACGATCAGATGGACCGTGGCTCGTTTGCTATCATTACATTAATAAAATAGATCACTATAATATTATTTAATTACACGGCACGCCTCCCTACCTGACCTCTGTTAACCGGTGGGGTAATTGACTACCTTAGAAAAAAATCGGAGTCAAATTCTGACAACAGGTATCGGCTTTGTAATGGCCTTACGTGCTCTACGAAACACGGGGGACGTCAGATGTTTAAATAAGTATTATATATCACGGACGGACGTGTGGTGATGGACTAAGAACACAAGTGTCACCACCCCATACTTGCTCGCGGGTGTTGTACAAAGCGACTAAAGGAAGTAAGCGATTAACACCCATTGCATTACTGGTGGTAGGGCTACCCAGCTAAGTGAGAGTACTCACTTGCTATCGGGCCCGAACGGGTCGGTACCACCGTCTTCTGTGTGACCGGTCGTGAAGCGCGTTGGTATGTTTTGGCTGTAGCAGAAGATAGCCGTTTATTCTTTCAATAATTTCTGAGAAATGAAATGGTGCGCAGCGGCTTCATAATTACTCTCGGTATAGTTGAGTCCATAGGCGACGGTTACCACTTACCATCAGGTGAGCCGTGGCTCGTCTATTATCATTAGCAATAAATAAATAAAAAACATGTAACAGTGGACACACAACATGTAAATATGTAAAAGATGGCCGCGTGGGGCCGGCTTTAGAATTGTAATGAGAGTCGTAAGAGCCGACTGCGGGAATACCGGGGAGAGTGGGCAGCAGCACTCCCTCGAGTATTAACAACATCCACTGCGATCGCCAACCCGCCTGTCAAACGTGGCGATTACGGCACTATACCCCCAATTTCGGGAGGCCTATGTCCAACAGTGGACGTCGAAAGGCTGATGGATGGATGGATGAATTCTTGTATCGCGGGGGACTTTACAAACATACAATTTCACGGACAAAAAAGTACGGGCAGGCTCAGAACAACCATTTGTGGATCATACAAAGAGTGGTCTTGTGTGGGAATCCAATTTCGGGAGGCCTATGTCCAGCAGTGGACGTCGAAAGGCTGATGGATGGATGGATGGATGGATGTAAAAGTTGCAATATTAATAAAAAATATCTAAATAACAAGAATGAAAAAAAAAATGGATTTTTTAATAATGATTGTGGTCGAATCTTCCCCAACAAACGATACCAAAGATAAATTCGCGGCTAGCAGGACGCTAAAATATATAGAAAAACCTCTTTTATATAAAACATAACATGAAAATAATATGAAGCTCAAGGTTCAATCAGGATTGTTCCACAAACAAGAGCAAATATGAAAGGAAGGAACAAAGAAATAAAAGATGTAACAGTCTGCCTACCCGCGGTGTTTTTTCAGTCGTGATGATAAAGTCTTTGTTGTTTTTCAGCCGTAAGTTTTAATCAGTGAGTGAACGAGAAAACAGGAAAATATAACTTTAATATAGAAACCTCCATTTTATGGGAAACTAGTAGCTTCAGAAAACTTGCCTTGAATATTGATATTTTTGCCGCCTAATGGTAAGCGGTTAATGTAACACCAGAGGCATCACCAGCGTATTGTCAACTCAAAAAAAAAAGGTAGAATGAGAAGGGATAGGAGGCAATGAGGAATTATTTGCCGTGTGGGGCTGGCTTTGGATTGTCCCACCCCTCTCCACCCATGGGAGTCGTAAGAGTCGACTAAGGGAACACGGGGGGAGTGGGCAGCAGCACTCCTTCGAGTATTAACAACATCCACTGCGATCGCCAACCCGCCTGCCAAGCGTGGCGATTACGGCTCTATCCCCCATTCGTGGGGAGGCCTATGCCCAGCAGTGGACGTTAAAAGGCTGATGGATGGATGGATGAATTCTTGTATCGCGGGGGACTTTACAAACATACAATTTCACGGACAAAAAAGTACGCGCAGACTCAGAACAACCATTTGTGGATCATACAAAGAGTGGTCCTGTGTGGGAATCGAACCCACTCCACACCATACCAGACCATACTCGGGCGAGAGGCCAGTATCAAAACCACTCTGGTAAATGTAATTGTATAGTTAAATTATAAAGTTCTAAGTTAAATTTAATTGCAATCAGAGACAATCGTCGCAACAAACAAAGACAAATTTATTTTTACACAATTCTAAAGAGAAAAGCTATTACACAATTTGTAATTGTCCTTTGTGTAGTTTATATTTTATTTGTCGCTTCGTTTTATTTGAGAAATGGTGAGATAGCAGTATGCTCTCGTATATTTCTTGGAGTTCATTTAAAGTTTTATCTATTTCTGTGTACTAAGTTCCACTCGTGAGTTCTCCTAAATGAACTTCATACGGTCCATAGAGTTGTTTAAGAAAAACAATTCTATATAACGCCATAATTCACCTTATATTGACGGGTCTCGTGGCGTAGTCGGTAGTGTAACCTACTTCCGTGTTCGAGGTCGTGGGTTCGATTCCCACTCAGGACAATTATTTGTGTGATTAACACAGATATTTGTACTGCGTCTGGGTGTTTTCTATCTATTATATGTATCTATTTACAAAAAAAGTAGTATATGTATTATATCCGTAATCTGGTACCCATAGCACAAGCGTTAAGCTTAGTTTGGGACCAGAGGACGTTGTGTGAAAAATGTCCGTGAATATTTATTTATTTATATCTAATTTCAAGCAAATCTGTTTAGTACTTATTTCTGTTTGCCAAATATAATGTTCACATTTTAGTGCCTATGGTGGCAGACGAGCCACGACCCATCTGTGATGGTAAATGGTAACCGTCGCTCATAGACTCAACAATACCGAGAGTATTGTCAAGCCGTTGCACACCATTTCATTTTACAGATATGAAATTAAAGAATTAACGGCTATCTCCTGTTACAACCAAAACACACCCATGTGCTGGCCGGTTACACAGGAGATGGTGGTACCAACCATTTGCAATTTCCAACCACCAACGTAGATTTGTTATATTAGTAGCATTTTAGAGGCAAATCAACAGTTTGTACTTATTGCACGCCTCATAAGCGAAGGGTTGAGGTGTGTTCTACTCCCGGTTGACACGGCACAGCTGATTTTTCAAACTTAAAATGTCTCTATTTATCATATATTGCACTTGTAAAATAATATCTACTCACACATATAAAGAACAAACACTATTTTTAACACTCATGATATTTTTGATGCCATTTTTGTTATTTAAACTGTTAAAAACCTGTTTGACAAAAATCTGTCTTGGACGTCCGCGAGTTGTAGGTAATGTATGTTAACACGATAACGACCAAAATACTTAATTAATCGAGTCTTTTTTTTTCGTTTACGATTTATATGACTAGGAATAGATCCCTATTACTTTTCCCGTTCTGATTTGATGTGGTTTAATTGTTATTAAATAAACAAAAAAATACTGAATATTTACGGCATTTACGCTCGACGTGACACTAAAACCAGCGCCTTTCATGAGAACTACCTACCTTTTTACGTACGCATAGCCACCGGTGGTTTTACTATCGTCAACAGACCAGAACGCCGTTCGCCCGCCGGTACATTGCTTTTTGTTAAAAGAAAGTTTTTACCTTTGCTTGACGAACTGATGATATTTGTCAAGTATAATAACTATTTTATCCATAACAAATAAGTAAAAACACTAAACACACGTAAATAAACACGAAAAAAACATATTCTACATTCCACAATTTTTTTTGCGTGGCCTTGGCGTCACGGTGTTTTCACTTAGAACAAAGTATAAAATTATAAGGCAACCAAGTTAGGAAGATAAATGGTTTCGAGATTTCTTGTTAAACTCATTGATTTTTTAATAAGTCGTATAATATTGTCCAAAGTTGCGATTTTCTATTGGTGATCATAGTCCGGAGCGTGCTCGTCGCGATCACTGTCAGCCTGTAATCCACAGGCAATCCGGCTCGAATGCGTACCGCAGTGCGAGTTAGGGGGTGCCCCAGAGGCGACGCGTACCGACCCACCCCCGTCGGTACGAACAACAGCAGATGCGGCGATGGGGGCCGCCACCCATCACGCCTTGCCCAGTTTGGCGAGTAGAGGGGAGCAGAGTGTCGAGTAGGTATGTGGAACGTAAGAGGTGGTGTGGAAGATAAGTTACACGAGCTGGTAACTGTCATGTCGGACAGACAGCTTGATGTGCTCTGTGTAACAGAGACCAAGCGAAAGGGTAGCGACGCCTGTGATCTTCCTGGTGGCGGGTTAGCTCTGTGGTCTGGTGTACCGCAGAGCGATCGGGCCAGCATGGGAGTAGGGGTGTTGCTGTCCGCTCGCTTGGCCTCAGGTGTGAAAGACTACGGATTGTTTGATCCCAGACTTCTATGGGTCCGAATAAAACTAAGTGTCACCAGGGTCTTCATGGTCGCAGCTTATGCTCCCGTAGCCTCTTCGGTGGCATTGGATCTAGAGAAGTTCTGGGATAATGTAAGGGAAGTTCTGGATTTGGCAGAAGCTGGTGAACGAGTGATCGTATGCGGAGACTTGAATGGATGGGTTGGGACCAAGCGTCCAGACTTCGAGGACGTGCTTGGTTCATTTGGTGATAAGGGAGTGAATGATGCAGATAGGCTCATTGCGGATGTATATATGGAGAGAAACTTTATTGTGTCAAATACATTTTTTCAACATAAGGACATCCATATGTATACATGGAGAAGGAATGAACAGAGAATATGATAGATTTAATTCTGGTAGACAGTCGCCTCTGAAGTAAAATTCTGGATACAAGAGCCTACAGGGGTCCCACTATCTCATTATTGCGAGATTTAGTGGTCTGTTCAGAAAGTGGAGACACTGGCGAGAGCGTGTCCAATTCGGAGGGCTTGAAAGAATAAAGATTGACAAGTTGCAAGAAGAGAGTGTAAGAGCAAAGTATGCAGAGGGTGTCCGTGAACGGCTGACAATGGCAAGTCAGCCAGGATTTGACATAGAAGAATGCTGGAGAATATTGAAAGATAGTATGGTAGATACAGCGAAAGAAGTATGTGGATGCTCAAAGAAGCATAGGAAAGTGAAAGGTGATGCATGGTGGGATACGGAAGTAGCAGCTTCCGTAGACCAAAAGAAGAAAGCGTGGCTGGACTATGTATCTTCTTTGAACCTGAGTGCAATTATGAAAGAACAGAAGAAAGAAATATACCGGCAACGGAAGAATGACACCAAAGCCTTAGTGAAAGAGAAGCGTGATAGAGCAAATATGATTGCAGAAGAAAGGCTGACAAAAAATTTGGAGAGCAACACCAATCTTTCCTGGAGGGAGGTGAAGAAATCTCGGAGTGGTTGGTCAGCTTTCAGAATGAATAAAATAAGGTCTAAAAGTGGAGACATTCTTACGCAAACACAAGATGTGCTAAGCCGATGGAGTGAATATTTTGGAGATATGTATGCGGATGTTCAGGGTGATGCCGGCGCCTAATGTGGTCTAACAGATCAGCATTCGATACCGGCATCCTCTGATGACATTAGTATGGATGAAGTTGAATGGGCGATTAGAAGTTTGAAAAATGATAAGGCAGCGGGTATTGATATGGTGTCTGCTGAGATGATCAAGCTTGGAGGCTTATGTGTCTGGGAATCCTTCCTGATGCTTCTCAATTTATGTTGGAGCTCAGGAATGGTACCCAAGGACTGGAGAAGCGCAGTCATCGTGCCCTTGTTTAAAAACAAGGGTTCACGTTATGACTGTGCAAACTACAGAGCCATAAGCTTGACCAGTTTGGCAGCCAAAGTGTATGGTAAGATTGTTGAAAGGAGAATGAGGATGGTGTCTGATGAATTTTTGTGTGAGGCACAAGGAGGTTTCAGGTGTGGACGAGGATGCATGGATCAAGTGTTTTCTCTGCGCAACATTGTGGAGAAGCATCTGGCTGTAGGCCAGAGGGTTTTCTGCAGTTTTGTGGATTTGGAGAAAGCATTTGACACGGTTGTACGAAAGGAACTTTGGGACATTTTGCCGGAATATGGTATTAACGGTAGACTGCTACAAGCGGTGCAGTCCAACTACATGGACTGCAGAGCTTGTGTGCGGCTGGATAATGGAATGCCACCCTAGTTTGATATCAATATCGGCGTTAAACAGGGCTGCGTTCTATCAGCCAGACTGTTTATCATATATCTGGATAAATGTCTACAAAGGTTGAATGAAATGAATGTGGGAGTTCAGATGGGCAACTCAGTGGTTAAGTCGTTGCTATATGCAGACGATGCGGTCCTATTAGGGCAGTCTACGACTGACCTGCAAATCCTAGTCGACCTAATGGAAGAAGATTGTAAGAAAAGGGGCCTACGTGTGAATGTGAGCAAAACCAAAGTAATGGTTTTTGAAAGAGAAGAAGCCAGAACAGATGTTAGAGTAGCAATAGGAAATGGTGTGCTAGAACAAGTGGATGAATTTGTATATCTTGGATGTGGATTCAGTCGGGATGGAAGGTACACCACTGATGTAGAAAGAAGAGTGAATGCGGGAAATAGAGTGAACGGAGTATTGGGACAACTTCTCGGAAGCCACCACCTCAGCCAGAAGGCACATGTCGCGATACACAACGCAGTGCTTGTCCCAACGTAATTATATGGAAGTGAGAGTTTAGTATGTAAAAAGGAACATGAGAGCAAAATCAATGCGGTCGAAATGTGATCTCTGCGGAGAATCTGTGGAGTAAGGCTGACTGACCGCATTCGTAACAATGACGTAAGAGAGCGAGTAGGTATGAAAGAGAGTATTGGTGTAAAGATGCGAAAGGGAATGCTCCGATGGTTCGGATATGTGGAAAGAATGCCGGACGAGCGACTGGCTAAGAAGATATACAATGCGAAAGTGGAAGGATGTAGGTACAGGGGGAGACCGAGACTTACCTACCTAGACTAAATTGGTCATGTATTGAAGGAAGGTGGAGTCAGGAGTCTCCGAAACCGGCGAGCGTGTATGAAGAGAGTTATGAATGTTGAGGAAGCGAGAGATGTATGCAAGAATAGAGCCTCTTGGCACTCTGTTCTTTCTACCTACCCTGCAAGGGAAATTGCGTGATGATAAGTTAGTTAGTTAGTTCGCTGTTTTAAAGTAAAAGAGATATTGACAAATGCAGCCCTAGATGTCGCAAGTGGCAATTTTAGATGTATTCAGTTGCTGTTGTATATATAGAACCACAATATTGCTTTTTTTTGTAAGGAAACTAGCGATGTCTTTTTGTTTTCTTAAACTTAAATTGTTGAAAACTAATTAGTAAAACCAATACATTATTAGTTACTCATCAAATAATCAATTTTATTGTGAAAAATGAAGATTATGAGGCGTGCAGTTTTGGATTTTCCAAAGTATTTATCTCTCGTTTCAAGCTGAGCCGTCCAAAATATTAACAGCTCTGGAGGGTTAGAATGTATCTCACTAAATCGTATCGACAAAGCATCGTGTCATTCTGATTGGTTGAGAGATCACCGTAATTGGCTGCCAATGGATTCTTACGACATCACGCGGCGGTTTCTCTACCAATCACAAGCAAGACGATACGATGTCGATACGATTTAGTGAGTTACATTGTATTGGCCCGTTTTTTTAGATTTTGTGCTTATTTATTTAAACGGGAAATTCGTATTGCCGACAATTCTTAAAGATTAAGTTTCTGAATGGATATTGAAAATGCATGAAGTGACATTAATCTCTGAAAGTGGAATTTCAGAGTTTTTAGGTTTTCTGCGAACTTAATAAACGAATTACCAAGCCATCTGTACCAAAAGTGAAAAGCTAGTAGCCTATCTGATAATGGTAGTTGGTAGGTAGATGGTGGTAGGTGGTAGTGGAAGTGGTAAGTGCCACTCGTGGACTCTACAAACGCTGACTGATAGTGATAACCGTAGAGTGATAAATCAAATTAGAGAATCTTAAAAATACCATTTAATCAAACCTCGGATCAGTTTTCTTTTTTTTAAGGCAGAAAAAAATGTACCCAATCGTACACCCCTTCGCTCGGGGCAACGAACAGGGTAGTGTAGGGCCCGCACCCACTAAATAGACTGGCCGTATACCGTCTCTCCGCCTGTATTGGCGGGCCACTGGAACTATGTTACATTACTTCAGTAGTGAACTGTTACATCCTGCGTTATATTAATATTTATATAAATATTCAGCGTATACCTGATCCGACCACACCCTTCTAGTTTGCCAGTCTATCTAGCCCATAGATAACTCTTATATCTATAGAGTAATTATCAGTACAAAGTCTGGGGAGCGGGTGATTAGAGCAATGCTATAGTGATATATTTATCTATACGTCACATGCATTTGACTGAGAAGCTGTATTTACTAACTAAAAAACGATATCTAATTAAATTAAAAGCAATTATACTGAACCTTTACAAGCCTTTTAGTAATGTCTTATCTTTTAAATATATTGCATGTATGATCAGCACTTTAGCCCGACGCCTCAAATCCTTGGTGATCAGCGTACTTCACATAGGGAATCTTGTATCCCCTAGTTTTGGGGTATCTAATTATTATAAGAGCCTTCCCAGACTACAAACATTGAATTCGTGGATAGTTTGGTCATCATTAACATATTTAGAAGACAAACAATCGTCAAATTCATGTAGAAATGTGCTGATGTCGGCCGATAGTATACCGATAATTAGTTTGGAGGTAATTTTATGTTGGTAGAAGCGTGGTTTGCAAAGACGGCACCATGACTTGAGATTTGTTTAGCCCAAAGACCATCACGCTGGCCCAGTGCGGTCGGGCAGACTTAATGACGTAATATATATCTAAAAGAACAAATAGACGTAGTTTAGCAGAAACGACCTAACCCACTAAGTCACTTTTGAGTTATACAGGTTTTAAGTTTGGATGATAATTTCTACGATAATGTTGTAGTTAGAACTTACTTACTTACTTATCATCACGCCATTTCCCTTGCGGCGTAGGCAGAGAGAACATTTTGAAAAAAAAATACATTTTGTAGTTAGAAAGAACATTTTGAAATATTATCACATGTGTACAAATATACTAATTATAACACATTTAACAGATCTATACGCGCATTAAACTTCTCAAAATACTATTATTTTAACTAACCTCGACGTTTCGGCTGAGTTGCACCAGCCGTGGTCACGAGTAGAAAAATATACTAATATTTATATGATTGATTCAAGTTGTTGTACAAAAGTTGACATATTTTTCGAGTTTAATCTGTGAAGGTGGAAACAGGAAAATTTACTGCAAGAAGGATATTATTTAAAAGATCATGGTAGCATATAGTAACAATTTTAATTGCAAAATTAAACTTACTTATTGGAATAGTGTATGTAAATGCATTCGACGGGAACATCAGGATAGGATAGGTCGCAAAGGCATCAAAAACAAATGTCAAGTGAAGATTTGGAATCGTCGTTGGGCGACTGCAATACCTTAGCGGCCAGAGCCCTTCCCCGTATTGGATGGGACGCATGTTCCAATCCTGCTTGCAGTAACGTTCCCTTTTCCCAATTTCACAAATACTTAATTTATTCTTTAAAGTATCTGAGCATGTCTAGTGCTAAAATACAAATCAAAATAATATACATCTATTAATTATTAATATTAAAAGGGCCAAGATAATTGTAGGTACTTACAATACCATTAGCACAGGTAATCAGAAATTGTTTTCATTAAGCACTTATCTAAGTGCTCTTCAATTTCCATATACCCCTATTAACTGACTTTCAATAACTAATCCAATTCGATTTGCCTCCGTATGCGTTCAAGTTTACTCCTTCAAACTCAATACATGTGGATTGCCAACAATAAAACGAAGTTGGAGTGGTTTCAGCAGCTTTGACTGGCTCGGTCGGACTCTTGGGGCTTTGTTAATACTTGTTATAAGAGGTTTTGGCTAAAACAATTTACTGCGAATCGATTAGACATATGGGGCCTGAAGACATATGGGGCCTGAAGACTTCACTGGGAAACGATAATCTTTCAAGGTTAAAAATAACCTTCAAAGTAGTTAGTAACAACGATAAAAATTAAAGAGAGTATTGGTGTAAATATGTGAAATGGAATACTCTTCGGACATAATACTGAATGAGCGATTGGTTAAGAAGATATACAATGCGAAAGTGGAAGGATGTAGGTACAGGGGAGACCAGGACTCACCTACCTAGACCAAATCGGTCATGTATTGAAGGAAGGTAGGGTCAGGACAGGAGTTGCTGAAACCGGCGAGTGTGTATGAAGAGAATTATGAATGTTGAGGAAGCTAGAGATGTATGCAAGAATTTGGCACTCTGTTCTCTCAGCCTACTCGGCAAGGGAGAAAGAGTGATGATAAGTATAACTTCAAAAAAATAGGTTGAGCTTATGCTTTATGTATGCCCGCGGCTCCGCCGCCACCAAAACCTAGTTTTTAGGTGTTATCTCAGCTTTCCGATATGGTAGCGAGATAAAATGTATACCAGTTTTTAAGTCTAATCAAGAGCTATCAAATAAAAAAAACCGTTAAGTAGTTTTTGCGTGATGTGTGAACAAACAAACAGATAAACATAAACAGACAAAAATTTTAAAAATCGCTTTGTATTTAGACCGCCTATATAGCCTAATAAAGTCATTTTTTTTTCATATATCTTAAATGTACAGACACAGCTCTGTTACAGCTTTATAATAGTATAGATAAATAGATAGATTTGTGATAAAAAGTTGCTTATGTTCTACATATGGCATGAAAGCGTAATTCAAAACGTAGCATCACGCCTGTATTCCCCGAAGGCGTAGGCAGAGGTGTATTACACACCCACGACTCGCCAGCTATGTTTAAGTCCCACGTAATAGGGGGCGAGTCTATTGACTTCTACCGGGCACATTTCCTTTTTATTTTCGTAATTCATCCGATATAAAATTATGTTCAGCATCAAATGAGTTGATTATACTCGTACATGTATTTTTTTCAGCTCCAATAGACATAGAGCCTTTGGCAAATTATCCCCTGAGCGTAATCTCTTTGTTCTCAGATAACATTTCTATAACGCGCCCTGAAAATCCTTTCTTTCCAAAACCTTTACAATGAAATGGGTGACATAAATAATATGCTGTCCTCAGCACTCCCCGGGATATATTCCCCCAGGACTCTCCATTTCTCATTGCACTGAGATTCCCCTCCCATCCGAGTCGTTATCGGAAATCTTTTTATCCCGAAATTTTCTACGACGAATTGTGTTCCCGTAAATGGGTGAGGGTGAATTATATAATTGGTAACCGATTGCCACTTGTCGACGTTATAGTATGTATAATTATGAGGAAATATTTAGGAGAGACGGCACACGGCAGGTTTATTTAGTTGGTGAGGGCCCCACACTACCCTGTTCGTTGTCCTGTACAAAGTAATCTACTGTAAGCATGATTTTAATAATTTCTTTTTCAGATGTGTATTTGTGTCGTTGTTGATGATCAATAGAATGTTTTTCGAACGACGGGTGTGCGGTTAGGTACATCTTTTCTCGACAAAAAATGGGGTGTTCTCTAAAAAAGTCTCTGCAATGTGAGGTAACATGTATGCTTGAGAGATATAGTTGACGGCTTGTAAACTCTGTCAAGTCGCCCTTGGGTGGGCATGGGATACCTTAAATTCCTTATTTCCTTTCCAGGACAGATACAGACCTATAGCCGGACAGTTAAGGCTTGTGAAAAAATATACTATATATTTGTTTTTTTTAGCACTGGTTAAGAACCACTTAGCAAAAGTCCCATATATGCTTAGGGGACTCCATAAACACATAGTTGATTAATTTATTTAATTATAGAGATCAAGAACAGGTTGCATTGGTACGATAAATCGGTGAGTGGGAGCGCCGGATGACCCTACTTTCCTCTAGTCTGCCTTTCCACCTCTTATTAGTCCGGATAGCTTGTATTTGTTATTGCTGACGTCTAATTCTCTACAATAGCTTAACAGAGTAGTACAGCAGGAGACCGAGACTCACGAATTATGAATGTTGAGGAAACGAGAGATGTATTCAAGAATAGAGCGTTTTGGCACTTTGTCCTCTCTGCCTACCCCGCAAGGGAGAAGACGTTATGATAAGTAAGTAATAGCTTAAATTCAGGTTTGCCGAATGCTTGTTTGTCACCTTCGTATTGTACATA
Source organism: Leucoma salicis (assembly GCA_948253155.1). Lineage (NCBI taxonomy): Eukaryota > Metazoa > Arthropoda > Insecta > Lepidoptera > Erebidae > Leucoma > Leucoma salicis. The sequence goes on from OX411830.1 coordinate 476,946, forward strand.
AGGGTCCTAAAAATCCTTTCCCAAACTTAATCAACGATATATGTACCAAATAAAAACCGGCGAGTACCAGCCATCAGTTCGCTTCATCCGCATTACTGATGTCACAGATAATGTCCCCCGATAGTGATTTACACACTTATATTGTCACAGACTAGAAATAACAGCAGGTCAAATAAAACAAAACACTATTTCAAAAACCGATAAATTTTGACTTAGTCAAGTTTTCTAAGAGTTTACTTTCCCAAAATCTTTAGTTTTAAATTTTAGAATTAGTATAGTGGGATAATTTTCCCAAATTTTCGTGACTGAGAAAGTACCTCATGAAGGCATTCATAATTGGTAGCCATGAATTGAAAAAGGAATCACGAGAAAATGATTATAAAAAAGATAGAAGAGGGCAGAAGGTGGAAAGGAAGGGTAAACGGGAGAGGATAAGGTGGTGGTTAGGGAAATGGAGCGATTTGTAAAGGTCACTCTTTTTTATGCAAGAATATAGAAGACATACAAAATTGTTTTACTGTATATTATTATACTGTGACTCACACACCAACGACAAATAACTACATGTACCGTTGATTACCTTCTCCCCCAGTGGGGAGTGTGGCTAATCACGAATTAGATGAACCTTACCGTTGGACCCTTCTATTGCCAATACATTTAATATATAGGGCACTTACACTGAACAGATTGGTAAGCCTGATTAAGTTGGGCTATTTTTAGTTTTCCTTTGTTAAGTGGTGAAAATCCTTCGAGAAAAACCTATTTTTTACAGCCTAAATTACCGGCCGGCCCTTAATTTAAATTTAAATGGAATTAAATATATTTATCTTAACTATTATAAAGCTGTAACAGAGCTGTGCCTGTACCATTTAAGATATTTGAGGAAAAAAATACTGTATTCGGCTATATAGGCGTGTCTAAACACAAAACGATTTTTTTTATATTTTTTGTCTGTTTGTTCGTTTGAGCATTACACAAAAACTACTAAACGGATTTTGATGCAACTTTTTAATTTAATGGTTTTTGATTAAAGTTTAAAGCTGGTATACATTTTATCCCGCTACTATATCGGGAACCTGAGATATAACCTAAAAACTAGCTTTTGATGCATCAGAGCCGCGAGCATAGGCTAGTTTTCTATATTTTAAGTATAAGATTTTAAACTATCGCGTTAGTAATGAATACTATGTATTTAAAATGTTATTACGGGACTTAACACGTATCAACTACCTTTTTATTCCCGACGTTTCGACTGAGTTTCCCCGTAATAAAAATAAAATATTCGCGGACATATTTCACACAACGTCCTCTGGTCCCAAACTAAGCTTAACGCTTGTGCTATGGGTACCAGATTACGGATATAATACATATACTACTTTTTTTTTTAAATACATACATATAATACATAGAAAACACCCAGACGCATTACAAATATCTGTGTTCATCACACAACTATTTGTCCTGAGTGGGAATCGAACCCACGACCTCGTGCACGGGAGTCGGTTGCACTACCGACTACGCCACGAGGCCCGTCAACACCGACCGGACCGTAATAACATTTTAAATACATATATTTTAAGTAATCCATACATTGCATATATTATACATACCAAAGTGAGTCTGTGTATTGGTTTGTTACGCTTTTACATCAGACTGTAACTGACTATGAAATTTTGCACACATGTAGTTTGGAGTGCAGAAAAAAAATATAGTTCTCGAATAGCTATTTTTGCATAGAGATAATCACTTCGGTGGTGCAGCGATAATGCGAGCCACGATGAGTGTTGATAACTGAGTTCAATCCCCGGCACGAGCAGTGTTATTGGGCTTTTAAAATTCTCAGTAACGGCCCAGAGTTTGGAAATTTGGCCCGTAGACGGCAATTGGCTCCCCCCTATTTGGTGGGACTTAAACGTAGTCAGCGAACCGTGGGTGTGGATGCTCAGGCTACCCCTTCTCCCGGAAGGTGTGAGACTATGTTTTTTTAGATAATTTGTGTGCCATAGTGATGTCCACGCGGACGGTGTCACGGGGAAAATCTAGTATTATAATAATATATACAGAGAGGTGGTCTTTAAAATGCCAACATATCCTGAAGAGTTGGCTTGCTGAAGTGGCAACGAGCAGACCACGTCGCTTGATAAACTGACAACCGTTGGGAAAGAACAGTTCTCGAGTGGCGACTATGTATCAGAGGACGCAACGGAGAAAGATGGAATTGAACAAACGCAAAGCGAGCCATTTGATGAAGGCGGCACAGAATCACTCATTGTGCTACTTTGGAGAGGCCATAACCCAGCAGAAGACGGAACGCTGGATATAGAGTGGTTAATTGCACTGCGTGGGTCGTAAAATGTGATGTAGAGATTGGGTATGCGATAGCTTAGCGGCTTAGAGTACTTTCCCGGAAAGGACGTAGGTTGAAATTCCGCTCGCACTAAATTTCTCTTATTCTACATTCACAAATAATAATGTAATTCCACTTACACCTACCAATAGCATGTACTTCACAAAGAGCATGCAGACACGTCTATATAATATATCCGTGAATAAAACATTTCGTCGAGTGACAAATGAGGCACAGCGGCTCTGACACCGCACCTGTCCGGAAAATCTCTCCGAGGAACACCTTTACATGAAAAATGGCCGTCGAACCATCCCTATTTCCTATTCTATCTTTTTGTTATATTTATCCATAGTTTAAAACTACCTTCAACTACACATGCCGATATAGAGTACTATGTGTTATCTGGTAGGGTTGTCACTTATCATTTTTATCACAATCAATTTCAGTTCCACTTTTGAGCCGTCTCCTTTTCGGAGATTTAATCCATATGCACTATTTTAGCTAATAAAAAATCATAAAATTTTACGAGTACAAATGACATCCAGACTTATCAACCATTCGTAGACTACCTATACAAAGAATTCTTCTGTGTGGGGATTGAACCCACTCAGCACGGTGTAATGGTTAGTATCTGAAACATTTCGCCATATGCGCAGTCCTTTGAATTATATGCCAGTTTTCTTCACAAATGTAAGCAACAAATAGTATTTCGTTCGGATAACATTTCAGATAACATTTCGGATAAGTGCTCCCTCCCTTTCTCTCTCTTAATCCTGGAGCAGCTGCCAGCAGTAAAGCTCTGTTTTTTGACTTTTACAAATAATTTGATCTTTAAAGTAGCTGAGTATGTCAAATGCTAAAATACAGATAAAAATACTGTTCGACTTCTATCAATTTCCTTTGAGTTGTCAACTCTTGGTGTTGCTAACATCTATCCATCCATCCATCAGCCTTTCAAAGTCCACTGCTAGACATAGGCTTCCCCAAGAGAACACCACAACGAGCGGTCCCGTTATGGTGGATAATGCTGTAATCGCCACACTTGGCAGGCGGGTTGGCGATCGCAGTGGATGTAGTTAATACTCGAGGGAGTGGGCAGCAGCCCACTCCCCTGGTACCCCTCAGTTGGCTCTTACGACTCCCGTGGGTAGAGAGGGGTGGGACAATTTTAAAGCCGGCCCCACACGGCAGCTAACGTCTATAGGCTACGATAAACATTAATTACCAGAACACAAAGTGCGAATGAATTAGGAAAACATATCCACATGCGGGGTTTGGACCCGCACCTTCCATATACAGTTTAGACCAAGAGCAATGTGTGTTAAGCACATTTTAATATTTTGGCAGATGCTCGCGCCGTTTGTCGGATGTACTTACATACTTTGTGTTTGACTTACATACATTGTTCCAAACATGACATGTGTCTAAGATGACACGGCTCTATAAACTGGTACTTATGTCATTATTTTTATATAAGTACTAACGGCCCATCCCGGCTTCGCACGGGTGGATACTTTATTATTTTTTAAATATTTTGATAAACTTAGAGTAAATGTATCTTTTTGCAGGACATATACATTATTGAAATTTTAGTAGGGATTCCAAATTTTTTCTAGTAATAAATATAGCCTATGGATTGATGCCTATGGATGGAGCATTCAAATGGTGAAAGAATTTTTGAAATCGATCCAGTAGCTTTTGGGTTTTGATCTTTAAGTACAAATTAAAATTTGTAAAAAAAACAAAAAAACATAGCATCACGCCTGTATTCCCCGAAGGAGTAGGCAGGGGTGTATTACACACCCACGACTCGCCAGCTATGTTTAAGTCCCACGTAATAGGGGGCGAGCCTATTGACGTCTACCGGGCACATTTCCAAACTCCGGGCTGCTACTGAGAATTTTTCTTTTTAGGAAAAAGCTCAATAACATTGCCCGACCCGGAGATCGAACCCGAGATCTCATGAATAGCAGTCGCATACACTACCGCTACACCACCGAGGCAGTTATTATAATTTGTGAATAAGGAAAAAGAGTATTTTAGTACAGGCGGTAATCGAAACTGCGTCCCTTCCTATCCGGGGAAGTGCTCTAATCCACAGAGCTACAGTACTATCTTTTAGACATACCCAATCTCCTTATCACATTTGTCTTAACGACCAACGTCCTCTATCGGAACGCATTTACATGCATTAATCCAATATAGTAAGTTTAATTTTGCAATTAAAATTCATATTATTAAAAGGCGTGATTTTTTTTAAACATTTTGATCTACTTTTAAAGTACAAATTATTATTTTTGAATGAGGAAAAAGAGAACTTTAGTACGAGCGGGAAACGAAATTAAACTTACTATATTGGATTAATGCATGTAAATGCGTTCCGATAGATGGCGTTGGTTAAAACAAATGTGATGAGGAGATTGGGTATGACCAAAAGGTGTTACGGTAGCTCAGTGGATTAGAGCACTTCCTCGGATTGAAAGGGACGCAGGTTCGATTCCCGCTCGTACTAAAGTTCTCTTTTTCCTCATTTACAAATAATAATTTGTACTTTAGAAATATATGTTAAGTTGAAAATAATAACAATGATCTTCAGACCGCTTTTGGTCACGGCGACTGTTATCTCTGACACTCTGTTCCCTCACTCTCTTCCTAGTCCTATGAGACGGCATTCTGACACGACTGGAGCAAAACCGCCGATAAATACACCATCAACTTCTTAATTCCGAGGTGCTATTGAGAATTTCTTTACAGAAATACCCAATGACCTTTTGTTAGCCAGGATTTGAACCCATGACCTCGTGATCCGCAATCACTTACTATTTGCTGGTGGAACGTGCCCTGCACCGACGATGTCGGTCGGAGTGGCTTGGGATGTTTCTGCTTCCGGATAGGATCGATTCCAAATCCTAAACGTGTATTACTTGCCAGTATAAATTTATCTTATATGTTTCTCAATCTCACGATAAGAAAACATGCTTTCTGCGCCATAGGATATTTAAAGACAACGTTTCTCTTAACCTTAAAACTTTTAAATAAACTAAATCTCAAAGCTGATAACCCTAAAGCTCGACAAATTGTAGCTTCTCATATTATTTCCTAGACTAGAGCTACGTGCAATATATCCTCAGAGTCGGTGTTATTTATGCGGGAATGTTCCGGTTACCATTTGTATAAAGGGTACGAAATAACAAAGTGCCCTCAAGGGTGTGCCGTGAGGAAGCGGTCATATACGTCATATCTTTTTAACTGCGTCGGTGGACTAGCATATACGACTACGGATCATAAGGTCTCGTATTCGAATCAATAACGTAATGGTAAAGTGAGGCCTTTGAAAACAGAAGTACTGGGTTTGATTCCCAATCCGGGGTCCGAAACTTCTATTATTAAAAATTACGTGCATTAAACACAAAGTGAAAAATGTGAAATCGAAAATAACAGTCAGGAGCAGGATATGAACCTGCATCTTCTGGATACCGTCCAGATGCTTTACTAATTCAGCCATCCTGACAATTGCTCCTGACTGCTAATTTCGATAACACATCATACTTAACGTCTTTGGGTGACGCCTGCGCCATCTGTCGGAAGTATTTTCATACATTATACCGACCAGGTAAACTTAATTTTACAATTAAGATTTTACCTAATAATGACGCAAACCCTTTTAAATATTTTAGATATTTTTATATATATTTTTAGCATTTGACATGCTTAGCACTATACATTAAACACAAAGTGAAAAATGTGAAATCGAAAATAACAGTCAGGAGCAGGATTACGTGCATGATTACTATACACTCTCGATTTATTTATTTATTTAACAAAATCCACAGCTCCCGATAACAATATGTCTATCTATATATTATAACAATATGTCTATCTATATCTGTAACAGAGCTGTGTCTGGATATTTAAGATATTTGAGAAAAAATGACTGAATTAGTCTATATAGGCGTATCTAGAAACATAAAACGATTTTTTTTATATTGTTTGTCTATCTGTTTGTTTGTTCGTGCATCACGCAAAAACTACTGAACGGATTTTGATGCAACTTTTTTTGTTTGATAGCTTAGTTTTTTTTCTTGATTAGACTTAACAACTAAAATGTATACCATTTTATCCCGCTACTATATCGGGAATCTGAGATATAGCCTAAAAACTAACTTTTGGCTGCAGCGAAGCCGCGGGCAAAGGCTAGTAAGTAATATTATTATTATTACTTATATAAGTAACTTAACTTAAGGCCAATAATGGATATGTATTGTATAGTTAGAGCTTATAAACTAGTCGAGTGAAAACACAAATTTAATTTAATTTTTAATTGTAATATAATTGATTATTATGTGGCGTGCCAGATAAAGTATGTGTGTATGTGTAGCTGCGTATATGTATGTGTAAGAATGGTAACTACCCGCTTGTATGTGTGAGTGAATCTATACTGTGACTTCTTGTATTATTTTTGAGATATCTCTTTTAAACGATACCTTGCCACTGTCGAATAAGTCAGTTGAGTGAAATTTGATGGTTTTTGAATTCTGCCAAATCCCTTTATTTAGCGTAGTGAAGACTAGCGTAAATCTAATTACTTTATAACTCGACTAACTATACACTAGTATTTGAAGATCGAATTCGAAGCTCGATAAGTGGTGTTTACCATATCTTGATGGAATGTGCACAAAACGAAAGCACTAGATCAAATAATGTACTACAGCAATTTGATAAAAATGTGGGTATCTGTAATACTATTCTGGCCTACCCACTATCCAGTGAAGCCAGGAATTTATATAAACTAGTGGTAAGATAATTCAATGTAATGTTATTTAATGTATAGTTGTTTCTCTATTGGGTGATGTCATCGTTAAGCGCGAAGCCCTTCAAATAAATAAAACAAAAAAACATGTTACCTTTTATTACTACACTAAATTTGATACAAAATTAAAAAAACAACGCTACTAAAACTACTTTTTCTTTATGTTAAATTAAAAAAGAACAGTATTTTTGTCTGTAAAGTCGGTTTACGGACGATAACTTTACGTGATAACGTCATATGAGATTTTAACTGCCTCGGTAGTGTAGCGGTAGTATATGCGACTGCTAATCATGAGGTCTCGGGTTCGATCCCGGGTCGGGCAATGTTATTGAGCTTTATCCTAAAAAGAAAAATTCTCAGTTCCAGCCCGGAGCTTGGTAATGTACTCAGCAGACATCAATAGGCTCGCCCCCTATTATGTGGGACTTAAATATAGCTGGCTAATCGTGGGTATGTAATACACCTCTGCCTACCCCTTCGGGGAATACAGGCGTGATGCTATGTTGTAACGTCATATTTTTTTGACGGACCTCGTGGCGTATTCGGTAGTGTAACCGACTTCCGTGCACGAGATCGTGCATGGGTTCGATTCCCACTCAGGACATATATTTGTGTGATGAACACAGATATTTGTACTACGTCTGGGTCCCATAGCACAAGCGTTAAGCTTAGTTTGGGACCAGAGGACGTTGTGTGAAAATGTCTGTGAATATTTATTAATTTATTATTTATGTATGTCGATAGATGTGTCACAAGCCGAACGCTTAGGCTGATCGTGCCTCTCTATCTCTTGTTCTGCGCTCTCGGTTACACGCTCGGCTCAGGCGGAACGTGACAACGAGTCACGCTTTTTCGTGAGTGTAGCCGGCGTTCATCGATTTATAAGACGTTATCACGTCAAAAAAGGTTTGATATTTGATACGCTTTTATTTATTTATAACATAACTGTATGAAAGATGACAGAAAACGTTTTACCATTATAACTTGCCTAACCAGATAGCGCATTTATGTGAAATCCATAGTATATTGTACGCCTAAATTTCGATAACGAAACTAGTTTATTATGTATTGTTTATATTTGTCGTGCGTACTATGTGTAATGGGATTCTGATAATAAATGCAAATTGCCTATTGATCGGATGTGAGCAATATCTAATTCCGTTGTATTGGTATAGTTATTTTATCAGGCGCTCGTAAATGTATGAACTTGAATGCTTTTATTTGTTTTAGTTTAAAATTAGGTATAATGACATATACGTAAGAGTAGATCCATCCATCCATCCATCAGCCTTTCGAAGTCCACTGTTGTACATAGGCCTCCCCAAGAGAACGCCACAACATGTGTTTCGCTCATATGGGGAATAGTGCCGTAATCGCCACGCTTGGCCGGCGGGTTGGCGATCGCAGTGGATGTTGTTAATACTCGAGGGAGTGCTGCTGCCCAGTCCCCCGGTATTCCCTCAGTCGGCTCTTACGACTCCCATGGGTGGAGAGGGGTGGGACAATTCTAAAGCCGGCAAAAAAGAGTAGATACCTAAAACAAATTATTATGTATTTAAATTATTCTTTTATTAAGGAATTTATATAATAATTGTATAAATAACGGACAAAAGCCTCTGGATATCAAAGGTGGTGTGTGATATATTTACAAAGCTGTATTTTATACAGGTTTTTATCAAATTGAACCAAGCTTGCTTCACAGCACAAAATTCTTTGTTACCTTCGAGGTATAATATAAAAAGCCAGCTTTTATAAAATGCCTTAATATTTCACAGCTAAGCTTTCGGAATCAGTGCCAACATATTCAGAATTAAACTTTGACAACTGGGCACGCATACAGACATTCAAAACTTTATCATACGTTCAAAACTTTCTTTGGACGCCTTCCAGGATTCACTTTGTATAGATAATATAGAAAAATTGTGCCTATCTGATTTATGTAGCGAACTTTTTGTATTTTTGTATTTATGTTTTTTTATACAGATCCTTTTATTCCCGTTAAAGAATAACCCAAAGAATCCTGTAAGCCCTAGTAATATTGTCGACGGCTTGTGTTGTTGCAAACTAATATTAACTATTTACTATCACTTAAAAATAATTATAGGTATTTTCTACAGCAACATCACCACATCTGTTAAAAGTAAACAGCAATTAGCTTACCTGAATTAGTTTATTTTATTGAAAACAATACCTTACGTTATATTAAGTACTATGTAGACATAAAGTCATTAAAATGCACTAAAGCAACAACTGAAGCATAGCGCCTGATTAAATTATAATAGCAATAACGCTTAATGTAATATTGGTCGAACGTGACAATTAGGTACTCCGTATTAGTGGATATTATAAAGTAGCTGTTGCAATATCACATATTTTACAATATTTATCGGTATACCGTTTATACACAATAATAACTTGATAACTTAAGGTATAATTAAAGTAAGTAATAAGTGAAGGTCTATTAATATAATAGAAGATTATATATTAGGTACCTATTCTTTCTATCTTTGGTTTGAATGGTGTTCAATTAGAAGTCTGTAAAGTTTGTTTTTACACATCGGTGATTATTAGATAGTAAGCTACTTTGCTAATCTGCAAAGTTTAAAGTCTTTATATTGCCGTTAATATCTCTTTGGAAATTGTTTTCAGTGTCATTGTGATCAAGGACAAAACGTTTTCTTTTTTACTGTACTGGCAGACCACTGAACTGTGTGACGGCGGCTTATCCTCCCGAGTGCCCTCTATTGAGTGACGCTTCCATACAAGGGAGCGTCGCACCGTCGCGAGGAACCTTGCGGGTTGCGTACGTTCTCCGGTTCTCAGCTAGGGCCAGTCAGGTGCAAGTACTCGCGCCTGCACTGCCTAGTCGCTAGCGGCAGGTTAGCGGAAGGATCTGCCTCCTTCCTACTGCGAGATGGCATCCTCGAAGAAGGTAGCGACTGCGGCACAATTGTCAATTGTGACAGCATAGGGTCGTTTATCTCTTTGCGACCATGTGCAGGTATCTGCCGAAGCAACCGTGCCCCGACAGCATCTGCACTATTCCGAAGGTAAGTACTAAGCTGTCACCCTGACCACTCCTCCAGCATCGGATGGAGTGCCCCCACTGACTGGTTAGACTTGACCTATTGAGTCGAGCTAAAGTAAATAGGGTATTTAAGCCCTTTTCAATAGACACGCCTCATGTTACATTCTAAGTCTATAAAGTCCTTTAAAAACACAAGACACATTTCCTAATGCGGAGTGTTGAAAAAAGTACTAATTTAGTGATTCTACATAAAGTAGCTACATTGGAGACAATAAATATTAGCTGTTGTAAATTCAAAGTAGCCAAATTGCGCCACATTTTCGCTAAACGAAACTGCGCTACAATAAAATGGCGAACCGATACAGCGCCTATCGCATTAATTATACGATGTATCCCGCAAAATATATCTTGCATGTAACATCTGCCACAGACCACTGATGCTCTGGTTATTTGGCACTGAATATTTTTGTGGTCACTCACCACCTTAAATGCTGTAGCGCAGGGATCTCCAAAATTTGAAGCCTAGGGCCATGATTTCTTCAGTATGTTCCAAGAGCCAAAAGACATTATACATAAATCTCATTGGGGTTTTTTTTGTTTTACTGTGATTAGTGGGATTTAATTGTTTCAATTATTTGTTAGTTACTTAATAATCTTAAGCTTAGATACCTATATAAGTTTTCTGCGTCATCATTTCTGTCGTTAAGTTTTACCTTTCAAGTAAATGAAACAGAGTAATTATCATTCTGTGTTTTCTTCTACAACTTATCACAGCACTAGTAACAATAATAAGAAATTGGCTGTCGCGAGCCAGATTGATGACACAGATGTAAAAGTAGTTTTAATCTGCAGGCTAAGTGTGGGCTTAGGGTTTAGCAAAGGCTATTACTGTAATAAAGCTGCATTACCATCTATATTATAGAGCTTTTTGATCTATATTTTAGCACTTGACATGCTCAGCTACTCTTAAAGTACAAATTATAATTTGTGAATAAGGAAAAACAGTATTTAAGTACAGGCGGGAATTGAAACTGCGTCCCTTCGCTTCCGGGGAAGTGCTCTAATCCACTGAGCTACAGTACTATCTTTGAGACATACCCAATCTCCTTATCATATTTATCTTAACGACCAACGCCCTCTCTCGGAACGCATCTACATGCATTAATCCAATATAGTAAGTTTAATTTTGCAATTAAAATTCATACTATTTGATGGCGTGATTTTTTTAAACATTTTTATCTATATTTTAGCACTTGACATGCTCAGCTACTCTTAAAGTACAAATTATAATTTGTGAATAAGGAAAAAGAGTATTTTAGTACAGGCGGGAATCGAACCTGCGTCCCTTCCTATCCGGGGAAGTGCTCTAATCCACTGAGCTACAGTACTATCTTTTAGACATACCCAATCTCCTTATCATACATATACCTATATATATTATAGAGCTGTGTCTGTACATTTAAGATATTGAGATAAAATTACTGTAAAGCTATTTAAGTAGGTATCTCTGAAGACCAAGCACAAAATAATTGAATTAAAATTGTTCTTGATTAGACTTAAAAACAGTATACATTTTATCCCGGCACTACATCTGAAACAAAAATAACAAGATTAGGCTAGTCTGTTATAAAAAAAAAATCTATTTGTACTAGGAAAAAAACTCTACCTATAGAATATTACTGTTCGAAAAATCGAGTCTCCAATTCAGAGACTCGATTTTTAAAGCTTACCGATAGCTAGCAGAAGTGCTACATACTTCAATCACAATAACCAGATGTACTTACTTACCTACTCTATGAACAGTCAATGATGCAGAACAGCCTTAGACGAAGGATATTATAGAGAAGCTATCAGCGTATGCAGTGTCGAGATAGCAATAGATAACCGGAATAATTTTAAAAGATAACTATGATTATAACTTTGTTGACTAAAAATGTACTACCTGCTTTAGCCGGATAAAAGAATGACAGGACAAAAGAAATTGCAGTTATGCTTATATTTTGCTTAAAATATATTAGAACATGTACCTAATATTAGCGTATATGACGTGATTAATAAAGGTTTTTTTTATGTCAATACAAAAACAAGCTTACATACTGATGATGGGGACGGTTGGCCACCTTATTGTTTGGACCCAGTTCATTGGTACAACTGACGCATACGCGAAAAGGATAAATATATTTATACCTGTGTCTCTCTCACTCTTGGTAAAACCGAGTATGTGCATCCCTTCCTTCATCCTTAATGTCAAAATAGTAGCGAGTCTATATTATTCTTCGTCTAAGAGAACAGCCGATCCTATTTAACTGAGTGCCACAATGTTGCAAGTTATACGAACTCATTATTGCAATAACTACATAATAGAGATGGTTTACGTGACGTAAGTATTAATACATAACTAGGTATCATGGACCTGTCATACATGTTACTTCCATGCTAGGTATAGATACTGCCTCGTAGGCGCAGCGGTAGTGTGAGCAACTGCTGATCATAAGGTCTCGGGTTCGATCCCCGGGTCGGGCAAAGATATTAAGCTTTTTCGTAAAAAGAAAAATTCTCAATAACAGCCCGGGGTTTGAAAATGTGCTCGGTAGACGGCGATAGGCTCGCCCCGTATTACGTGGGACTTAAACATAACTGGTGAATCGTGGGTGTGTAATACAACTCTGCCTACCCCTTCAGGGAATACAGGCGTGATACTATGTTTTAGATTATGGCTACAGGTTTTCTCTACCGCGGGAATTTTCATATAAAATTAATTTAATTAGAACTCTATCTAAGCTAACCTATATTTGGTCTCTGTGTTTTCTTTTTACTTTATTTTTGCTCGTAGAGTCACTTTTTTTCCCGATAGCAAGTGAGTACTCCCACTTGGGAGTACTCACTTGCTATCGGGTCCGTGTGGATTGTTACCACAATCTTTCGTACGTTCACCGGCCACTGAACCTGAATGATCGGCAAAGTACATTAGCAGTAGGTCTTGATTTTTAATTATATTACCTAATTATGTAATAGTTAGAAATTCGTATTACGGATGGAGAGTATTTAGTACGAATTGTTATTTAGTAGATGGCGTTGTACTTACATTTATTCTGAATAGCGGTGTTAAGAATTTTGCGTGCACAGTATGTCGTTGACGCAAACTCATTGGATTTTACCCGCGTGAGACGCGCCATACGTACCTACCCATAAAAGTTTCCTCTTTGAAGATGTAACTCACATACCAACAGTAGATACTTTAAGAGACCAATCAAATGGCATCATTGAACTGTAATGAATGGATGGGTGGACTTATTTTGATTGCTTTCCGCGAGACAACGCTACAATTGCCAAGTTTAGACTTACTTATATAACAAAATAGCAATTTTTAATGCTTTTGTTAACTGATTATCTGTTTGTTCCGGCTAAAATCTCCGAAACAGTTAGACCGAGTTTTATCCGTGTGGTGACGGACTAAGAATACAAGTGTCACCACCTCATTCTTTCCCACGGGTGTCGTATGAGGCGACTAAGGGAAGTACGCAATTATCATCCATTGCATGACTGGTGGTAGGGCTGGGTACCAAGTGAGAGTACTCACTTGTTATCGGGCCCGAGCGGGTTGGTACCACCATCTCCCGTGTAACCGGCGATGAAGCACATCGTTGCGTTTTGGCTGTAGCAGGAGATAGCCATTTATTCTTTTATTTCATATCGGTGAAATGAAATGGTGAGCAGCGGCTTTACAATACATAAATAAATAAATATTCACGGACATTTTTCACACAACGTCCTCTGGTCCCAAACTAAGCTTAACGCTTGTACTATGGGTACCAGATCACGGATATAATACATATACCTACTATTTTTTTTGTAACTACATACATATAATAGATAGAAAACGCCCAGAGGCAGTACAAACATCTGTGTTCATCACACATGTATGTATATGGTATAGTTGAATCCATAAGCGACAGTTACCATTTACCATCAGATGGGCCGTGGTTCTCTCTGCCTATACATGCAATAAAATAAAAAAAGATTGTTCGGGAATTTTCTGGTAAATTGCTGATGTTACAGGCTACTTTTATACTAGTTGTTCTAGGCTATTTTTATATTGAATAAATAGTTAGGATTCCGCACAAAAATGAAATAACTAAAAGTATTTTTTCTGTACAACCCAATACTGTCTCATAGTTGGGCTGATTTGCTCTCAAAATGAGAGTTATGTAGGCTATAATCCCTTGCTTGGGTATTAAACCTTTTTTAGTCTACTTGTGTAGCAAACAAGCATATGGCCCACCTGATGGTAAGCGGTTACCGTAACCTATAGACGCTAGCAACACCAGAGGCATCATGTGCGCGTTATCAACTCCACGGAAAGCGATAGAAGGCGGTGATGAAGCATAAGTAATAAGGAAAGGATTGGATGTGCTAGCGTCTATAGGCACGGTAACGGGTGTCTGCTTGTTTGCCACTCGCGTAGCATCCTGTTAGCAGATCCTGTTCTCTGTGTTCTGAAAATGATAAAGATAAGCGGCTAAAGCGCAATAGAGAAAGAAATAGAGCACAGCTTCTCGGAGAGTCTTCCGAAGACCGTGAAGAAAGGCTTTATATGTATCTAATATGGGTACGCCAAAAAAAAATGCTAAATGCAGTGCATTTAGCATTTTTTGACAATGACAAATGACAATGAGACAGAGAGGTTCCGTAGTAAACGAAAAAATATCATTAATGTAAACAATTTTTTAGATATTTGTTTATTTTTTTAAAACCGCTCGAACGATTTTGACAAAATTTAAATGGGACCATCTATATAATAGCACCTACCAAACAAAAAAAGAATCATTGAATAATCGCGTAACCAACATACAAAAAAAAACATTCAGTCGAATGGAGAACCTCCTCCTTTTGGAGGTCGGTTTGAAAAGTGGCAATCATTGTTATTCCCGTGGAGTCTTTCTGTAAGCTTAATAGATTGTTTCTACGTGGTTTAAGAAGTCTGGTAGGTATTGGACAAGCGTGGTGCACTACGCAAGTAAATCCCCTTCATTATGAGGGGGGTGCCCGCTAGTGGGACAATGTAAAGATACTTATCGAGGTAATTTGCGATGCGTGACTAACAAATACTACATTTTGTGCTATATAAGGAACTACAATAGCGCCTCTACTTCTCACGTATTATTTACTATGCGTCATATGCTATAGATGTCAGTTATGTTAGGTATGCGAAGCACTACGTTTTCTAATGCTAATGTAGGCGCTATGAGGCGCTCAGAGCCATTACTCATATATGCGATGAGTATGTGTCAGACTTCTCCCTTGTTTGCAAACGTATTTTTTTAACGGCCCCTATGTAAACCACTCTTGAAGCAACAATTATTACGGGACGCACACATTTCTGGTGTCTTATGTGTATCTCGGTACAAGAATAAGGTATGCGTTTCAAGGTAATTGAAGACTGCGTTTAAATATACATACCAGTTTTGTCGAGATGCTAGCAGGAATTTGTCCCTTCTTTTTTCATAAGCGGGAAAACATTGGTACCTAAACGCACATCTCGTCGTTCTACGGCAACGAACAGGGACCGTAAGAGTCAGTGTGGAGCCCTCACCCACTAAATAAACCCCCCGTGCGCCGTTTCTCCGCCAGTACTGACGGATTGGTACTAGAAAACATTTTTTTTTTTTAAAGAACACTTCATTAGGGAACAATCCTTGTCCACCGAAGGAATGTAACATAGTTCCAGTGGCCCGCCAATAAAGGTAGAGAGACTGCACACGGCGGGTTTCTTTAGTGGGTGCAGGCCCCACACTACCCTGGTCGTTGCCCCGACAAAATTTTCCTAACCGTGTGCGGTTAGGAAAATTTTTTCCCGCCTTAACAAAAAAAAAAAAAATTAACAATCCTTGTATCGCGGGGGACTTTAAATAACATATAATGTCACGGATACAAAGTACACCCAGACCCAGAACAACCATTTGTGGATCACATAAAAAGAATTGAACTCACAAGATTTGAGCATATCGGTATTTAGATCACTCCACCATCTGTTCTTCTTGCTTATGTTGGTAAACGACCCACCTGATGGTGGGTTCGACCGGTGACCACACTACCACAGTAGGTATGTCAGCAAAAGCTACTTTTGTGTTTCGTTAAGTGAGGGAGAGGTACTCCTCATCCCCTCCACCATTATTCCTCTTCGTCTTTACTATTGCCCCTCCCCTTTCCACTTTTGAGTTGACAACGCGTGATTCATGCCGCTGGTATTACTAGCAGGCAGTAACTGCTTACCACTTGGCAGGCCGTATGCTTGTCTGCCACTCTTCCTAATCCTAACTATTATAAAACTGTAACAAAGTCCATTTAAGATATTGGAGAGAAAATGACTGTATCAGGTTATATAGGCGTATCTGAACACAAAACATTTTTTTTTAGATTTTTTGTCTGTTTGTTTGTTCGCGCATCACGCAAAAACTACTTAACGGATTTTGATAAAACTTTTTTTATTTGATAGTTCTTGATCAGAATTAAAACTGGTATACATTTTATCCCGCTACTATATGGGGAATCTGAGATATAACCTAAAACTAGCTATTGGCTGCGGCGGAGCGATGCCGTGGTGGAGCAAAAATGTACAAATCCTAAACTACCCATAATTTGTTTGATGAATCTTGATGTAAATAAAGTGCAAGAGTACTTGCAAAACACGTGCCATTCAGTGCACGTGTTTTATGTCGTATAGTTTCAACAAACCTCAGGCTGGACTTGTCGTGTGCAAGAAAATGAATCACTCGTCTCACAACAACCAGAGGATGTGACAATTGAGTCGTGATAATTAACGTATTATTTGTTCTATGATACATCTTTTTACTGATAAATTAAACAAACTTCTGGTTCTTTTTTCACAAACAACTACTGCCCAATTGATAGGTTCTTGGCCTGAGAGGTACACAGTCCGTTTTCATCCATGTTGGTAGATATAACAAACAATTGAGTAAACGTACAAATCCAAGACGGACTGTAACCGCAAACTGCAAGCGACACTACTGGTTTCTATGAATATCTATAAAAGTGTTTATTTTTATTGATGATAAATGGTACCTGATGGTAAATAACCGTCACTCATTGACTCAACTATACCGGAAGTATTGTCAAGTTATCGTGAGCAGCGGCAACTCCCTCGAGTATTATTAGAACATCCACTGCAGTCGCCAACCCACCTGCCAAGCGTGGCGATTACGGCACTATCCCTCATAATGAGCATGCAACATAAAATGGGACCGATGATCTGGTCAAAGCCGCGGGGGGCGTTGGATGCGGTCGGCGCAGGACCACTTGTTGTGGCGTTCTCATGGGGAGGCTTATGTCCAGCAGTGGACGTTAAAAGGGTGATGGATGGATGGATGATATGAAATGAAAAAATAAACGGCAACCAAAACACACCGTTGTGCTTCATGGCCGATCACACGGGAGATGGTGGTACCAACCCCTAGAGCTCGTTGGCAAGTGAGCACTCGCACTTGGTATTCAGCCCAACCACCTGTAAGAGAATGATTCCGAACAGCGCGACACTGCAGCGTGATTTTACTATTCCTTTGTGGTTTAAACATAGAACTTTAAAAAAAATTGGTACTTTAATTTATTTGGTACCTAAATTACAGGGATTTTTTCTTTCCGGTGACAACACTTTCACGCACACATCTTTAAAAAAGTGGCTTCATATTTTACTTGGAATGTGGTTGGTACCTTTATTCTTTGTTAGTCCGAGTTCAGGCTATATTAGGGTCGTAAAGTAAGTAACTAATGATATTTACCATTTCTTTTGAATTTCATTCGGTGAGTGAGACGGCAAATATTGTGAATAATTTGACCCTAGTGTTAGCGCTAGCTAGCGTCTATAGGCTACGGTAATCTTTTAGTTTACCTACCACCAGGCATGGTTTAAGTGTTTATCGTTAAAATATAATTCTACAAAGAAAACACTATACCTATTGTAACTATAGTAGGTATATCTACATAAATACAGTTACTATAAGTTGTTTTTGCGTTACATAAAATAGGGGGTACAATGAACTGACGTCACTAGGGAGGGGCGGTACTTGCGGTTCGTTGAAGGTTACTTAGTTACATTATAGAATATATTAATATTTGGTTATAATGGATTTGAATATCAAGGGAACTAAATATTGATCTGTTGTGATAGATGGCGCTAGCAGTTACTTTGGAAGGGAATTCGATGGTACTATTTAGAAAAAATTTATATTTGTGCAGATCAAAAATGATTATCTCCAAGTTGAAATGCAAAATTGAGGTACATATCTCAAATCTATAACTCATACCTTCATAGCATAAAGCTGAAGAGTTTGTTTACGCAAAAGGCGCAGACATTGAAATCCCTTTTTTTATTTCATTTAGTGGCAGACGAGCCACGGCCTCTGATGATAATATGGTAACCGTTACTCATGGACTCAACTATACCATGAGTATTGTCAAGCCGCTGCTCACTATTTCATTTCACCGATATGAAATGAAAGAGTAAACCGCTATCTCCTGCTACAGCCAAAACGCAACGATGTGCTTAATGGCCGGTCACACGGGAGATGGTGGTACCAATCCGCTCAGGCCCAATACCAAGTGAGTACTCCCACTTGTTACCCAGCCCTACCACCAGTCATGCAATGGATGATAATTGCTAACTTCCCTTAGTCGCCTCATGCGACACCCATGGGGAAAAAATGGGGCGGAGACACTTGTATTCTTAGTCCGTCACCACACGGACAATACCACGGATAATCCTTTGACTATATTTATGCAAATCGCTTGACCATCACTATCTATGAGCCCTTTATGGTCAACTCCTTGCTGAGTAAACTCCACAACGAGGCCTGTGTCGCCTGCATACAGCGGCTGCCTGCAGCTTGGGCCAAGTCGGCACTCCGCCTCGTGGAAGGCTTTCCTGCGTGCTCAAGAATGTATTTTGCCTAACGTTTTATCGCTTCGTTGAGCGATGTGACCCATCCATTGCCACTTGAGCGTGCTGGCCCGGTGGGATATGTTGATCACTCTTTTTCTCCTACGAATTTTTGTATTACAAATTCAAAGACGTGAAAATATTCCGAGCATAGCCTTCTTTATAGCACGCAGGCGTAGCTCGTAGTGGTAGCAATCCTTCGTTTTTCCGAACGACGTACGGGTAGTAGGCATTGTCAACACACATCTAAGCATTTTCCAATAAATTTAAACTATAATCTAGTAAAAACTAGACTTTTCCAGCGGCTCTAACGCAGCCAAAAGCTAGTTTTCAGGTTTCGATATAGTAGTGGGATAAAATATATACCAGTTTTTAAGTGTAATCAGAGCTACCAAACAAAAAAAAATGGTATAAATCCGTTCAGTAGTTTTTGTGAGACACTCGAGCAAACATATAGTCAAACAGAAAAAAAAATCTAAAAAAAATGTTTTGTGTTCATAGGTTCAGACACGCGCATATAGTATTTTTAACTTCCCGCTAAGAAATTTCAAATATTCAAAAGTTGGGAAGTTATAGGTTTTACCCCGTTTTTTTCTCAGATAATACAGTAATTATTTTCCCAGATATCTTAAATGTACAGACACAGCTCTGTTACAGCCTTTTAATAATATAGAAGTTCACCATACACTGAAATGCCAGCAGATAACTCTCCTGTCGCCTTGGCCTCGATATGTAAGCTCTGGAAACTTGTTCTGATTTAACAACCTTGAATATACATCGATTATTTAGATGTTTGTATTGTTATAGATGGTATTGTGCCAAGAAGTGCACATTGTACTTGTATAGGTACAAGAACTGTGTAACCTTACATACCTACTTATAAAATCGCTTATTGTGTGTGTTAACTCACTTATTACTGACTATCCAAAACTACTAATTCTAAAAGTTGTATAATTTGTAACGTAAATAGGTATATAAATTTTATTTAAGTATAATGAGTTTCAGTAAGTGTTAGAAAGGATTATTGAAAAATTATCTTTCTTTAGGTACTTATATGGGATGAACTTTGTAGGCGGTGAAAATATAAAAAAATTAATTTGAGTATAATTTACTCTATTGATATGGGAGTAGACATAAGTTTTAACAGATAGGCACTTTAAAAAAGTAATTGTAGATACTCACGAATAATAGGTACTTTACTAGCTCGAGAAAAATCCTACTTCTTAATGTAATATGAAATATGCTATAATAGGTACATGAGACTTCAATATAATGGATGTCTTTTTACGTCAAACTGCCTTAGTGGTGCAATAGTAGTGTGTGCAACTGCTGATCATGAGGTCTCGGGTTTGATGCCCGGGTGGGGCAGTGTTGAACTTTTTCTTAAAAAGAAAAATTCTCAGTAGCAGTCCGGAGTTTGGAAATGTGGCCGGTAGACGGCAATAGGCTCGCCCGTTCGGACGAGCTATTGCCGCTCGTTGGGACCAACATAGCTGGCGAACCATGGGTGTGTAATACACGTCTACCTAGCCCTTCGGGGAACACAGGCGTGATGCTATGTTTGTTGTACTTACTAATTGCAATATAATTTTAAAGTATTCTTAAAAGCTTATAACCAATTTAAATAATCGTTTTGGCGAACTGTGATTCATATAATTAATTTATAGTTATTCTTATGAAAGTAGAATATTTACTACGTTACTCATAGCACAAGGAAGTTATTGCGTAACTCGTTTTTGCAATAAACCTACATATTTACTATTAGAAGGGGAACTTGATATATTCCCATCATCGACTCATTAGTATTTTGGAGTTAAGCACAAGCTTTTCCTCATTTTCTTTTCGTTAATAACAGGAACCGCACCTGGACCCTTGGATGGTAACAGAGAAGTACTTATTAATATTTTCCATATCTATTGTTATATATTTATAATAACAAATACGCTGTGTTTTTTATTAATTCGCTTTCTTATATGTCTGTCCGGGTGCAATTTTGTAATTGATTTTAAACTAACTTCCCGATGAGCTAGATATTTGATATTTGGTCCATAGCTCAGAAGTGAATGACAATGCATGAAAAAAGAAGAACATAAACCTGAAAAGCATAAAATAATAATAAAATATAAAAGAAATTTAACGTACCATGAGTTTATTACGAACTAATAAGTATAAAATAATTAAATTACTTGTAAGATTGGAAACGAAAAACATGGGGCACGCTATGTTCGTTATAAAAGCATGGTACATATTTTTTAAATAAGTTTTTTTTTTAATAAGAGAAGTATTTTGTGGATAGTTACGTTATTTTTACATTTTTAGTGACCACAAAGTGATTAATTGACATAGTCTGTATGGTCATGTGTAATGGTCAATAAATATATAGAAATAATAATATAGGCTTACGTTTGCCTTTTATATTTGTATTTAGTACCAACTTTTTTTTTAAATTTTATTGTTTTTTTTTCCTATTGTAAGTTGCCCTTCACCTATGCTTATCAATTTCATATTTTACTAGCCTTTGCCCGCGGTTCCGCCGCAGCCAAAAGCTAGATTTTAGGTAATATCTCAGGTTCCCGATACAGTAGCGGGATAAAATGTATACCAATTTTAAGTCTAATCAGAAGCTATCAAATAAAAAGTTGCATCAAAATCCAATCAGTAGTTTATGCGCGATGCGCGAACGAACAAACAAACGAAAAATCTAAAAAGTAGGTACTGTTTTGTGTTCAGCCTATTATAGTATTTTTTTCTCAAATATCTTAAATAAAATCAAATCAAAACTCGTATCCTATCTTTTATATATAATTCCAGTGTCACGATGTTTGTCCGGGATGAACTTCGAAACTACTGAACCGATTTTAACTTTTCTTTTTTTTAAATGTGTGTTTTGTTCCAACTTAAGAGATAGGATACTTTATATCTCAATTTACGAGTATAATTGCAATATTTATTCATGAAAAAATACATATATAAAAAAACATAGCATCACGCCTGTGTTCCCCGAAGGGGTAGGCAGAGGTGTATTACACACCCCACGACTCGCCAGCTATGTTTAAGTCCCACGTAATAGGGGCGAGCCTATTGACGTCTACCGTCATAGGCTAATACATATATGGTGGTACGAAGTTCGCCGGGTCAGCTAGTATCAAATATAAAATGAAATTTAACATTCTTAATTGAAAAAAGGTCAAATATGTGTGTTTCTATCTCCCAATTAGAAACCTACCAAACCACCCCCACATTTCCTTCATATTATTTTACCTGACCACTTCCTCATCTGCTCTATATCATCATTCCTCTTCATGTCCTATAGCTTTTCTTGGGGTGGATTACTCGCGAAGGTTGCTTTTGGTCTATAGGCTACCACGCCAACCACTCATGGGGTGGCAAACTTACCGTCTTACTCACTATCAAGCCATACAGCCTAGTATAATTATATGTTATAAGCATTGATGTATAAACAAAAACATAGCAACACGCCTGTATTCCCCAAAGGGGTAGGTAGAGGTGTATTACACACCCACGATTCACCAGCTATGTTTAAGTCCATGTAATAGGGGGCGAGCCTATTGGCGTCTACCAGGCACATTTACAAACTCCGGGCGGCTACTGAGAATTTTTCTATTTACGATAAAGCTCAATAACACTGCCCGACCCGGGAATCGAACCCGAGACCTCATGATCAGCAGTCACTTACACTACCTCTGCACTACAGAGGCAGTTGAAGTATAAAACAGAGAAAATCCACAATTAGGCACTAAAAGTGTACACTATAAATAAGTGCAGATTACGCTGCACTCATTTCATTTAGTATTGTTTTCTGCAACGTATCAATATGCCTAATAATACCAAAATCTCTTCTTAAAAACTCATTGACTGTCTAGCTCTTCTTTCCCTATCAGAAGTTAATCGCATCTCTCTCTCAGAACTGCTTTCATGTGCTCGTGCAGTTGCATTATTAACTCTCATAGAGTTTAAACGATGCGCTCTTTCCTCTGACGATTCCTGAGAACGCGCATCTTTTATTCTTTTGGCATTTCTCGAATTTCGAGATAAGAAAGACCATTTTTTAGGTGGCATCGTAGGTGGAATAAAAATAACCTAATAAGATAAATACACAAAAAGAATAAAACATTTTTTGATAAAAAAAGAAAACCTAGCCTGGGTGCACTTGAAGGCTCAAGTGCACCCAGGAACTAAAAAGCAATAAGTAATTGGTATTTAGATACGATTCCGATTGCACCGGCTTCAAACACATCAGTAGGTGTCTAGCACGGAAATCGTATCTCCATCCATCCATTAGCCTTACAACGTCCACTGCTGGACATAGGCCTACCCAAGAGAACGCCACAATGAGCGGTCCCGTCATGGGGGATAATGCCGTAATCGCCACGCTTGGCAGGCGGGTTGGCGATCGCAGTGGATGTTGTTAATACTCAAGGGAGTGCTGCTGCCCACTCCTCCGTTATTCCCTCAGTCGGCTATTACGACTCCCGTGGGTAGAGAGGGGTGGGACAATTTGAAAGCCGGCCGCATACGGCGTATCTAAATACCAATTATTTATTGCTTTTTAGTTCCTGGGTGCAGTTGAAGGCGGTTTTCTTTTTTTATCAAAAAATGTTTTATGTTGTGCTTTTTAGTGATTTTTTATAAAATAGGTTAGAGTAGGTCGTACATGATAGGTAGGCCTCCCTAATCGAAAAAAAATCAGACCACGAAAAAATATCATCGATGTATACATTTTTTTTTTTGCAAATGGACAGAGTCTAGAATCTTACTCATATACAAAAAGGGAGACCCATCAAACATAGGCACATTACCAACCTATTAACCTACTCCCTGCCATATATAAACTCTTTGCAGCCTGTGTAGATAAAAGAATAGAGACGGAGATAGAGACACATCAACCCATAGAGCAGGCAGATTTTAGAAAAGGTTTCTGCACAATAGACCATATACACACTCTAGAACAAATAATCGAAAAACACCAGGAACAGCAGCAATCTTTATACTTGGCCTTCATCGACTATACAAAAGCGTTCGACTCTATATCACACATCAGTATATGGCAGGCACTAGAAACCCAAAATGTGCCAGAAGGCTATATAAACATACTGAGAAACATATACAGCAAAAGTGTAAGGCGTGTAAAACTCGACAGACTAGGACCAACAATCAAAATATGTAGAGGCGTAAAAAACAAGGAGATCCAATATCATATACAATTTTTATATCCGTCCTCCAACATATAATGAAAGACTTGGACTGGAAAGATAAAGGTATCAACATAAATGGAAAATACTTGAACAACCTCAGATTTGCTGACGACTTAGTGCTCTTCTCAAGATCATCCAAACAATTAGAAAAAAATATATCAGATCTAGTAAGCAACAGGATAGGACTACAAATAAATATAGAAAAAACAAAAGTAATGACAAACGCTCTATAAACACCAATATTAATAAACAACAATCTGAGTTTAGAATATGTAGAACAATATATATACCTAGGCAAATGCATATCATTCCGAAACTCTAGAAACAAAGATGAGATTGAGAGGAGAATAAACATGACATGGGGCAAATTCTGGAGCCTAAAAGAAATAATGAAATCTAAACTACCCTTGAAACTCAAAAAGAAAATCATGGATGGAAGTCTACTACCCTGCCTGTCATATGGATCACAAACGTGGATTTATAACAAACATGCGAGATACAGAATACAGAAAACCCAACGCGCAATGGAAAGGAGTATTATGAACATTAGACTAATTGACAAAGAAAAATCAGAAAACATAAGAAAGAAAACTAATGTAATAGATGCTCTACAACATATGAAACGCCTCAAGTGGAAATGGGCGGGGCACATAAAAAGAACAACAGATGAGAGATGGACTCAATGACGGAGTTATGCCCGAACATACATAAAAAAATATATATAAACATCGGAATTGATAACCTCCTCCTTTTTTGAAATCGGTTAATATATCTACGGAATAAAAAGAACCTAATAAGATAAAAACACAACAAGAAAAAATGTATACTTACGTAATTGAAATTTATACTTAACTTTACAACGTTTAACTTAACAACTATATATATAAAGATAAGAAGGAGAAACAAACAAAAACACTAAACAAACTAATTATATTATTATCTAATACCTACTTTAAACTTATATCTAAAAACTACGTACCTATCTATGTATTTTTAAAATCTAGAACGCGCTTATTCCGAGAAGAGTCAATAAGAACCACGTCCGTTTGCATTAAGAGTGACAATGTGAGTGAAGTCGGCGCGTTTTTTTTTGTGTGTGACGTTTGTTGTTAGCCTCAGATGGCTATGGCAACCTTACCCGGATAATTGGTGAGCGCAGAGGGCTCTCAAACCAACATTTAGGCAACGCTACCCGAGGGCACCCCCGGAGGGGTAAGGACCTCGGCTCGGGCTGTTGCTGTTGCTGGCAAAGTGGGATTTCCCACGTTTATGATTTGAAGTCGGCGCGTGAGTGCCCTCGCCTTTTTATAGATGCAGCGGATAGCCGTTTCGCGCGTTAAACAAAAATCAGCCGTATAGCCGTACCCATACTGGCGCGGCGAGATTTGGAAGTTTTATTTCATCTATATCTAAACCGATTTCTATAATTTTTTTTTTATAAAATAGATATATATATAAAATAGATATTAAAGTGTAATTTTTGAATATGTGAGTTTGATAAAGATATATCTATGTGAAATACTATGTATTTAATGATACACTTTGAAGAAATGCCTAACGATTAAACACGTTATTGTGGCTAATTTATAAAAGATAGATATATACTATTAAGGACTTTTTTGTAGATCTTTTGAAGACCATTATCTTTGTAATACATATTTTTGGTGTATGATCAACGTATGCAAGGATAAGAGCTCGAAAGCGCATTTTCATCCGACTTGCTTCAAATTTATCGTCACTGCACTCAGCTCCTATGTGTCTTAGCGTTATGTTATATAGCCTATAACCTGCCCAGAAATATGGACTACAATCGTACTAAGTTTGGTTAAAATCCCTTCGGTAGTTTTTGACCCATGCGTGCATATATAGACAGACAGACAGACAAAAAATTTACTGATTACATTTTTGGCATCAGTGTCGATCACCATTCAACCTCCAATATTAATTTTGAATATATATTCAATGTACAGAATTGACCTCTCTACAGTTTTATTATAAGTATAAATTACTATCTATCCACCCATCTATCAGCCTCTCAACGTCCACTGCTGGAAATAGGCCTCCCCAAGTGAACGCCACAACGAGCTGTCCAGTCATGGGGAATGCCATAATCGCCACGCTTGGCAGGTAGGTTGGCGATCGCTGTGGATGTTGTTAAGGCGATTCACCGCAGAAAAGTGCGAAATACTGTTTTACTAGAT
The DNA here is from genome assembly GCA_948253155.1 of Leucoma salicis. Classification (NCBI taxonomy): domain Eukaryota; kingdom Metazoa; phylum Arthropoda; class Insecta; order Lepidoptera; family Erebidae; genus Leucoma; species Leucoma salicis. The sequence goes on from OX411830.1 coordinate 503,501, forward strand.
CAAATAGTTTAGGTATTTACTATTCAATAACGGTGTAATAAAAAATATTCGAGATACCTAAGGATATTGTTTAAGGAATGTGCTAATTTATTACACGATAGGATATACTTTACTCGATTATATTTAATCCTGAAAAGAAGCTAAAACAAAATCTAAAACGAGTTATTTGTTAATAAAATTTCAAACTTTTCACAAAATATTTATATGGACACATTGCTCTATAAAAACTACAGAGAATGTGCTAAATTTTAATTTTCAAATGAAGTCCTTTAATTAGTAAATCAAATTTAATTAATATTTATCCCAAAACTTGAAGGATGTCTAGCGATGCGATGACATACCGCGCCACCAGTCGCAACCGGGCGCTTGCCAACGCTGGGTTAGTGTCAAAATTTACTAAAATTTTGACATTAAGCAAATTGGTTTCGTAATATAATAATGACACAGACTAACAATATCAGTATGAACAAAAGTGTATACCTATATTATGTACCTACAAAGAATTTTCTTTATTTTTTGTTATTTTAGATTTTTCGCACTTACTTAACACATATTAAATATATTAATATCATGTAGTTAATGTTCTTATAAAAATATAATTATTCATAAAAATGTTTTACTTAACAAAAATCACTTTATTTAATTACTATTATATTTTAAGTAAAAAAAACAGTCACGAGTGTCGGACTTCCATTTTTTTCAACTTTAGGAATTATAATTGCACCCAAATTTCCAAGCACTTCACATAATACACAAAATAATGTTCTGCTACCTAACTATTTCAGAATGACTCCTTAACAGTTCAGTTGATATTTAGATTCTTTATTATCGGGAAGACATCGGAGACCACTTGCAAAAAAAACTGATGAATCAGTATAATATAAAAAAATTATAATATTGAGCAGTGAGAGCAATTCAACATTTACTTCATTCTCTTGTGACGCTTTTGCATTGGATGATCACTGATCAAACATCAAAGTCTGATACTATATACATATGCTTCACATCTTTTTGCAATGGATCCAAGTAGAATAAAACTAACTAACTTATCATCACGTCATTTTCCTTGCGGGGTAGGCAGAGAGAACAGAGTGCCAAGAGGCTCTATTCTTTCATACATCTCATCTCTCGCTTCCTCAACATTCATAATTCTCTTCATACACGTTCGCCAGTTTCGGAGACTCCTGACTCCACCTTCCTTCAATACATGACCAATTTGGTCTGGGTAGGTGAGTCTCGGTCTCCCCCTGTACCTACATCCTTCCATTTTTGCATTGTATATCTTCTTAGCCAGTCGCTCGTCCGGTCCATTCTTTCCACATGTCCGAACCATCGGAGCATTCCCTTTCGCATCTTTACACCAATACTTTCTTTCATACCTACTCGCTCTCTTACGTCGTTGTTACGAATGCGGTCAGTCAGCCTCACTCCACAGATTCCCGACCGCATTGATTTTACTCTCATGCTCCTTTTTGCATGCCCAACTCTCGCTTTCATATAATCACTTCTGCCTGTATGCTGCTTCCACTCATCGTTTGAGTACCTTACCATTCCCAATTCATTTCATCAAGATGGGTGACTTCTAGAGGTGTTTGAAGTCTAATTCACGCTTAACGCTCTAGTTAGTGTTTCCTCTGCTTCGGAAGGTAGGTAGGTTCCTTCTTTCAGGCGATGCAATCTATTCCTGTTAATCTGGTGTGCCACACCTGAAACTTAAACTTTGAAACAAATAATATCATTAAGTAAAACAACGTTACAGTAAGACATATCAAAAAATAATTGTGGGTTATTTTTTGCTACCATTGAAATAGTACAAATTTATTTGTGTACGATTGATTGAAATTTTAAAAGCGTGTTCCAATCATGAAACTGAGTAACGTTAAACGCGCATTATTATATTGGGAGTATTTTTTTTTTGTGTTAGCACATATTTTTCTTGGGTAAAGTTGTCTGGATTCATGAGTGGAACGGCATCTTTAAAATTGAGATGGTGATAAAAAAATATAAACCCTAATAAATAAAATATATAACTACCTAAGTAGCTACTTAACTAAATTTGTGAAGTAATAAACACTTATTCTGCTTATTATTTATATTTATAAACCGACAAAAACATATTTTATGTTACATTCGTAATTAGTTGTTCATATTACACTACTGAAATAATTTATACTGTGAGCTAGCGCTAACATCACGAAGAGAAATGGCCCGCAGCAGAGTATGTATTCACTACTTTTATGGTCCGCAGATTTCAGGAAGCGCGGGCAAGCCGCCACACCTCACCTCCTGAAATCTTAGCTTGCGTTGAAACACCTCGCCTTAATACTCGAGGGAGTGCTGCTGCTCACTCCCCCGGTATTCCCTCAGTCGGCTCTTACGACTCCCGTGGGTAGAGAGGAGTGGGACAATTCTAAAGCCGGCCCCACACGGAATATTACTATATAATATTAATCATGCTATAAGAATCTTAATGTGGTGACGCAGAATTGGACAGCTAAAGTTATCCTTAATAGCCTTCAGTAGCTCAACCATGAGTTTTGCTCACGTAAGCTCGCTAGTGACTACTTAAAATATTTGTATGACAAACCTTACAGCGCTCTGGCGGTTACGTAGAGAATTAAATTCGGTAGTATGAGTAACTTAATATTTCGATGCGTAAAATACCTATCGAAAGGAATTCGATAGCGACTTGGCATTTGTATAGTTTGTATACAAATTTGGTACCATTAGTTATGAATTTGTCTTACGCTATCGAACAAAACCGTTTCGATTGTAGTTACGTAACTCACTGCATTATTGTGTGGTGAAAGACTTAGTTTATCTATAATACTTACTAAAGTTTTGGTGTAAATGCTTGAAAGAGAGCATATTTAGCATGGAATATGTTAGTGGCGGCTGAATATGAAGATAATCGCCGGGAATAAAGAAAAACTCAAGCTAATATGAGAATTCTAGTTGGATGTTCATTAGAAAATATTAGTGAGAATACGTTTGCAAAACTTTACAGGCTTAACAAAAAAGTCTTTTTAAGATTAATTTTACCTCAGAGTACAGAAATAAAGTCTTCACAAAGGGTTTCATTGGAATCAAAGGTAAGTTATGATGTCACAATAAAATACTGTTAGGTTGGGTATGTTACAACCCGCCGGCGACCACCATCATACACTCCACTAGTAATTGAAATCGAGAGGCACTGGTTCTCATAATATTAATACAAAAAAGTTTCACAACAACAATACCGCACATTATCGATCGCGATCTACAATAAATACAATGAGGATATAAGTGAGATGTGAGATTGATTGACTTGGCAATATTTTGATGACATTAGCCACTAACATTTGTTTACATTAAAGAGGCAAAATTCGAAATCGAACTATTACGAATACACACTTAAACAAAAGCGACCCATCTATTTAGTCGGATAACAGCACGGAATTGAACTTTAGCATTTTTCTCTTTCGTTTATACCAAGATAGAAAAGGAGAACAATAACAAGCCTGAAGCTAGCTGTAAGTTTACACTGTACCAACATAACGACATGCTACGTAAATCTACTGTCGAGCTTACTTGAGCAAGTGATGTAAGCGGCAATTTAACTCATGGTACGAGTACTATCGAAATCTATCCTATACACGTATAAACGCTAGCGACTATGATATCCGTCGCTCCTGGACTTAACTATACCGAGAGTATTGTTAAGCCGCTGCTCACCATTTCATTTCACAGATATGAAATGAAAGAATAAACGGCTATCTCCTGCTACAGCCAAAACGCAACGATTCGCTTCATGGCCGGTTACACGGGAGATGGTGGTACCCGATACCAAGTGAGTACTCCCACTTGGTAGCCCTACCATCAGTCATGCAATTAATGACAATTGCTTACTTCCCTTAGTCGCCTCATATGACACCCGTTGGAAAGAATGGGGTGGTGACACTTGTATTCTTAGTCCGTCACCACACGGACTAAATCTACGTCTTTTGCACATATAGCTCTACTTTTGGGCTTAGTGGGAATTGGGGACATAGTCCACCACCTGAACCTTCATGGTGAGCAATGGCTGGACAATACTCCTAACGCTGCGTCAATTCCTAATCTTACATCAGTATGTAGTTCAAAACTCAGTTGCCGCTGTAAGCAATAAAAACATAAACTAGCGCTACCTATCGTATCTTTATAGCATAAACTCATGGTCGAGCTACTGTATGCTGTTGCTACTGGCACGTGTTCTACTCAGCAGTGAGGCAATCTTTTTTCGCATGATAGCCGAAAAGCCATCGGTGCGTGCTTCTGTGAACATGGTGGACATACTGCAGAACTGCGGGAGCCGCATCAGCACCCTAAAAGCATTATTATACTGCACACGCAGAGCGTTGAGGGCTTTCTGAATAAAAAGAAATATCTTAAATGTACAGACAGCTCTGTTACAGCTTTATAATAGGTCTATACTAGTACCTATACAGTTAATGCTTATAAGAGAATATTTGCATTATGCCCCCTATCGGCGGTATGTTACAAGATATGTATTGATCTGACTCAACTCAACAATGATTCATACAAATTTGTATGATCAACCTGATTATACCTACTGAATATAAAGTTTAGTTATTATGATTCATAAAGGTTTTTTTAATAAAGTGACTGTATCAAATTAAAATACCGTTATAATATACGACCTCTTTGGTGTATAACCGAAATTATATAAATTACTTGTCTCTGCCGTAGACAAGAGCTAGTTTTTCGGTTATATTTCAAGTGCCCGATACAGTAGCGGGATAAAAAATAACAGTTTTTAAGTCTAATCACAAGCTATAAAACAAAAGAAGATTCATCAAAATCTGTTTAGTAGTTTTTGGGTGAGATGCAAACAAATAAACAAACAAACTGACATTCTACAAAAAGATCTTGTGTTCTGTGAAGCCTACATAAAAAAACTGCATTAAAATCCGTTGCATGGTAAACCATGCCTAAAGGAGCATCCTAAAGGAGGAGTTAGTGGATAGACAGACGAAGAGAAGAGCGAAAATTAGAATTATTGAAAAGGATCTATAGTTCAATTCTCTACTAATTTACAATTTACATGTAGCCTTAGACTTGAATAATAAAATAATATTTAGTTGAAAGTTGTCTAAAGCCTCCGATGGATGGCGTATAATCACAAAAACGAAGAATATTTTAATTCGTCACCTATAAAGTAAAACACGGCAGGACATGGAAGAAATTTCAGAGATCGTGGGAGCCAAACACATAAGTAGGACTTTATGGTCAAAATTAATAAGATGCTTATCTTTTTTTAATGTAGGTATTCGTTGAAAGTATTTACCACAAAGCCACAAACTAAATTCAGGGACAACACTTTTATTACATATTTAGACATTTTTATATATATTTTTAGCATTTAACATGCTTAGCACTATACATTAAACACAAAGTGAAAAATGTGAAATCGAAAATAACAGCCACGAGCAGGTAGGCGTCACCCAAACACGTTTAGTATGAATGTGTTATCGAAATTAGCAGTCAGGAGCAATTGTCACGATGGCTGAATTGGCAAAGCATCTGGACGGTATCCAGGAGATGCAGGTTCAAATCCTGCTCGTGACTGTTATTTTCGATTTCACATTTTTCACATCGTGTTACTTCGTTTACTTTTATTACATTTTTAAAATGAAACGACTGCATAATATAAGTGCGAAAATGTGAAATCTAAAATAATAGCCATGAGTAGGATATTGGAAAAGCATCTGGAATGGTATTACAGGGGTAATTCAGCCACCGTGACTACTAATTTATCGAAGTTAGTACACATTCCTCATTAATACCTTGGGTGACGCCTGCGCCATTGTATATAGGTATATATTTGCATACTATTATTCCGATCGGTAAGCTTAATTATTACAATATTAAAGATTCATAACAAATAATGACGCAGCCCTATTAATAATATGATATTTTAAACACAAAGCGTAAAATTCTCATCAAATGATGAGAATTTTACGCTTTGTGTATAAATATAATGACTAATGTCAAATGCTTAAAAATATAATTATACTATTCATATCATATCAATACTATTTTTTTTGTTAATGCTGGAAAGAATGTCCCTAACCGCACACCCCGTTATTTGGGACTATGAAGAAGCCCTCATCCACTAATTAAACCCACTGTGTGCCGTCTCTATGCCTGTATTGGCGGACCACTGGAACTGTGTGACACTACTTCAGTGGTGCTTAATAAATACCTACCTCATTATTTTATTTAAGTCGAAGCGAGACTATATACTCATAATCACTATTATTTATTACTGACGACAGCAGACCACCAGTTAAGGAGCAACTACCGTTCAATAACTCAGCAGCACAAACTACCATAAAAATCAAGTATAAAACCATATTTAAGACAAAATTGTGTATAATTAGCTCTATCTTCCCTAGCAACTCAAACATATTGAGATACTTCACGGATGGCATAAGTAAGACGATGGTACATACCAGCATGGAGCTGCAAGTAATACCTTTCCTAGGTACCAAACTTTATCACAACTGTTGTTTTGTTCTCTTGTCGTGCTTCTCGCAGCACGAATGGGCAGGTTTGGCCTGGAACTTCTCATAAAAGTTCAGCATGAAACATCGGTATGTAGTTCTTCTATTGTGTTTTGTTTGGTGAGTTAAATCGCGAGAGACCTAAACCTCTTCACTATATTCTTATTACCCTTTCTATCCACCTCCGATCCCTTACTTTGCAGTTGGCGACGCACTCGTGATACCTCTGACATTGCTGGCGACCTCGTCCACGTGGTGTTCATAAATCAATCCACACTACCTATATATAATTAGAAGCCTTTGCCCGCGGCTTCACCGTAGCCAAAAGCTAGTTTTTAGGCTACTATATCGGGAACCTGAGATGGTCAGGTTCCCGATATAGTAGCGGGATAAAATATATACCAGTTATTAAGTCTAATCAAGAGCTATCAAACAAAAAAAGTTGCATCAAAATCCATTCAGTAGTTTTTGAGTGATGCGCGGACAGACAAACAGATAAACAGACAGACATACAAAAATCCTAAAATTCGTTTGGTCACGCCTATATACTATAGCCCATATTAGTCAATTTTTCTCAAATATCTTATATGTACATACATAGCTCTGTTACAGCTTTATAATAGTAAAGATATAAAATTCCACAGGAAACTTTTTGCTTTTTTGTAATTATGTCTCTCATTCTGAACGAAAACCCGTGCCCAAAAGTGGGATGAAGGAATGGGGTGAAATTAAAATACTCTGTTTGTCATATATATATATATATATAGTATGGCATAGTTTATTTTCTAGATTTATCGAAAGCGCTTATCTATAGGATTTCAGGCCGTGTGGGGCCGGCTTTAGAATTGTCCCACCCCTCTCCATCCACGGGAGTCGTAAGAGCCGACTGAGAGAATACCGGGGGAGTGGGCAGCAGCACTCCTTCGAGTATCAACAACATCCACTGCGATCGCCTACCTGCCATGCGTGGCGATTACGGCACTATTCCCCATTCTTGGGGAGGCCTATGTCCAGCAGTGGACGTTGGAAGGCTGATGGATGGATGGATGGATGGGCAGCAGCACTTCTTCGAGTATTAACAACATCCACTGCGATCGCCAACCCGCCTGCCAAGCGTGGCGATTACTGCACTATCCCCCATTCTTGGGGAGGCCTATGTCCAGCAGTGGACGTTAAAAGGCTGATGGATGGATGGATGGATAGGATTTCAAAAAATATCTATTATTATAGGAATCTATAAGCTATTTGACACCACACTAGGCTCTACTAGCTCCTGTTTTTTTTTTGATTATCAATTATTGATAATCTTAAAAAAAAAAACAGTTGGATTGGAAAATATTGGTATATAAAAAGTATCCAGTCTGCTAATTAATACGTAAAACCGAACGCACGTAAGCGTGACACTGACATCTGTCAATGCGAGTGTCATGGCGGCGCGGTAATTGGCGGGAAACGTAATTTGCTCGTTTCCTACTGTGGGCTTGTTCGTTGTTAGGATTATGTCGACAGAAAAAACAGCTGTTATATTGGATAATGTCTGACTTGGCAATAAAGTTGACGACTGAGTGGGTGTAGCACAAATGTCTTATTTTAGCCGATGACATTGTTCAGTTTTTTTCACAGGACAAAGTAAAATAACAACAGCTAATTGTTGTGTGGGGAACGATTCAAGTATTACCGTCTGAATCTTTTCCGGGGGTACAAGGCGACGTAAGCATTTTTCACATATGAAATTATTCTGGTAAAACAAATAAAACCAAAAAGTTATAAATTAGAATGTGTGACATGAGGACATGACCTGCTTTAGCGATAAAGATTACTGCATGGAAACGCATAACAGTGAGCTTATCGCTCAGCTTGCTACAAGTAGGTTAATGTGGCTGAGCGAATTTGCACGTAATGTACTGTGCTAGGATATTCTGACGATATGTATGTCAGACTTTGTAAGTTACGGAGGTATTTTGTACATAGTTGAATCTGATACTGCAGGCTATTTGTTATATGCAACAATATGTTTCAAAAATATTAGAGAACAAATAGCTATCCAGCCACATCAATATGCATTGTTCGAGAATCGAGCCCACAAAATTCAGCTCTTGAAATCAATACTTTTTTTTGTATATTTTTTTTTTGGGGGCTTAAAACATTAAATGTTAAGCCAGCCCCATCATAACTTAAACTAAAAAAACACAAAAAATATTATAAATTACATAAAAAAATTATATATAAAAGCCATATAGATCACACAGTTTTTTAGTTGCTTTAGATGTCGGAGTGGCCAAAATAGTTTGAACCACACCGACATCCATAAGGTTCACGTTAAAATCTTCTATAAAAATCTCTCTTTGTACTTTGTTCCTGACACATTCTATCAAAATATGCTGAACATCTTCAACCTTACCACATAAAACACAATTGGGAGAAACAGTTTGCCCCATAAGATGCTCAAACATCTTTGATGGAATGTGTCCAGAACGCAACCTATGAACAACGGTTACAAAATTTCTATTTAAATTTGTCTGCAGAAACCAGGGAACACGAGGAGGCTGGCTCTGAAAAGTTCTGTGCCAAATACCTTTACTCTTAGAATTTTTATCGAAACAGTCTTTCCAAACATTAAAACATACAGATTTTGATCTCAATATAACTTCTGAATAATTTGGCGCAATATATAGCCTCCCCTTCCAATATGGCTAGCTTAGCTAGACGGTCTGCCTCCTCATTACCATATAGCCCTATATGTGATGGAACCCATTGCAATATTAGGTTTTTATGAGAGCTTTCATGTAAAATCTCCCTCAGTACATCTTAAGCTATCGATACACCTCTGTGTACAGAGGCGCATCGAGCCAAATGGTACAAGGAAGGTAGTCGATACTTTAGCATTACGTAAACTGTGTATATATGAATTGATTGGTTGAAAACCTTAATATGTGCAACTACCAGTTGGGTTCCAAATTATTACAACATCAAATTAGGACTTTTAGGAACAAAGATGTTTGCAAGTAGCATAGGCAGATAATTGTTGAACTATGAATGTATATATTACATACTATAATTATACATTTTTTTACAGCATTCAGAGAGCTGAGCAGTGTCTGTCAAGCTGTCCTACTGCCCGACCACTGAAGTAATGTCAAACAGTCCTAGTGGTCCACCTATACAGGCGAAGAGACGTCACACGATGAAGGTCATAGTGGATGAGAGCTCCACACTACCATGCTTTTTGTCCTGAATGACAAAGTGTACGGTTAGTACAACATTTACAAATAATCTTATCACAAATGCTGAATTAGACCTTATATCCACAATATCTCCTGCCCAATCAGCATCTACAAAACAATCTAATATATCTGCCTTTCTACTAAACACAAAGTGAAAAATATGACATCGAAAATAACAGTCACGAGCAGGATTTGAACCTGCATCTCCTGGATACCGTCCAGATGCTTTGCCAATTCAGCCATCGTGACAATTGCTCCTGACTGCTAATTTCGATAACACATTCATACTTAACGTCTTTGGGTGACACCTACGCCATCTATCGGAAGTATTTTGATACATTATACCGATCAGATAAACTTAATTTTACAATTAAGATTTTTACCTAATAATGACGTAAATGCATCTCCTGGATACCGTCCAGATGCTTTGCCAATTCAGCCATCGTGACAATTGCTCCTGTCTGCTAATTTCGATAACACATTCATACTTAACGTCTTTGGGTGACGCCTACGCCATCTATCGGAAGTGTTTTGATACATTATACCGATCAGGTAAACTTAATTTTACAATTAAGATTTTTACCTAATAATGACGTAAACCCTATAAATATTTAGATATTTTTATATATATATTTTTAGCATTTGACCTGCTTAGCACTATACATTAAACACAAAGTGAAAAATGTGACATCGAAAATAACAGTCACGAGCAGGATTTGAACCTGCATCTCCTGGATACCGTCCATATGCTTTGCCAATTCAGCCATCGTGACAATTGCTCCTGACTGCTAATTTCGATAACACATTCATACTTAACGTCTTTGGGTGACGCCTACGCCATCTATCGGAAGTATTTTCATACATTATACCGATCAGGTAAACTTAAATTTACAATTAAGATTTTTACCCAATAATGACGCTTACCCTATAAATATTTAGATATTTTTATATATATTTTTAGCATTTGACATGCTTAGCACTATACATATATAGCATAGTGCTGCTCGTGACTGTTATTTTCGATGTCACATTTTTCACTTTGTGTTTAATGTATAGTGCTAAGCATGTCAAATGCTAAAAATATATATAAAAATATCTAAATATTTAAATCTTTTGTTAAATACAAATACTTCAATATTTTCAAAGCATATTTATAATGTGTTTAATTATAACAGTTCTGAAATCTACTCTTAGGAACATTATATTCTCTCAACTTAGCAAAAAAAAAATTTGTGCGTAGAGTCCCTCTGCGCGGAAGAAGTAAAACTTCGTAATGTGGAAATAAAATCAGGAAGGCGCGCATGCGTTCGAGTGCCACGCATTCACTCTCACTCTGTTTCTTTCTATTCCCCCTTCCCAGGAGCGTTGGACGTTTAACGCAACAGTGCTTTCATACCCTATCAATGATAGCGTTAAACGTTTAACGCAACCTTGTTGGAAGTCGCATTAGAAGTTTCACTTCAAAATAAGGTTTACACCCTGTTTTTCAGAGGCATAAACCTTGCTAGGACCTAGGATTATGGGACTCTTACCACTGCGAAGTAGCAAATTGAGGCTTATAAAGATTGTGAAAAATGTTTAAACAGCTCGCTTGTTGAAACAACAAACATTTACATAATCCGTTTTAATTTCAATGATTAAAATCGTAATAATTGCTACAAAAATTGGTGTTTGCGTTTGAGTAATTTTATTTCTATTATATTATCTGACATTTAACGAATACAATGAGAGGAAACTCACACGCTAACTCATCCGAGACGCACTTGGGTCAACGATTTAACAATGAGGACACACCAGTTACATTTGCCACAAGACAATGTCAAATCAACTAAGGTAACCTAATCTTAAATTCACTCAACGTTTTGCCTTTTATAAAGGTCACCACTGAAGTAATGTCATCAGTTCCAGTGGTCGGCCAATACAGGTGGAGAGACAGCGCACGGCGGGTTATTTAGTGGGTGAGGGCCCCCTCAATACCCAGGGGGGCTGCAATGTATTTCACTCAATCGTATCGACATCGCATCGTATCATTGTGATTGGTTGAAAGATCACTGTGATTGGCCGAGGGATTATTGCGTCATCACGCGCCGGTTTCTCTACCAATCACAAGCGAGACGATACTATGTTGATACGAATTAGCGAGTTACATTCTACGGGACCTGCTCGTTGCGCCGAACAACAAAGTTTGCGGTTAGGTATATTTTTCCCGGCTTAACAAAAATTATAGCACCATGGTGGTGCTATAATTAAGTAGTAGAAGAGTTTTAGCTCGACTGGACAAGTAGGTACCATTTTCTCGCAGAAAATCAGCTTAAAACAATGGTAAGTACTACTACTGTTGTTGTATGAGAGCGCCGGGTGCCAAAACCACTTCCTTATCCTTGCCTTATTATTCATCTCCACCTACAATCGCTTTTCTAGCAGACGACGCGCAAGTGATGCATCTGGTGTTGCTACCGTCTATAGGCTACGGTAACCGCTTACCATCAGGTGGGCCGTATGATTGTTTACCACCATATAAAAAACAGACTGTTTACAGGAACAATAATTATGCCAGCGCGTTACCAACGTCAAGGAAATGGACAGGGGGTGGAGACGAAGAATGAGTAGGGATTTAAAGGGAGATAGATAGGGAATGAACAGATTTTTAAGGCTTTGTGCCATCTTTTTCGTATATATATCCAGCACCTCACGTTATTATTTTTCTATCTACATTAAGAATAATTTTTCTCTTTTTACTTCGATGAGCTATATAAGCGTGTATTTTAGTTTTTCTAAACTATATAATATTTAGTTTAAGGTTCTTAGTAATCATAGATTTAATATTAAATATATGTTAGTAATAGTAGAAAATTTTCTTTCGAACACATCTCATATTATGAAAGGACCATGGCGAAAAATTTGTTGACGGTTATGTGAGCGTCTTGATATATCCTGATATCATATGTTATTAGCACCGATTTTCGTTTTTTTATCAATAAATATATTTCTTAATAGAGGCTTACGAAAAAATATGAAATAAAGAGTACTCTTTGACTATTTCCGAATTATAATCTGAACCATTTATTTTAAGTTGACAGCTTGAGTACCTTAGACAAATAATATTATAGACTCGCTACTATTTTGACACTAAGGATGAAGAAAATGATGCAAATATTAGGTTTTAGCAAGAGTGAGAGAGACACATGTATAAGTATTCTATCCTTTTCGCGTATGCGTTATTTTGTATTTGGACCCAACCAACTGAATCCAAACAATAAGATGACCAACCGTCTCCATTATAGGTATGTAAGCTTGTTTTTGTATTGACGTAAAAATCACGTTATACTCGCTAATGTTACACGGTCTAATACATTTTAAGCATAATATAAGCATAACTGTAATTTCTTTTGTCCTGTCATTCTTGTATCCGGCTAAAACAGGTAGTACTTTTATAGTCAACAAAGTTATAATCATAGTTATCTTTTAAAATTATTCCGGTTCCATCCATCCATCCATCAGCCTTTTGCCGTCCACTGCTGGACATAGGCCTCCCCAAGAGAACGCCACAACGAGCGGTCCTGTGCCGACCGCATCCAACGGCTCCCCGCAGCTTTGACCAGATCGTCGGTCCATCTGGTAGGGGGCCGTCCTACGCTGCGCCGTCCAATACGTGGTCGCCACTCGAGAACCTTTCGTCCCCAACGGTTATCGGTTCGTCGAGCGATGTGACCTGCCCATTGCCACTTCAGCATGGCAACCCGGCGGGCTATGTCGGTCACTCTCGTTCTCCTACGGATCAACCTTCATACATTTCCTTACAAATAATTTATTGAAATTAATTTATTATTACACTGCCTCTGTGGTGCAGCGGTAGTGTAAGCGACTGCTGATCATAAGGTCTCGGGTTCGATCCCCGGGTCTGCCAGTGTTATTGAGATTTTTCGTAAAAAAAAAAATAAGAAAAATTCTCAGTAGGTAGTGCAGCCCGGAGTTTGGAAATGTTCCCGGTAGACGTCAATAGGCTCGCCCCCTATCCCGTAAAAACGTTTAGAATTAGAAGATGTATTTTTGTTTTATGAAATTGTTTTTGTTTGCAGTTTAATAAATTATTCGATTTTACATGTTTATATATATTAAGTATATGCACTTATGCAGGTATATAGGTAAACTAATGGATTGTTGTTCTTACTAATTGCCAGATGGCGCCTTGCAAAATGACAGAGCTAGACAATATAGAAGTACTTTTTAAAATTAGCGCTAGATGGCGTATAAGACATGAAACCCACATTAGTACTTTTTTTTTATTACCCAGGGTACATAACTATTAAATTATGTCTGACATAGATGAAAACAACGTACGAAGATATAAAATCAAAAACACTTTGTGTTCATTAGTATGGCTAAGTATGTCAAATGGTTAAAAATATATATATAAAAACCATATGACCCGGTGAACTTCGTTTTTTTTTATTGCATATGGGCAGACGAGCCACAGCCCACCTGATGGTAAATGGTAACCGTCGCTCATGGGCTCAACTATACCGAGAGTATTGTCAATCCGCTACTCGCAATTTCATTTCACCGATATGAAACGAAAGAATTAACGGCTATCTCCTGCTACATCCGAAACACACCGATGTACTTCATGGCCGATAACAAGTACCCAGCCCTACCACCAATAATGCAATGGGTGATAATTGCTTACTTCCCTTATTCGTCTCGTACGACACCCTTGGGCAAGAATGGGGTGGTGACACTTGTATTCTTACTCCGTCACCACGTGGATAAAACGTATCAACTACAATATATTTTATCAGCGATTATCAATCCTAAGCGATTTGCATCGTCGAAGGCTTGAATTTAGATAGGTTACTAATGAAACTTGCTTGTAATTATTTAGATATTTTTATATATATTTTTAGCATTTGACATGCTTAGCAACATACATTAAACACAAAGTGAAAAATGTGAAATCGAAAATAACAGTAACGAGCAGGATTCGAACCTGCATCTCCTGGATACCGTCCAGATGCTTTGCCAATTCAACCATCGTGACCCTTGCTCCTAATTGTAAAATTAAGTTTACCTGGTCGGTATAATGTATGAAAATACTTCCGACAGATGGTGAATGTATTATTTGACTTGATAGTTTGGGTAAAATCTTGCAACTGAATTATAAAATAATTACCTACCAATGAAGCTTTGCATACACGTTTTTGACAATGCATTAAGTGACGTTATTATAAATCCAATATGGCGGTTGTCTAAAGATGGTCACTTTGTCCGACACCCGTGGGCAAGTGAGACATTACAGATTACAAGACCCAACAAAGGTCAAAACAACTAAAAACTCTATAACGTTAGACATAGTGCCCTTAAAAGGGTTACCACGCATTACTATTCTAGTAGGCACGCGCAGTTCTGTTGAAGCACCTTCGTCCTAACTAAACTATTGCATATCTATTCTTCGTCCAGATAAACATTTTGGGTAAATCTCCCATATTTGAGGTGGTTAACGTTGTGTAAAGCTGTGTTTGTGATAACAGCGAGAAGCGGAAGCGATTTTTATAATACTGTTATTATTTCTTTGTTTTGTTGTTTTTTATTTTGTGAAAACACGTGATTATGGAAATAAATTTTCTTTTTTTAGTGGTAGAGCCTTGCTTATCCCAGCATGAATGGGTTGACTCAATCAGGCAAGTACTACCCTCTTACATACGATCAGCGTGAAACAATGGCAGGCACTTAACTGTCGTTGTGTTTCGTAATGTCAGTAAGAGCGGCTGAGAGTCAGGCCCCCTCCCTATCCTCTCTTTATTAATCTTCCTATCCTCTTCTTCACTTCCTAACCCTTTCCTTGGATTTGGTGACGCGCGAGTAATGCCTCTGGTTGGTGTTGCTAGTGGTAAGATTTAACATTAACAACATGGAAGTTTCAAGATCGATTTACAGTCGGGGATCAAGATACATTATTACCTCCTAGTAAAAGTAAACACTATGAACCTGGCTGAGAAACTTTGTCGATGGCTTACAAAGTCTAACAACCCAACTATGACCTAAATCTCTCATTCTAAAGGGAGAATAATGTCTAATAGAGTTATAAAAACTAACTAAATAATGCAAACAACGTGTTGTGTTGTCAAGCAAAAATGCATTTTTAATCAACTACTTGTAACTTGTTACTACTAATCTAGCAAACCTGGCCACGCGTTGTTGTGGATCAGTTATTGAAGGCTACTTATTCTACAGGAACCATCTATTATTTCGGGATAAAAGTAGGCTATGTCCTTTTATGTTGACCGGATTAAGTATGCGAATTCATGATGATAGGGTGAATGGTGGGGCAAAGCATGAGATACGAACAAAGACACACTGTTATTTTTTTATATTAGATTAAGCACTTGGGATTATTACTTGTGGTGATAGATGATCCACGGCCCATATGATGGTAAGTTGTAACCGCCGCTGATGGATTAAACAATATCAAAAAGCCTTTGCTACCAATCTAATTGAATCTGGTAACAAGTGAATACTTCCATTAGATGCCTATTCGTGCCACCAGTGATGCATTGGATGATGGTGCTACTTACGTGTTCTTTATATACTATTTGGGTGGCAAACAAGCATACAGCCCACCTGGTGGTAAGCTGTTACCGTAGCCTATAGACGCTAGTTGTTAGCCTCTATAGGCTATCAGAGTCATCCCTGCCGATTATCCGTTTCCGCGAAAAGGATTAGCAGGTGGATCAGAAGGATAGTAATTGGAGGATAGCTAGAATACTAAGGATAATTAGGAGAGTATAGGGAAGGCGCTTGGGCCTCCGGCGCTCTCATTCACCATACGAAACACAACGGTAGGTATACCGTTGTTTCATGCTGATCTACTGTGAGAACTTGGTACTTTCCCTATTGAGCCGGTTCATTCATGCTGGGATAAAAGGCTCTAACTACCTTGTATTTTTAATCTGTCACTATACGAATTAAGTTAATCTGCAAAAACAAAAATTTTTTCATTCCAATATAATCCTAACACTCACGATAATTAAAAAAAATGCTTATTAATTATAAAAAAATACAAATCTTATTTTCAAGGGTAACAAATCCCAAAATTGCACACTCCAAAGCGTCTATGCAGTAATAATCAGAAATCACTCGCTTGCCGCTAACAGTGACACCTGTCTTCATTCAAAGGTCACAGGAACATGGTAGCCAGTTACGAGGGCCGCATACAAATGTCCCCGACTTAACATACAGCCGCTTGTTCCACGTCTTATGTCTAGTTCAGCGCTCGGAACATGTTCCGCATTTTCGGGATTACATTTAATATGAATAACATAAATCTTGTTAGATATTTGGGGGTTGGTATTTCATAGTGCAAATGTGATTTTAAGGTGGTGAGTATTGGGTTAACATTTCAGAGGTTTTTGGTAAAAAGATAAATGTTTTTATCACTGAGCTGTGGGAAAAAGGTACAAAAAGACTCTATCATGTTTGTTAGGTACCCTTTTTTTTTTGTTAAGGCGGGAAAATATGTTCCTAACCGCACACCCCGTCGTTCGGGGCAACGAACAGGGTAGTGCGGGGCCCTCACCCACTAAAGGAACCCGCTGTGTCCCGTCTCTCCGCCTTTATTGGCGGGCCACTGGAACTATGTTACATTCCTTCGGTGGTGTTTGTGAGGTATCCTAAGAGAATAAAGATTTTTTTATGAACATTGGGAGAAGAAAATTGCTTATTTATTCATCATCTGACTGCACAAATGCCGGAGTGGATTAGATACCGGCCTCCCGTTCGAGTGTTGTGGGTTCGATTGCCACACAGGACAATTTTTTTGTGATCCACAAATGGTTGTTCTGAGTCTGGGTGTACTTTGTGTCTGTTAAATTGTATGTTTGTAAAGTCCCCGGCGATACAAGGATTAT
This sequence comes from Leucoma salicis, assembly GCA_948253155.1. Classification (NCBI taxonomy): domain Eukaryota; kingdom Metazoa; phylum Arthropoda; class Insecta; order Lepidoptera; family Erebidae; genus Leucoma; species Leucoma salicis. The sequence continues at coordinate 521,174 of OX411830.1, forward strand.
TCTTTAGTGCAGGGCGTTGTCTTCTGACCACCGAAAGAATGTAACACAGTTCCAGTGGCCCGCCAATAAAGGCGGAGAGACGGCACACGGCGGGTTTCTTTAGTGGGTGCAGGCCCCACACTACCCTGTTCGTTGCCCCGAACGACGGGGTGTGCGGTTAGGAACATTTTTTCCAGCCATAACAAAAAAAAAATAGGGGGTAGTCATCTAAAAAAAAAATTAACATTAATTTTGTACATCACACAAAGAATTGTCGTCTATGGGAATTGAAACCTAAACACTCAGCATGAGAGAAAGAAAGCAGGAAATAAAAGAAAGAAAGACACGAAGGAATGCAGCAATGACTCTATATGCATAATCCGTCACCCCATTTTCACTTTCTATAAGATCCGCCTTACACTTTCCAAAGAACCTACTTCAGAAAAATATTACCTTCGATTATGTATGCAGCTCAGTCTTCAAAACAATTGTTTGTCCTCCGGACTAGAAGCTACAACCTTATGCGCGTACAGTAATAATTATTGCTACTGTATGTTCGTTTGTGGAACAATGGTCAAGGATGGCTAAACATAGAGTGATGTTAATTTTACATGTGGAATGACGGGCAACTGTTTATAATGAGTTTTCTTTGTTTAAAATGTGATTTTGCGACTCATGTATTTTTGGTGGGTAAGCTTTATTTTATAATACGTGGGTGGCAAACACGGCCCACCTGATGGTAAGCGGTTACCGTAGCCTATAGACGCTAGCAATACTAGAGGCATCAATCGCGCGTCCCCATCTGCAATGAAAGGTATAGGAGGTGCAGAGAGAGGATAATAAGACCCTAGAACGTCTGTAATCATAAGAAAAAAAAACTAGACGTCGTGGGACGTCTACCAGATGTGAAAACATCGAAATTATTTTGTAGAAATAAAATTATCATAACTTGACAAAGTACTCCTCAAGACGAATCAAAGGAGTATAAACTCGATAGGGTTGCGTCGTTTCATTACAGAGTTACTGTGACCACCTTCCAGCTCTATCGTCAGACCCTGGATATCATCTAAATACAAAGTACTCGTCAAGACAAATCATGCGAGCCCAAACTCGATGGGGTTGCGGTGTTTCATTTTAGAGTTCCTATGTCCACCTTCCAGCTCCATGTATTCATAATATTGCATTGTCACGCGATATACATATGTGTGTAAAGTTTCAAATCAATCGGAAACCAGAAAGTATGTCAAATTTAACTTGCAAGATTTGAACGGAACAAGTAAAATAAAAGCGTCGCCACGCTAACAGACGATTTTACCCTCCCTACGCATTAGATGTTTCACATCAAAATAGGTCTATATATTTTAAACACAAAGTGAAATTATGAAATCGAAAATAACAGTCAGGAGCAGGATTTGAACCTGCATCTTCTGGATACCGTCCAGATGCTTTACCAATTCAGCAATCCTGACAATTACTCCTGACTGCTAATTTCGATAACACATCATACTTAACGTCTTTGGGTGACGCCTGCGCCATCTGTCGGAAGTATTTTCATACATTATACCGACCAGGTAAACTTAATTTTACAATTAAGATTTTACCTAATAATGACGCAAACCCTTTAAATATTTAGATATTTTTATATATATTTTTAGCATTTGACATGCTTAGCACTATACATTAAACACAAAGTGAAAAATATGAAATCGAAAATAACAGTCAGGAGCAGGATTTGAACCTGCATCTTCTGGATACCGTCCAGATGCTTTACCAATTCAGCAATCCTGACAATTAAAAAAGCAGTGACGGTTTAACATCCAAACATCTTTTACGTTTATAATATTAGTAGGACTTTGTTGGGTGGACACGATAATAGATGGCGCTGTGTCATGCCGTGGAAACACGATATAAGTAGGTACTTTTCTTACCAAAATAAAGTAAGTATCAGCCTTTCATAGGATATCGGCATAAAATAGCTTAATTAAAATATTAAGTTTTATATAAGTAATTATATCCTCTCCACAAAAACAAAGAAAGGGTCTTTGGAGTTGGCAAAGCGTGATTCTTGAGTACGACAACCACTTATGATGGTAGGTAAGTGGACCGTATATTTATAATTTTATTTAAAAAAAAATACACCGAGATAGGAGTGACCATACATATATACACTTATAACTTATATATCTTATACATATAAGTTATGTTAGTGCAATGCAACATTTATGCTAACATTGCTTCATAGCTTCAACTTTTTTACACGCTTTTTATTAGCTTCACTTGTATGTCAGTATGTCAGTATGTCAGTATGTCAGTATGTCAGTATGTCAGTATGTCAGTATGTCAGTATGTAACTCTCCGTGGGTTGAATTTTACATTCATGCACCCTCTGTTGGAAATTAATAATACTATTAAGTAGAACTGGAAAAAAAAATCTATAGACAATAAATCAAACTAAAAAGTTAAAAATAAATATAGTTTAAAAAAACTAAAAAAACACGCTTTTTATAGAAAACTAAACTAAAAAATAGAAAATAAATTTTAATAAATTTGAATTAATAATAGTGTAAAAATTTTTAATAAATATAAATTAATAATAGTGAAAATAAGGAAAAAATGTATTTTATTTTAAAAAAAGCGTGGGGTGCTTTTTAAGATATTGTCGAAATAATAATCCTTCTATACTTATAGATATAAGTATTCTATGGACAGATGTCAACTAAATATTTATAACGATTGACACCATGCACCCCACGCTTTTTTTTAAAATAAAATACATTTTTTCCTTATTTTCACTATTATTAATTTATATTTATTAAAAATTTTTACACTATTATTAATTCAAATTTATTAAAATTTATTTTCTATTTTTTAGTTTAGTTTTCTATAAAAAGCGTGTTTTTTTAGTTTTTTTTTTTTACTAAAACACGTATGTATAATGACACGCACACATTGCTGCAAGCTACATACATTAGGTATATCACGGTACCACCGAAGGAATGTAATATAGTCCAGTGGCCCGCCGATAAAGGCGGAGAGACGGTACACGGCGGGCTTCTTTAGTGGGTGAAGGCCCCACACTACCCTGTTCGTTGCCCCGAGCGACGGGGTGTGCGGTTAGGAACATTTTTTCCCGCCTAAACAAAAAAAAAAGGTATATCACGGTAGATAATACTGGATATTGGCTTCAAAATATTATAGATAGGTACTTACCTATACATATTGAGTTATACAACATCTTAGAAAATCTAAAATGGCGATAGTGTTGCTATTGTTACTGCGAAGGCATAGCTGTCTAAGGCGTTTCTACCGGGAATGGGAGGCGCGAGTGCCAATACTGTTCACTGATATATCTTTATTCACTGATAGGAAAATACCAATACCATATTTCGTAGTTATTTTTCATATGGTCGTATTTTCAAAAATATTTCGATATCAATTTATCTATGTAAGTATATCAATTAATTAAGTATGTTACAAAATTATGTAGTGATTTTTAGCAATTGACACGATAGGCATTTTAATAGAAACAAATTTTTGTGAAAGTAATAAGTAAAATATACTTTTTTAACAGTAGGATTCGAACTTGCGACCACTGAAGGAATGTAGCATAGTTCCAGTAACCCGCCAATAAAGGCGGAGAGACGGCACACGGCGGGTTTATTTAGTGGATGAGGGCCCCACACTACCATGTTCGTTTCCCCGGACGACGGGGTGTGCGGTTAGGAACATTTTTTCCCACCTTAACAAAGAAAAAGGATTCGAGCTTGCGTTTTCTCCTGTCCGTGGTCTGCTTTAGACCGCTAAGAAACCTGCTAAATTTCCACCTTTTTCACATTTTTGTCTTTAAAGACCCGTGCCATTTTCCGGATTTAAGTATTTGCATTTTTTGTTCGGACACAGTAAGCTTATTATATTCATGCTGGGACATGTAACGCTTTACCACTAAAATTAGTTTAAAACAATAATAAAAACAGACAATTATATATAACATTACTTTAATAACATTACTTGTTCGTATCAGTGTGCGCACACCCTAAACCAAATATTATGGGGCCGATGTGTGATGCAAGATGCGCCGTGTCCCCACCCAAGCGAGAACCTTGACCTGCAAGTGAAAGTAGCCCTTAAGTGGTAGAGATAAAGCTCATAGCAATGAAAACGAAAGTGGTAGGTGAGGCCCTTGAGAAGGGGAAAGTACTAAAAAGTAGGTTATGTTTACACGAACGTTGGAGAAATGACTGTTTGTAGTTTTAGATCTGCTATGGTTAAGTGATGGTAAGGTGTTCTAGGGGACACCTATGCCAAATGGCAAGCTGATAATAATGTTACTGATGTCGAAAATGAAAAAGGGATTATTTAAAAGAAATTATTAGAATACATATTTACAATTCTCAGTAGCAGCCCGTAGTTTGGAAATGTGCCCGGTAGACAGCAACAGACTCGCTCCCTATTACGTGGGACTTAAACATAGTTGGCGAACCGTGGGTGCGTAATACACCTCTGCCTACCCCTTCGGGGATACAGGTGTGATGCATGTTACGTTATATTATATAATTCATTAAAGATATTAATAACTATTATAATAATTGCTACTTCAATTAGTATTAGCTGTACTATTATAATGCTGTAACAGAGCTGTGTCTGTATATTTAAGATATTTGAGAAAAAATGACTGAATTAGACTATATGGGCGTGTCTAAACAATCGATTTTTTTTAGATTTTTGTCTGTTTGTTCGTTCGCGCATTACGTAGAATCTACTGAACGGATTTTGATGCAACTTGACTAGACTTAAAAACTGGTATACATTTTATCCCGCTATATCAAGTACTTGAGATATTACCTAAAAACTATGTATAAAGATGCTGCGTTTATTTTAAAATAGTGGATATATTGTGATGATATAATCATTAAATAATTATTTATGTCAATAACTATGTTTAACGTAAATTTAAAAATTATCAGAAATATAGGCTAGGTATTTGAAGGAGATCTAGACACTGACATGATTCACAATTTTATAACACTACAAGGGCACACAAGCATACGACCCACCTGATGGTAAGCGACTACCATAGTCATCATTTGCGCATTTATCAGCTCTAGGGATAGGAGGTAGACCATTGAAGTAATGCAATATAGTACCAGTGGCCCGCCAACACAGGCGGAGGGACGGCACACGACGAATTTCTTTAGTGGGTGAGGGCCCCAAACTACCCTGTTCGTTGCCCCGAACGACGAGGTGTGCGGTTAGGTACATTTTTTCCTGCCTTAACGAAAATAAAAGGATAGGAGTTAGGCAGGAGGTAGGGCAGATGATAAGAGATTTGTATTCAGCATCACGTTATTAAGTCGATAGAATATTTTAGTTGTAACGAACCCTAAATCGTTATATCCCATCAAGTGACTCAGATGCTGTCATTCGTTTGTGAAAGTATTTAAATGAGATGTTAGTCCGTCAATCACGCCTAAACTATAGAACGGATTAGACAATAGATATTTATAGTGGTAAAGCCTTGCTTATCCCAAGCATGAAAAGGTGGTTCGATCGGGGTAGTTCCAACATGAGGGTGAAACAACGGCACGTAAACCCACTGTCATGTTTCGTATGGTGAGTGAGAGCGCCGGAGGCTCAAACCTCCTCCCTATCCTCTCCTTATTATTCTTCCTACCCGCCTCCTATCCCTTTCCTTGGAGATGGCGACGCGCGAGGCTACGGTAACCGCTTACCATCAGGTGAGCCGTATGCTGGTTTGTCACCCACTTAGATGTACTTAATATCCCGAAAATAATAATTATTATGACATAGACACGACCATAATGAACATAGCAGCACGCCTGTATTCCCTGAAGGTGTAGGCAGAGGTGTACCCACGGTTTGCCAGCTAGCTTAATGTTCCACGTAACAGGGGGCGAGCCTATTGCCGTCTACCGGGCCCATTCCAAACTCCGGGCTGCTACTGAGATTTTTTTTACGAAAACATCCAATAAACACTGCCCGACCCAGGGATCGAACCCGAGACCTCATGATCAGCAGTTGCTCACACTACTACTGCACTACAGAGGTACAGACCATAATGAAATCCATGTATACGAAGCCCCACGATTAAAAAGAAAAATAACGAACATGCTGCTCTTAGCTATGAATATATACATATATTCACGTTTCTAAAACCTGTCGGAGATGTTGATGACAGCGGTACTTTAACGAACACATATTATTATTTGTGATAAACTCAACAACTGGCTGATCTCTTACCTTGCAAAGAAATGACGTCATAACCCCGCCCGAATCAGAAATTATGACGGACATTTTTCCGTCTACCTATTAAGGTAATTAAGGGAAGTACGTATTAATATCACTGCAAGATACGGAAAGGTTTTAATATTATTGGTGGTACTAAGTTTTGTTATCTTGGCATTAGCAGCCTTGCTTGTCCTAGCATGAATGGATCGGCTCGACCGGCGAGGCACCACGCTTTTACTTACTTATCATCGTGCCATCTAGGAGACAGAGATAACAGAGTACCAGAAGACTCTATTCTTGCATATTTACATCACTCGCTCCCTCAACATTCATAATTGTCTTCATAAACGCCCGCCGGTTTTGGAGACTCCTGACTCCACCTTCCTTTAATACAAGACCAATCTGTTCCAGGTAGGCTAGTCTCGGTCTCCCCCTGTACCTACTTCCTTCTAATTTCGCATTGTATTATATTATCTTCATAACTAATCGCTCATTTTTCCACATGTCCGAACCATCGGAGCATTCTCTTCCGCATCTTTACACTAATGCTGTCTTTTACACCTACTCGCTGTCTTACGTCGTCGTTACGTATGTGGTCAGTCAGCCTTACTCTGTAGATTTTCCGCAGAGATCGCATTAACTTTATCAATAATGTGAAACAATGATAGGTACTCCTGGTGTTTCGCATGGTATCCGAGAACGCCGAAAGCATCCTCCCTCCTATTGATATACCCTCCTTAGAATCCTTCCATTCTTTCTCTTCCCTGTATCGCAATAGACTTTACAAACATAGCATCACGCCGGTATTCCCCGAAGGGGTAGGCAGAGGTGTATTACACACCCACGATTCGCCAGCTATGTTTAAGTCCCACGTAATAGGGGGTGAGCCTATTGCCGTCTACCGGGCATATTTCCAAACTCCGGGCTAATATTGAGAATTTTTTACGAAAAAATTCAATATCATTGCCTGACCCGGGGATCGACCCCGAGACCTCATGATCAGCAGTCGCTCACACTACCGCTGGACCACTGAGACTTTACAAGCATGGAAATGGACACACATTCCAACAAGGCTACAACTCATTTTTCGATCACACAAAGAATTAAACACAAAGTGAAAAATATGAAATCGAAAATAACAGTCACGAGCAGCATCAAATATGTATAAAAATATCTAGATACACAAAGAATTATCTTGTGTGGGAATCGAAGCCATTATACTCGGAACAGAAGGTCGGTATGTTGATATTAGGCTATTTGTTTAGTCAGATTGTGAGGTTAGTGGTTTTATAAACTAAAAAATGTCGCTGACACGTGTAGAAATTAACTATCACGTCAAAATTTTCCTAAGCGACAAAAAGTCTGTCCGTGTGGTGACGGACTAAATACAAGTGTCACCACCCCATTCTTTCCCACGGGTGACGTATGTGGCGACTAAGGGAAGTAAGCAATTATCATCCATTGTGATTGTTTAAAATGGCTCGTGAAGTTTGCTAGCCCGTAATCAGTCAGGGTAGTGGAATACAGCCTGAATTCTCTCTCTGAAAGTAACACCGTGCCCCACAATGGCACCATAGGTATTACATTCTATAATAGCTCTTCTACTGGCATTTCATTTTCTACATTTTTTTACAGAAAAGCCTATACATGTGGGCATAAAAATATGAAATTAAAACTCGTGGGCCACCAACTTAGCAGTCTGAGTCATCCGTACCTTTCCAGTTGTCCCAATAGTCACGTTTTTGACATCTCTAAGCACGTTTAGTAAAACAGTTTGTTTTGGCGCTAAATCTTTAAGTATTTCGCGCCAAATTCTAAGCCAATCATCGTTCACTGCGTAAAAGCCTATGCAAGTTTCTTTAGGACTTGGTAGAGGTCAATTTTTGTTATGTTTTTACAAATAATTACTTACATCTAATCTTTACATATAAAAATATCGTGTTACGTTATTTGTTCGCTATACACTCCTACACTAATGAACCGCTTTTGATGAAATTTTGCACTTATGTGTAGATCCAACTTGAGAGATAGGATACTTTTAATCTCGATTATTTTCTTTTTATTTATTGCAAAAGTAACAAACGAATTATGTGTGCCACGGCAACGCAGGGCCGGGTTTGTTCAATCTTGTTATAAAATAACCTTTCAATGCACACACATATTGCATACATCTCTCTCTTCCTCAACATCCATTATTCTCTTCATTCACGCTCGCCAGTTTCGGAGACTCGTGACTCCACCATCTTTCGATACATGACCGATTTGGTCTAGGTAGGTTAGTCTCGTTTCCCCTATAACTACATTCTTCCTCTTTCACATTGTATACTCGTATCTTCTTAACCAGTCGCTTGTCCGGCATTCTTTCCTCGTGTCCGAACCATCGGAGCATTCCCTTTCGCATATTTACACCAATACTCTTTTTCTGACTTTCTATCTGCCTCATATGAACGGGGAATAAAAATAATCTTCTATTACTACTCACGTGTTTAAAGCTTATAAAAGTTTGGTTGAACACTCGTGGCCGGTCTTAAAACCGGTGTTAGATGAGCTCATAAACATAGGTTACTGCCGTGATGTCATCGCTTCTCCAAATACTGATATTATTAATACGTTTTTATTTATTTTGAACGCAAAATTAGTTTTAATGTACACTAATACTAAAAATGTGTTTGCACTCTGTAGTTACTCAAATCATCATCATGAATTATAACATACATACTTATAGTTCAGAATAAAGGAGGTCGTAGTCTAGTTGTGTCTTTGGGATAGGTATTTTTACCTAGAAATTAGAGATCATTGGCATGCCGTAGCGCGACGTATAATTATTCTGAACCCTCTAAATTAGCATAAAGTGCGAAATTCGCATTCGCAATTGTCACGATGGCTGAATTGGCAAAGCACGTGGGACGGTATTCCAGGAGATGCAGGTTCAAATCCTGCTTGTGACTGTTATTTTCGATTTGATTTTTTCGCACTTTGTGATAATTTATTATAGGGCTAAGCATATCAAATTCTTATAATAACAAATAACGCTAAAAAATACGCTTTTTTATTGTATAGGTGTGTCACTTGGCAACGGTTTTAAAAACGTTTCACAAGATTTTTTACTCTATCTCTTTAATAATAATGCTAATATCCTCAACGGCTTAATATTATTAAATATGTAAATAACACAAACCAGAATCAACCTTAGCTAATACACAAAAGGTATAAAATCTGTTGACGCAATTATTTTTTGCGCGCGAAATGTTACAACCGTCAAGCGTATTGGCGCGAAATTATTGACGAATAGAAATATGTACACGATTTTACCGCGAAAAATTAAGATTGTTTTAAATGATTAGAATTATATTGCTATGCATTTGAGGATTTTTTTTTACTACGATGGTGGTAAATATCATACAGCCCGCCTGATATTTGACCGTGCCAACAACAGTAGAAGCATCACTTGCACGTTGCCAACTCCAGAGAAAGGGATTGGAAGTGAAGAGAAGGCTTAATAGAGGAGGTAGAAAGTACGAATAATGGGCTTGGGCCTCCAACGCTCTCACTAATCGTACGGAACACAAGAAGAGAACTTTTCACCAAAGCTTAGAGAAAGTACGCTTGCTTTATGTGTTATCAGGAATCTAGCGATTAAATGAGATTTGGCAAGCAATTTTAAAACATTCGATGAATAAGACATCTTCAACGTAATGGTATCGCTAACGGTATACGAGTATAGACCACGGGAACCATCAGATGGACCGGACATTTATTTGCCACCCGCGTACCCAGCGCCAGGCCGTCTCGATCAGGGAAGTAGGTACCACCCATTCACAGAGGATCAGCGTAAAATAACGGTAGGTAGGTACTCCTAGTGTATCGTATGAAGAGCGAGAGCGTTGGAGGCCTAAATTTCTTCTCTTCATTATCTCCTCATTATTCTTCCTCTTCCAACACGCATCGTTTTTTTAACACAACACTACTCTAAAGAACAATTCCTGTATAGCGGGGGACTTTACCTGTGTGGACAACTCACAACGCTCGGGGAGGCCGGTATTTAAACAACTCTGCCATCTGTGCTGTACTTGGAGTTGTCGACGCGAGTAATGCCTCTGGTGTTGCTAGCGTCTATAGGCTACGGTAACCGCTTACTATCAGGTGGGCCGTATGCTTGATACAATGATTGTCACAAATGCTGTACAAGACACGTCGAAAATATTTCGTAATTTTGTTAAATAAAATCTAATTTAATGTAAGGCTCAGAAAGTATTACGAATGTCGTTTCTCTTCTATTTAAACAGGTTTGCCCTGATTTATTCGAATGCTGTGTAATATTAGCTTATACGATATGTCCATGAACTCGTGTGAACCTTCCAATTCTTACATTTATTAGAAAAAAAAACTAGTCGTTGGTTCAAACTAAAGCTTAATATTATTTTCATTGCGTATGATGGCAGACGAGCCACGGCCAGCCTGATGATAAATGGTAACCGTCGCTCATGGAATCAACTATACCGAGAGTATTGTCAAGCCGTTGCGCGCCATTTAATTTTTCAGATATGAAAAGAAAGAATAAACGGTTATCTTCTGCTACAGCCAAAACACATTGACGAGTTTCATGACGGGACCCACATGAGAAGGTGGTACCGACCTGTTCGGGCCCGATATCAAGTGAGTACTCTCAATTAGTACCCAGCTCGACCACCAGTAATGCAATGGGTGATAATTAGTTATCTCCCTTAGTCGCCTTGTACACCCGCGGGAATGAATCGGGTGAACACTTGTATTCTTAGTCCGTCACTACACGGACAAAAAATTTACTGGAAAATAAATTTATAATATAGGAGAATTAAATGTATTAGATTAGACTATTCATGCGTCTCTGAACATAATAAAATTATTTATAGATTTTTTGAAGTAAAACTTCTTTAGGCGCGACTAGGGAGTAACTCAGATTTTTTTTCTGACGGAAGTAACTCTTACTATACATAGTCTGTGTAGTTTCCGCTATTTAAAAATAATAATTTGGATTGGTCGTAATTAAATGTCATATACTCCACGCTTCTTGACTTATACGCCAGCTAGTGGCAAATATCATAATCAATTAGGATTATTTATTTTCAAATTTTCAAACGGATCAATTGTGAATAGCAAAGTGAATAAAAATTCAACAGATTTTTTTTTTCCGTCAACGCCAAAGAAGTTTTACTTCAATCGCGCGTAAAGGTTACACGCACACACTTTTTTTTTGTGTAAGTCTGTTCACACATAACGCAAATAGTAACTGAACGAGTTTTGATAAAACTGTTTAAAGCTCTTGATTAGACATAAAACCTGCTATATCCAGCTGTTATACCGGGGACCTGAGATATAACCTAAATGATAATTAGCTAAATGCGGTGCAGCCACGGGCAAAAGCCAGCATCATACAAAAGCCAATATATCTACAAAAATTGCTGACGTTTATGAAGAGCAATGAGGAGCGGTTTCGCGCTCATACTCACCATGCGAAACACAACTGAAGAAATATCTACCGTTTTTTCACGCTGATGTTCTGTGAGAGGGTGGTAATTACCTGACCAAGCTGGCTTATGCATGCTGCTACAAGCAAGAATCTACCTCTAAAATCACTTCACAAAAATAGCCATCCCACATGAAGCCTACATTTTTTGGGATAACCATAAGACATATTATGTCTTTCTCTGTACCTTGGGTTATATATATATATATATATATATATATCTTTTTAAAGTACAAATTATTTGTGAATAAGGAAAAAGAGATTTTTTGTACTAGCGGGAATCGAACCCGCGCCTTTTCCTATCCGGGGAAGTGCTCTGAACCACTGAGCTATAGTACAGATCTTTCGATCATCCCAATCTACTTATCACATTTTGTCTTTACGACATAGTTACACGTGATAGTTGTTTAACTTACAAACAAACTCATTTCCACAATTTTGATATTACAGCACACGGAATGCTTCCTTACTTTGACTACTATCCGTGCAGAAATCGTCGAGATTCCCGAAGGAATTATGTAGTCAGGTTATATTTAAAAAGATAAGAAAATATACTCGAAGAGGTTGTATATCTTTTTACAAGTACTGGCATCATATATTCTATTCTCCACGACTTTTAAACTCTTGTCAAATAAATGGAATTAAGAAAATCACATCAGTCGAAACAAAGAAATTGTACGTAAATGAGCTTTCGATAAATTTTTCAATTTGAGTTTTACAAACTAAATTTTATTGTTGTGGCAGTAATGATACGGCGGCGGCGGGTGATTACTAGCTAGTAAGTTTTATTTTATTAATATAACAGGTGTTCTAAGACTTAGAAAAAGACATGAACTAAGTATAGAACATAAATCCCTTAAGTCATTTAGGGAGACCCCACAGGAATTTACTAATATGAAAAGAAATTGTGTGCTTGTCTAAATCATATACAATATATATCAATACAATATTTCATTCAAATTAGTTTGATTTTGTTTGATAAAATTTATCGCTATTGTTAATTAGGTATGTCTTTTATCTACTTATAAAATATCATCCAAATCCGTTCAGACGTGATTGAGGGTCACGCATCTCCATCCATTCATCCATCCATCAGCCTTTTAACGTCCACTGGTGGACATAGGCCTCCCCAAGAATGGGGGATAGTGCCGTAATCACCACGCTTGGCAGGCGGATTGGCAATCGCAGTGGATGTTGTTAATACTCGAAGGAGTGCTGCTGCCCACTCCGCCGGCATTCCCTCAGTCGGCTTTTACGAATCCCATGGGTGGAGAGGGGTAATTCTGAAGCCGGCCCCACACGGTCGCGCATCTAAACATCTATATGGAATTAAAATATTATAGGACAAGCCTTACATGCCTCTGTGTATCTCTCTACCCGTAGTGTATGTGACTACGGATCATGAGATCTCTGCTTCGATTCCCGGGTTTAGCCAACAAAAAGTGGGTGAGGAGAAAGCACGTAAAGCCGTTGATCCTACGCCTGATCAATCTCGGGTCGTCAGCCATTCCATCGGACTATCAGTGAAGGAATCTGAGATCAAACATGTGCCTGTTTGCGCACACTCGTGCACTATATCTTGCGTATATGGCTAGTGTCTGTTGACACTGGCCACTGTGAAAGAAATTATCACTCACGGACTTGGCAATACCTGGGGTGCAGTAACATCGCTACGTTACCCTCTATGGGGCCCTGACCCACTAAAGAAACCCACCGTGTGCCGTCTCTCCGCCTGTGTTGGTAGGCCACTGGTACTATGTTGCATTACTTCAGTGGTCCATCCTTACCCTTTCGGATAACCTCAACTGAGCGACGCATCTGCACATGGAGCGTCGCGCCTTCGCGTGTGGTGGACCCCCGGTCCATCCAGCTTCAGCTAGGACGGCATGAGGCGCAAGTACTCGTGCCTGCGCCGCTGCACTCGCTGGCGGCGGTTTGGGTCAGCGGAAGACTCCTCCTCCCTGGCCCTCTACGCCGCTTCCTTCTGCGAGATGACCTCCTCGTAGAAGGCAGTGACCGCAGCCCAATTCCTGTCACTGCTGAGCATCGCTCTGACGACGCTCGCATTGAGTGCAAAAATATGAAATAGAAAGACTTCACACTTTTGCACTTTGTGTTATTTTATGTCAAATACTTAAAAATATATAAAAATATCAAAATAGTTTACTGACTGTTGGTTGCAGAGATCAAAATTATAACAAATGTGAGAATATACTAAACTAATATTGCAGGTTGGTGCTACTATTGCACCGCAGCGTCATGGAGCCAGAAGAGGAGAAGCAGAAGAAGCTGAACGATGACGTGGTTTTGTTTATGCGCAAGCGCAGCGAGGCAGAGGCTCCTCGGTATGCCGCGCGGCTGAAGGCATACGTGAACATACAACAGAAGTAAGGCAGACTTCAGATTAGTAGTCTTATATATTTGCATATATGTATAATACTATTAAAAGCAATTGTAGCCTAATCGTAACCAAATGATATACTCATTTGCATTTATTGGTTCGCTCGGGGAAATACCACAGAAGATACGCGTGAAAGAAAGACTGCTACTTCTAATTTTTCTATGTTGACTGAAAGCGCCGGATTACTAAACTTCTTTTGCATCATCCTCTTTATTATGCTCATACTATCTGCAATAGCTCAGCTGACCTTGGAGTAGGAATCGAGCTCGATGCCACTGTCTTAGCAATCCTTGGGTTAACCGCTAAGCTAACTTGTCGCAGTTACATTTGCGAAAAAAACTTTCAAATCGAATAGTTTGGGGAGTTAACTATTTAAAAATTATATTTTATTAGACATCGACGTGCGGCTGCCGCTCGGCGCCACTCCGAGCATGGCTGCAAGAAGACTTCTGGCTCCAGGAAGAAAGATCATGACCAGAAAGTCGGCGACCAAGCAGTCGAGAATGTGTAAGATCTTTTATTACCACATGACATGATCAGCATTTTACTAGAAGGTAAATAAGCCCCCCGGATAGGGGAAGATTAAAATTCGAACCCTTCTCGTAGAGAATAACTTATGGGCTGAGCTGATGCCAAACGGTCATTTATTTTAATATTATTATTTTAGATGATATTTTTGGAGGAGAGCCCACCACGTACCCACGCGTTGTCAATCTCGGTTATCTTTGGCCACACAAAAAAACTTAATATTGCCAATCCGCACTCTCACAGATAGAGGAGAATGCGATGATAGCGAAGTAGTTCGCACGATAATGACAAAAAACTCACCAACGCGACCTAACCATACGATAACGGCAGGACTCTCAGAACCTCTAAACGAGGCATCCTCAGAAACGTTCGGCAAGAAATGAAACGAACTTGAACTCGTGCCTCAGGATACCTCGCTTAGAGGCGAAACACGTCTTGAATTTGTGTTAGAATGTTTGCGGAATATTGCAACGTTGTGGTTCTGAGAGTCCTGCCGTATCGCATGGTTGTGTCGCGTTGGAGAGTTTTTTTGTAATTATCGTGCATGCTACTTGTGGGAGAGCGGTGGGCTCTCCTCCTAAAATATTCCATTCTATAATAATAGACTTTCCAAGTGTCGCCTCATTCAGTAAATTATCGATTTTAATATTGTTGTTTAACATTAATAGTGATCTCTACGACTGATTTTGGACGCAAAGTCCAGTGTCAATGAACACTGGCCAACTACATTATGAGATTCGCACGAGCGTAATCATACACGTGCTCTTTCTATTCCTTTATACTAGTCTGGTGGTATGACATTCTGACACGACCGCAGATAGATTCGACGCATGATGAACGGCTTTACGTGCTTTCCAAAGCAGATGAAATAACAGTGGTATTAAACGAGCATAACATAACAAAGGTCTGATGGATAAACGACCTCATAAAATCTTTATTTTCAGAGATCATAGACGTCAACAAAGTGGCAATGAAGACGACCGGATGAGCAGAAATAAGTGAGTAATCAATATTGAACAGGCATATTACTAGAGTAGACGCATATGTCAATATTACGCAGTCGGCACTGCTATATTGAGGAAAAATTGTTACTAAACACAATATCAACAAACTGTAAAAATGTGAAATCGATAGCCACAGCTCCAGACACTTTGCGAACTAAGCTGCATTTGCTCGTGACTATAAATTGCCTATGTCCAGCAGTGGACGCTGAAGGGCTGATGGATGGATGGATGGATATAAATTTCCATACCACATTCCTTTTAAATGTCTTGGGTGAAACCCGCTTCATCTATCGGGTGTATCTGCTTACATTGTTCTGACCAGATAAGCTAGTTATTACTATTAATGGTGACGCAGCCCTTTTTGTTATTCTGGTAATAGCAGAGTATGTCAAGTGCTTTAATCTATACAAACACTAATTTGAATAACTAAATAACATATTTTAAATTAATGCATAATTGTGAAAGTATACCTATATGTTAATATACCAAATAAATGTACAAAAAGAAGTTTGTTCCGGTATCTTTGAAACCGTTGGACTGATTTGAAGGTACATAATTGATGTTAGAAGGAGTAAAATAGGCTATTTTTATTTTGGAAATAAGTTGGCATGGGTAATTTAATCCTTTATTATTGCTTTAGCTGCCAGACAAGCTACGCCTCACCAACAGGCTTACCACGAACTCTTATTGCGATCCAGTTTAGGACCCAAATTGAACTGAATTGCAATTTCGTACCATG
The DNA here is from genome assembly GCA_948253155.1 of Leucoma salicis. Taxonomy (NCBI): domain Eukaryota; kingdom Metazoa; phylum Arthropoda; class Insecta; order Lepidoptera; family Erebidae; genus Leucoma; species Leucoma salicis. The sequence goes on from OX411830.1 coordinate 537,577, forward strand.
ACGTCAAAGACGCAAATTTTGTTTTTTGCCGAATCAGCACATAATCTGAATCGCAAACATCTTTGTATTGAAATTCGTACCATGAACTTACTTGACAACCTAAACAAGATCGCTCAATTAGACATTCCATCATTATCCGTGTGGTGATATGTCACCACCCCATCCTTTCCCGAGGGTGTCGTACAAGACGACTAAGCGAAGTAAGCAATTATCACCTATTGCATTACTGGTCGTAGGGCTGGGTATCAAGGGGTGCGGGTCGGGATACCTCCGCGTTGGTGCACCCCGGGCAACGTCGGCACTCTGGTGCCGGCGGCTGAATCCCGGCAGGGGACGGGTCTCCACGTGTCCCTCTGACTAGCAGAGGGCACAGTGGATAGGCCGGACGTCCGCCGTGGAGGGTCAGCGGGGCCATAGTGGCCCCCCCGACTCTGGGAGGGGGACAGCGGGGTCACAGTGACCTCCCCGTCCCAGGAGACGGGGCTTATAGCCCAAGTGGCGACGGGCTCACTGCTTACAGTGGGCCGAACGTCTGCCGTGGAGGGCCAGCGGGGCCATAGTGGCTCCCCTGGCCCTGGGAGACGGAGACGAGGCTTTTAAGCCTGAGGGGCGACGGGCTCACTGCTTGCTTTGCGAGCGGTGGGCACGGTCTGATGCAGACCACCGTTCGGCCCGACCCGTAACCCTGAACGGACAGGACCGGGGGTCTTCGGACCGCGGGGAAGAAAACCCCTATAAAAAATCACCCCAATCCAAGCTCTGCCGCCCGGCGAGGGATGAATGGCTGGAGGGTATCCAGTCACGAGGGCGGCACAATAGTCGAAGGACTCTAAGCTTAAAAATGGCGGAAAGTATAAATACAATTATTCCTCAGGAGGGTACCAGGTGCAATGCACCTGGAGAATCCCTCACGGAGCCGCGTACCAAAACCGGCTCCGTCAGCCCCATGTATCTGAGGGGGGCAACCTACGCCAACGAAGAAAAAAAGACGGAGAAAGCAAAAAAGAGGAGGACCCGTGGGAGAAAAAGCACTCCCGCTGCAAGTCCTAAGGGGAGCAGTTCTGCCGCTGACACAGTGGAGACGTCGGACGCCAGTAGCGCTCTTGCTGCGGTCGCGGATGTCTGTCTGCCGGAGCCGTCAGGGTCCCGTACGGGCGCAGCCGGTGTGGTGAAGCGGCCTTCGCGGCTCCTGAAGCGCTCGATTGCGCGCGAGGGCGACGCTTCGGAGTCCGAGGGCAGCTCTACGTCGATGCCCCCACCGGGCAGACCGAGTAGAACGGCTAAAAGAGGCCGAGGGGCTGGTAGGGGCCTGGGTTCGGTGCCGCGATCCACATCGCAAGCGGACGAGGCCGCAGTTAGGGCATTGGGAGCGGAGCTCTCGGTGGAGGAGAGGGTAACCCTCCTCACATCGAGGCTCCGAGAGGAGCCTCCGAACGAGGATGGTCCACCTACAGCGGACCAGGTTGCCCAGAGGGTTTCCGACGCTCTGGCCATCGTTTCAACGGTGGCTAATGCGTCGCGAGGCCTTCGGGGCGACCTCGCGGAGGCCCTCAAGGAGGCTACTAAGGTAGCCTTTAGCGCGGTGGAGTCCCTCCGGCGTAACCCAGCGCCAGAGGGGATCGGCAAGCTGGAGGCGCCCTGCCGCTGCAAGCACCTCGAGGCGGAGGTGGCAGAGCTCCGGAAGGAGCTCGCTGGCCTGCGATCTAGGCCTGATCTCGCCAAGGCTGGGCCGGGAGCCTCTGCTTCAATGGCGGGTGCGGGGCCTCCGGACCCTGATCTCCTGACGGAGAAGCAGATGCGCCAAATCATGGATCGCGTCAGTGCGGTCTATGACCCGCGCACCGGCTCCCTAAATGCCAGGATGCCGCCGGAGCCACGACTCCGACCGCCACTGGCCGCGGATGGGAAGAAGGTCGCGCCGCCTTCAGGCCCAACGCCGCTGCCCTGCCAAGGCGGCCGCGTGGCCACCTACTCCGCGGCTGCAACCACGCCGCCCAAGGGGCTGGGTAAAACTGGCCCTAAGGTAAAAGCGGCGCAGAAGGCTGGGCAGCGCCCCAAGGGCCAGCCCAGAGAGGAATTCCCTCCTCTTTCGTGTGCTGGCCAGCCCTCGCGGGCCCCAGTGACCTTGCCCCGGGACTCTCGTAATTCACCTCCCGCACCGTCTAACCCTGCACCCTCTGATGAGGGATGGCAGACAGTGGATGGCGGGAGGAAGAAGTCCCGGGGCAAGAGAAAAAAGGGGGTAGCGACCGGGGCTGCTGCCCGGGCTGCGGAGCCCGCTGCGCCTGGGAGCAAGCCTGGCCCTAAAAAGTCGCGCAAGCTTAGAGCGCCGAAAACGGCAGCGGTGGTAATCACCATGCTGCCGGAGGCGGAAACAGGCCTGACATATCAGGCCATCTTGAGGAGAGCCCGGGACGAGATTGACGTCTCTGACCTCGGAGTTATCGCTGCCCGGACCCGCCAAGCCCGGACAGGGGCTCGCATTTTGGAGTTCCCTGGGGCAGAGGGCCCCAAGATGGCCGACACGGTAGCCGAAAGGCTACGGGGTCTGTATGGCGAGGGTAGTGGAGTCCGCATCGCCAGACCCGTGAAGTGCGCTGAACTGCGCATTTCCGGTCTGGACGACTCGGTGACGGCTGATGACGTCCGGGAGGCCATTGCCTCCAAAACCGGATGCTCGGAAGCCGTCAGAGTGGGCTCCATTAGGACCGGTCCCGGCGGTGTAGGTGCCGTCTGGGCGAGTTGCCCTGTCGCGGCGGCCAGTACCTTGGCTGCCGCAGGCAGGCTCCTTGTGGGTTGGAGTTCTGCGCGGGTCACCGTGCTGGAGCCCCGGCCCGCAAGGTGTTATAAGTGTATGGCGGTAGGACACACCCGGCCGACGTGCACTAACTGTTTTGACTGCAGCGATCTCTGTTTCCGCTGCGGTCAGGCAGGGCATCGGGCGGCAACCTGCACCGCTGCCCCTCACTGCCCCGCATGCGCGGCAGGCAATAGGCCTGCCAAGCACTGCATGGGGCGGGAGGGATGTAGACCCCCGACGTCAGGCCCAAAAAAGGGGGGGACCAGCCAATCGGCCCAGGCTGCCCCCCCTAGCGCGGCTTCGCCACCGTCTCGGGTGGAGGAGGATATGGTTACGGCTTAAAATTCAACCGTGACACTGTCCTCCTCCAGGCGAATCTCAACCACTCCGCCAGGGCGCAGGATCTTCTCCTGCAAATCATGGTGGAGCGGTTGATTGGTGTAGCCGTAGCTGCGGAGCCTTATTGCGTTCCTGACCGTCCTCATTGGGCGGGCAGCCGCGATGGCTCCGTGGCAATCGTCAGCTCCACGGCGCTGCGCTCCCCGCCCTTGTCGATCAGAGACAGGGGCACGGGATACGTAGCAACCGACTGGGGGGGAGTTACGCTGTATGGCGTGTACTTCTCCCCCAACCGGAGTCTGGCTGATTTCGAGGTCTGGCTTAACAGCCTGGAGACCTCGATACGGCGACTGGCACCTAGCCACGTCCTGGTCGTGGGGGACTTCAACGCCAAATCTACGGCGTGGGGGTCCCCTGCGACGGACGCCCGTGGAACGGCGGTGGTAGAGTGGGCGGCGTCAACGGGCCTCTGTTTGCTAAACAGAGGCTCCGTCAACACGTGCGTGCGGCAACGGGGCGGGTCGATAGTGGACCTTTCGTTCGCTAGCCCCGACGTCGCAGCACGAGTGAGGAACTGGCGTGTCCTGGAGGAGGTTGAGACCTTGTCCGATCATCGGTACATCCGGATTGAGGTCTCCCGGTCCCTTCAGGGCTCCAGTAGGGGTCACACGGCGCGCAGAACTACCGCGTTCCCGCGGTGGGCTGTGGGCAGGCTGGATAGGGACCTACTGGTGGAGGCAGCTATCGTTCAGTCGTGGCTGTCCTCACCAGCCCTAACTGAGGGGTTGGACGTTGAGGCTGGCCGATTTCGCGCTGCGATTACGCAGGTGTGTGACTCGGCCATGCCCCGAGTGCAACGTCCTCCTCCGAGGAAGGGGCTCTACTGGTGGTCCCAGGAGCTGGCGGACCTCCGTGCGGCGTGCATTCGTGCCCGGAGGTCCTACACCCGCAGTCGGCGGCGCAACCGCGATGGGGAGCGGGAGGGCCAGCTGTACGAGGCGTACCGCACTTCGCGAGCCGCGTTCAAGTTGGCCATCTGCCGCGCCAAAACTGAGAAAAGGCAGGAGATGCTGGATGGTCTCAACCGTGACCCCTGGGGTCGCCCGTACCGTGTGGCGCTGAACAAGCTCCGCACTCAGGGCCCCCCCCTCACGCAGACCCTTCAGCCCAGCCTCCTCACCGAGGTGGTCGAGGGCCTATTCCCACGACAGGCGGAGCACACGCCCCCGGTCATGGCATCGCCAGGTAGCGATCGGGAGGCCAACCTCAGTGTACCGCCCGTCACTGCGTCGGAAATGGGGGCGGCTGTTTCGCGGATTCGTTCGAAGAACACCGCCCCCGGCCCGGACGGGATACCCGCCCGGGTGCTTGCCCTGGCTCTGGACCACCTGGAGCCCCGCCTCAGGGGACTGTTCAACGCGTGCCTGGCGTCCGGACGGTTCCCTGACTGCTGGAAGGAGGGGAGGCTGGTACTCCTGCCGAAGCCGGGGCGAACGCCGGATTCGGTCGGGGCCTTCAGGCCCATCGTGCTGCTGGACGAGGCAGGTAAGCTGCTGGAGAGAATCCTCGCTGCCCGCATTGTCCAGCACCTGCGCGACGTCGGACCCGACTTGTCGGATGCCCAGTTCGGCTTTCGGGCTGGTCGTTCGACGGTCGGCGCGATTATGCGCCTGAGGGCCGCGTCCGCGGCGGTCGTCGCTGGCGGTGGAGTGCTGTTGGCGGTGTCGCTCGACATCGCCAACGCATTCAATAGTCTGCCATTCAGCTGCATCAGGGAGGCGCTCCAGTATCACGGGGTGCCTGCATACCTGAGGCGGCTGGTGGCGGACTATCTTGAGGGCCGCAGCGTTCTCTATGAGAGCCGCATAGGGGACGTTGTGAGGAGACCCATGTCGTGCGGTGTCCCGCAGGGTTCGGTTCTAGGGCCGCTCCTGTGGGACATCGGTTACGACTGGGTGCTACGGTGTCGGCTCCCCCCTGGGCTGGCGGTCATCTGCTATGCGGATGACACGCTGGTCGTGGCCCGGGGCGGAAACTTCGAGGAAGCGGCGTTCCTGGCCACCTTAGGGACCTCGGAGGTGGTCAGGAGGATCGGGGCGCTGAGGCTTAGGGTGGCCCTGGACAAGTCGGAGGCCCTACTTTTCCATGGGCCCCGACGTCGGCCACCTGCTGGCGCCTCAATCACGGTGGACGGGGTCCAAATTGGGGTGAAGGCCCAGATCAAGTATCTGGGCCTGGTGCTGGATGGGCGGTGGCGCTTTCGCGAGCACTTCCGCCAACTGTCCCCGAGGCTAGTCGGCGCAGCGTCCGCCCTTGCACGGCTTCTGCCGAATATGGGCGGACCCAACAATGCGTGCCGACGGCTTTATGCGGGGGTAGTCCGGTCGATGGCGCTGTACGGTGCACCTGTGTGGGCGGAGTGCCTGGACGTGCCGAACAGGGCTCTTCTGTGGAGACCACAAAGAGTCGTCGCGTCCAGGCTCATACGTGGATACCGCACGGTGTCGACGGAAGCGGCCTGCGCGTTGGCCGGAACCCCCCCGTGGGACTTGGAGGCGGAGGTGCTCGCCGAAGTGTATCGGCGGACGTCGCAAGAGCGAGAGGTGGGTGGTCGTCCCCCACCCAGGGAGGTGGCCAGGTGGCATGGCGATGCCCGCCGTGCTGCCATGGCCAGATGGAGGACACGGCTGGAAGCGCCCCGAGCCGGTCTCTGGACCGTAGGGGCGCTCCAGCCTGTGCTGGAGGAGTGGGCGGGGCGACGGCACGGAGTCCTTACCTTCCGACTGGTGCAGGTGCTGTCGGGGCACGGTTGCTTCGGCAGATATCTGCACATAGTTGCAAGGAGGGAAGCGACTCCGGGCTGTCACCATTGTGGCTGCGACGAGGACACGGCGCAGCACACGCTCGAGTCGTGCCCGGCTTGGGGCGGGCAGCGCCGTGATCTCGTCGCGGCAATAGGGGGGGACCTCTCGCTGCCGAGCGTCGTTAGAGCGATGCTTGGCAGTGACAGGAATTGGGCCGCGGTCGCTGCCTTCTGCGACGAGGTCATCTCGCGGAAGGAAGCGGCGGAAAGGGCCAGGGAGGCTGATCCTTCCGCAGACCCGAACCGCCGCCAGCGACTGGGACGGCGCAGGCGTGAGTATTTGCGCCTAATGCCGCCCTAGCTGAGGCTGCGGGTGGTTGGACCGGGGAACGTCCGCCACCCGCAAGGCCTCCCGCGAAGGTGCGATGCTCCGTGTGTGGGTGCGTCGCTCAGTAGAGGGTACCCGAAAGGGTAAGCCGTCGGCGGACCACCGAAGGAATGTAACATAGTTCCAGTGGCCCGCCAATAAAGGCGGAGAGACGGCACACGGCGGGTTTCTTTAGTGGGTGAGGGCCCCACACTACCCTGTTCGTTGCCCCGAACGACGGGGTGTGCGGTTAGGTACATTTTTTCCCGCCTAAACAAAAAAAAAAAAAAAAAAAAGGGCTGGGTATCAAGTGGGAGTACTCACTTGCTATCGGGTCCGAACGGGTTGGTACCACCGTTACGTCTCCTGTGTGACCGGTCATGAAGCACGTCAGTGTGTTTTGGCTGTAGCAGAAGATAGCCTTTTATTCCTTCATTTTACATGTCTGAGAAATGAAATGGTGCGCAGTGGCTTGATAATACTCTTGGTATAGTGGAGGTCATGAGCGATGGTTACCACTTACCATCAGGTTGGCCATGGCTCTTCTGCCATCATAAGCAACAAAAAAAAATACAACACACCTATTTTGATTGGCGTCGGAATTGAATCGCTAGCTAAGAGATCATGGTAGGCCTGCTGATGGTAAGTGGTAAATACCACTCATGGACTTAACAATAATATGACTAAAGAACAAACTATTTGGTGGCGCGGTTATCTTTTTTTATATTTTGATCTGTATTTTAGCATTTGATATGCTTGTCTACTATAATGAACAAATTATTATAAGTCGTAAAGACAACTAAAACAATAGTGATGTGGAGATTGGGCATAGCCAGTATCATCGATCGTAAGACAAAGTACTCGTCAAGACGAATCAATCGAATCCAAACTCGATAGGGTAGCGCCGTTTCATTGCAGAGTTCCTATGTCCATCTTCCAGCTCCATCAGATCAGCTCAATTTCATCATAATATTCCATTGTCACGCGATATACATATGCGTGTAAAATTTCGATCGGAAACCGGGAAGTGTGTCAAATTTAACTTGCAAGATTTGAACGGGATAAGTAAAATAAAACGCGTTGCCACGCTAACAGCTGATTTTACTCTCCCTTCGCATTAGATGTTTCACATCAATAATTTGTTCTCTTAAGTAAATACTGTAACACCACTGCTCACCATTTCTCTTCACGGATGGGAAATGTATAATTGGACAACTATCATACACCACCATCATAATACATCGAGGCACTTAACAGTAGGTCACGGTTGATGGTGGTACCAATTCGCAAAAGTACGGTAACAAGCAAGTACTCCCACTATCCAGCTACCCTATCATTTATCTACACAATCTTTTATGGTTGTTTCTCGAGAGGAGACTCTCTTTAATAAGGGTTTAATTGCATATTTTTCTGTACAGGTGTGCTGCAGGAATACATCGCACTCGGACTTTATCGCGCTCGAGTTCTGGCGAGCCATCTGAGCGCTGTTGTAGGCCTCGACGCCGTCGACGTCGTAGACATCGGGTACTTTAACATTTTCATCTATCATTTATTTTCATACTGTTCTCTCTGATCTCTGAATAGATTGGAAATTGGAAGGTTCCCCAATTCCTGTTTCGCGGGTCATTTGCTGTTAGTAATTCAAAAGAGTTCCATTGTATAGCAACTCTTTCCCTAATCTTCGAATAACGCAAACCCCATTCAGATCGGATCAGTAGATATTGTTTTTAATTTTTATTTAAAACTTGTAGACATACAAACATATATACATACGTGTCGAATACAGAACCTCCTTTTTTTGAAGTATCTACGTTAAAAATACGTAGTGTTGCATGAATAGTGCCATTTAATACCATTTTCAGTGTTCGTATCACTTTCATGCTTATGTCTATTAAATACTAACTGACCTGATAAATTGTCCTGTCTTAGCTTAAAGCGAGGTGTCCACTGGCAAGTAACTTCCGCAATTTCTTGCAGAAGTCAATTGACAACTGTTTCCACTGACTGCAATTTCTCTATACGCAAGTCGCTTGCAGAAGTGTGTAGAAGTTAACTTGCTGCAAGATCTTGCAGATCCGTTTCCACACAAATTGCATTTCACTTGAGCAGGAGCGGTCACACAAGATGCCTAGCTGCAGAAAAATACGAGCTGCGTCTATTGTATTGTTGTTAAAACATAAAAATAAAAAACGTTAAATGTGGGTACGAAATTGGATATGGAGGCGTGATTTCGGTCTTCAAATCAAATTATTAATAATTATAAAATAATAATAATAATAATAATAAATATCTACAACAGCCACACAATGTCATCTAGTCCCAAACTAAGCGTTAGCTTATACTATGGGTACTAGAATAACGGATATATACACATTACTTTTTTTTTTGTAAATACATAAGTACATAATATTATACCTTAACAACAATATTTATGTTCATCACAAAAACATTTGTCCTGAGTGCAATTCGAACTCATGATCAGTCGCACAGAAGTGAAGATAATATTAACTTGCTCTAAAAGCTTCCAACTTTATTGTGTGAACCAAATAAAGACGCAAGTGCTTGCTGGAAGCTCAAAATAACCGTATACACGTGCGACTTGCAGCAAGTTCGGCAAGTCTTGCAGAAGTCGACTTGCGCGAGTTTATTATTAAAAATGTTACGTTTCCATGCTTGCCAAGGCTCGACAAGCATCCACAAGCCCCAAGCGTCCACAACTCTCGCTTGGCATTTGGAAGTCCTTTACACGCTTGTGAATGCGTCAGTGTGCTACGTATATCCAAGCATGGCGGACACCGAACTTGTATCGGCTATTACGTTTGGTTTAACCTACTTTCATTTCAAATACAAGCAAAGTAAAACGAAAGCAAGGAAAGCCCGACGACCACGAAGATGGTGGATGTTAAAGATTCATAGAAATCGTACGAACTAATAAGTTTTTCAGTTTAAATTGGTATTTCGGTTACCATTATGTGTCAGTTATGTTATCCCATATATAATTATACATTGTTAAATTTTAGGTGAACCTAAAACCTAAAAATTTTTCGGTCTGTTAATATTTTAAAAACAATAAACTCTCTTCGTTTGACCAACCACTCATTTTGACAGAACTAGACGTGCGTTCGTCGCGAGATCACAGCGGCTACTAAGCACGCGCCAACGTGTGAACGCGTCGCAAGCGCTTGCCGCAAGCGCTCTTTGATCTGTGTCCAAAAACCGACACTAGACCGGATCGAATACAAGCGTCCACAAGCTCACGCAAGCCAAGCCAAACGCCCTCTTTACACGCTTGTGCTTGTGGACGCTTGCCGAGCCTTGGCAAGCATGGAAACGCGACTGAAAAAAATCACGGTCAACTTCCGCAATTTTTTTTTTTATCGATAGATATAAAGTTTTAAAGTGACTTACAAAATTTATATGCAAACATCACAAAAAAGCTGACTTTAAATTAAGACTTATATGGTTTTCTATTGGATACCATTGTCAGAACTGGTGCAATGGGACTACAAGGGCAGCACCAGCTTTAAAATAAAAAAATCGTCAAAATCGGTTCACCCAGTCAAAAATTCTTGAGGTAACAAACATGTCGAATTCAGAACCTCCTCGTTTGTTGAAGTCTGTTAAAAAGTAATCTTAAAATGGTTTGTTTACTGATATAGTGAAATTATATGGTTAGTTAAAATTATAGTTTATTCCATTAGCGACGCAGACGTCGCTGCAGTCGCCGACGACGACGCAGTCGCCGACGTCGTCGACGCCGCCGCAGCAGCAGGCGACGCCGACGTTGTCGTAGCCGCCGCCGTCGTCGGCGCAGTCGCTGCCGCAGACGTCGCCGCCGCAGCTGCCGCCGGCGCCGCCGCAGTTGTCGTCGACGACCGCGGCGCACGTGCTGCAAGCGCGGCTGTGGGAGTTAAATTACTGGAACTGTTTGTTCGATTCGATTTTTGACTGTTATACCTTCGTTTTGACTAAAGTTTTTTTTGCAACATGGATTTTTATTTAAGATCTTTTAAAAAAGTAGCTGTAAAGTAAGTCGTATGGGTACCGGATGTGTAAGAATGTGAAATAAAAACTATACTACGAGTAGGATTTGCAAGTCAGTCAAAATATATAGAGACTAGTCTTTGCCCACGGTTTAGCCGCTGCCAAAAGCTAGTTTTTGGGTTATATCTCAAAATGTGCCTATAGCAGTTCTTAAGTCTAATCAAGAGCTACCAAATAAAAAAGTTGTATCAAAATACGTCAAAAATAGAAAGAGAACGGAAACGAGACGCCACTTATTTTAAAAGGACCATAGTAATATAGAGTGTAGGTATGTAAACATACCTAGTCGTAGACCTATTGATTGGCATGTTATAGCCTTGACATTCTATTCATAACTCCCCGAGTGAGGCTTTATAGGTATGTCTTATGCATGTATATTTATGAATGTGTAGGCAGATATATAAATATTATTGTTTTGCTTATCTTAGCAACTGATTAGTGGTATCTATTAAGAGCTTCGATGCAAAATAGTTCGTCTAGTGTGAAATTTTCTCGAGATTTTTTCTAACTTCATTATTTTTGTATATCTATATAAAATATTTAGCTGTTCTACTATCACATGTCGCGTTACTTATGCCATTTTTTAATTATGAACCAATAAACTATTTTAGATTTTTAAATTTATATATAGGATATATTTAAATTCGAAAAATAGTTCGTCTAATTGTTAATCGATGCAAAAGAGTTCGTCTATCGGTGAGTTAAATAAGATTATTCCTTCTTTGTAGCATAATTTAAATTTGTAAAAGTAATTCTGTGTCATTTGTCAAATGAGACAGTATAAATTCTGAAAATTTCAGTTTTTTTCATTAGTTTTCTAATAACAATGGGTCGTGGCAAACCCGTGTGAGAAGAGCTTCGAAAGCGAATAGTTTGTGAGGTCGATGCTGCCAAATCACGTTACCAAATATCTAAAGACTTGATAATTCCCACGTCTACAGTCCAATCTATCATTCAGCACTATAAAAAGAATAGAACGACTTCTTGTTTGAAGAAAACTGGTCGAGCACGCATCACAAGTGCAGTAGAAAACAGAATCCTGAAGAAAATTATCAAAAATAATCGTCGTGCTCGATCTGGAGAACTCAGGATATGAAATAAAAGAATGAAAGAATAAACGGCTATCTTCTGCTACAGCCAAAACACACTGACGTGCTTCACGACCGGTCACACAGGAGACGATGGTGCCGACCCGTTCTGGCCTGATATCAAGTGAGTACTCTCTCGCTTGGGATCCAGCCCTACCTCCATCCAGCCCTCCAGTAATACAATGTGTGATAATTGCTTACTTCCCTTAGTCACCTTGTACGACACCCGCGAGAATGGATGGGGTGGGAAAACTTTTATTTTTAGTCCGTCACCACACAGACAAATTTACTCTAACAGAGGATATTTTGAGAAAGAATAAATTTATTTTTAATCATTCTAGTAATTTTTTTTATTAATCTAAAGAAAGTTTTAATACGCGTCACATAATATACTATTATAACTATTTATTTATATTTATTTATTTATTTATAAAGCTGTAAGAAAGCTATGTCTGAAGATATTTGAGAATAAAAAAAAATCGAATTACAAAACATTTTTTTTTTTAATTTTTCGTATGTTTGTTGGTTTGTACCTCCTGTAAAAACTACTGAAAGACTTCAGATGAAAATTGCTTTTGTTAGATAGCTCGTAATTAAAAACTGACTTTTCATCTCGCTATACGGAACCTAAGATATAACCCATTACCTAGCTCTTAGTGATCCTGAGACATAACCTTAAGTTAGTAGTCTATATTGCTGGCTTAGTGGAGACTAAGAGACTGTGAAAGCCATCAACAAACTCTCACGATTATGTCGGATTCCTCGCGATGTTTTTGTCGTGGCTAACGAATACATTATACACTTTGGTTTACCTTGAACCAAATTTCGTTTAAGTAGTTGACGGTATGCTTGAAGCTATACTTATAAATGTCACCTTCACATTCTAAGATTATATCAACACATTACTGCTCTGGCGGTGGGCATTGGGCTCCTGTCAAAATAAACGCTCATTAAAATATGCCATAATATATTATTTCGTGCCATTTGCCGTAATGAAGGATCGATCGGGGAAGTACCACCTTCTCACAAAAGAGCGTGAACCAACAGTAGTAATACTTACCGTTATGTCTCGTATGGTGAGTGAGAGTGCCGGAGGCTTGAACCCCTTTCCTGTCCTCTCCTTAATATACTTCCTACCCACCTCCTATTTCCTTCCTTGGAGATGACAACGCACGAGTGATGCCTCTGGTGTTGCTAGCGTCTATAGGCTACGGTAACCGCTTACCATCAGGTGGGCCGTATGCTTGTTTCCCACCCACGTAGTATAAAAAAAAATGAAGGAAGAAAGAGGCTGAATTTATTTACGCTTAAATATCATACGTATACGTAGGCCGTGTGGGAGTCGTAAGAGCCGACTGAGGGAATACCGAGGGAGTGGGCAGCAGCACTCCTTCGAGTATTAACAACATCCACTGCGATCGCCAACCCGCCTGCCAAGCGTGGCGATTACGGCACTATCCCCCATTCATGGGGAGGCCTATGTCCAGCAGTGGACTTTAAAAGGCTGATGGATGGATGGATGGAAATAGCATACGCATTACTGTCCTTACAAATAAGAGCTAAATCGATCATCATAGATTTTTTTATAATCTGTTACTTAAAAAAAACATACCTATAGGCTTTTTAGAATTTTTTTTATATATATTTTGTAGCATTTGACATGCTTAGCAACATACATCAAACACAAAGTGAAAAATGTGAAATCGAAAACAACAGTCACGAGCAGGATTTGAAACTGCATCTCCTGGATACCGTCCAGATGCTTTAAAATAATAATAATAATAATGTTTATTTTACCAATTAGTTTGTACATAAGTTGTTTTCTTAAATCTAGGCTAGTAAGAACATAATTCAATAGAAATGTCTGTTGTTGTCAGAACGTCGAAATTAACAGTCGAGAGCAGTTGTCATGATGGCTGAATTGGCAAAACATCTGGACGGTATCCAGGAGATGCAGGTTCAAATCGGGCTCGTGATTGTTATTTTCGATTTCACATTTTCCACTTTGTGTTTAATATACCTATAGGTTTTTTATCCCGGATAAATAGATACTTTCTGTAAGAAAACAATTATTGCATAGAGACCATTAAACCTTAGAGCCTCCTTGATTCTGTTTTGTACCGGGTTATGAGCACACGTACCACCTACCATGCTCGATGGGCCGTAGAGTGACTGACGTATTTATATTATGAAGTCCACGTGAATGAAGTCGCGGGCAGAATTTAGTCATATTATAAAGGCGTATGTGCGTTTGTTTGTTTGATACATTTTCACGCTAAACTACTCAACCAGGACGTATGCTATTTTTATCCAGAAATTAATGGATATTTCCTGTGGAATACTATTTTTGCTGATAATTAAAATATGTGCAATGGAAGGACGTATTTATATTCTGAATCCCACGACGTCACGGGCCAAATCTAGTTTCTGTAGATATCTCCTCTGTTGCAATTCGTTCGAAAATCTTACTCTCTCGTCATTCTTCTTCTATTAACTATTACTATTGTATTAACTGCCCCGGTGGTGCAGCGGTAGTGTGAGCGACTGCTGATCATGAGGTCTTAGGTTCGATCCCCGGGTTGAGCACTGTTATTGAGCTTTTTCTTAAACAGAAAAATTCTCAGTAGCAGCCCGGTGTTTGGAAATGTACCCGGTAGACGGCAATAGGCTCGCCCCCTACTACGTGGGACTTTAACATTTAAAAAAAAAGTTAAAATCCGTTCAGTAGTTTCGCAGTTCATCCCGGACAAACATCGTGACACTGGAATTATATATAATAGATATATAATTGCTAAATGTATTCCTAAGCCCAAATCTCGAGAACGGCTGGACGAATTCGGCTGATGTTATGTCCAAAGGGGTTTCTTATAAAGTTAAAAAATTACTCTGTGGTGCAGCGGTAGTGTAAGCGACTGCTGATCATGAGGTCTCAGGTTCGATCCCCGGGTCGCGAAGTGTTATTGAGATTTTTCTTAAAAAAAAGAAAGAATTCTCAGTAGCAGCCCGGAGTATGGAAATGTGCCCGGTAGACGTCAATAGGCTCGCCCCCGATTACGTGGGACTAAAACATAGCTGGCGAATTGTGGGTGAGTAATACACCTCTGCCCTACCCCTTCGGTGAATATAGGCGTGATGCTATGTTAAAAAATTATGTTCTTTTTTAGTCTCAAAACAGCATCAAAAGTAATTTTATTTAAAAGATCATATTGTTATTTATTTTTATCGTAAATGTGACGATAGTAACTATTGTACTCCCTGCTTACAGGTATCATTTAGGTACTATTTCACATTTTCAAACATTGTCGCAAGTAAGTGGCGAGCAAGCCATATACTGCAAAGGCAGACACACAAAAGCTTTAAAAATTAATATTTTACTGTAGGTAACTTTCATACGCATTTAGTGAAAATTCTGTTCTTAGACATTACTAACAGACACTTTAATTTTATTTATTTATACCTGAACCTCCTTACTTTCTGATAAACCCTTTAAAAATGGTATAAGCTCCGAATTGTTATTTAGTGTTTTGTTCCGTTCTTTCAACGTCAAACTGTCATATTAGTGACAAAGACAAAACACTGAATAACTATTCAGAGGTTAAACAACGTTTATTAGTAAGGCAGAAAGAGTATAGATAAAGAGATCGCAATATTAGTGTCTAAGAAGCTGAACCTAATTGAAATCTATACAGTGGGCCTAGCCTAGTTGCATTCTATGATTGCTAACGCTATAGAAAACTATTGAAATGTATGGGAATTTGATATTTTTACGATATTTATAAGTCACATGACTTAACGTTAGATATATAATAGCTTTCTATAGCGTTAGCGATCATAGAATGCAACTTGGCTAGGCCCACTGTAGTGTTTTCGTGATGCGTGCCCAACGGACCAACGGTAGACCTATATCATTTTATTTATATAGATATTGTTTAACTATAAACTAGTTTTGCCATTAGTTGAATATTCTGTCTCTCTCTAACGACGGCAGTTGTGGTCGGAACGTGTTTAGAAGTAAATATGGAGTTATTTCCAATATTTCCTGTTTACAAATTATTCTTTCCTAAACGCTTGAAAACACGCTCGTTAGATTTCTGTTATACGAGTATACCAAACCGCAAACGGCGTTTCCTTGGCTTAAAATTAGGCCTAAAGTTTACCTAGTCTGGACGTTTTGATATATTAACTACTTAGCAAGCCTTCACGTCGCCTTCACGAATCTTAATTGTAAAATTAAGTTTACGTGGTCGGTATAATGTATGTGAATACTTGCGACAGATTACTGCACTGACAGTATATTTTATAGTATATTTATTATAGTATATTAGACGGGCCTCGTGGCGTAGTCGGTAGTGTAACCGACATCCGTGCAAGAGGTCGTGGGTTCGATTCCCACTCAGGACAACTATTTGTGTGATGAACACAGATATTTGTACTGCGTCTGTTGTTTTCTATCTATTATATGTATATATTTAGAAAAAAAAGTAATATATGTATTATATTTAATACAAGCATTAAGCTTAGTTTGGGACCAGAGGATGTTGTGTGAAAATGTCCGTGAATATTTATTTATTTTATTTATTATATTGGTGTCTTGTAACGGTAAGTATTCTTATTGTTGTGTTCGATTTAGCGAGTGAGAGCGCCACATGCCGAGACCGCCATCGCATCTCCGTCATCATTTTCTCTTCACTTAAACTTCGCTTCTAAAGGCCTTCCAAAGGTTATTTTTGCTTATTGATATCAATATTTCTGACGATCTAAACATACCTATATTTTGATATTTTATATATTTTTTTAAGCATTTCACATGCTTAGCCATGTAAATTTTAACACAAGTCAGGCAACACCCAAGACATTAAGAATGAATGTAATATCGAAATTTGCATTACCGAGCAAGCAACTGATGATCATATTTAAGCAGAAACAGGATCAAATACTGCTGAGTGACGACGATAACGATATTTTCTATATCACATTTTGAATTTTACATATTATAAAACGAAGTCCGCGGGCGTGCTTGTTTGTTTTCTCAGTCTTGAAATTTATTTAGGACAACATAAAATATTTTATAACAACTTATAATATCATTTCTTCTTATAACTTAAGATAATACATTTAGTCAAGAAAGTCTGGGAATGGATGATTTGTTTATGGTTCCAAATTCAAATTGTTGTTTTTTTCGTTGTTGTTAGATTGGCACAACTGTTATTCATATTGCCACGGAGTTTGAGTTGCATCTGTTATTTATATTAAATACAGTGCTGGGGGGTTAGGCAGAATGTCATATTTCACGTGTCGATCGTATCGTCTCGCTTGTACGATCACCGTGATTGGCTAACGGATTATTGTGACATCACGCGTCGGTTTCTCAACCAATCACAGTGATCTCGATACGGTCGACACGTGAAATATGACATTCTGCCTCAGGGGGCTGTTTTTAGTTATATCATATCTAGTGTGTATTGCAAATTTCATAATAGACAAAAACATCGAACAAAGAATTTGTCTTAAATTTTGCATCGCCAATGGAATTTCGTGTTTGGAGTAATTGAAAATGTTACAGAAGGCTTACGGTGAATCGACTTTATCAAAAACACGTGCTTATGAGTAATACAAAGCGTTTAAAAGCGGTCGAGATGTGGTGGAAGATTTGCCTCGCTCTGGTAGGCCATCAACGTCTGCAACTGAAGTTAACATTGCAAAAGTGAAGGAAACAGTGACTGAAAATCCTCATTCAACTTTGAGAGAGATAGCCGCCAAACTTTCTGTGTCTCACAAGTCGATCCGTACCATTTTAAATAATCATTTGGGTATGAAACATGTTTCCGCTCGGGTAGTCCCAAAAGACCTGAATTTTCTCCAAAAACTCAATCGCATGAGAGTCGCTGAGGACATGCTAGAACGAGTCAATTCCAACCCAACATTCATGAAACACATTGTTACTGGTAACGAGCCGTGGGTTTATGAGTTTGACATGCAAACTAGTCAACAAGCTTCGGAGTGGCGACTTCCAACTGAACCGAAACCGAAAAAACCACGCCAAAGTCGATCAAAAGTCAAAGTCACGTTGACTGTTCTCTTTGACTGTCGCGGTGTTGTGCACTCGGAATTCTTGCCAGAAGTTCAAACGGTAAATAAAGAACATTATTTGAGCGTTACGCGGCGCTTAAGATAACAAATTCGACGAAAAAGACCAGATTTGTGGAAACACTTTATGGAAACTGTGGATTTGCACCACGATAATGCGCATTCGCATTGAATTGATTGTGAATGAATGTTTGCCCAAACACTCAACAAATACCATCGAGCCACCAGATATGGCTCCAGCCGACTTCTTTCTTTTTCCTAAACTCAAATTACCATTTCGTGGCACCCGTTTTCAATCGGTAGAAGACATAAAGGAGAATTCGCGGCGAGAACTGAACTCAATTCCGGAAACAGCGTTTAAAAAATGTTTTGATGATTGGAATATTTGTTGGCGTAAGTCTATCGTTTCTGAAGGAGCATACTTTGAAAGTGATAAAATAAATTTGGATGAATAACAAAAATTTTGTGTATTATTGATCTTTTCCCGGTACTTTCTTGAGAGAGTAGTATAGCCTGGTCTGATGAAGGAATGTAACATAGTTACAATGGCCCGCCAATAACGGCGGAGAGATGGCACACGGCGGGTTTCTTTAGTGGGTGAAGGCCCACACTACCCTGGTCGTTGCCCCGAACGATAGGGTGCGCGGAAAGGAAAAAAAAAGGTCTGACTTGGCTTCTGCAAGTCTCAATACATAAGCCAAATTTGACAATTTTATGTGAAATAGTTTTTGAGTTATGAGGGGGGTCAAAAGTGGCTCCAAATAGTTCGTGTAATATTACACACGGTACTGCTCACCAATTCTTTAGCTTGAACTTGGCTTGACACGTTACCGCGTGTCTAGATATCTGTACATGACATAAATGTTATAACTATTATTTAACATCGCTAGGCTTACGTGAACGAAATACAAACAAAGTTATTAACATTAGTGTCCTCTAGTTAGCACGTACGTGACCAATTAGTTTCGGGGACAGTAGACGGTAGAACTGAACAGTAATTGAATCAGTGTTCTTAATGACAAGAATGAGATACAAACACTATCTTTATTTCCTTTCTTCGTAATGAAGTCCTGCTGTGATATACTTGTAGCAAGATTAAAACTAAACGAAAAAGCGATTCTAAAAAAGATCATACCCTAGTGCAGAGGGTCTGCTTAAAGAATATGCAGATCATTTCAGTAGAGAGAGGATGGATGAAAGAAGATTAACGAAACAGATATACAAATTATACAAGGCAACTGGGAATGGGCAAGTTGGTAGAGGTCGCCCCAGGCGAACGTATTTTAACCAGATCGGTCCACCCATGAACATGAATGCTGTAAAGTATTCAAAACGTCGGGATAGTAGAAAATTAAGTAAACACGATAGATTCCGTAAACGTACATGACTTATGTAGTTGCATTATTCAACATCGGTAAGTCTTAAAGCAATGGTAGGTATTTGTCGTGTTGTGTTTGATTCTTTGAGTAAAACACTGGAAGCCCCACCAATATCTTTATGGTATGTATAATTTTTCCTTACAATTTTGATCCCTTTCCCTAGGATTGCCAACGTGCGAGGTATACCTTTATAGTTGGTAGTCTCTACAGCCTATTAGGTACCTTTTGTTTATTTTAGGTCATGGGTCAATTGGGCCATTGTGTTTGTGACGTCAACAGTATAATTTGTTCGTGTTTCTCACGAGGTTTTATGTTATTTTTCCTTAAAACTAATAAATTAGTCATATTTTACGTAAATGTCTTCCATATTATTTGTAAACACAGTTTTTGTGTGCCACTTTTATCTGATAATAAAGCTGTAACAAAGCTGTGTCTGTACATTTAAGGTATTTGAGAAAAAAATTCTGTATTAGGCTATATAGGCTAATATTGTAATGCCATACAATGGTCAGTGTTTACTAAAGATATATATATATTTTCAATTATTTCTAAAAGTTAAACACAAAGTGAAAAATGTGAAATCTAAAATAACAGTCACGAGCAGGATTTGAACCTGCATCTCCTGGATACCGTCCAGATGCGGGTTTGCGTCATTATTAGGTAAAATCTTAATTCTAAAATTAAGTTTACCTGGTCGGTATAATGTATGAAAATACTTCCGACAGATGGCGCAGACGTCACCCAAAGACGTTAAGTATGAATATGTTATCGAAATTAGCAATCAGGAGCAATTGTCACGATGGCTGAATTGGCAAAGCATCTGGACGGTATCCAGGAGATGCAGGATCAAATCGTAACTGTTATTTTCGATTTCACATTTTTCACTTTGTGTTTAACTATTTTTAACACTCATGATATTTTTGATGCCATTTTTGTTATTTAAACTAGTTAAAAAACTGTTTAAAAAAGTTCTGCCTTGGACGTCCGTGTGTTTGAGGTAATGTAACATACATAACACACAACACGATAACGACCGAAATACTTTACTAATCGAGTTATTTTTTTCTTTTCTTTTAAAAATATCTAAATATTTCTAAAACTTATTTAATTTACAGCAGTATCACCCTGTCCTATATAAAATCACTTTAGGTAGGAGAGTCATTTCTTTTTACTTAACCCACGTTATAGTATTGCTGGGTTAAGTTCTATTAGGGGCTACCTACCCCTGTGGTAACGCTGGTAGACTCACCACCACGGGACAGAAAAACATCCTACATAATAATATGGTGCAGGCGTCACCTAAGACGTTAAGAAGGAATGTGTTATCGAAACTCGCAGTCCTGAGCGATTGTCACGACGGCTGAATTGGCAAAGCATCTGGAACGGTATTCCAGGAGACGCAGGTTCATATCCTGCTCTTGGCTGTTATTTTCGATTTCATATTTTCGCATTTTGTGTTAAAAGGATTATTCTAGTTCCAAGTGTTATCTAAAAAAATATTATTAGATATATATACTTTATCACGCTTATAGGTGTTTATAACAATAAGTTATTCTGAAATTTCAAACAATTTCTCGACATCAAAAAGTTAATATGCTACTGCCGTAGTCCGTTAACAGAGACCTTATAATACAAAAGTCTTAAAAACAAGGCTGTTGAACCTTGTGGACTAATAGTTGTCCATTAGGAGGTGTTACAAGATAATGGTTTATTACATAAGAATAGTTTTTTCGCAGTCCATTCACCACTGACTACAATGAAGGTAGGATCCAGCTGCTTTGTGTATGAAGAATTAACATTCATGTAGTTGTGACTTAATATTGCCTTTATATTTAAATAATCTCAAAACGAATAAAATTGTTGGTGGTGAATTGGTGTTCCAATAAGTAAGGTTCGAGCTGAAATTAAATTTTGTTTTAGCAATGACCTTAGCTTATAGACGATAGTAACATCAGTCACCTCCAAGAAGTCAATTCTAAGAAAAGGCATCGGCGGTGAAGAGTAGGAATAACAAGGCGATAATGAGGATGGGTTTAAGCCTCAGGCGCACTCACTCATCATACGATACACGGTAGTTGGAGTAACTAAGTCATTTCACGATGCTTTTTTGTGAGAGAGTGGTACTTCTGGGGCAAGCCGGCAGATTCTTGCTGGGCCAAGCATTGTTATACTATTACAAAAGTGGTACTTAAATTCAGACAACCGAATCAAAGTAAAGCTGTATCAACAACGTAGTCGGTTGTATTAATCAACAGAGACCCCGAGTGAATCTTGTTATAGCTATTACTCTCCTAAGCCTCGT
Source organism: Leucoma salicis (assembly GCA_948253155.1). NCBI lineage: Eukaryota > Metazoa > Arthropoda > Insecta > Lepidoptera > Erebidae > Leucoma > Leucoma salicis. Next base: position 558,786 of record OX411830.1, read on the forward strand.
AAATTAACAAAAAACAAACATAGCATCACGCCTGTATTCCCCGAAGGGGTAGGCAGAGGTGTATTACACACCCACGATGCGCCTGCTATAAATTCCACGTTCAATTAAGTCCCACGTAATAGGGGGCGACCCTATTGACGTCTACCGGGCACATTTCCAAACACTGGTATGCTACTGAGAACTTTTGTCTTTTTTTTTACGAAAAATCTTAATAACTCTGGCAGATCCGGGGATCGAACCCGAGACCTCAGGGTCAGCAGTCGCTCACACTACCGCTGCACCACAGAGGTTGTCTAGCTTCGTAAATGAAACTTTCTATATAGTCAGATAATATATTTTTGTTTTCGTGAGTTTAGAATAAGCCGTGTGTATAATAACTCCACCCTGTCTCTTCCTATGGGAGTCGTAAAAGCCGACTAAGGGATTACCGGGGGACCGGGCAGCAGCGTTCCCCTGTGTAGGTACTGAAAACATCCACTGCGATCGCCAACCCGCCTGCCAAGCGTGGCGATTATGGTAAAACCCCCATTTTGGGGAGGCCTATGCCCAGCAGTGGACGATGAAAGGCTGATGGATGGATGGATGGATGGAGTGTAGAATGTAAATGTGTCCTCTGTACTCTAGATTATAATTTTAACAAATTTCACGTGTCAGTAACAATCAGTTATAATTTTACTAAAGATTGGCATATTAATTATTAGATTCGGTGCTTATAGTACCCTCTTGATTAACAATATCCCGCTAATCAGCTGTGCAAATATTCGCTGTATACGTAATAATAACACACATCTGATTAGTTCTCCAAATTCCCCACCTAAATTAAGCGACCTAATCTGTGACGATGTGATCCCCCCTTCTTGGGGAGGCCTATGTCCAGCAGTGGACATTAAAATGCTGATGGATGAATCTGTAACGTTCTTTTTGTACTTATATGTAAAGTAGATAAATGGGGATTATTTCTTTTACTCGTATAAAATGCTTGCCTTTGCCCGCGACAACACCACATATAAAAGCCAGTATTAAGGTATTTTAATCTGTATTTTAGTCTTGTACTAGACTAGTAGTAGTTTTTCACTTGACATACTCAGTTACTTTACAAATTATTTGTGAAAGTAGAAAAATAATAATGTATGTAAATCCATACGAAAGGTGGCGTGGGTCGTAAAGATATCTGAAACAAATATAATGAGGTTCCTAGCATCTTTAGGATAAAGCACCAAACCGCTTATCATCACGTCGCTTAATATTGGCAATATAAACTGTCTCGGTGGTACAGCGGTAGTGTGAGTGACTGCTGATCATGAGGTCTCGGGTTCGATCCCCGGGTCGGCCAGTGTTATTGAATTATTCATAAAAAAAAATAAGAAAAATTCTCAGTAGCAGCCCGGAGTTTGGAAATGTGCCCGGTAGAAGTCAATAGGCTCGCCCCCTATTACGTGGGGCTTAAACATAGCTGGCGAACCTTAGATGTGTAATATACCTCTGCTTACCCCTTCGGGGAATACAGGCGTGATGCAATTTTTTTTCTTACTATATTTGAACTCATTAGCGGCGGTTACCACTTCGCATCAGGTGAACCGTGGTTTGTCAGCCGCCACAAGTAATAAACAAAGATGATTCGGACACAAGCAGCACCTCAGAGCAGGAGATACTATACTCCAACTTATACCGCATAGGTAATAGCACTTTATGAGATAAGTATGTTAATGGTTCGTTGACTCACGTCATCGTTGTGGGCAGATGTCAATGGATCTCTAGTCGATTTACGCGGTCAAGGATCGATGTGAGACGACTGCATACTTGGAGATAAAATTTATCGTATATGCTGTAACAGCGTACAGTTACGAAATATTGTTGTGGTTTTCGACTATTCTTCATGTTATAGTGTTAGTTGTATGTCTGTAATATAGGAAATTAGTTTCAGCGTATACTTAACAATTCAAAATCAGTGCCTCGGTGGTGTAGCGGTAGTGTATGCGACTACTAATCATGAGGTCCCGGGTTCGATCCCTGGGCCGTGCAATGTTATTAAGCTTTTTCCTAAAAAGAAAAATTCTCAGTAGCAGCCCGGAGTTTGGAAATGTGCCCGGTAGACGTCAATAGGCTCCCCCCTATTACGTGGGACTTAAGCATAGCTGGCGAGTCGTGGGTGCGTAATTCACCTCTGCCTACCCCTTCGGGGAATACAGGCGTGATGCTATGTTTTAAATGTTATGTTCAAAATCAGTGATATTCTCGCGGCGAAACCGAGGACTGCAAAGACAATGTATTTGTTTCAATTTTTTTTATACACCCTGCCCTAAGGAATAATTTTTGTATCGTGGCGGACTTCACAAACATACAAATTCACGGACATAAAGTATACCCTGACTACAAACAACCATTTCTAAATCACACAAAGAATTGTCCTGCGTGGGAATCGATCCCATGAAGGCATGAGAGGTTGATTTTTGAACCACTCTGCCATTTCTGTGCAGTCTTATTAATTATCACAACTATGTAAAGGAAAACACCCTAACGTCTTACAGGTGCCTTTCTTTTATAAAGGCGCATAAAAATGTACCTTACCACACACCCCATCAAAGAGTCAAAGAGAGAAAAATATATAAAAACCGGCCAAGTGCGAGTCGGACTCGCGCACGAAGGGTACCATTGACTAGGTAGGTTTACTGGTTGTAGGGCTGGGTACCAAGTGGGAGTACTCACTTGGTATCGGGCCTGAGCGGGTTGGTACCACCATCTCCCGTGTGACCGGCCATGAAGAACATCGTTGCGTTTTGGCTGTAGCAGGAGATAGCCGTTTATATTTCATTTCATATCTGTGAAATGAATTGGTGAGCAGCGGCTTGATAATACTCTCGGTATAGTCGAGTCCATGGGCGACGGTTACCATTTACCATCAGATGGACCGTGTCTAGTCTGCCATTACATGTAACAAAAAAAAAAAAAAAACAACATTACACTATTGTAACTCTCTGTAACCATGGTGTTAGGCTGTCACCAAATTTTGCAAGTAAAATTTGACTCATTTCGTGGTTTTCAACTTAGACTCAGATACGCAAAGAGTAAAGAAACACGTTTGTTGTATGGGAGCCCCCCATAAATATTGTTTTTTTTTTTTGTTTTTAGTATTTGTTGTTATAGTGGCAACATAAATATATAATTTGTGAAAATTTCAACTGTCTAGCTACCGCCGTTCTTGAGATACAGCCTGGTCACAAACGGACGGACAGACAGACGTTGTATCGAAGGCCCCTCTTAAATATTTTTTTTTTTGTTTTTAGTATATGTTGTTATAGCGGCAACAAAAATACATCATTTGTGAAAATTTCAACTGTCTAGCTATCGCCGTTCTTGAGATACAGCCTGGTGACAGACGGACGGACAGACAGACAGAAAGCGAAGTCTTAGTAATAGGGTCCCGTTTTGACCCTTCGGTTACGGAACCCTAAAAACTAGCATTTGCCCGCGGCTCCGCCGCAACTAAAAGTTAGTCAGGTCTATCTCAGGTTGCCGATATAGTAGCGGGATAAAATGTATACCAGCTGTTAAGTCTAATCAAGAGCTTTCAAACAAAAAAAGTTGCATCAAAATCCGTTCAATAGTTATTGCGTGATGCGCGAACAAACAAACAGACAAAAAATCTAAAAAAAAAACGTTTTGTGTTTAGACACGCCTATATAGCTTAAATCAGTAATTTTTTCTCAAATATCTTAAATGTACAGACACAGCTCTGTTACAACTTTATAATAGTACAGATATCAAACTATTTATAAGACTGCGTCATTGTTGTGGTATGAATCTTAATTATTGTAATAATTAAGCTTATCTTGTCGGATTAATATACCTATGCAAATACATCCGACAGATGGCACAGGTTTCACTCGAGATATTAAGAAGGAATGTGTTATCGAAATATTTATATCACATGCTTAGCCATAATACATTAAACACAAAGTGTAAAAATGTGAAATCGAAAATAATACGTGTCACCCAAGACGTTAAGTATGAATGTGTTATCGAGATTAGCATTCAGGAGCAATTATCACGATGGCTGAATTGGCAAAGCATCTGGACATTATCCAGGAGATGCAGGTTCAAATCCTGCTCGTGACTGTTGTTTTCGATTTCACATTTTTACACTTTGTGTTTAACATTCATATATATTTAGTAGAAAATGTTATTATTTTTAGATTACACATCAGACACTAGTTTTTGTGATTTAGTCTAGTAGTAAAGCCTTGCTTATCTCAGTATGAGCTGGTTCGATGAGGGTAATACCACCCTCTCACAAAAGAGCAGAGTGTGTTCATATGGTGAGTGCAAAGACCCAAACCCACTCACTATCCTCTCATTATTATCCTTCTTATCCTCTCCTTAGTATCCCACCTATTCGATGCGCGAGTTGTGTCTCTAGTATTGTAAGATAACAAGGTAACTTACCATCGGGATCAGGTGGGCCATATGCTTGTTTGCCACCCTCGTAGTACCTATAAAAAAGGACAACATCCTGCACTAGAGAATAATCACTGTACCGTGGTTACTTTACAAACAAACAATTGCACAGACACAAAGTACACGAAGACTCAGAACAATCATTTTTGGATCACACAAAGAATTGTCCTGCTTGGGAATTGCACCGACAACACAGGCATAAGAGGTTTGTTTTTGTACCACTCTGCCATTTGTATTGAGAATCAGAGAGTGACAGGGTCGGACTGGGCCGGAAAGGTCCGGGTAGCTCCCGTTAGGTCTCGAAACTGGATAATGGTAGATGGGATACTATCGCAAAATAATGAAATATACAAATTATGAAATAGCAATGATATGTATTATTAGGTAGGTACCTAAAGTACAGTTTCAGCTAAGCTGTTAATAACTCGATCGTAAAAGCTGCTTGTTTGGATCAGATTCTGTGTTCTAGCGCTCCTACCTACCGCCTGGCTTGCGGCAAGTGCCTCAATGTATACCCATGGGGGGCCCACGCAAGCTGGGGCCCGGCTGGCAAACGCCACCTCGACTATATGACCAGTCCGACGCTGGAGAGTGAAGTATTTTTCTCCACAACCAAACAAATTATGTTACAGCAAAACAAGGAAAATTCTGCCCATAACTCGATAACCATAACCGGTCTCGCGAGATAATATGCCGATTATCTTAATTGTAATGATAAATTATTGCAATTACTGTACACGCCGTTGTCGTTCGTAGCGCCCTATATCTCAATTAGAACGACAGGCATCGTGGAGTAATCGGTAGTGTAACCGACTTCCGTGCACGAGGTCGTGGGTTCGATTCCCATTCAGGACAATTATTTGTGTGATGAACACAGATATTTGTAATGCGTCTGGGTGTTTTCTATCTATTATAAGTATGTATTTACAAAAAAAAAAGTAATATAAGTATGTATTATATCCGTAAACTGATACCCATAGTACAAGCGTTAAGTTTGGGCCAGAGGACGTTGTGTGAAATGTCCGTTAATATTTATTATTTTAGTTAATATACTGAGCACAGGGAACCATTGGATGCACGTGGTCTAGGATCGCTCGTTGTGGCGTTGTTTTAGACCTACGTCCAGGAATTGACAATGAAAGGCTGATGGATGGATGGATGAATTGAAACTATCCAGCAATTTTAGGTAATCTTGAAAATGCCAGAGTCCGAAAGAGCCAACACAAATGTTTCTAAAAAATATCCAATAATAGGCGTTGTGATGATCGGGCCACACTAACGGGCAACATTTAACGTCCATAATTAACAGCGTTTCCCATTAGTGTGACCCGACGATGACAGGAGGTCTCTGTCCTAGAGCGGAAAATAATGGATTGATGGTATAATACACCTATGTGCAAAATTGCTCACATCAAAACATGCATTATGCAACTTCAGTCACGTATAGTTCATTCAAGTTGTAAACAAGTTATTAGTTTCAGCTCCATTTATAAAAGCATAGAGTTCAAAATATAATAAAAGGGAAACCAGTAAAACGGATTTTAAGTGTGCTTAGTTTCAATCGTTATTGCAATTTAGACTTTATGTAGTTGACGATATAGCATGCTTTATAATTGTTAGTCTATCATAAGGAAAATCAGGTCAATCACGATTAATATAAAGGTGATCAATACGATTGAATATACGTATAATTTCACCCAGTAACCCAACAGATGTCAAATTAAATAATGTCATTCAATTTATAAGTCTTTATGGTTTAGATACATCGCAGCACCAATCCTTTCTGCATGTGGTAGGAAAGCGCTGGAGTCAGTTTCGATGATATAGTCTGCAGATGATATGAAGATAGAACTTACTGCTGCTTCTAATGGTGAGAACAGCTTGCTTTTTTTAGAATCTCAGAGCTCGACTCGTGGAACTCTAGACAACATAGAGAAATTCTGAATCTCTCTGCTATAGGTACTATGGATTCCAGTCTATCCATGATAAACAGAGAGTGAGTGGAAATTAAGAAGTTTCCAGCTGATTCTCTATTTCAGGGCCTTTAAGAGTATTGTTTTGTATGTTACTGAACTCTTCCTAAACAACTGAATTGATTTTGTTGTGTCTTTGAGTAGGTCCTTGTATGGTTTGCATTTGGGCATGAGGGGCGCTGCGATCGACTCCAAAGAATTTAATTATAAATTTGATAGGTTTTTAATTTTAATTTTATATACTAGATATTCATCCATATCTATATACGAGTATACATCAACAATTGATGAAATCTATTGCGTGTCCATCCGGCCAATATACATCTAATTTGCTAATTTTTATTAATTAAATGTATTTGCACAGATTGGACCAGCCGTGTGGGGCCGGCTTTAGAATTGTCCCACCCCTCTCTACCCACGGGAGTCGTAAGAGCCGACTGAGGGAATGCCGGGGGAGTGGGCAGCAGCACTCCCTCGAGTATTAACAACATCCACTGCGATCGCCAACCCGCCTGCCAAGCGTGGCGATTACGGCATTATCCCCCATGATGGGACCGCTCGTAGTGGCTTTCTCTTGGGGAGGCCTATGTCCAACAGTGGACGTTGAAAGGCTGATGGATGGATGGCACAGATTAGACATGCTTCATATGATATCACCTAATTTTCAGCCTTCTCATGTAATAATCAAATGCAATTTGCTTTTGCATAATTATTATGTTTTCAATATCTCTGATTTTAATATACATTGCGATAGAAAGAATTTGAGGGAAGCTAGGTGTAAATCCTTAATTTGAATATTCTTTTCAAATTAGAACAAATTCTCATTCAACCTCAACTTATATCCATTAGTAAATTAATTACAAAGTCGGACAAGCTACAATTGTTCAAATAAATTATTTATAACAAAGACATACATTTCCAAGCATAGTTAGCACATAATATTAAAAACACGTTATGTAATCCACGAACTAATCAAAGGCCAAGATGGTAAATACATTCACTTTTTCGTAACTAAAAACTTTGGACGACTTTCTATTTCGTCAAGAAATTGTTGAGAAGTACGGAATTATTTACATGTAGTAACGGAGAATACATGCGGTCTTCTGGTGGTAATGATTCTTTTTTCATTGCCAACGCTGGCAGAGAAGCAAGCGACCCACCTGATAGTTCACTCATAGATTTTAGATATACCAGTGGCACAGCCAAGCCACCGCCTAATGTGAGTAAGGGGGCGTTAGCCGTTATTGAGGATTTTTTTACCCCTTTTTCCCCCCCTAGTGAGATAGCGTGAAATTTGTCTCGACCACCTCCCCCACTCCTAATCTCACGTGAGATCTTTCAAAATTACTATAAATATTACTACAAATTTATTCGCGCCATAATTTTTCAACCAATAAAGAATAGGTGACCACATTTTCGAAATATTAATAAGTACTAAATAACTTTGCACCTATGGATGGATTTTAATATACTTAGGTTACATATATATACTTAGATTACGACATATTCTAGTCTAAAAACAAAAAAATAATCAATTTTTTTTATATTTTTAGTCTATTATTTGCCCGAAAAAAATACGTGATGTTAGCCAAATCCTCTCTCTGCCCTTGTGAGACTTAGTGAGATTAGGTTTGACCCCCTCCCCCCTCACATAATTACTAGACGTCCCCTAAACTGCTTTCGGTAACCTGGTTTAAAGAAAGACATGTTTCAAGCCAGCCAAAAGAACCACTCTCTCACAGATTGTCGACATAAACTAGCGACAGAGATTCAAACAGTTGCGCTTGGTTCGCTTGACTATAGCGTTGGAGGTCTAACATTTTCTCTGTTTCCTCTGTCTATTTCTTTTCCGTCTGCCCCCTCATCTCAATCCCTTTTCATACAGTGTGCAGCGGCTTGACAGTAAAGCCTCAGTTACGAACTTAGCGGGAGCAGGACGGCGGCGGCGGCGCGGCAATTGGTACGCACCGTTCGTACGCCGCTCGCCGCCCGCGCCGTTGCCTTCGAGGCCAGTTCCAATATATGCATTGGAACGCGCCGCTCCTCGCGCCGCTCCCGCTGTGTTCGTGACCGAAGCTTTATTATTGTTAAATTTATAAGCAGCGATTACCACGTTTATGTTATTCTTCCTAACGGGGTCAGCTGCTGATCTGTTCGGTTTTAGCTGATCACCAATATTGACACGCTCCCTTTCTGACCTCTATGACCCAAATAGGGGTACAACTGGTAACCCCAGAAAGAAACTGGAGTTAGATTTTTATTAAGATTTGATGGCCGGGACCCACGTACATGGCTTCTGAAAGACTGAGGTGGTCAAATCTTCACGAATACGTGTCACTTTTTGTTTACCCATCTGATGCCGGCCGAGTGAAAGTTGCTTACCCTTGACAATCGTCAACCATCTTACCACTTAATGTCTGCTTTAATAATCATCACACATATCTCCCTTGCGGGGTAGGCAAAGAGGCCAGAGTGCCAAAAGGCATTCTGACATATATTTTTCGCTTCCTCTTTATCGCGCCGTTTCAGACTTCTAATTCTACCTTCCTTCAATACATGACCAATTTGGTCTAGGTAGGTCAGTCTCGGTCTCCCCCTGTACCTATATCCTTCCACTTTCGCATTGTATATCTTAACCAATCGCACGTCCGGCATTATTTCCACATGTCACCACTAAATTGTAAAGCCAATTTTAATTTCACAATAGCATACTAACAAAGTGACGTAAGCGAATCACATATAAACAACGCGTAGTGCCGCTCAGCTGTGCGTAAAATGACGCTTAATTTCGCGTAACAACAGGCAAGTGGGTCACATTGACCTTACAGTTTTTGTTGTAACTTTTAAACATAAAATTTTATGAACATACTACGATGTGTTTTTCTGCAGTTTCCGTAAATATATTTCAAGGTTACGAATGCTACAAAATTTTGGTAACTGGGGGGGTTAGAATGTATCTCACTAAATCGTATCGACATCGCATCGTGTCATTGTGATCACTATTATGGGCCCAGCTTGGCGTAATTACTAAATAGGTCATAGTATTCCAAAAAAATCTATAAATTCTTAGTCACTTGTGTGTGTACGAATGGCTAGCAAATATGTATAGGGCTTTTCAACAAGACTTTGTTTTTTAAATCAAAATAAAACAATATATTTAGATGATAATGATTCAAATTTTTATTGTATTACAATAAGTAAGGCTTGGCAATTATGAATGACAAATAATATCTGATTAATGTCCACCACGACCACGGTTACAGTCACCGAAACAATGAATTTAATGCAAATTAAATTTGCCGATCGCATAATTTCACGAAATTCAACTGTTAGTGGCCAGCTCGAACATGTGATTTAACACTGCTGGATTATTTTTTGTGGGGTTATGTTAAAAGCAGAGTCTATACGAAGCCAATCGAATCGATTGCAGCCTTAAAACTCAAAAAGATTAACGAAATAAACCTACAATTTTTTTCAAAAAGTGATTAAAAACTGATGAAAGAATCGACATTTGCAACCGTGGTCGTGGTGGACATAGGTATATCAGATATTATTTGTCATTCATTTATCAGATATTATTTGTCATTCATAATTGCCAAACCTTACTTATTGTAATACAATAAAAATTTTAATCATTATCATCTAAATTTATTATTTTATTTTGATTTAAAAAACAAAGTTCTTGTTGAAACCCCTAAATTATACTGTCCAGTACAATCGTCAATTTTCACTCAGACTACATACTGATGAGTGCCAGGCTTGTATAAGAACTGTCTCAACACTCGAAGAGAAGAATGGTAGAGTGACTTATATTGACGCAATTCTAACGCAATTTCTGAGTCAATTTGCACATGAAGTAGCGGGCAAAATAGTTATTCTATAAATATAAACATATAGTTAAAATAGAGTTGATTTATTATTATATTATTATTTGTTTATATCTCACGTCCAACTGTATGAACAAAATAATATTATGTTTGCATTTTATTGTCTAACTAAATTCACACGCTTCGTCCATTTAACAATTAATAATTACACACAACAAATTGCTGAATAGTTATGATTTCTATTAATAATTTAAACCTTTTTAATAATACTAGCTTAGACAAAAGTTAGTGTTTAGGTTATAAATCAGGTACTCCGGTGTATATTAGCGCCATAAAATATACTAGTTTTAAGTCTATCAAAACCTGTTCAGTAGTTTTTTCTGTGATGTCCGAACAAATAAACAGACAAAAATTCTGAAAAAGGCGTCTTGTGTTCAGTGACGCCCAATCAGCATAATACATTTTTCTCAAATAATATCTTCAATGTACAGACATAGCTCCGTTACAACTTTGTAATACAGAAGCAATTAGTTTAACTTAGAATTGGGTTTAGATAAAAATTCCTTGTTAAGCAATTACATCTTGATAAGAGTGATGTAGACAGGAACGTATGACAGGATAATAATGCTGATAATTTTTCTCAAAGTTCCCGTACTAAAGGCGAATACCCAATGGAGCTATTAAAGTTCACCCATCTATTTTTAAAAAATCCGTAAAACTATGTGTATAATTTTTATTTTTATTGAAAGTATATATAATTTTCTACATATACGAGTACTTTTCATTTTGACACAACAATATTTGCATCGATACTAAACTTCATAGTCATTTGGGTATTCTCCTTTTTTGAAAATCGGTTATCTGTTTTTTTTTTTGTACTACGTATGTGGCTAACAAGCATACGGTCCACCTGATTGTAATGGTAAGCGGTTATCGTAGCCTATAGCCGGCAACATCAATCACGCGTTGCCATCTCGAGAGGAGAGAATGGGGAGGGGGTTTGGGCCTCCAGCGCTCTCACTTACCATATAAAACATAACGATAGGAGTACATATACTGATTATTAAAGAGATTAATAATATCAGTATGGATTAAAACATTATACCTAGTAAATGAAAGTAAAAAAACGGGCAAGCGTGTTTTTAAACGAATTTAGTAAAAATGAAACGGTTTCCGCCACATCGCCGGTGTGACACAACGAAACATTACGTTTAAATGTTCCGCTATGCAAATGGCTCACGGTACGTGACTTCGACCCTTCTAATTGTGACTTTACGTGGAAATATGTACCGTGATGACCTGCCATACTTTTGTTATATCTTTATTTACTCCAGAATAGAATCATTACTAATTATTTACTTATTTATCATGGCTAAGACTAGTTATTATAATAAATTGTTGTGTATTTTATCACTTTACATGCTCAGCTACTTAAAGAACAAATTATTTGTGAAAGTGGAAAAAGAGAGCATTACTGCGAACAGGATTCGAACCTGCGTACCATCCAATTCAAAGAAGTGCTTCGTATCGCTACGCTATTGTTTTAGATGTCTTAACGACCCACGCCACCTATTGGATGCATTTACGTACGTTATTCCAATATAGTAAGTTCAATTTTGCACTTAAAATATTTGGTTGCGTGATTTTTTAAATATTTTACTTACTTATCATCACACCATCTCGCTTGCGGGGTAGGCAGAGAGAACAGAGTGCCTAAAGGCTCTATCTTGCATACATCTCTCGTTTCCTCAACATTCATAATTCTCTACATACACGCTCCCCGGTTTCGGAGATTCCTGACTCCAACTTCCTTCAATACATGACAAGTTTTCAAATTTAAATATTTTGATCTGTATTTTAGCACTTGACATGCTCAGCCACTGTCTGTGTAGTGACGGACTAAGAATACAAGTGTCTCCGCCCCATTTTTTCCCCGGTGTCGTATGAGACGACTAAGGGAAGTTAGCAATTATAATCCATTGCATGACTGGTGGTAGGACTGGGTACCAAGTGGGAGTACTCACTTGGTATAGGGCCTGAGCGGATTAGTACCACCATCTCCCGTGTGACCGGCCATGAAGCACATCGTTGCGTTTTGGCTGTAGCAGGAGATAGCCGTTTATTCTTTCATTTCATATCGCTGAAACGAAATGGTGAGCAGCAGCTTGATAATACTCTCCGTGTTGTTGAGTCCATGGCCGTGCCTCGACTGCCACTAGATGCAATAAAAAAAATAACTTAAAGGCCTATTATATACTAGATTCGACTTCCTCCGCGTGGACTACAGGTTATAAATACGTCACTCCATGGAACATCTACAATATATTTTACTGAGGTACCATGCCACTGAAGTAATGTAACATAGTTTCAGTAGCTCGCCAATACAGACGGAGAGATGGTACACAGAGGGTTTATTTAGTGGGTGAGGGCCCACACACTACCCTGTTCCTTGCCCCGAAAGACAAGGTGCGGTTAGGTACATATTTTCCCGCCTTAGCAAAAAAAAAAGAAAAATAAACTTACTATCGGGTCCAAGGAGGTTGGTACCACGGTCTCCCGTGTAATGTATTTTTTTATACTATACGTGTGCGGCAAACAAGCATACGGCCCACCTAATGGTAAGCGGTTACCGTAGTCTAAAGACGCTAGCAACACCAGAGGCATCACTTGCGCTTCACCATCTCCATGGAGAGAATAGGAGATGGGTAGGCAGGATAATAAGGAGAGGATAGGGAGGGGCTTTGGGCCTCCGGTGCTCTCACACACCATACTAAATACAACGGTAGGAGTAACTACCGTTGTTACACGCTGATCTTTTGTGAGAGGGTGGTACATCCCCGATCGAGCCGGCCCATTCATGCTGGGATAAGCAAGGGTCTAGAAATAAAAAGGATGTGATGTGAGAAAGTACCGCGGTTGCCTTTTCATGACAACCCTAACGATTTGTATACTGCTTTATTCCAGTTGATCAATAATGAATTCAACAAGAAGTTTAAACCTAAAACTGTAACTATTGGCGCTCGCGCGGGCTTTAGTCAATGGGCAACCTGTGGTATTTATAAAAGCAGACTGAGGTTGTATGAACTTTATAACGAAAAATCATATAATCATAACCCAATATTTTTAGAATATGTAAAAAAATATTCCAAAACGTTCAAACGAGCCTGTTACTGTGCTAAATCACTATATTTGAAAAATAAAATCAAAGAATCCGGCGATATTATTAAAATGACTTGGAAGGTGATAAACAGTGAAACCGGTCGAGAAACTGTGCGCAAGAGGGACTTTAACTTGAAAATAGATGACAAAAATGTAAGAGCGAATCGAGAAGTGGCAACGGCATTTGAAAATTACTTTACTAATATTCCTGTTTTAACAACAAAACATCTGACGTTGTCTCCTACTGCAGCCGAATCGCTCCTTAGGCAATGTGTTCCGATATGTAATACTTTCTTTAAATTTTCGGATGTCAATGTAAACAGTGTTATAAATAACTTTAAAAGTCTCAATATTAAAAAAACGGCGGATTTATGGGGTATGTCTGTTAAGTTAGTTAACTCAATCATTCATATTATTGCTCCCCAATTGACATCTGTATTTAACGGTTGTTTTGTTAATGGTGTATTCCCCGACCTTCTGAAGTTTAGTAGAGTAATTACTTTGTTTAAATCAGGTAGTACCTCAGAACTTAATAATTTTCGTCCAATTTCTGTACTACCGACACTAAGTAAATTATTTGAGAAACTTATTCTCAAACAAATGATTAATCATTTTGACAATCATAAAATTTTCCATAAAAACCAGTTCGGCTACACAAAGAATCGCTCTACTACTGATGCAGGTATAGAATTGTTAAAAACCATATTTAGAGCCTGGGAGGATTCGCATGATGCGTTAGGCGTATTTTGCGATTTGTCTAAGGCATTTGACTGTGTGTGTGTTGTTTTGTATGATATAATGTCATTTTAGTTATAAAGATTATATTAAATTGTAATAAATTGGCAATTTAAAAAAGTGGCCCATGAGTTTCTTGCCGGGTTCTTCTCATGAAAGGCTTTACTTCGGAATCCGGCCGCTTGTGGCGATTGCAATCGCCACTTTGTTATTGCGGATGCACTCGCCTCAGGCGCTCGTGTTGATTATTATTGTGTATTCTTGACGATTTTAAGTGCTATTTAATAGGCCTATGAAATAAAGATATTTTTGAATTTGAATTTGAATTTGAGGGCGGGCATGATGTGATGGAAAGCGAGAACCATAAGGAGGGATATAAGGAGAGATATCTACAAGGAGTATCTACTGTAGGTTTATGAAGATTTTCTGTAAGAGGGTAGTACTTACTTCCCCGGTCTGACCAGCCCATTGAACTGTGGATGTCTTCCCAACGAGACTAATAACGATTCCATCGTCACAAGTGGTTTAAATATGTATCTGGTCCGATGTCGCAAGTTTATCAAATGTTAAATATAGTACTAAAACGGCCTCTGTGGTGCAGCGGTAGTGTGAGTGACTACCTACTCATCATGAGGTCTCCGGTTCGATCCCCGGGACGGGCAGTGTTATTGAGCTTTTTCGTAAAAAGAAAAATTCTCAGTCAGCAGCCCGGTGTTTGGAAATGTGCCCGGTAGACGGCAATAGGCTCGCCCCCTATTACGTGGGACTTAAATATAACTGGCGAACCGTGGGTGTGTAATCCACTTCTGCCTATCCCTTCGGGGAATACAGGCGTGATTCTATGTTTAAATATAGTTAAAATGTTATACGCAAGTCAAGCCGTTTTATATAACTAATACAATAAAAAACTAAATTTAATATTAAAAAATAAAGAACCTCACTCATCGAGGCGCACTCGAGTGTATATTCTAGGCCAACTTTATAAAAACTAACAGTATTGTTATTCGACATTGACAATGATTATTTTTGCATTTTCAATAGATTTTTTTTGCAGCCTCACGAATATTATCTACAGGGTAAGCAGGTTTAACATCAATGTTCGTATAACTCAATTTGTTTACGCGGCAGAGCATTGTTCATCCCAGCATGAATGGGACGGCTCAATCTGAATCTGAGCACCACCCTCTCACAAAACTTACCGTTGTGTTTCGTATGGTGAGTGAGAGCGCCTGAAAAATAACCCGCCACCCTATCCACCTCCTATCCCTTTCCTTGGAGATGGCGACGCGTGTGTGACGCCTCTGGTGTTGCTAGCGTCTATAAGCTACGGTAATCGATTACCATCAGGTAGGTCGTAAGCTTGTTCGCCATTAACGTAGTACAAAAAATCATCTACAAGTCGGTATACATTTTTCCGACATATTCAACATTCATCTTCATGCGTTGGCTAATTTATATAAAACCGTAACACACATAAATCTTCCTCGTGAATCTCTCCATCCATTAGAGGGAAGCGTATGAAGATATGTTCGGCAGTTTCTGAGATTATTGTGTTTATGTAGACAGACGCGATGGTGATGGAGAGTACCTTTTAGTGATGTTATCTAATTAATCATCAGCTCAACACTTCTAATAATTATATCCATCTGTCTTTCATACAATAAAACAATTTCAAATACCACTTACTTGTAATCAAGGGGTCAATTGGAGTTATTTTCGTCAGGAAGTCGTCAATATCCTTATTCTTTAATTGCTGAACATATTTTAATCAGATTATCGCGTGCGTATTTTCGGCACACGACTAACATAAGAGTTAAATTGTAATTAATTTTATAGCTTCCGGCGGTGAAGACAATTGTTCAAGAAGTCAATTAACACACTATTTTTATAGCCATACTTGATTCTATACTATTATAGCTGTATATTTGAGATATTAAAAAGAAAAATAATATATATTTAAGATTTATTGCCTCTGTGTTTAATCGCACATCACTCAGAACCTATTGAACAGATTTTGATGAAACTTTTTTTATTTACTAGCTCTTGATTAGACTTAAAAACTGTTATACATATTGTCCCTTTACTATATCGGTAACACGAGATATAACTTAATATCTAGAGTTACCTGCTGGGCCGCTGGTAAAGGTTTGTTCATCCATCCATCCATCCATCCGTCAGCCTTTCATCGTCCACTGCTGGACATAAGCCTTCCCAAAACGGGGGTTTTGCCATAATCGCCACGCTTGACAGGCGGGTTGCCGATCGCAGTGGATGTTTTTAGTACACAAGGGAACGCTGCTGCCCGGTCCCCCGGTAATCCTTTAGTCGACTTTTACGATCCCCATAGAAAAAGACGGGGTGGAGCTATTCTTGGTACCTGCCCACACAGCAAAGGTTAGTTATGTCATTTAATTTAATAATTGAAATGGCAAGGTCTAATGGTTCGGTACTGAAGCGGTTCGGTACTGAAGCATCTCACTATGTTTTGGTTATCAAGACATCCCACGTGGATGTGAACTACACTTATTTACTTGCCATTCGAACATATAACCCAGTGCGCCATCCGGGCACGAACTTGTTTGTTGTTAGTCTCCCCACGTGGGTTCACCCGCGTGTATCGTGTACAATTACAATTAAACTTCACGCTCCGATAAGAAAGTGAGATAAGATATTAGGGATGCGAGTAGACTAATATTTCACTTGAGTTATTTTTTTCTCGAATGAAGTTGAGTCGAGTACCTATAAAAAATATCAATTTTTTAATATAAATATATTAAGCATTTGACATACTTAATACAAAGTGTGATGTTAAGTCGGAAAAAAATACAGTCACGAGCAGGATTTAACCCTGCATCTTGTGGAATAATACCGTCCCAGATGCTTATCAAATTCAGCTCAATTTAATAAAAAATATATTTCTTAAAATATTTCTTAAAATATATTTTTTTATTGCCAACGGTGGCAGACGAGCAAACGGCCCACCTAATGGTAAGTGGTAACCGCCGCTCATGGACTTTGGCAACACCAGGGGCACAGCCAAGCCGCCGCCTACCGTGAGTAAAGTGCTCTTCTCAAACCTCACTCAAAGAGGGACAAGTCGTAATGCTGGGGAAACACCACAGGAAATTCATTCCAGATCTTACACGTGCGTGGTAGAAAGAATAAAAAGTGATATAAAGAAAAAATATCTAAATCTTACGAAAAACATCACATTTTGCTATTAATCTTGGTTCTGATCTCCATATTCGACTTATTTATTTTTCTCATTTTTGACTTAGTGATATCTTTATAAACAAACTAGCTTTTGCCCGCGGCTCCGCCGCAACCAAGGGCTAGAGCAAGAGTTTTTAGGTTATGTCGCAGGTTTTAAGTCTAATCAAGAGCTATCAAAAAAAAGTTGCATTAAAATCCGTTTAGTAGTTTTTCCGTGATGCCCGATCAATCAAATAGATAAAAATAACAAATGTTTTGTGTTCAGAGACGTCTCAATAGCCTCATACATTATTGTTTTCTGAAATATCTTAAATGTACATACATAGCTGAAATAAATTACCTAAACAATTTTAATATCTCTCTCATGCTACAGACGGCTATACCAAACGCCCAGCTATAAAGCTATAAAGAGAAAAAAGAGACAAAAGATCTTTAGAATTAAGCTTACAAGAGAATGAGATGTAATGCAAATATACAGTGTGTAAGAAACACTTCGTATAATCTTCTTGTCTTTGTAAATGTGTCACCTCCACCACGTTTCTTTTTAGACTATATCTCAGGTTCCCAATATAGTAGCGGGATAAAATGTATAACAGTTGTTGAGTCTAATCAAGAGCTACCAAATAAAAAAAGTTGCATCAAAATTCGTTCAGTAGTTTTTGCGTGATGCGCGAACAAATAAACAGATAAACAGACATAAAATCTAAAAGAAATCGTTTTGTGTTTAGACACGCCTAACCATACAGTAATTTTTTCTCAAATACCTTAAATGTACAGACATAGCTCTGTTACAGCTTTATAATAGTTTAGATAAATAATACCTTTTTTTTGCCATCTCTTTTTTGAAGTACATTTTTTACATTAATTATTCGCCTATATTGTGTACGTGCAATCTCAGAAATAAACGACTCGCTGCGGTTTTTCCCGCGCTCTGTGACACATTCATAATTTAAACAAGGTTTAATCAAAGCTGTATTAAGTAACCCTTTTTTTTTTTTTTGTTTAGGCGGGAAAAAATGTTCCTAACCGCACACCCCGTCGCTCGGGGCAACGAACAGGGTAGTGTGGGTATTAAGTAACCCTACCGGATTGGCGTGGTGCGTGTTATTCGATAAAAAATAGCTTACAATTTACGTCGATAGACATGAGTAGAGTATCTCTTATTTAAAGTTGACTTTAGTTAAGCACATCACTACTAATTATGTATGTTGTCTAATATTTATGCTGTTTTTGAGTTTGGTGTCAAGGTTAAAATTGTGGGAGATTTAAATCGGAAGTAGATTTTTTTTATTTACAACAATCAGATTAAAATGTAGCCGTGTTGATGTTTTTCGTTATTGATTCAAGTTAACATCAAACAGTAAATTAGCCTGCTATAGTTCTTTGAAGATTAACAGCATATCCAAATTTACATTACTTCCCGTATGTCTATATTATCGCTTCAATATGCTAATATAATGAAGTGTGTATGTGAAACGTGAGGAAATCTGCACGTCTGAGGGATTTATCCCGTAGGTACTAGGCCAACGTGAAGCACTGTGGTCTAAATTTAAAGAGGGACTAGTGCCAAACAGATAATCTATATAGATATATATATACAAATCAATTGCTGTTCAGTAAATAAATATAAATATTCAGGGACATTTCACACAACGTCCTCTGGTCCCAAACTAAGCTTAATGCTTGTGCTATGGGTACCAGATTACGGAATTACATATACCACTTTTTTGTGTTTATAAATACATACATATAATAGATAGAAAACACCCAGACGCAGTACAAATATCTGTGTTCATCACACAAATAATTGTCCTGAGTGGGAATCGAACCGACGACGTCATGCATGGAAGCCGGTAACACTACCGACTATGCCACGAGTTAATTTACAAACAAGGCTTATCAATCCAAACCTTACACGATGCATATTGATTAAGATTAATTAATCGCTCATAAAAGAAATTCTAGCTGATACGAAGTTCATCGGGTCGTCTAGTTTAGAATAAAATATAAAAACAACAGTTATTGACTGTGATGCGATATCAACAAAATGGCGATCACATTTTCGACAATAGAAAGTATAAAAGCCACAAGTGCGTGTTTAAGTTTTTAATTCGATAACTCGTATAAGCAGGCGTCGCTGGGCTACCACAGCTTACGATCATCGCGCGTGAGCTGCAATAACAAAACAGTAGCTTTAGCTCGTGATAATAACGACTAAAGACCATTCTATACCCATCGTGACAAACAAACAAACTCACTTTGTCTATAATATCAATAAGGGTGATAGCACCAAAAGTAATTAATAAAATACGTACACAGTTTGTAAACCTAATTTGTAATATCGGCAAATTTATACCAGAGCAAAGCCAGGCCAAATTGACAGTCATACGTAACCCTTTATTTAAACGTTGAACGAATTTATGGGGTCGGTCAAACACCATACTTCCTTTGACTAGAAAGCGTAAACACATTATTATTTATATTTTTTCATAAAATATTGGATACCATAGCGTGGCCAGCACTCAATCTTGCTTCAGAACGAGAGTCAAGTCCCTTTTTGTGTATTTTGATCTGTATTTTTAGCACTTAACATGCTCAGCTATACATTAAACACAAAGTGAAATATGTGAAATCGAAAATAACATTACACATTCATACTTAACGTCTTTGGGTGACGCGTATAATATGTCTTTAATGTATAGTGTTAAGCATATCAAATGCTAAAAATATATATATAAAAAAAATATCTAAATATTTATAGGGATTGCATCATTATTAGGTAAAAATCTTAATTGTAAAATTAAGTTTACCTGGTCGGTATAATGTATGAAAATACTTCCGACAGATGGCCCAGGCGTCACCCAAAGACGTTAAGTATGAATGTGTTACCTGAATTGGCAAATCATCTGGACGGTATCCAGGAGATGCAGGTTCAAATCCTGCTCGTGACTGTTATTTTCGATTTCACATTTTTCACTTTGTGTTTAATGTATAGTGTTAAGCATATCAAATGCTAAAAATATATATTAAAAAAAAATATCTAAATGCTCAGCTACTTTAGATAACAAATTATTTGAAAAAGTGGAAAGAGGGGACTTTACTACAGGCAGGATTCGAAACTGCGTCCCATCCAATCCGGGGATGTGATCTAAACCGCTAAGCTATTAATTGCTTTAGGTTCGAATCCTGCTTGCAGTAAAGTTCCCTTTTTCCACTTTTGCAAATAATTTGTAATGCATTTATGTGTACCTATAATAATAGATATTATATGAAACTGATCCATCAGCATTTTTGACATCTTAGATGGAGATAGGCCTTCCCAAGAAAGAGCCACAAAAACCAATCCTGTGCTGACTACATCCAACGGATTTGATCGTTAAAATAATAATGCTATTGAAATTAATATAGTAATGTTATGTTGTGTTTAAAGTATATAAGTAGGTATGTATAATACAGGATATCAATATTATTGTAATTTTAGTTCCTTAAACATCCGTACGGCTACAGCGCCAAAATGGCGTTGTTCAACGAGGTACCAGAAACAACTAACTTGCACATCACTGGCGAAAGATATGTAGAAATCTTTTTCACAAAACGAGTAGGTCAGTTTCCAGGACTAACGCTTAGGTTGACATTATACGTGACTAATTATGTTATTATAAACACAAAATAAATCCGAACGCCTCAATAAAACGTGATAGAATTCTTTCAAGGGAAACCATAAACAGGTTTGATGTGTTTCGTAATCGTAGAAAAATCTGCTGCGCGCCATGACGTAATGGTTTAGCAAGATTTCTCTCTGTTACAACCGAGCTGCTTGTTTACTTTTGGGAACGTAATGTACTTTACTTATTATTTTTTTATACCATAAGGGTGTCAAGTCAGACTACGATGCGTAGTAAGCCACTCTGGCCTATAGCTGGCTACACATCCCGTCTTTCAGGACAACGAACAGGGTAGTGTATGAGGTTCTAAATAAATCCGCTGTGTGATGCGTCTCCGTCGCCTGTGTTAGACCACTAGAAGTGTATGATATTACTCCAGTGGAACGCGTTACCACCCCTGGATAGTAGGTAGAATACGAACAAAAGATGCCACTATACATGACAATCAAAACCAGCGACTTAAAATAGTCTACAAATCAT
This sequence comes from Leucoma salicis, assembly GCA_948253155.1. Lineage (NCBI taxonomy): Eukaryota > Metazoa > Arthropoda > Insecta > Lepidoptera > Erebidae > Leucoma > Leucoma salicis. Next base: position 580,293 of record OX411830.1, read on the forward strand.
AGGAAACTTAGAAAATGCTTCGAAAAGTTTCATCACCACAGCGCAGCACTTTTTAGTGTTATCTTATAGGCCATATTGTATTATGTTATTGACTTCTAATAGAGGTTTCATGTTTGAATCTCGGGTGAAAAGTTTAATCATGTTTTTCACCGGCCTGTGGCCAGTTGACGTCAATATTCCAGCCCTTTTACTTGATACATATTCGAAGTTTTATCGATTCGTTTGTAGCAAATCTGTTACTAAAGTGGTGAACTTTAGCCTATTTTTCATTGCCCACCTCACGGTAAATGGTAACTGCCGCTCATAGACTCAAAAATACTAACACCTATATTCTAAGACGGTTCAACCTTTCCTTGACTCAAACTCAACTGAGGATACCTCAAGGAATATCTCAAGGAATCCTCGAAATTGATATTCTTAGTTGAAAACTCGAGGAACCTCGAATGAGGTTGAGTCGAAGTAATACGTCATTAATAACGTCATTGTATTGTAGATAGAACATTATTTTGGGCAAAAATGCTTTGATTTTACATCTGTGGTCACTCAAAAGTAAACAGATGTTTGTCATTTGACATGTAAATGTTTAGATAGGACGATAGGTATTATACAAGGATCGCCACAAGGAGTAAAACTCAGGTAGGTACCTACATAGCAAAAAGTAATACTTACGTATATCGTATATGGTATAACCAGAAAGTACCTACATAACGTCGTCGCGTCAACATTGTTTTTTTGCTGGGTGTGTTTTTATAGCTCTAGCTAGTATAAATTGTTTAGATATAATTTATTTAAACACTAGAAAACAATATTCACATAAAATAATAAATTTCAGTAAATTGTTTGTAGAACAAAACTTCCTTGAGTATTCCTTAAGGTTGGTCCCGGCGTACCTTGAGATTGACAGATTAAGAATACTGCCAAGCACCAGCAGCTCAGCATTGCATTTTGGGTACGGAATTGATTAGAAGGCTCTCTCCCTCTACGACCAAAACACACCGGCTTGCATCGACGGTGACACAGCAGACCCGCTCGGAAAAATAATAAGTTGTTGCTGGCAACTGTAAACCAAACTATCTTTAATTAATGTCATTTAATTAGTAATTCTCTTCCGCTAGTTAGCGCCACTGTCTTTTGTCGTTATTGATTGTACCGATATATCAATTGTTTTGTTCTGCCATTGTTTCATTCATTAAAAGCTACTAAAATTTAGTAAATCAATCATTATTTCTCCCAAAAAACTCTTCACAAGTGAGTACCCCACTTAGCACCCACCTTACCACCAGTAATGAATTGGGTAAAAACTGCTTACTTATCGTAGTGATCTCTTACAAGTCTTTTTTTTGTTAAAAATGCACCTAACCGCACACCCCATCGTTCGGGGCAATTAAAAGGGTAGTGTGGGGCCATCATCCACTAAATAAACCCCCCATGTACCATCTCTCCGCCTTTATTGACAGACCACTGGAACTGTGTGATATTAGTTCATTGACGCCTCTTACGACCTGTGCTAAAGGGTGTTGACATTTCCATTTCTTTAAAAGGGTGCATGGTCACGCGTGCCCAATGCTGGAACAATCCATAAATTCATCCATCAGCCTTTCGAAGTCCACTGCTGGACATAGGCCTCCCCAACAGAACGCCACAACATGTGTTTCGCTCTTATGGGGGATAGTGCCGTAATCGCCACGCTTGGCAGGCGGGTTGGTGATCGCAGTTGATGTTGTTAATACTCGAGGGAGTGCTGCTGCCCACTTCCCCCGGTATTGCCTCAGTCGGGCTCTTACGACTCCCATGGGTGGAGAGGGGTGGGACAATTCTAAAGCCGGCCCAGTGGGGCTGGTACAATAATGGATGGTAAATAATATAATGTTGAAGTTAATTTCGTTATTAACAATCTTATGAGGCTTTTACATCAGCAGCGACACTGTTAATGTGTTAGGAATGTGTACAAGATTTGGAAATACTCGACAATAGGTAGCACAGACTAATAAGGCACTTGAATTGAATATGGTGTTCGAGTTGAGAAACTTTAGCGGAGTCTCATTGTAGATTGATTATTATTTGCTAAAGTATTGCTTAAGTGAGTTACGAGGACTTTATAATTAGGTCCATTCAGAGAGCAATGAAAAAAAAATATCCTGCGATGGAAGAAAAATAGTTGCCGAATAAAGATGCTCTACTATGAAGCGAATGAAGTTCAGTATCTTCCTTTCGTTAAAGCGGCGTAAAATGTACCTGCATACCCATTCGTTCGGAGTAAGGAACCTTACTAAATAAGCCCGCGCGTTTACCATCTCTCCGCTTGTACTGGCGGACTGCTGGAATTGTTTGACAACTTTTGTATCTACTAATAGGTTAAGCCATTTTGCGTGATTAAGTAACAAACATTCACATGGCCTAAACCATCTCATCATGAGTCCCCGTGCCCAATAGTACACAAATAATTGAATTTTGTTTTAATTTAGTCTTTTTTTATTGCTTATGATGGCAGTCTAGCCACGGCCCACCTGATAAAGGTAAGTGGTAACCGTCGCTCGTAGACTCAAATATGCCGAAAGTATAGTCAAGCCGCTGCGCACCATTTAATTTTTCAGTTATAAATGAACGAATAAACGGCTATCTTCTGCTGCACACCGACGAGCTTCATAACTGGTCACACAGGAGACGGTGGAAAAGACCCGTTCGGGCCTAATAACAAGTGAGTTCACTTAGTACCCAACCCTACCACCAGTAATGCAATGGGTGATAATTGCTTACTTCCCTTAGTCGCCTTGTACACGCGCAGGAAAGGATGGGGTGGTGACACTGGTATTCTTAGTCCGTCACCACAAGGACAAAAGTCCGTGTAGTCTTGTTTAAAAAATGTATAATGTTTGAAATAGTTTAAAAATATAAAATCTCATCACTCGATTTCGTAAGAAACTTAAACAACTAAGGGACTAAAATTAAGAAAACAGTGGGTACCTATCCAAAGATTGAAAGCCATATAACCACTGTATACCAGACTGTCCCTATTCATTCCAATTGTAAAGAAGCCTTGTACCCAACAGCGGGACATTGAACAAGCTGTGAAGACGTATGCAAATAATCCAAGTATAACTGTCGACCTAAATATATCTGAGTTATAGTCTTATTCAGCATTCTGGCAACCAGTAATTATTGTCAGGTTGTTATTTGAGAGCTCTTGCAGCTTAACGTGCCTTCTAAAGCACGTAGGAGTTTTGGTGTTTTCAAATAATTAAAAGTAATTACCTACATAGTTATAATTGACTTGTTATTTTAGTGGGTGAGGGCCCCAAACTACCCAGCTCGTGGCTCCGAATGAATACGTGTGTGCTTAGTAACTATTTAAAAAAATACACACTCATATTTAAGGCTTTAGTTACAAGTACCTACCGAGTTTTGTGTTATAATCAAGCGATTGACTGCACATTTAATAGTATGTAGTATAAACTTTGGTGGCCACACACAGTAATGACGATAGTCAAATACCAACAAAATTCTTGTCGTAAATACCAACTTACAATACACTGTAATTATTATTTAATTATGTTACTCATTTTATGTTCAGACATTTGGGTTTATCAATTTGTGATAAGATGTTTCTTTCAATTAAACATTCATTCTACAAGCATGCATGATCAGCATTCTGAATATTGATATCGTTATGTATAAAAAAATTAAAGGTTTTAATGGTAATTTACAAATTGATCTTTTTTTTGAAGACAACACCTTGTACTAGTAAATAATTCCTGTATCACGGACTTAAAGTATGGCCAGACTCAGAAAAACGATTTGATTTAGGAAAAAGCTCAATAACACACAAAGAATTGTCCTGTTTGGGAATCGAACCACCAACACTCGGTATTTAAACCACTCTGCCATCTGTACTGTGAAATCCTATAAAGAATATTTAGATATTTTTATATCTATTTTTAGCATTTGAGCCATATAAGTCTACGCAAACTATGAAAATGTGAAATCGAAAATAACAGTCACGAGCAGGATTTGAACCTGCATCTCCTGGATACCGTCCAGATGCTTTGCTAATTCAGCCATCGTGACAATTGCTCATGATTTACATTTAATAGTAATTGAAGACGATTACAGAGAAGAAGGTGGTGGATGACAAAAATTCTTGCTGATAAAACTCGAGGAAATGTAAAATTTGGTTGCTTGACCACTTCGACATCTCGTTATCGTATTTTTTATTAACGCTTGTACACCCGGTTGTCACGAAGGCTCACGAGTCTCCGTATATTCAAAGTACTTTGTGCTCACGAGATACTAAAGCGACCGCGCGCATGTGAACAGGACCACGGGCGCAAGCACATTCATCCTTTTAATTTTGGCAAAAAAACACCGACATTCACTCCGTTCAACGGCGAGCGCATACACAAGCAGCCGGGCAGCCACGGGCAGACCGTTCACACCATTCACACGCTTGTGCCCGTGCTCGTGCCCGTTGAACGGAGTGAGTGCATTGCATTCAAAGCAACATTCAACGGGCATGCTCACGAGCACAAGCGTGTGAACGGCTGCCCGTGGCTGCCCGGCTGCTTGTGCACGTGCTCGGCGTTGAACGAAGTGAGTGTCGGTTTTTTGGCAAAGTTCAAAGGATGAATGTGCTTGCGCCCGTGGTCCTGTTCACATGCGCGCGGTCGCTTTAGTATCTCGTGAGCACAAAGTACTTTGAATATACGGAGACTCGTGAGCCTTCGCGGCGACCGGGTGTACAAGCGTTAATAAAAAATACGATAACGAGATGTCGGAGTGGTCAAGCAACCTAATTTTACATTTCCTCGAGTTTTATCAGCAAGAATTTTTGTTATCCATCACCTTCTTCTCTGTAATCGTCTTCTCCGTTCTACACTCACTCCGTTCAACGGCGAGCGCGTACACGTACACAAGCAGCCGGGCAGCCACGGGCAGCCCTTCACACGCTCGTGCCCGTTGAATGTCGGTTTTAATGCAAGCGTGTGAACGCACTATTAAAGAATTTTCGTTCAAGAATATAGTAGTTCATGCTTGTCAATGTGTGTCGAACTGCCGGCCCAAGTTTGTTTACCAGACTTATGTATATTTTAGTTTTTATATCTATACTAGATAACCCGGCGAACTTCGTATCGCCATATATTTTTTCATGAATAAATATTGCAATTATAAATTGAGATATAAAGTATCCTATCTCTTAAGTTGGAACAAAACACACATTAGAAAAAAAAAAGTTAAAATCGGTTCAATAGTTTCGTTCGCAGAACAAAATAACACCGTCATGCCGTGATATTTATAAAAAAATAATTGTTACAAATAAACATATTTATAACACATTTCATCTGGCCTCAGAACTCATACAAAATCTAGTGGTAGACTCTCGCATACTCAAGTGGTACAACCTTGCTTATCCCAGCACGAATGTGCCGGCTCGATCGGGGAAGTATCACCCTCTCACTAAAGATCAGCGTGTAACAACGGTAGTTACTCCTACCGTTGTGTTTCATGTGGTGAGTGAGAGCGTTGGAGGCGTAAACCCTGTTCCTATCCTCTCCTTGTTAACCTTCCTAACATAGCATCACGCCTGTATTCCTCGAAGGGGTAGGCAGAGGTGTATTACACAGCCACGACTCGTCAGCTATGTTTAAGTCCTGCGTAATAGGGGGCGAGCCTATTGACGTCTACCGGGCACATTTTCAAACTCCGGGCTGCTACTGAGAATTTGTCTTTTTAGGAAAAAGCTCAATAACATCGCCCGACCCTGGGATCGAACCCGAGACCTCATGATTAGCAGTCGCATACACTACCGCTACACCACCGAGGCAGTTAACCTTCCTATGCTCTCCTTATTACCCTTCCTGTCCCTTTCCTTGGAGATGGCTACGTGCGAGTGATACCTTGGTGTTGCTAGCGTCTATAGGCTACGATAACCGCTTACCATCAGGTGGGCCATATACTCGTTTTCCACCCATGTAGTAGGTATAAAAAAAAACAATCAAGTACAAGACTCGAGCCTATAACACTCGCTTGAATCGCACAAACTACGACTCCACAGTAGATTTTGACTGTAATAGTTAGTTATTTTGTCATTGTACAAAATTGGAAGGAATGCTATAGAGTATACTAATGCAAAATTTCACACCATTTGTAAATGTGAGTACTTACTATAATCACTCACAATTATATAATTGTGTCTTTGTCTGTTTGTCTGACTCAATAACTTTCTCAATTATGCACGATTAGTGTGAAGGAAATGTTAATTACGTAATAATTCGCAGGAAACATTTAATTTTGTTAAGTTCAGATTCTTAGAAGGTTTATTGACCTCTATAACTTTTAAAGAATATAAGTATAAAATATAAGAACTATCAATTTAAATATAAATCTGAATTACAATTTATTACGAATTTTATTTGATTGAAATATAAATATATTTCTTTAATCGAACAGACAAGCGAATAAATTCTCTTATATATTAAAGTTTTAATAAATAATAGTTATCATAATGAGGTAATCAATTAAAAAATCATTCTCATAATATTTCATATTTATTTTTATTACAAATGAAACAACTTAAGACTAGTTCCGACAATGACAATTCAAATTACAATTTTATAAAAATAACTTACAATTAATAGCTTTTAATATTACAATAATTATATTTCAGATTATTTGCTTGCGTTTAAATAATGATATATGAACTATTTGCATGCAAGAAATTTATAGATTTTTTTCATTTATTTATATATTTTTCGAAAGTTTTGTACCTACACTTTCTTTGGCAATTGGACACGCATTGCAACAAACATACATTTACATGTTATATATTATTATTATTATATATCTTTAAATATGGCTTCTTTTAACACATATAAGGACGGAAATTCGTTCCAAAAGCTTAATTTAAATATTACTTAATTACAATACATAATTACAATAATTATCTACTGTGTTAACGATAAGAACACCAACGGTTGGCACTTTGATCTTTTATATCTAATACAAAAACATATATATTTATTGTGTAATCAGACATGTCGTAACAGCTACCATAAGTCCGCGCAGAGAATATTTATTCTCTCACGTTGAAGCTTGCGTAAAAATTTACATCCACCTATCGTCCGATCGAACGGAATTGAATGAGCTAACAATTCACTGCAAACAGGCATTGTGACACACCTCAACGCAACATATATTACACAACGCGACCTCAAATCGTAGCACAACAGCCGCAGGTACTCTATCTACTCAAAGCAAACCTACTGCCCAATTTGAGGTCAAATTGTTCTCATACGCGGCCTCACCAACGCACAATCTCCAATCGTCCATGGACGCTACTTAACGCAAAATATAACTTACGAAACTTACACACCGAGCTATGTATAACTAACTATGTTAATGCGTGTCTCAGTGACACTTGGTGGGGGGGCGAGGACAGATCCACGGGTCTTAGGTACATTGAGGTTTATTGTGAATCATTCTACAGATACTCATGAATCACATAGATAAAGAGGAAACAATCTATCTGGCCCACTCACAAGAGATACTGTTAACTTAAGCATTACGCTATGAGATAAAAATAAAATTATGATGGAATGTACTGACAAAAGAATAAAGTTTTCGAGGTTTCCTTTAACGCAAGGAAATGAACTTTATTCTCGAACGGGCCGTGAAGGAAAGGGAAAGCTATCTCAAGCGGTCGGCGTCGATTCGCTCTCGTACTGGATCGGTCGTTAATACTGAAGCACTAAATTAACACTCTGTTTCACCTTCTTTTCTCTCGGTGATATAATGTTCTACTTCTCTCAATCCATGGAAGAGCTTCCACGTTAATACCACACCCACAATTTCCACTAAAGATATTAGCAGAGACGCTCCAGCGACAGAAGAACTGATGATCTTGGTATAAACAGACGCCACTTTAGCACATCCAAGACGCTCGTTCGCTTCTTTATCAGTGAAATCACAAGTAGCTCGGTAGTAGCTGTCCAAACAACATGTCAAAGGTAAATCGTTTCTCCAACTCCTATAGTCTCTTGCATCATTAGCGCCACAGCATCTCAATTTCCTCTCGATTCTTCCAAAAGACTTGAAGGTGTCAGGATTTGATTGAGAGTTGTAGTAGCCATCATAGACGGTATCCTTGATAAACCTGTCCGTGTCGTCACCATCGACGTAAACAAATATCAGGGTAGCTGCGATGACTTGGCCCACTACAATCAGGACGAGGAACATTCCGTGCATTCCAAGTAAGCCTCTGCTTTCTCTGTTGGCGCCGCACCAGCCGCAGAAGGCCACCATCATGACGAATACTCCAAGCAAGATGAACAGCCATGGTGCCACTTGAGGCCAGTACACTCTGTAGTCCAGTAAGTAATGGTTGGAATTCCTAAGCGCGACGAATTCTGTTAGCTGCACGAAGAACCAGATGCCAGTTGCCGCGGTCACGAACCCAAACACCGCGTATATTATGTTCATAATATACAGAACTTTTTTGATAAATTCCTCGTTACCCATATTGACGTGTGTACTCGCGTGTGGTTTCCAACGGAATAAAAGGCGCGGGGCTGACGCTAGCGCTTTTATAAACTAACCGCGCCTTGCGTACGCGCATTAAGGCATTTTAGGTTACATCAAGACTATCAAGCATTACTGATGCCGGGGAGATTATACATCGTAATTAACGATCTTATTTATTAATAAACTTTACTGCATATTGTACGTGATTTTATGTTTCACCTTTATGAGTCATTCATATTTGATTAATTTGAAGTTTAAATATAATATAACTGGATGTGGTTTTCCTTGTGTTTGTGCCTTAAATTTGATATCAGACTCATTGAGGGCTATGTTGAGGAATTTTGTATAATCTAATACGTACTCTTGTTCATTAATTTGTATTTCCAGTAATATATATATTTATAAGGTATGTAATTCAATAGATGGCAAAGCCACAATTGAAAAATATTTCATATAATATGTATTAATTTTCAATTACTTAGGGTAAATAAAATACTATAATATTTTAAAACAGCAGTATATTTAAAATTGCAATTACATTGATGAAATACTCAAAATTAAGCAATAACTATAATATCTTTGTCTAAATTTACATCAATCAACACATCCATTGCTTGAGAGTTTGTAGCGAGCCTTATATTTAAAAACAAACACACACATACATATAAATATATTTTCTTTTATTAAATGACTACATAAATACAGGTTTGGAAAAATATGCAAACATACTCTATTAGAAAATGTGATGCAAAACAGTCTTTGTGTTTGAGAAATAAGGTTGAAGTGTTTTTATAACTATTTTACATTTACAATGAAAAAATAATAACACAGTTTCTTATTATCATTTACCATATTTACATTAATATTATTACTTATTAAAAGTTCTTAAGTATACATTTTATTAGCTACTTTTTAATTACATAAATAAAATTAAAAATTAAATCGAACAATCACGGACTATTTTTTCTTAACGAAAAATCTTTATTATACTTTGTTTAGTTTGGAATTCAAACCTTTAATCACAAAGAGTCCATTTTGAGATTATTTCAATTTAATATTATTTGGTATTGCACATGTTATTCAAAACATTATTTTAAAACAAATCAGCAAATTAAAATAATTATATGCCTACCAGTAATTACAATTATAATTACATTCAGACATCTCAGTAATACAATACAAATCGGTAACTCAATTCACATCAATTATCACTGATTAACAACGTACCACACAGGTGGTAAATACAAATTAACGTTCTTTTGAAAACATTTGAGTTATACATGGACATAAATCACTTATTTTTGGACTTGTGGTAGGTGATTCCTACCACTTATATATTCAATACTAGAGGTAAAGTTAATCCACTAGTTGCACTAAAAACGTGTTCGCTTACGTTCTAAAATACTAAACTCCCAGCAAATATTATTGTACTAATCCCACATAACATACTATCATCTTAAATATACAGATACGGTCAAATGTCAGTCATTATTTAATAAAACGCTCGTTAAAGATTAATTGACTCACTCGTCGTTCTAAGAGCTTGCTCTTAAAGCTAATGCATACATCATTCATTCTACTTAAACCACGCAATCAATCGTGGGACTAAACATATCATTTAGTAGCCGATAATCGGTGGTTATTATAAAGCTAATGTTGTCACTTGCGACTAAAATCGTACCTTCATAAGTGTACAAAACAATATTACATAAACACATCAGTGTTACATAATACTCAACTCACAAGAAATAATTAACACGGACCCCAAAACACGCTTTTGAGGTAAACTTGTAATCTACAGTAACACTTTTTTGCTTTCGAATTCTTGTTGCACTGGCGCTCGGAACTTCTTTTTCATACCTTTAGACAAAGTAACAGCAACTACTATATTCATGATACCTATTAAGGCAATGAATAGAGCAACAGCGGACAGCGCTTTAATCATAATGCTCGTGTAATTGGTAGCTACTTCTGTACATCCGTGTCTTTCATTCGCCAGCTTGTTGGAAAAGTCACAGTCGATCGCGTAAGTTCCAATCCAGCCATGATAGTAAGTATCGCAGCACGAGATAGGGAACTCATCTCTCCAGTTTTTGTAATCCCTGGGGCTGCCTGCACCGCAACACTGGTATCGCTTCTCGAGATTGCTAAAAGATATTTCAACATTTTTATCCGTCTTTGTTGATGTGTAAACGTCCCATATCGCGTCCTTGAGGAATTTTTCCGTTGACTCCGTGTCAGCTAGCGTTAAAGCCACTATTGCAGCAACCACCAGCCCGATTATAGTCGTCAATTCAAACGCGATGTACATTTTCACTAAACCACTTGACTTCGTTTTAGCACCCATAAAACCGCAACACGATACACAGATCACGAAGATCCCAATCAACACAAATACCCACGGAATCGCTTGCGGCCAGTACACATTGTAATCTAGCAAATAATGGTTTAGATTTCGCAAGCTTGTGATTCTGTAGACTTCCACGAAGAACCAGATGGCAACACAAGTGAGTCCTAGCCCGAAGACCACGTGGAGGACGTTCAGGATAAGTAAAAGCACAGAAGCGGGACCGGAGCTACCCATGATTAAACAACACGTGTGCCTCTTGTGAACGTTTGTCAATGAATTAGCGTCGAGTGCGGGGCGACTGGTTTTTATTACCAAGCGTTTACGCCGAGGCTTTGCGTTGTACTATGATTCATTCGATCGATGACGTTAGTTTCTATGTTTTATACTTATAAATATGTTTACGGTATATGATCTAGTCATAGAAAATCATGGAATTAATTCTCTTAAAAATATAATTAAACCGAAATAATTATTTATAAAGTTTATTACACTTTATTTCTGTGATGTAATCGTAATCGATTAATTAAAACATGAGTAATTAGTTAAAAGCGTTTAATATTTACTGGGAAAGATAATTAATTAATTAGATATTAAATTAGTTGAAAGGATACATTAAAATATTTGGAAGTTCGAAGTGAAATCGTACGTAATAAATAAAATTTTTAAGTAATAAATAAAATAAATGACTCATTAAAAAGGCGTTCTTCATAATACTTTATAATATTTAGTCTAACCTCCCATCAATACATAAAATTCATAGTCCATTGTGTCACACTGTTGGGCCCAAGTCTCCTTAGAATGAAAGGGATTTAGGTCGTAGACGTCGTAGTTTACCACGACAGCAATTTGGGTTGACAGACCATAAGCCATCGATAAAATCTCTAAGGCATGCAGGCTTAATAATTATGTTTTCCTTCACCGAACAGTAATAATTTGTAAAAAATACACATGTTACGAAAAGTTGTGTGTGCCGTAGATTTTGGACTGGGTATCAAACTTTATACCCCTGTTTTAACAGCTCTTGGTTTTACCTCTATCTTTCACTATCACGCCACCACTGAAGGAATATAAACAGTTCCAGTGGTCTGCCAATAAAGGTAGAGAGATAACACACGACGGGTTTATTTAGTGGGTGAGGGCCTTACACTAGTCTGTTCTTTGCCCCTAATGACGGGATTAACAAAAAAAGGCAACCACTGCTAAGTTCTATTAATATCATCAATTCTTTAAAAAATATTTTATTTTATAAAGTATTTATCAATATACTGAACTGTCGAGATGTTTATAAGAGCTTCTACGGATTTGCACTAACATAGTACTTAATATGTCATAGTAGGTAGCTATCTATATACAATTCAACAATAGAGTTTAACCTTGTAGAGTCGCACAGAGTAGTCAATAGTCACATGCATGTGCAATGAATGATGCATTCGTGAGACGACTCTATTATATGTAGAGTTGTAAGTACTATCGGCGATTGAAACTGGTTTATATAAAACAACTAGCTGATGCCGCGGCTTTGTTTACTAGGAAATCATAGCTCAAATATTTTTTTAACGATTACAGCCTACAGTAAACTTTAAAGACTGACGCTACATTTTCACTAAATTTCTCCCTGCTAGATATAAATTCAGAAAATGTAGGCTTTCTGTTTCTTTAAGGCTCATAAATAACTTAGTAACTTACTTATCATCACGCCATTTCCCTTGCGGGGTAGGCAGAGAGAACAGAGTGCCAAGAGGCTCTATTCTTGCATACATCTCTCGCTTCCTCAACATTCATAATTCTCTTCATACACGCTCGCCGGTTTCGGAGACTCTTGACTCCACCTTCCTTCAATACATGACCGATTTGGTCTAGGTAGGTGAGTGTCGGTCTCCCCCTGTACCTACATCCTTCCACTTTCGCATTGTATATCTTCTTAACCAGTCGCTCGTCCGGCATTCTTTCCAAATGTCCGAACCATCGGAGCATTCCCTTTCGCATCTTTACACCAATACTCTCTTTCATACCTACTCGCTCTCTTACGTCGTCGTTACGAATGCGGTCAGTCAGCCTCACTCCACAGATACAAGCACTGCGTTGTGTATTGCGACACGTGCCCTCTGGCTGAGGTGATGACTGCCGAGAAGTTGTCCCAATGCTCCGTTCACTCTATTTCCCGCATTCACTCTTCTCTCTACATCAGCGGTGCACCTTCCATCCCGACTGAATCCTCATCCAAGATATACAAATTCATCCACTTGTTCTAGCACACCATTTCCTATTGTTGCTCTAACATCTGTTCTGGCTTCTTCTCTTTAAAAACCATTATTTTGGTTTTGCTCACATTCACACATAGGTCCCTTTTCTTACAATCTTCTGCCATTACATCGACTAGGGTTTGCAGTTCAGTCGCAGACTGCGCTAATAGGACCGCATCGTCTGCATATAGCAGAAAGAAATTAATGAATTTATTAATTGTATTTATGTATTTCATAAATAACACTTACTTATAATATATTTTTTTTTATCAAAATCGGATATTTTTACTTCTAGGGTAAATATGGTACTCCCTTCAGAAGAATTTGACCTTATATATTTCACGTTGGCAAGACTTGGAGGCAAAAGTGTCTATTTCAGAAAGGTGCTTATTTGCTAGTCAATTCTTGCAAATAATAATGGACATAGATCAATATTTACCTACGCAAAGTGCGAAAATGTGAAATCGTAAATTCACGAGCAAGATTATAATTTTACAGATTTTATCGTTTATAATAGATTTTCTATAATCGCGATATTTCGAAAACTTTACGGGAGAACGTGGTCCCCGTGTTTAACATCCAATTGTCTATCGTACACAGAAGCTTAACTCACACATTTATAATAAACTATCTTTACGTAATGGTAGAACCTTGCTTATCCCAGCATGAATGGGCCGGCTTGATCGGGGAAGTACCACCCTCTCACAGAAGACCAACGTGTAACAACTGTAGTTACTCCTACCGTTGTGTTTCGTATGGTGAGTGAGAGCGCTAATGCCAATCCCCCTCCCTAACCTCTCTTTTTTGTCCTTCCTGTCTTCTTCTCAGTAACCCGGCTATCCTCTCCGTAATATCCTTCATGACAACCTCCTATCACTTAGGAGATCACCACCAGAGACATCACGCGCAAGTGATGTCTGGTGTAAATTCTTAGCATCAGGTAGGCAATATGCTTTGCCACCTACATAGTTTAATAAATAAACAAATATTCACGGACGTTTCACACAACGTCCTCTGGTCCCAAACTAAGCTTAACGCTTGTGCTATGGGTACCAGATTGCGAATACAATACATATATTACTTTTTTTTGTAAATGCATAGGTACATATAATAGATAGAAAACACCCAAACGCAGTACAAATATCTGTGTTAATCACACAAATAATTGTCGAGTGGGAATCGAATTCTTCGTGCACAGAAGTCGGTTACTCTACCGAATACGCCACGTGGCCCGTCAAAAGAAAAGAAAAAAAATCTTATCGTAGCCTATGGACGCTAGCAACGCCATAGCGATGCCTCTGATAGCCGACAATAGGGAAGGGTGATTGGTTCAATACTAATAACCTACTTTTAAGTGAAAATAAAACGAATTGTATAAAATTTACTACACCCAATGTAAGGCATGTAGAAACCAATGTACAATTGAATGGCGTCGAACTGGACCTTGTGGAGTCCACGGTTTTCCTAGGTATCACTATAGATAACAAACTCCAATGGGGCCCCCATATTAAAAAATTGTCAGGTAGGCTTAGCTCAGCGGCATATGCGGTAAAAAAATTTGATTATTGACTGATGTTGAAACGGCTAGAATAGTTTATTTCAGTTACTTTCATAGTATTATGTCCTATGGCATACTGCTATGGGGATGCTCCGCCGATTTAAATTCTATATTTGTACTTCAGAAAAGGGCCGTTCGTGCAATCTATATTCTGGGCCCGAGAGTTTCCCTTAGTCGTGTCTCAATTTATATATGAAAATCTGTTGTATGTCAAGAAAAACATCAGAAGCTTTGATAAGTATAGCGACGTTCATCACATTTGTTCCTTGTAGGAACAAAGGCAATCTTGTTGCTCACAGTACTCGTCTCCACAGAATTAGTAGATCTTTCATAGGGCAATGTATATGCTTCTACAATAAAATTCCTGAAAATGTCCGAAACATGCCACTAAATAAGTTTAAGAAAGCCATAAAAATTAGACTTTGTAATCAAGGTTATTACACTGTTTCGGATTATCTTGAGGATAAAAGTAAATGGGCGTGAGCTGCTCCTCATTCATTAATTTTCAAAATTGGTTTATAAGATCTAATGTAATTTTAGTTATAAAGCTTATATTAAATTGTTATGAATTGGCAATTTAAAAAAGTTGCCCATGAGTTTCTTGCCGGGTTCTTCTCATGAAAGGCTTTACTACGGAATCCGGCCGCTTGTGGCGATTGCAATCGCCACTTTATTATTGCGGTTGCACTCGCCTCAGGCGCTCGTGTTAATTATTTTAATTATTAGTGTATTATTAACGATTTTAAGTGCTACTTAATAGGCCTATGAAATAAAGATATTTTTGAATTTGAATTTGAATACTTGTGTGGGGATGAGGAGGCGGTTCTCTAGCGCTCTCACTCACCGAACAAAAACCAACATTCCTTGTGTAGCGCTAGCTAAGTAACCATATTTATTTTTCTAGTTCTTTATTTGAAGTTCTAATTGATTGTTTAGTTTTAGTTAGTAGACTTCTGGTACTCCTGTGGCATTAAACGGGTTGATGATACTATGTATTCTTAATCCGTCACCGACGCTATGCTGTATACCAACTAATCATAAGTGTTTGCACGTCTGACCACCGACTCACCTTCGATGACCATTTAAGTGTGCAAGGATATTATGAACCCAAGATACTAAAACACCTGCACTTCTTCGTAACTTTTATTTTGTTGATATAACGACCATAAAGTTTTTATTAAATCCGTTCGGTAGTTTTTACGTGATGTGCGAACAAATAAATAGGACATTTTAGCACTTGACATACTCAGCTATTTTAAAGTACAAATTATTTGTGAATGTGGAAAAAGAGAACTTAAAGTAGCTGAGCATATCAAGTGCTAAAATACAGATCAAAAATCGCACCATCAAAATAGCATGAATTTTAATTGCAAAATTAAACTTACTATGTTAATGCATGTAAATGCATCCGATAGGTGGCGTGGATCGTAAAGACAAATGTGATGTGGAGATTGAGTATGGTCAATGCGATAGCTCAGCGGCTTAGAGCACTTCCCCGGATTGGAAGGGAGGCAGGTTGGATTCCCGCTCGCACTAAAGCTCCTTTTTTCCACATTCATAAATAATTTGTACGGAAGTCGGTTACACTACCGACCACGCCACGAGGCCCGTCAAAAGAAAAGAAAAAATCTCATTTATAACGCAAGAACGGCTTGACCGATTTTTGTAATCTTTGATTTTTGAGATTTGTCTCCATTCGGAATAAAAGAATAACCATTAAAACAATAAAAAATTGAAATAAAACTACATTTACAGAATCTATCGCGTATACTTGATTTTCTACTATCTCGACGTTTCGAATACTTTACAGCATTCATGATCACGGGTGACTTAGATGGTAGACGTCCAAGGCCACTATCTAAGTCCGTCCGTACGTCGGGATAGTATAAAATCAAGTAAACGCGATAGATTACGTAAACGTAGTTTTATTTCAAAATGTGTAACATTCGCGTAAATATCAGAAAGTAATTTATTCGAAGGTGGTAACAAGTTCGCCTAGACATTAGCTATAGATATAGCTTTATATAGATAGGGTCATTGAAATAAAAATACTAAACTTTGATTTTTAACATTAGAAAGCTACATTATCCAAAAGTAATATTATAATATCACGCTATAATCTACGGGGGCAAAGCAGTACAACTGACACCACCCAGTACAGTACAAAGTTCGCCGAGACATATAGATAGTTAGGGTCATTGAAAATGTCTAAAATTCACGCAGATTAAGTTGATGATATGCTAGTAGTAAAATAAATATGTATTCACGTTCCTAAAAGCAGTATTTATAGTATCGTAACATTAATTCATCCATTGTTTAGCAATGTTAAAGATTAAGTAATATAGTACACAGGTGTGAACTTTTTTTGGTAAGGCCAAAGTTCACGCCTGCGCTGCCCCAGTCACTGGCGGCGATTCGGGTCTGCGGAAGGATCAGCCTCACTGGTCTTCTCCACCGCTTCCTTCCGCGAGATGACCTCCTCGCAGAAGGGAGCGACTGCGGCCCAATTGCTGTTACTGCCAAACATCGCTCTGACGCCGCTCGGCAGCGAGAGGTCGCGATGAGTTCACAGCGCTGCTCAGCCCGAGGTACGACTCGAGCGTTTGTCTCGCCTTGTCCTCGTCGCAGCCGCAGTGGTGATAGCCCGGTGTCGCTTCCCTCCTTGCGACTATGTGACGCGGGTGTGGCTTGACATAGAAAACCCTTCAAGTAAACAGTTGATCAGCAACATTTTATTTCCATAAATGGTATACATTTATGCATGAAACTTGTTTACAATTTTATTAGTGACCAATAACGGCTTACTCAAACATAAATAGTACATTGCGTTTCCTCATAACATCTGCACTCAATGTGTACTTGAATATAGAAATTAACCTAAATTATAATTTCAATATATATTTTTTTATACTTCGTTGGTGGCAAACAAGCGGTTCACCTGATAGCCTATAGACGCTAGCTACTTCAGAGGTATCACTCGCGTGTCAACATCGTCATGGAAAGGGACAGGAGGATTAGAAAAAGGATTAAATGAACAGCATAGGAAGTATAATAAACAGAGGATAGGCAGGATAATAAGGAGATCATAGGGAGGGGATTTGGGCCCTCGGCTCTTTCATACACCACACGAAACACAACGGTAGGAGTAACTACCGTTGTTACACGCTGATCTTTTGTGAGTGGGTGGTACTTCCCCGATCGAGCCGGCCCATTCATGCTGGGATAAACAAGGGGTAGACCCACTAGAAAAATAATATAATTAAGAATATACCATGTGGAGACGGACTAAGAATACAAGTGTCACCACCCCATCCAGCAATTATAACCCATTGCATTACTGGTGGTGGGGCTGGATACCAAGTGGGAGTACTTACTCACTTGCTATCGGGCCCGAGCGGGTTGGTACCACCATCTCCTGTGTGACCGACATTCATATATTAATTTCATATATGTGAGATGAAATGGTGAGCAGCGGCTTGATAATATTCTCGGTATAGTTGAGTCGTTGAGCGACGGTTACCATTTACCATCAGGTAGGCCGTGGCTCGTCTGTCACCATTCGCAATAATAAATAACTATATACATTACTTATTTCCCTTTAAATAAATCTTAAAAATACTTTTCGTAAATTATACGGTATGACGTCACAATATTATCTCAATTTATTTACAGATGTGATCAGCATCCGTTTTATCAGTATAACAACCTTTATGAGTCATCTTACTACAGAAATTTACTACGCATTCTCAGTAGTGTACGCTCTACGAGGAATCGAATCCGCGACCTTGAAGTTGCTTCCTCTGATTCATGGACGGCTTCCTGATCCATATTATATAGAAGTACCATAAGATGAATGAGTAATATATCTCTACGAACAGGCAGATAGTAGTGGTTTCGACAACGACATTGCGTATCGAGTCCCGGCTCGATTGCACAGGACAAGATTTTATTTTTTAAATGTGGAAAAAGAAAACCTTAGTTACCGCTAAGCTTAGCGATTAGCACTTCCCCGAATTGGAAGGGACGCAGGTTCGTTTCCCGCTCGCACTAAAGTTCTCTTTTTCAACATTTCACAACTAATTTGTTCTTTAAAGTAGCTGAGCATGTCAAGTGCTAAAATAAAGATCAAAAATTTATATTATTTTTAACAAAACTGTACACTATGTAACTTATAACTAGTATTCAGTTTCAATGAGACTTTTACTGGTAGATATTTAATATTATAAAAACATGGCTACTTTTAACTTAGAAAAATATTTCTGCGCTGAAAATTAATATAATAGTATTTTGATCTATATTTTAGAGCTTGACATGCTCAGCTACTTTAAAGAACAAATTATTTGTGAAGGTGGAAAAAGGTAACTTTGATTCGAAGCTATCGCAATAGCGTATCGGTCCAGAGCACTTCCCCGGATTGGATGGGACGCAGGTTCGAATCCTGCTCGCAGTAAAGCTTTCTTTCTCAACTTTCACAAAGATTTTTGTTATTTAAATGTAACAGTTTAATTCAATTGGGACTAAAAAACTAAATTATTGAAATTTTACCATTAGAAAGCTACATAATAATAATATAATATAACGCTATGACCCACGGGGGCAAAGCAGTATGGTGAAACCACCCGGTACAGGTACTTTAGCACGTGATGAAATAAACAGGAATCAGTTTGCGGATTTTCTTAGAAGATTCATTTAACCACAAAATAAATATTAGTAACTTGTTTACTTATTGTTAAAGTAATTACATTTTAAATGCGTAATAAATATGTAATTTGATTGTGGTCAATCATCTTAGGTTGCGTGTAGCCAGTTTACCTCACGTGTCATAAGTGTGATAGGTTGAAGATGCATGCC
Organism: Leucoma salicis; assembly: GCA_948253155.1. NCBI lineage: Eukaryota > Metazoa > Arthropoda > Insecta > Lepidoptera > Erebidae > Leucoma > Leucoma salicis. The sequence continues at coordinate 599,809 of OX411830.1, forward strand.
ACTGAAGTAATCCTACGCAGTACCAGTGGTCCGTCAACACAGGCGGAGAGACGGCACACGGCGGGTTGCCCCGAACGACGGGGTGTGTGGTTAGATATATTTTTCCCGTCTAAACAAAAAAAAAGGTTGAAGAGTCATAGTCGTTTACATTATACCTATTATATTAAGTACCTGTGCGACCGAGCTTCGCTCGGCGTTATTAAACTATGGAGAAGATACTTATATATGTTACACGTACTAATTATTACATATTAATATTTAGCAAATTTAACTCCACATGAACTGTAACATTTTAGGGCCGGCTCCACCCCGTCTCTTCCTATGGGAGTCATAAAAGCCGACTAAGGGGTTACCGCGGGACCGGGCAGCAGCGTTCCCCTATGTACTAAAAACATCCACTGCGATCGCCAACCCGCCTGCATGGTAAAACCTCCATTTTGGGGAGGCCTATGTCTAGCAGTGGACGATCAAAGGCTGATGGATGGATGGATGGAACTGTAACTTCATATATAGGCACATAAAAATGTCCGTTTGTAATAGTTCATATTCAGATTCAGATCCCTTTTTTAGATATTTTTGCGTCGGAAAAAGCGTATTAGTGTGATAATAATGTATAATACCGTAACATGTTCTTAGTATTATATCCCAAGATGAATAAATTGTCTACAATTTGGTATACAACATTCCGACAATTATTATCCTGAAAACAGTGAAAAACGTTATAGCGTCCTTAAATAAACCGTATGGTACCTAAGGTGAAAAAGTACCCCAATTTAAGAGATAGCGTTAACACTGTTAGCGTTCTATCAATCCGTAATATAAATTTTTCTCATTTGTGTAAATTCGCGTTTTTTTTTTTCAGAAAAGACGCATAAAGTAAATTTGGATTTTTATTTTTTTAAATGGAAAAGCGCGTTTTCTCAGGCAAAAAGCAATTCCTTATCTAAGTACAAAAATTGTATCCAAATCGTTAGAACCGTTTCCGAGATACACTTTCGTGTAAGATACACTTTCGTTTGTAAATATATGAACATATATACAATTATAGAATTTCAAACTTTCATGGTCACTTATAATTCTAAACGTTTTTACGGGATTTATACCATGTAAATTTTTACTTACGAGTTTCCGATATTTCGGCACTGTTGCAAGCGCCATGATCACGGAACAACTGAAGTCCTTGCGGGTGGGAATAGTTTTTATTATTCTGCGGTTAGAAATATCGGTCTACCCGCTTTCTCACTCGTTTATGACACGCAACACTATCTATGGAACCACTACCACTGGTCTCACTCACGTATCGAGCTCGATCACGACACACAACACTTACGGTGTCGACCCTGGTTTTTGAGGTGTTTTTCTTCTTCTTTGTACATAGACGAATCACGGGACGCCAGGTGAAACTCGTAAGTAAAAATTTACATGGTATAAATCCCGTAAATACGTTTAGAAATATATACAATTATTGATGCTATAAATATACAAGATTTGTAACTGGCCCTGGCTTCGCACGTGTGCAAGTTTCTAAAGAAGAAAATATATTTTTCAATCCTAACTAAAACATTTCATGAAACACATACTAAAACATTTTGTCCGTGAGATGACGGACTAAGAATACAAGTGCCACCACCGCATTTTTGTAGCTCAAGGGTGTCATTCGAGGACCACCGAAGGAATGTAACATAGTTCCAGTAGCCCGCCAATAAAGACTGAGAGACGGCAAACGGCGGCTTTCTTTAGTGGGTGAAGGCCCCACACTATCCTGTTCGTTGCCCCGAACAACGGGGTGTGCGGCTAGGAACATTTTTTCCCGCCTTAACAAAAAAAAAGGGTGTCATTCGAGACGACTAAGGGAAGTAAGCAATTATCACCCTTTGCATGACTGGTGGTAAAGCTGGGTACCAAGTGGGTTTACTCACTTGGTATCGGGCCCGAGCGCGTTGGTATCACCGTTACCGTACATCGGTGTATTTTGGTTTTGTCAGGAGATAGCCGTTCTTTCATTTCATATAAATCTCTGAAATAATGGTAAGCAGCGGCTTGACAATACTCTCGGTATAGTTGAGTCCATGGGCGTCGGTTACCACTTACCATCAGGTGGGCCGTGGCTTGTCTGCCACCAAAAATAATAAAAAAGCAGCATATGACATTAAAAATCGGGTCTTATCGCATGAAAAACCATTGTCAATATTTAAAAAAGACGAAACCCTATAGGTACATAATATTCGTCAACGTGGACATCTCACAATAAGGCAATGGCTATCTATACTAGTATTATAAAGAGGTAAAGTTTGTGAGGCTGTAGAGGGTAATCGCTGATCTTCTGAACCGACTTTGTCTTTTTTTTTTTTTTTTTTTTTTTTTTTACCTATAGAAACCCACGTTATTTGTGAGTGTCATAGGCTATATACCTGAAAAATTATGACTTTTTCGTGGTAGTCGGATTTGCAAAGTAAGTCGAAAAACGATCGAACGAAAACGTTTCTTACGAACGCTGCCTTAACGACGAGAGATATAATGTTATGATTGAGTTCTAGAGAAAAGTTGTAGAGCTTGATAATGCCTGCAAAAAAGTCACCGACAGCATTATGTCTCACTTTTATATTTAAGCCACTAAGGCCGACTTGCGCATTTCAGAGTTAATGTGTATAACTCCGAGCGAACTGCTAACACAAGGCTAAATAATTATTTTTGCTTGCACTGCTAAGAGTTAACACTATACCATGCGTAAAATAATTAACTATTAAACCCGCCAAAGGGTTATATGTCTATCTCTGGGTTTATTACGTCAAAATTGTGAGACTATGCTAGTTCGTGTTTTGTATTTAAAAAACAACAACAGAATATTATTGCATCGTTTATTTTTACTGTCCTGATTTTTACTGTGACTTTTTGGTTCCTGATGAAGTGTTCGTGGGTGTTCAGGCCTCCTACACAACGGGATATGCTTAATATGTGTCGTCGAAATCTTATGTCAATCCCATTCATTGATTATTAAAATAATTCTTCTATTTTTCTGTATTATTCTGTTCTACTAGCATTTATGCCACTTCTCTATATATAGTACATCATCTATGATGCCACTTATCTACAGGACCGGGCCCAGTTCAGGATAGCACCAGCAGTATCTTATTTATTTTCAATAACATGTTTACCTATATTTGGTTATTATATCACAAAGAAGTAAACTGCTCCCACTTGTTAAAATAGGGCCACATATATAAGATTTCCTTCACATTTCACAAAATAATACAGATATATTGTCACAACATACACTCGAGATAGTAAACAAACAATAATTTGACATAATGACATATCGCCATTCAATATAAACTACCAAAAGCACATGGCGTCAATTCAAATCTGACATTAAACAAAGACTTATGCAAGTGACTGATGTGTGAGAGAGAGAAGAATACTTGTGTCGTTCATCATTCATCCCTTTTGTATTTGGCTGGTTGTAAGCGGAATGAGGTTAGTAAAACGTGCGTGATTTTTCTTACGTGCAAGAGAAATTTTGAATTAGATAGTTATTTGTGTAACCTAAGCTAGTAAACCCAAAGGTATTTCATTATCTCAAAATTTCTTTTTTTTTTAAATGTGGGTAAAGTATCTATTTATTTAAATTAAAAAATAATTTAAATCGGTAGGTCATGTTATCAACATTTATGAATTCTTATCAAAATAAGTAAATTCATTTTCTCAAGTATTTAAAACAATAGTTATTTGTGCAACAAAATAGCAAAATCCTTTTTTGCTGCGAGTGCTGATTTTGAATCTTGAGCAAGCAAAGGATTCAACGATTGAATCACGAGCGTAGCGAGTGTGGCGAGGGATTCAAAGGCACGAGATGCAAAAAACTTTGCTCTCGAGTAACACACATAACTTTTCACTTGAGCAGCGAGAACACTTTAGGAGATAAAATAATAAACAGGAATAGATTGAAATAACTACAACTCACAATAAATGTGAATCAAAATAATTAACATTGTAGGTAGAGGTACCAATTCAATAAAATTTAACATTTTAAAAGTTAAAAGTAAAATTACTACAAATCTGCAAATTAAAAGTAACAGATTTATTTGGCATCGTTATAGTTAGTAATATTTTTGAAACTAGAATTAAATATTTACAGTATAAATATCAGTTTTATTTGCAGTAAACACTTATTTTCGTTTAAATACAACAATAAGTTAAATGGTAGCGTTAAACGTTTAACGCAACCTTTTGCAAGCCGCATTAGAAGTATAACTTCAAAAAGGTGACAACCCTAATTTCGCGGTACCTCAATTCTATATATTTACGCACGAGCATGACTCACGGTAGCCACGATCCTCCGAAGTCACTAATTGAACAATGACACATCTCAACTATTAAGATACAACCGGTTCTTCTGTTAACGTTCAAAGACGCTTTTGTACAATAATTTTATGCCGACGGTTTAATAGTGAACGATCAATGGTTCCGCATTTTATAACTCGTTACTTGAGTGATATGGAATGTAAATATACATAATATGCCTACCTACCACATTGAACAATATGGATGAAACCTTGTCTGATATAAAAGTTATTATTATTATTATATTATTATTGTTCATTTATTTCTATTTTACATTTTTGCATTGGATGTTCTGCTCCAGAATTATTGTGGTTTGTGCTAATATTGTGTATACTACAAGATTATGTTATTTTAGTAATATTATGTAAGGAATTATGGTACGAATAGCTTTTCGGTCTTACCCATAACCGTGATGACGGACTAAGAATACAAGTGTCACCACCCCATTCTTTCTCACGGGTGTCGTATGAGGTGACTAAGGGAAGTAAGCAATTATCATCCATTGCATGACTGGTGGTAGGGCTGGGTATTATCATCCTTTGCATGACTGGACTAAGAATACAAGCGTCACCACCCCATTCTTTCTCACGGGTGTCGTATGAGGCGACTAAGGGAAGTAAGCAATTATCATCCATTGCATGACTGGTGGTAGGGCTGGGTATTAAGTGGGAGTACTCACTTGGTATCGGGACCGAGTGGGTTGGTACCACCATCTCCCGTGTGACCGGTCATGAACACATCATTGCGTTTTGGCTGTAGCAGGAGATAGCCGTTTATTCTTTCATTTCATAGGGGTGAAATGAAAAGGTGAGCAGCGGCTTGACAATACTTTCGGTATAGTTGAGTCCATGAGCAAAGGTTACCATTTACCATCAGAATGGGCCGTGGCTCGTCTGCCACCAAATGCAAAAAAAAAATAAGTACTGGGTGAATTCGGAAATATATTACTTTTGTTAATACATATGTAGTCAATTCTATAATAATATATGGATTGCTATCGATTATCTTTTTGTCAAGTTAATGTCTAATGTTTTTTTAAATGATGTTGATTTTTGAAATAAATATCATTGTGTTAAATTTGTGCGACTGTTTTCTTAACTAACGGTGTTACCCCACTCTTCCCTATATAAAACAAAGTGGTTAGTTAGTGTAAAATTTATGATCCGAGTGTGTAATATCGTAAGTTTTTTTTTGTTATATCTGACTCAGACTTGAACAGGTTTTATATTAATTAGTCATATTAATGTGACCGCATTTGATGATTTTTCTTCTATCAAGTGCGATAAGGTCAGAGTGACCTCTTCCAAACGCCCTATACCATTTATCTATAACCACAAACATATACTTATTCGTACTTTTGTCTGTGTAGTGACGGACTAGAATACAAGTGTCACAAGCCCATTCTTTCCTACGGGTGTCGTACGAGGTACGACTAAGGGAAGTAAGCGATTAACATCCATTACATTACTGCTGGGTACCAAGTGGAAGTACTCACTTGCTATCGGGCCCGAACGGGTTGGGACCACCATTTACCTTGTGACCGGCTATGAAGCACATCGGTGTGTTTTGGTTGTAGCATGAGATAGTCAGTAATTCTTTCATTTCATAGCTGTGAAATGAAATGGTGAGCAGTGGCTTGATAATACTCTCGGTATAGTAGAGTCCATGAGCGACATTTACCGTTTACCATCAGATAGGCCGTGGCACGTCTGCCACCACATTGCATTAAAAAATACTTAAATAATAATAAATAAATATTCATGAACATATCACACAACGTCCTCTGCTAGGCTATTCTATAAGATTTCACTGGCGAACTCACTTCTGAATTCGCAGTGAAAATACTACTAAGCAGAGGCCGTCCAATGCCGAACTTGACGTATGGTTCCAGTTTATGACAAAGAAAACATCGCCATCTTATAAACAACCCGCGTAAATAAAAGTGCATTAGGTATCCTAAACTGATGTAGAGGTCACTGTTATAAATTTTACAAGTGTCATTTTTACTATGGACGTAGTGTGTATAGTGTGCTTGATAAAAGGAGGACAGGCTATCAATCCTTCATAGTCAGTTATAAAATCAAAAAAAATAAACTAGTATTACTACAAAAACATCTATAATGACAAGAAATTTCACAAAATGCACAAAATAGCTCAATACAATATTATATAAATTATACTATAATGCCTAGACATTGTGCCATAGTATGTACGCCAACTAGTAAGTTAAAGAACAAACATCAGTTTAGGATATCAAATGCTCTTAGATAAAGGATAGTAATAGATATGATATACGCGCACACCCGTAAGGGACAGATATAAAGCACATGCAAAAACAATGATGCCAGATTATGTAAATTTTTCCCCATTAATAATTATTAACTACAAAATACGCAGTTATATATTGACTAATGTGTCGTTACAGATATTCACCATCCATCCATCAGCCTTTTGACGTCCACTGCTGGATAGAGGCCTCCCCAAGAGAACACCATAACGAGCGGTCCTGTGTGTCCTCATATGGGGGGATAGTGCCATAATCGCCACGCTTAGCAGGCGGGTTGGCGATCGCAGTGGATGTTGTTAATACTCAAGGGAGTGCTGCTGTCCACTCCCCCGGCATTCCCTCAGGCAGCTCTTACGACTCCCATGGGTGGAGAGGCGTGGGACAATTTTTAAGCCGGCCCCACGCGGCCAGATATACACACAGAGCAAACACTTGTAGCCATCATGCAACTATTTATCATGGGTTAGAATCAAACCCACAATCTCCAGTTTCGCAGTCAGGGTCACTAAGCACTAGACCGCCAGGCCGGTTAAGGAATGAGTGAACTATATACAAATAAACACATTTCACTCGCGTTACAATAACTGCGACCATAACTTGACCACTGCTTGCTGCCAAGCGTGGTCTAGTGCCATGCTTGACGGCGAAAGTGTAAGTGGAAACGCTATGTGGATATATGGCAGATATGGAGGAAGGAGGTGTTTTGCCCTCTTCCCCCATAGGTAAGATCAGTGAACAGAGGTGGAGTCTATTAATTTTAAAACATATAATGTGTCAGGACTAGGGTAATATAGTAAGGTAAATTAATTTGCCGTGTGACTTTAGAATTGACACACCCCTATCCACCCATGGGAGTCATAAGAGCCGATTGAGGTATAGGGGGAGTGGGCAGCAGCACTCCTTCGAGTATTAACAACATCCACTGCGATCACCAACCTGCCTGCCAAGCGTGGCGATTACGGCACTATCCCCCATTCTTGGGGAGGCCTATGTCCAGCAGTGGACTTTAAAAGGCTTATGGATGGATGGAAATTAATTATAAGTTGTTTATTATCGTTTATTAACCATCTATTTTCCATCCTAATAATTTTGCCATAGCACAATTTGTTGAGGTGTTCAGGAAAAGTAATATAAAGCTTAAAAGTAATATTGAAAACTTCAAGCCCATATTCACAGACCATGTTTATTTACATCTTTACTAGTAGTGTTTGTTTGACCCCTCAGGAAATTTCCAGCTACTGTTTAAACAAGTGAGCATGAATACTTAAACTTTTCTGGACACAGGGTGCACATCATCTTCTACGTGCTGGCCATCAATATATTCCTCAATGTAGTTCTAAAATACATATAAAATAATTGAATTAAAAATATAATTTTGTGATATAGTTGATTATTATCTACTAATATTATAAATGCGAAAGTGAGTTTACTTATTTGTTTGTTAAAAACTTTCCTAGTGCTGGCTGGAGGGCTTCACAAGCCATCAATAATGTCTCTTAGGTTTACAGGCTCACAAATAATCACTTCACCACCTATATCGGGAGTATTGTCGAGCCGCTGCTCACCATTTCATTTCAGATATGAAATGAAAATATTAATGGTTATCTCCTGCTACGACCAAAACACACTGATGTACGTCATGATTGACACGTGAGATGGTGGTACAAACCCACTTCTTACCCAGCCCTACCACCAGTAATGCAATGGGTGACAACTACTTACTTCCCTTAGTGGTCTGGTACGATAGCCGTGGGAAAGAGTGAGGTGGTGACACTTATATTCTTAGTCCGTCACCTTACGGAAACCAGATAATAACCAAAATGAGGCGTTATTCCTGATCCCGTGTCAATAACGAGATAAAAAGTATCCTACGTACGTGTGCCAAATACTACCCAAATCCATCTAGTCATATTTGCGTGATTAAGTAACAAACAAATAAGCACTTATGGATCAGTAGTATTTAGTTTAACAACATACATTTAAATTTAAACTATTTTTTTTAATATCAATTTCATAGAACTTACATTGTTTCAATCATTTTGGAAGTGCGGACTTATCCAAAAACACCTTGCGCTGAGTTTTGCAAAACAAGTGACTCTCAGTGCTTTGAAGAAGCGCGTGTGTGGATTTATGATGATGAAATATATGATTTTATCAATATTTAGCGTGAATTTTGCACACCATTTAATATAATTAACTGTTTTTAATATTGTATTACTTTATTATTTCGATAAAACAATATTTTATTGTACTTACGTGTGAAAGGATATATTTTCATATTTTCGTTCGCTGCGATTTTTACAGCTGAAAACATAACACTGTACCATGTTTATAAAGTTTAGATAGGTGGGAACAGTCCAAATATTTTAATTAATTCACTAATTTTAGTCTAAACCGCAATATTCAGCAATAATTCAAAATCCGCTTTTCTCTCTGCTTGGAACTTATGACAAGTGTCAGACAAATAAAAGCATAAACGATGACAAGGACAACAGGCACTATACCTATCGCTACCGCACTTAGAGAAACTTTGTATTGTGTATCTCGTTTATTCCTGGTATTGTCATTGGTATGCCATATCTATTATTACTATCTTTTATCTATGCAAATGCTCTTTTATTTACCCGGATTGTTTATAAGATTGCGACGTTTTCTTTGTAATAAACTGGAACCAAGGGACAAGTTCGGCATTGTCCGGCCCCTACTTAATAGTATTTTCACTGCGAATTCAGAAGTGAGTTCGTTAGTGAAATCTTACAGAATAGCCTAGCTGGTCCCAAACTAAGCTTAACGCTTGTGCTATGGGTACCAGATTACGGATACCTACCTATAATACGTTATATTACTTTTTTTTTGTAAATACATACATGTAATAGATATTAAATACCCAGACGCAGTACAAATATCTGTGTTCATCACACAAACAATTGTCCTGAGTGGGAGTCGAACCCACGACCTCTTGCACGGAAGTCGGTTACACTACAACTACGCCACGAGGCCCGTTAAAAAAAATGTACTCAAACAGGCTTTGGACCACGACTAAACACCTCTTACTCTGAGAGAAGACCAGCGCCAAAGAGTGACCACAGTAAATAAGCCGCATGGACATGCCTTTCTTTCCTTTATAATAAAAGTACTAACGCGTAGAGTACGAAATGCTAATTGATTAGCTAATTACGACGTCACTTTGTTTATCATGAAATGGATTTTGTAATTAGAAGGATGTGTGTTTGTATGATAATAGATACCGATTGGACACCGACTTCCCGTCCGCGTGTTCGGTTCGATTTCCACACAAGAAAACTCTTTGTGTGATCCACAAATGGTTGTTCTAAGTCTGGGTGTACTTTGTGTCCGTGAAATTGTAGTTCACCGTAATAGAACGATTATACCTTAGTGCAAAGTGTTGTCTTTAAAAAAGAAGGTGTCTGTTTGAAATGTCTAGACCACAGCTGTTAGCGGTCTAATAATTAAATCGTATCGGCGGACGTCGCAAGAGCAGGAGGGGGGCGGACGCCTCCTACCCAGGGAGGTGGCCAGGTGGCAGGGCGACGCCCGCCGAGTTGCCATGGCCAGATGGAAGGCACGGCTGGAGGCGCCCCGGGCTGGTCTTTGGACCGTAAGGGCGCTCCAGCCGATGCTGGAGGAGTGGGCGGGGCGACGGCACGGAGTCCTTACCTTCCGACTGATGCAGGTGCTGTCGAGGCACGGTTGCTTCGTCAGATATCCGCACATAGTCGCAAGGAGGGAAGCGACTCCGGGCTGTTACCACTGCGGCTGTGACGAGGACACGGCGCGGCACACGCTCGAGTCGTGCCCGGCTTGGGCCGAGCAGCGCCGTGAAGTCATTGCGAAAATAGGGGGGGACCTCTCGCTGCCGAGCGTCGTCAGAGCGATGCTTCGCGACCGGGGCGGCGCAGGCGCAGGTACTTGCGCCTCATGCCGCCCTAGCTGAGGCTGCGGGTGGATGGACTGGGGAACGTCCGCCACCCCGCCGCAAGGCCTCCCGCGAAGGTGCGGCGCTCCGTGTACGTATGCGTCGCTCAGTAGAGGGTACCCGAAAGGGTAAGCCGCCGGCGGACCACCGAAGGAATGTAACATAGTTCCAGTGGCCCGCCAACAAAGGTGGAGAGATGGCACACGGCGGGTTTCTTTAGTGGGTGCAGGCCCCACACTACCCTGGTCGTTACCCCGAACGACAGGATGGGTGGTTAGGAACATTTTTTCCCGCCTTACCAAAAAAAGAAAAAGGGTAGGCAGAGACAACGGATTTCCACTTGCCACGATCCTTGCTCACCTGTTTTGCCTCATTCATCTATCCATCCATCCATCAGCCTTTTAACGTCCACTGCTGGACATAGGCCTCCCCAAGAATGGGGGATAATGCCGTAATCGCCACGCTTGGCAGGCGGATTGGCGATCGCAGTAGATGTTGTTAATACTCGAGGGAGTGCTGCTGCACACTCCTCCGGTATTTCCTCAGTTGGCTCTCACGACTCCCATGGGACAATTTTAAAGCAGGCCCCACACGGCTTGCCTCATTCACTGTCATTATATTCCTCATACATGCACGTTGGTTAAGGGTACTTCTGACCTAAACTTTCTCGAGAACTTCTCTGATATGATCAGAGAACGTTTGACGAGGTCTACCCCTCCCAACTGCACCATTCACACTCGCCATATATATCTTTTTAGTTATCCTGATTTCATCCATCCACTCTACGTGTCCAAACCATCTTAACATTCCTTTCTCAATCTTTGTCACTATATCTACTTTTACACTACATAGTTCTCTCACTACATTTTTTCTTACATAGAGTAAGAAACTTAAACCACACATACTTCTTAGAGCTCACATCTCCACTGCATTTATTCTACTCTCGTTCTTTGTCTGCTACACCCAACTTTCACTTCCGTACATTAGAGTTGGTACTAACACTCAATTGTGCACGGCGAGTCGTGCCTTTTAAGACACCTTCCGACTACTTGTAAAGGAGTAGTGCCCCATTTACTTGATTACCTGCATTCACTCTTCTTTCAATATCCTTTTCATACTTCCCATCTCTCGTAAACAATGTTCCCAGATACACAAACTCTTTTACTTTTTGAACCTTCACTCCTTCAATCACTATGTCACATATACTCTTGGTATCAGGGCCTCAGTGACGCCATCCATTGAATAAATCACTTATTCGGCTTATCACCAAAAAGTGCTCTGAATGTTCCCGACAGACCCTTGTGTCCAATACATTCTTTCTCAATCTTTCGTCTACTATCACAAAGTCTGCTTCTAACATTCTTCGCCTCCCGTGTAAATGTATGGATACATTTGTGTTCAAACATAGTGTGTGTAACACTAAGGTCCCATTCCAGACATATCTGTAATATATAATCTCCATTTAAATTAACCCTTTCATCTCCAAACTTACCTAATACCAATTCAAAACAGTAACGCTTTACGCCAACCCAGCCTTTAAAATCACCAAGCATGATTACACGTTCATTGATATACGTGGGATTCAAATATAGCTGGCGAACCGTGGGTGTGTAATACACCTCTGCCTACCCCTTCGAAGAATACAGGCGTGATACTATGTATGAATTTGTTAATTGCTGCAATGACTTACTAGCCTACAGGTGCGAATTGGTAGAGGTGTGGGTTCGAATACTACTTGCAGATATCTCTTTTTCTACTTTCATAAATTTAGTATTTTTTCTATCATAAAACTTTGGAGCTAACGAACTAACTAACGAATTTAACGGCACACCCCAATAATATGGAAAATAATACGACCTTCATTTCGAATAGGGGACTTCAAGGTTAATAATATACATATGCTACGACGAAACTAAGTCATTATTTTATGTAATGTATCTCAAAGGTTATAATAACTTAACCATCCTACAGGCACAGAGTACAGGCTTCTCGTTTGTGGTTTATAGTCCTACCTATATGGATCACACCATTTACGTAGAGATAATTCATAGAAGTGTTCACATATACGCACTTATTATTATAACGCACTAGTATGTTCTATAACCACAAGAAATAATATAAAATTTGTAATACATTGTATTTATTCTAAACATATAAATAAAACCGCGTTTGTGCGTATATTTGGACGCAATAAATTCTATAACTGTTTATATTTAACGGATTTTCATTGGGCTTTCACCAATGAATGAATCACGAGGAAGATTAGAGTGTGTATAACTTATGACGGTTTTGAGTAAATTAGATCAAGTATGACGACGATTGTTGCGTTTCTTGTTTTGTTGTTAACTGCCTCTGTGGTGCAACAGTAGTGTGAGCGACTGCTGATGCACGAGTCGGGGAAAAAGAAAGAAAGAAACTATTTTTATTGTCACTTAATTAAAAAATTATAGACTTCACATACACATACATACATATAAATGCACAAGATTCAGTGTGACAATGAGGCCTGCATTCAGTGACGATGTCACAGTGCAACAGTTACGATGCACTGCAACGCTGATTTTCAACGCAGGCCTTAGTGATCTACGGATGACAAATAAGCATTTGTAATATAAGAGGTGATCCATTTCGAGGTTTCCTACTTTTTTAAAGAAAAAAGCACAGAAAATTCAAATTTAATGCAGAATGTTTATTATCATTTGAAAGAACATTCTTTGGCATTTATTTTTTGAAGATTATGTCTATCAAATGTTGGCCGTTGCTACGTCGCAGATGGTCCATCCGTTGAGTCCAATTTTCGATGACTCGTTCAAGCATTTCGACTGGTAACAACAAAGTAATGAGGCCCATTTCTGGCTCAATGGGTATGTAAACAAACAAAATTGCCGCATTTGGGACGAAGAGCAACCTGTAGAGATTCAAGAACTGCCACTTCATCCAGAAAAACAACGGTTTGGTGTAGCATTTCGACTGGTAACTGGCGAATGACACGCGTGATGTTTTCCTCCAATTTTCTGTTTTTTTCTTTAAAAAAGTTGGGAACCTCTAAATGGATCACCTCTTATAATTTAACATCTAAAAAAAAAAGAAGTAATGAGAAAAAGGATAAACATAATAACCAAAAGCACAGTAACAAAAACTGAAAATAAAACTGAAAGCCCGTTTTATTGGCGTGTGTAGTAGATATTTTCTTTAAAAGAATGGAGAATTACTTAGGTATTTCTTCACACACGAGTTGATGGACCTCGTGGCGTAGTCGGTAGTGTAACCGACTTCCATACACGAGGTCGTGGGTTCGATTCTCACTCAGGACAATTATTTGTGTGATGAACACAGATATTTGTGCTGTGTCTGGGTGCTTTCTATCTATTATATGTATATATTTACAAAACAAAAAACTAGTATATATATTATATCCGTAATCTGGTACCCATAGCACAAGCGTTAAGCTTAGTTTGGGACCAGAAGACGTTGTCTGAAAATGTCCATGAATATTTATTTTTATTTATTTATATAATACTTCTAATCCACACATGAGAACCCTGGTGTTAACAAGATAAGTATCACCAGATAACTGTAATAATATGCCCCATTTTCTTTGACAGCGACGAGTAACAGTTAGCAATTTTTTAGCCGCCATCGAAAAATTTACAACGCGACTAAAAACAAGAAGAAGGTTTCAGTCCGTTGTAGTTTTTGGAGTAAACTAGTGATAATGACTTTATTGCCTAAAATCAAATTTAATATAACAGTATAACGAACTTATCCCACATTCAATATAAATAAATGTAAAATAAATTGCAATTTTCATGAAAAGACAAATGCAAATTTCCACCACCTGGGTGTTCAGAATCGAGTACTGAACACATGGTATCAATTATCCATACGATGTCATTTACAACCTGTATATAGATGTTTTATATGACGATAAAAAATGTAAACAACACATAATTAAGGAAGAATTGTAATATAATTTCAAGTCCACTCCCCTGGGGGTTTTCCGAAGACGAATGAATGAATGACCAATACTATATAGGTATGAAATGAAATAGGCAATTACAGGAAGGAAAATCTTATATAACGCCATCGTACGTGAGTCACTCAAAAAGTTTTGAGAAACTTAAAAACTAACTTCTATGGATAAAATATTTTAATTAAATATGTGGGGATTGTGCAAGTTGTATGATGTGGTAAACACCTATATCTATATATATATAAAAGAAAGTCGTGTTAGTTAGATACATTATTTATAACTCAAGAACGGCTGAACCGATTTGGCTGAAAATTGGTAGGAAGGTAGCTTAGAACCAGTAGACGGACATAGGATACTTTTTTCTTTCTTTTTTATCCCGTTCCCGTAGAACGTGACATAAAACGTGATATAACAAAACGCAACTGACATGTGCGTGAGCCAACGTCATTTGAGTAACTCACATACTCATACAAACGGTTAATGGTACAATATTCCCAACATATCGTGCTGCATGTGAAGAACTCAATTTACTAGAAAACGATACCCACTGGGATACGACAATCGTTGAAGCAATGATCTCTGCATCACCAAGTCAGATACGCACATTATTTTTTATCATCATTTCGACATGCTTTCCATCAAACCCATCTAACCTGTGGCACAAATACAAGGATATTATGTCAGAAGACATATTCAAATTCGTGTCAGTTTAACAAACCCCGATCTTGAGATGAATGAGGAAATACATAATCGGGCTTTGCTCTTGATCGAAGACATGTGTTACCTCATGTGAGGTAGTTTATTAGTCAGGTTAGGAATGCCAGCGCCAAATAGTGAAATGAATGACGCATTTCATCAAGAATTGGAACGGGAACGTGAATATGATCATCAGGAATTATATTTAGTAATTCAAACGAATGTACCCCTGTTGAATCCCCAACAAAAGGAAGCTTAAGATATTAAACACAAAGTGAAAAATGTGAAATCGAAAATAACAGTCACGAGCAGGATTTGAATCTGCATCTCCTGGATACCGTCCAGATGCTTTGGCAATTCAGCCATCGTGACAATTGCTCCTGACTGCTAATTTCGATAACACATTCATACTTAAAGTCTTTGGGCGACGCCTGCGCCATCTGTCGGAAGTATTTTCATACATTATATATTATATATTATAATGAACGCCACGATACTCAAAAGAAAATTCGAAGGTGAGGAAGTTCTCATTCCGAGGATCCCGATGATCCCAACCGATATGTCGTTTGAGTTTAAACGACTTAAATTTCCGATCCGTATTGCATTTGACGTGACTATTAACAAATCACAAGGCCAATCCTTGAAAATTTGTGGAATGAATCTAGAAAATCCATGTTTTTCCCATGGTCAATATATGCGGCATGTTCGCGGGTCGGAAGACCATCTGCGTTATTTTTTCTTGCGCCTGATAATAAAACGAAAAATGTTGTCTATCACAAGGTGCTTCACTGAAGAGTGCATAACCCATGCACCAAAATACGAGCATATGGCCAGTAAAGAATCATTAAAATACTTGATTTTTTTTTATTTATATTTATTATCCTATTAAAAAATAACCAAAAATCTGCTCATTTATTGCCTTTAAGGCGGAACAAAGTTCACCGGGGCAGCTAGTACATATATATATATAAAGCCTAGATGTAATGCGGACAGTTGTTAGCTAACCGAGCGATGTAACGGTCAAGACAGAACATATATGTTATTCATTATCCTCCCATAGGAAGCACCTACACTGGTGACCCCGACGTGATTGTGAATTTTGTTTTCAAGGAATTCTGCACCAGGGGCTGGTGCACAAAGTTCACATTGTTTCATGCATCTGAACCAATTTTCAAAACTTTTTTCTAGTCCGCCGCAGACACCTCTTCCACGGCCTTCTCGAATGCTGCTAGCGCGTCTAACGGCGATGAAAACTGTATCCCTTTCAGCTGATTTTTAATTAATTTGTGGAAATAAAACTGTAAGGAGGGTGACCCAAGACTCTGACCGGTGTGGTGTACAGGAAGTCCCTCGTTTTGAGCTTTGAGTTCACGGTGTCGTGGTGAAGCACTACCCCGCGGAACCCGGTGTTCGGTCGCTTGTTGCTTCCATCCATCCATCCATCAGCCTTTCAACGTCCACTGCTGGACATAGGCCTCCCCAAATTGGGGGTATAGTGCCGTAATCGCCACGCTTGGGAGGCGGGTCGGCGATCGCAGTGGATGTTGTTAATACTCGAGGGAGTGCTGCTGCCCACTCCCCCGATATACCCTCAGTCGGCTCTTACGACCGCCATGGGTAGGGTTGGGACAATCCTAAAGCTGGCCTTGTTGCTTGTTGCTTATTGCAGACAAAACTTCTGGCAGGCGTTTTGTGATATGCCATTCGGCGTAGATCGGTTGCTGCTTTGGTCTCGTAACGGAATTGAAACCAGATACCCCGTCAAGTGAAGAAAATAGCGATCAAAATTTTGCCTCCGCTTCTCGATCGCTTCACTTTCGTAGGCGTTGGTTCGTTTTAAAACAGCCAAACTGTCTGACTGACTGTCTTTTCTTCTGGATCATATTGATAAATCCAGGATTCGTCACCTGTCACAATATCGTAAACGCGCCGAGACGAGCCTGCTTCAAATTTTTTAATCATATCACGGTACCACTCCACATGGGCCCTGCTTCTGAGCTTCGGTAAGGCTTTGTGGCAACCAGCGCGAAACTACCCTCCCAACGCGAAGGTGCTCGTGTAGAATCTTATGAACGCTTTCCGAACCAATCTGCAGTGTATGATAAATCTCTTCATATGTAATTCACCTATTTTCTTGTCTGTGTTGTGACGGACTAAGATTACACGTGACACCACCCGTGACTTTCCCACGGGTGTCGTACAAGGTGACTAAGGGAAGTAAGCAATTATCACCCATTGTATTACTGGTGGTAGGGCTGGGTACCAAGTGAGAGTACTCACTTATGAAATGGTGCGCAGCGGCTTGACCCTACTCTCGGTATAGTTAAGTCCATGAGCGATGGTTACCACTTACCAGGCCCAGGTGGGCCGTGGCTCGTCTGCCAGCATAAGCAATAAAAAATTTATTTTTTTACTGCCAGCACACTTTCTCCCGTAACAGCCGTCGTAGGACGACCCCTCCTTTGTTCATCGCCCAAAGTAAGGCAACCGCGCTTGAGCTCGCTATGCCAACGGTGGTCGGATGGTTGCTTTTGAAGGTCCTTCATCCATAAAAGCCATTTGAAGTAGATCAAATGACTCATAAGGTTTTAGGCCACATTTAAAATCGTAGAAAATCATCGCACGAAAATGTTCTCGATGCAATCCATTTTTAAATGAGATGAGACACGTTAATTTAATTTGGCTCTTGAAAAAATGTGGGGGGAAATTCGAAATTCGAACAGTGGTATTTTTACTTTTAAATAACCAAATTTTTCTAAATTAGGTTAGGTACATTTTTTCCTGCCTTAACGACAAAAAGGTGTCTGTCATAATACATAGATCTGACATTTGAAAAATTATAAGCAATTTCTCGACACCAAAAAATTAATATGCTGCTGCCGTAGAGTCCGTTAACAGAGACCTTATAATACAAAGGTCTTAAAAACAAGGCTGTTGAACCTTGTGGACTAATAGTTGTCCATTAGGAGGTGTTAGAATATAATGGATTATTACGTAAGAGTAATATTTTCGCGGTCCATTCACCACTGACTATAAAGAAAACTACAAAGAAGATTGTATCCAGCTGCTTTGTTTATGAAGAATTTACTGTCATGTAAGTCCATCCATCCATCCATCAGCCTTTTAATGTCCACTGCTGGACATAGGCCTCCCCAAGAATGGGGGATAGTGCCTTAATCGCCACGCTTGGCAGGCGGGTTGGCGATCGCAGTGGATGTTGTTAATACTCGAAGGAGTGCTGCTGCCCACTTACACGGTATTCCCTCAGTCGGCTCTTACGACTCCCATGGGTGGAGAGGGGTGGGACAATTCTAAAGCCGGCCCCACACGGCAGGCACAACCCTCTAATGCTACAGGGTAAATAGTATCCATGTCCTTCTCTGTTCTTCGGACTATATATGTGAGCCAAAATTCATGATGTAAAAGTTAAGTAGTTACGTCGTCAAGAGGTAAAATACAAGCAATCTCTTTTACATATTTATAATTTAGCAAGCAATATTATTTAATCTGAAACCCTTGTTCATACTTCTATTGTCAATTATTTTATCATTAATTGAATTTAGTAAATAGTCTAACATATTTTTGTGGGTAGGATCCGAATCTGCATCTTTCCTATTCAAGGGAAACGCTTTACACCGATAACCTACCATAGCAAGGAACTGTGTGAGTACTCACAACAAGCTTATTATACATTGAGCTTCACGTAGTTTTCTCTTTTCTCGCTTTCACAAATGCCTTTTGTGTCTCTGTGTGTGAATCTTTTGTTTGTTTATTTTAGCATCTGTTGTCGTCAACTACAGAACTAATAACGTGTCATATAGGATCATCCTTTTCTTCAAAGCTGTAACATAACAAATTATTTGCGAAAATGTGGAAAAACAGAACTTTAGTGCGAGCGGGAATCGAACCTGTGTTTCTTCCAATCCGGGGAAGTGCTCTAACCCCTAAGCCATCGCACTGACCAAGGGTCATTTCCAATCTCCACATCACATTTGTCTTTACGACCCGCACATTTTCACAAATAATTTGTTCAACACAAAGTGTGAAAATGTGAAATCGAACGATGATGAACGGTGGTACCAACCCGCTTGGGCCCGATACCAAGTGAGTACTCCCACTTGGTATCCAGCCCTACCACCAGTCATGCAATGGATGATAATTGCTTACTTCTCTTAGTCGTCACATACGACACCCGTGGGAAAGAATGGGGTGGTGACTCTTATATTCTTAGTCCGTTACCATACGGACAGATATGTATGCTTAGGTATATTTTATATCGACTCAATAAAAGATGTCAGGCAGTAAAATCTTAATAGCAGAATAGAGCGCGTGATAGTTTCTAAGTTACTTGGTGAGATGGAGGTATTACGTGTCTGCTTACCCTTCGATGTTTAAATTATGATCCTTGTGACTGTTAGTACGCAACAAAATAGGTAATTTGCGACATCAATATTGCGTTGGAAGTTTAAATGATTGAACGCGTTATTTTTCCTTAATCCTACGCATATTATAAACTCCTTACTATGCGTATCCTATAAGTGAGCTCGTTTATTTGTTACGCTTGCACGCCGTAACTACTTAACCAATCAGTCTGTAACCTAGAAAAGGACAAAGGCTATTATATCTCGGAAATATGTTGATACCCAATAGCACAATTTGTACCGAATATATAATATACAATAAATAAATAAATATTACACATAGAGAACATTCCACACAACGTCCTCTGGTCCCAAACTAAGCTTAACGCTTGTGCTATGGGTACCAGATTATGGATATAATACATATTACTTTTTTTTTGTAAATACATACATATAATAGATAGAAAACACCCAGACGCAATACAAATATCTGTTTTATTCACACAAATTATTATCCTGAGTGGGATTCGAACCCACGACCTCGTGCGCGGAAGTCGGTTACACTACCGACTGCACCACGAGCATAGCACTATTTGACTCACCGCATTCGTAACGACGACGTAAGAAAGCGAGTATGAAAGAGAGTATTGGTGTAAAGATGCGAAGGGGGTTGCTACGATGGTTCGGACATGTGGAAAGAATGCCGAACGAGCGACTGGTTAAAAAGATATACAATAGGAATGTGTAGGATGTAGGTACAGCGGGAAACCGAGACTCACCTACCTAGACCAAATCGATCATGTATTGAAGGAAGGT
Source organism: Leucoma salicis (assembly GCA_948253155.1). Classification (NCBI taxonomy): domain Eukaryota; kingdom Metazoa; phylum Arthropoda; class Insecta; order Lepidoptera; family Erebidae; genus Leucoma; species Leucoma salicis. The sequence continues at coordinate 620,220 of OX411830.1, forward strand.
GGAGTCAGGAGTCTCCGAAACCGTCGAGCGCGTATGAAGACAATTATGAATGTTGAGGAAGCGCTGTATGCAAGAATAGAGCCTTTTGGCACTTTGTTCTCTCTGCCTACCCTGTAAGGGAAATGGCGTGATGATAAGTAAGTATGTACTATTTAACTGCCTCGGTGGTGTAGCGGTAGTGTATGCGACTGCTAATCATGAGGTCTCGGGTTCGATCCCGGGTTGGGCAATGTTATTGAGCTTTTTACTAAAAAGAAAAATTCTCAGTAGCAGCCTGGAGTTTGGAAATGTGCCCGGTAGACGACAATAGGCTCGCCCCCTGTTACGTGGGACTTAAACATAGCTGGCGAGTCGTGGGTGTGTAATACACCTCTGCCTACCCCTTCGGGGAATACAGGCGTGATGCTATGTATCAGTTTTTTACAGTGGTAAATCTTGTTCCAGCATGAATCATCTCACAGAAGATCAACGTGAAACAACGATAGGTACCTATCGCACAACAGTAGGCGTTTCGTATGGTGAGTGAGAGCGCCGGATATTGGGTATCCGGCGCTCTCCTCATCCTTATCCACTCCTTATTATTTGTCTAAACCACCTTCTTTATTGGATGGTTTTATACCTTCCTTGGAATTGGTGACGCGTGAGTAATACCGCAAGTGTTGCTAGCGTCTATAGGCTACGGTAACCGCTTACCATCAGGTGGGGCCGTATGCTGCTACTGCAGTATAAAACTATCCAATTGAACCATTATGATAATGAAATATAAAAATCATCTGAGTCTGCTCAGTCGTTTAGTAGAAGAGAATTAAAATCCGGAAATGAAGCGAGAGAGGGAGACGGGCCTCGTTGCGTAGTCGGTAGCCGACTTCCATGCACGAGGTTCGATTCCCACTCAGGACAATTTGTCTTAGGACTTTTGTGAGAAAAACTCACGACTTACCAAAAAAAAAAATACCGAGCAAAGCTCGGTCATCCAGGTACTTTTGATAATAAAACCTTGCATTTAAAAAGCCATATTCATGTTGAATCTAACCAAATACCCGTACGTCGAACAAAAAAGCTCCCATCAAAGCCAGACATACCATTCACAAATATAAAACGAAAATACTTTAATTGGATTCCGGTTTTTCACTGGCAAATCCCGGCGTTGTACACCCCCAGTCCGCGGCTTATGTTTAAGCCGTTCAAAGCTTAATTGAGTCGAGCCCTTTAATATAGTCCTGAGCACAGAATTGCTGGGATGTTTTATTTGAGAGCTCAAAGGACCTACAATTATAAAGAAAATACTATAATAGTAAGCCATCCCGGTTCCATACGGGTGCCATAAAATATTTAAGACTAGACTTTGCTTGCGGTTCCGCTGCTAGTTTTAGGTCATAATATATTTCAAGTTCGCTATGTAGTAGCGAAATAAAACCAGTCTAATCAAGGACTATCAATAGCAAAGTTTCATCCAAATCCTTACAATAGTTTTTGCATGATGTACAAATAAACAGAACCGCCTCTAAATAGTGGCTCTAATTTTACGATATAACCATAAATGTTTGAATCATATCATGCAGTTTAGTAGTCGTGCTTTTAGCAGTTCATATCGTTCATGTTATTTGTTGATATTCATCATAATATCATAATATGGGCAACGGGTATTTTTCATAAATATCATGAATATTATCCGTGTGGTGGCGGACTAAGAATACAAGAGTCAAGTGTCCTTTCCCGCGGGTGTCGTATAAGGCGACTAAGACAAGTAAGCAATTATCACCCATTGCATTACTGGTGATAGGGCTGGGTACTAAGTGAGAGTACTCACTTGCTATTGGGCCTGAACGGGTCGGACCACCGTCTCCTGTGTGACCGCTCATGAAGCACGTCAGTGTGTTTTGGTTGTAGCAGAAGATAGCCGTTTATATCATTTCACATCTGTGAAATGAAATGGTGCGCAGAGGCTTGACAATACTCTCGGTATAGTTGGGTCCATGAGCAATGGTTACCATTTCATATCAGGTGGGTCGTGGCTCGTCTGCCACCAATGGCAATAAAAAAAAACATTAATTTAAACTGCCTTGGTCTTCTCTTAAAATAACAATTTTAGCCCACCACGCTGGCCTAAAGCAGGTAAACAGACTTCATAAGCTGAAGAAATTTGGTGCAAGGTTCCTCGCTATGTTTTCTTGCACCGCATATTTATAATTCAGGACCACTCACCTATGTATATCTATATACTATTATAAAGTTGTAACAGAGCTGTGTCTGTACATTTAAGATATTTGAGAAAAAATTACTGTGTTAGGCTATATAGGCGTGTCTAAACACAAACCGATTTTTGAAGTTATACTTCTTTTGGCGCGATAGAGAAAAATGATGAAAGTGAATTTTTACGATGCGCGCGCACACCGACACCTAAATTCTACATCGTGAAGTTAGTTCTAGGTGGCATGCATGAAAATTGATAACTATGTTCAAGTTGTATATTCTAGTATTTTTATATTTAGAACACGTGTTTCGTAAGAGTACAATTAAACAGTGTGAATAAATAAATATTATTTTGGTGTTTTTATTAAATCAATTTCATATACGACGGTGATACTAATAATTTATTATTTATTAGTATATCTATATATATTGAATATTAGTGATAAAACTGATTTGAATAAACTGTTTTGAGTGCATTTATAGATTTGAGGTTAATTGCCGGTATGTATAATTTATCTACATAGTTAATTAAAAATTATTACATTATTATCTAAAAAATATTTTTTTTTTTTCGTTTTGTTTTATTTCTGGTATATTAAAAAATTATATGCATAAATAAAAAAAAATAATAAATTTTCTACACTTGTTTATATTAACCTTAAATGCTGAATGTTTATTTTATCTTTGATCTTAACTATTTGTTAAAATTTGATTTATTGATATTTCAATTATTTTTTTAATGACGATTTAAATCTATTAATTAATAATGACTCTTCAGTTTCAACAACACGGCATGGCACTACTATTGATGGTGTATTCACAAGATACTTATCTACAGTTTCAACGAGACCATGTATATCATATTTTAGCTACCACAAACCTCTTGTTACTCACGTGCCTATTCAGTCACTACGAGAAGAATCTACGAATGTAAAATAGTTTATTTGAAATATTTATTAATATATTTGATTCATTGCCTTAATGATAAATGATTGTATATTTTTACTGTGTTGTCATATTTTTACGTTAACAAAACCTTTTTTATTTAAATAAAATCTTTTTGATTAATTTTAATATTTATCGTTAATCACTACTGCATTTTAGTTATTTTTTTTCCATACGCCAAATAAGTATAACTTCTAACGCGTGTACATACTCGTAAGTACACACATTTTAATTTTTTTTATATTTTTTGTCTGTTTGTTTGTTCGCGCATCACGCAAAAACTACTTAACTGATTTTAATGTAACTTTTTTATTTGATAGCTCTTGATTAGACTAAAAAACTGGTATACATTTTATCCCGCTACTATATCGGGGACCTGAGATATAAATAAAAAACTAGCTTATGGCTGCGGCGAAGCCGCGGGCAAAGCCTAGTATACAATATTTTGAAAAACTTAGTAAATATTTTGAAGTAAAGTCGTCAAGTTGAGGATCAAAGTCATGATTATCCTTCCTGACAGTGCTCACCTTGCTTCGAAACTATCTTAGAAAATTAAATTTCAGTTTTTTTTTGCATTTGGTGGCAGACGAGCCACGGCCCACCTGATGGTAAGTGGTAACCGTCCATATCATTTCACAAATATGAAATGAAAAAATTAATGGCTATCTCCTGCTATAACTAAAACACACCGATGTGCTTCATGGCCGGTCACATAGGAGATGGTAATACCAACACACTCGGGCTACCACCAGTAATGCAGTGGGTAATAATTGCTTACTTCCCTTAGTCACCTTGTACGCCACCAGTGGTAAAGAATGGGGTGGTGATACTTGTATTCTTAGTGCGTCACCACACGGATAGATTGTACAAACTAACGCAATTGTTCACGAAGTACTCTAAGGTTATAAAACAAAGAACATTCAAAACCTAAATAATATTACATATTTCCAGCTAAAATTATAGAGATCCATTTGCCATATCGCCCCTGCATCTACGCACAATAAAGGGGTAATGCTAGGGTCACTGCTATCCGCGTTTTAATCACGAGGATTTATGATGATTTGTTAGCTAGTGATGTGACACGAACACGGGACAATTTTCATACAAGTAAGTATAATAATTTATTGTGATGATGCCGACGACGATGTAACCACGACGTAAAAGACTGAGTAGGTATGAAAGAGAGTATTGGTGTAAAAAAAGGGAATGCTCCGATGTTTCGGATATGTGAAAAGAATGCCGGACGAGCGACTGGTTAAGAAGATATACAATCCGAAAGTGGAAGGATGTAGGTACAGGGGGAGACCAAGACTCACCTACTGAGACCAAATCGGTCATGTATTGAAGAAAGGTGGAGTCAGGGAGTCTCCAAAACTGGCGAGCGTGTATGAAGAGAATTATGAATGTTGAGGCAGCGAGAGATGTAAATGATGCAAGAATAGAGCCTCTTGGAACTCTGTTCTCTCTGCCTACCCTGCAAGGGACATGGCGTGATGATAAGTGTAAGTGGGATGTTGCTCAAATAATCTAGAATTGTCAGACCTAGTGATTACTGTTTATATTTCTGGGTAGTATCTGTGCTACAAGCTTGTTTTATTGGCGTAAAACAAGGTGACCCTCTATCATCGAATATTTTCATATTAGTATGAAATTGGATCAATCTAACTAACCATAAATTCGCAGATGACATAGTACTATTCTCCAGTAACAACAAGAACTAGAAATAATGATAACAGAATTATGCACTATCAGTGAAAATATAGGGCTTTAAATTTTATTGGTGTCGGCTTCCGATCTTTTCCGGCAATCTCACTCACCATACGAAACACAACTGTCGGAGCACTTAAGGTTGTTGCTCGCTGATCCCCTGTGAGAGGGTTGTACTTTCCCCGATCGAGCCAGTCCATCCATGCTGGAATAAGCAAGGCTGTACCTCTAGAACGCTAGGCATATAGGCTGTTCCACTAAAGGAATGTAATACGAGTATTATGGTTCCGGTGGCCCGCCAATAAAGGCGGAGTGACGGTACACGACGGGTTTATTTAGTGGGTGAGGGCCCCACACTACCCTGTTCGTTGCCCCGAGCGACGGGGTGTGCGGTTAGGTACATTTTTTCCCGCCTAAACAAAAAAAGAAAAAATATCTCGTCAAATTTTAAAACATTGCTAACAAATTATACTCCCTCGTACAAACTGAATGTCAACAATATTCACTAGCAGTTCCTAACAAGTTACATTGAGTATAAAAAAGTAATTACAGAGTAGGTTGTAAGGGATGACGTCAGAAGGGGCACCGGGTGATGTATGTATACTGTATACAGCACAATGTTCCTACTTCTGTTTCTCTTTATTTGCCACGGGGCAATTATAATTTTGTATTTTGGTGAAAAGGACGCATATGTTTTACAATGCTCGGTGGTGAAGCGGTAGTGTATGTAACTGCTGATCATAAGGTCTCGGATTCGATCCCCTAGTCGGGCTGTGTTATTGAGCTTTTTCGTAATTGTCAATTACAGCCCGGAGTTTGGAAATGTGCCCGGTAGACGGCAATAGGCTCACCCCCTATTACGTGGGACTTAAACATAGCTGGCGAATCGTGGGTGTGTAATATACCTTTGCCTACCCCTTCGGGGAAAACAGGCGTGATGCTATGTTTTTTTTTTAGGTTTTACAATCTGGGCAGGTGTCCTATTACAACATCCCATAGTAATGTAATGACTTCGATTCCCACACTGGATAGTAGAGGCTCGATCTGTACCACCTTCTCACAGCACATTCATTATCTCTATGGATATAATTACCCCACAAGAACCTCCCATTTTTTCTGGATAACGTCTTTCATTTTAATCCAGTTAATAAAGTATTTGTGTGAGAAATAGCAATTCTGTTCAGCCGTTTCTGCGTGATTGAGTCGCACACATACAAACTTTCTTTTCATTTATGATAACAAGACTTTTCAGTATTATAGATATTTTTATATATATTTTTAGCATTTGACATGCTTAGCACTATACATTAAACACAAAGTGAAAAATGCGAAATCGAAAAGTATAATGTATGAAAATACGTCCGACAGATGGCGCAGGCGTCACCCAAAGACGTTAAGTATGATGTGTTATCGAAATTAGCAGTGAGGAGCAATTGTCAGGATGGCTGAATTGGTAAAGCATCTGGACGGTATCCAGAAGATGCAGATTCAAATCCTGCTCCTGACTGTTATTTTCGATTTCGCATTTTTCACTTTGTGTTTAAGACTTTTCAGTTTGTCATGGTTTAGTAATGTTTAATTGTAAATCCCCACAGGAGAACTGTTATTTCATTGAACAGTTTTTTCAGAGGAGAGAGAGAGGAGGTGTTACTTATGCGTCACCATCTCCAAGGCAAGAGATAGTTGGAGAGGAACTATAATAAGGAGAGAATAGGATGAACACTAAGGAAAGGATAAGAAAGATAATAAGGAGAGGATAGGGACGGGGTTCGGGCCTCCGGTACTCTCACTCATTACACAAAACACAATGGCAGAAGAACATACAGTTGTTTTACGCTGATATACTGTGAGAAGGAGGTACTTCCCTGATCAAGCCGGCCTGTTTATCCTGAGATGAGCAAGAGTCTACCACTAAAAAAAAAATGGTAATCCCTTATAGCTACTTGTGCTACTACATGTATAATTTTATCACTAACCCCTCGTGGTTTATGCTAATTTAATGCTGTTAACTGTATCAGTACTGTTAAGTAAGAATTGTGGTTTGTTGGGGTCAAGTGTAACGCGTAGAATGGGTTATAAGTTTATAATATGATTCGTAATTTTTTTTTAATTCGAATCCCACAGACTTTAGTTTGATTTTCTACGTGCTGCATCCACCAGTGAACTTGAAGTTCATCTGCAGTGTAACGTAAATTACACTGCAGCAATATTTATGAATGGGAGCCTTATTGTCATGTAGTTGTGTTGTTTTGCTTTACCTAATATGTTATGTTATTCTAATTGAGATTCGTGACAATAAAACCTAGTTTTCTTTCTTTCTTTGTGAAGTTGGTGTTAGTTTTACGTCATGTTTCCTGACTAGCAGTATCAGCCTTAGAACTTTTCTGTGCCATCTATCATCAGTCCTTTGAGTGCTTAAATGGCGTAGTTGCTATACGATCCTTTATTCCAAGTGTTGAGTCTTCGATTTTTCGCACAGGAGAATTCTTCGTGGACTCCAAAATATAGTCCAGTGTGCTCTTGGAATATTCAACAGAAAACCTTCTCGGGTCATAAAATTGTCTATGTTATCCCGACCAGAATTTATCCGTATACAAAATCGTTTATTTGTTAGGTTTATTTGGCAAAAATAAGTATTCTACGGAAACATTCTTTTTTGGGATAAAAAATATCTTATAATCAACACAGTGTTAACCTACCAAATTTCATCCAAAATGCTTAGTCATCTAAACGTAATTGAGTAGGATTCAAAAGAAGCGGGTTTGAACCCCGTTCGTGGCTATATTTTGCTATAAACATTTTCACACATTGTGTTCTGCAAGCGTGTCAAGTGCTTAAAATATACATAAAAGTAACAAGAATCTCTTCGTGTGATTGTTTAAGTCTGTGATCCTTAAAGTCGAGTTGTCTTTTTAACACGCTCTATTATTAAAGAACAAATTATTCGTGAAAGTGGAAAAAAAAGATTTATGAGCAGGATTCTAAACTGCGTCCCATCCAATACGGGGAAATGCTGGACCGCTAAGATATCGCAGTCACCTAAATGGTGACACCCAATCCCCACTTCACATTTGTTTTAGATGTCTTTAAGATGCACGCCACCTATCGGAAATTAAAAATGCACACTTATGAAGGACCGATGACTATACAATAATTTAAGAAGTTGAACCGTCAGTCAGTGTTGTTGTTACAAACTCGTACTATTGCTGCTTTTAAAACTAAAAAGAAGATTTTTTTTACGTGAAAACGTCTTATAACTCGATGAGCGCCGGCTGCACGCACGAAAAAGCATGAATCATTGTCACGTTCCACCTGAGCCGAGAGTGCAAGCGAGAGCACGGAACAAGCAATAGAGAGGCACAATCGACCTAAGCCTTCGATAAAGCTTTATCTAAGGCCTAAGCGTTCGGCTTGTGACGCATCTATCGACATATATGACGTTATCACGTAAAATTATCATCCATTAACCGACTTTACAGACAGCCATATTTTTTTTTTTAATAATGCTTCAATTCAACTTTAACAAAAATCAATTGCATTTTAAATTCATCGAATTTTGTTATCTAAGATTCATCCATTAATATGTCATTAAACTAAATGACAGTTGTCACGAGTATTAGTCACGAAACTCGAGATAACGTTCACAAATAAAACAAACCCAGTGAGTCAACTGAAGTCAGGTGTCAAGAGCTGCTCTTAATAAGGGCAATTGGTACAACAAAGGATTACATTAGGCAACGACTTGACTAGGCATACGATTCCTTGCAGATTGAAGTTTACGGCATCCATAGAGCCACAGGTCTATCTTATGGTAAATTCTGGCTTGGCCCCTAGCACATAAGGTGCTGGTTTAAATAATCAACACAATAATTCATTGGCTGCCAAAACACAGAGCATCATTTTGGATGTTACATTCTCTACAGATTTGCAATAAGAAACCGAGTTCCGTGAAGAGCAGAGCTATCTGATCAGGCTAAAAGGTCCTGTAGCTCGACCATGAGTTTATGCTATAAAGATACGATAGGTAATTAGAGTCGCTAGCGTTTATACGTGTATAGGATAGATTTCGATAGTACTCGTACCATGAGTTAAATTGCCGCTTACGTCACTTGCTCAAGTAAGCTCGACAGTAGATTTACGTAGCATGTCGTTATGTTGGTACAGTGTAAACTTACAGCTAGCTTCAGGCTTGTTATTGTTCTCCTTTTATATCTTGGTATAAACGAAAGAGAAAAATGCTAAAGTTCAATTCCGTGCTGTTATATGTTATATATATCCGACTAAATAGATGGGCGATCGATAATGTGCGGTATTGTTGTTGTGAAACTGTTTTTGTATTAATATTATGAGAACCAGTGCCTCTCGATTTCAATTACTAGTGGAGTGTATGATGGTGGTCGCCGGCGGGTTATAACATACTCAACCTAACAATTTAATTTAACAAATTTTATTGTGACATCATACTTACCTTTGATTCCAATGAAACCCTTTGTGAAGACTTTATTTCTGTAAACTGAGGTAAAATTGCACAAATAATCTTAAAAAGACTTTTTTGTTAAGCCTGTAAAGTTTTGCAAACGTATTCTCACTAATATTTTCTAATGAACATCCAACTAGAATTCTCATATTAGCTTGAGTTTTTCTTTATTCCCGCCGAATATCTTTATATTCAGCCACCACTAACATATTCCATGCTAAATATGCTCTCTTTCACGCATTTACATCAAAACTTTAGTAAGTATTATAGATAAACTAAGTCTTTCACCACACAATAATGCAGTAAGTTACGTAACTACAATCGAAACGGTTTTGTTCGATAGCGTAAGACAAATTCATAACTCATGGTACCAAATTTGTATACAAACTATACAAATGCCAAGTCGCTATCGAATTCCTTTCGATAGGTATTTTACGCATCGAAATATTAAGTTACTCATACTACCGAATTTAATTCCCTACGTAACCGCCAGAGGCGCTGTAATGTTTGTCATACAAATATTTTACGTAGTCGCTAGCGAGTTTACGTGAGCAAAACTCATGGTTGAGCTACTGAAGTGATAAAATATATCTCCATCGATCCATCCATCAGCCTTTCGACGTCTACTGCTGGACATAGGCATCTCCAAGAAAACGCCACAACGAGCGATCCTGTACGCTCATATGGGGGATAGTGCCGTAATCGCCACGCTTAGCAGTCGTGTTGGCGATCGTAGTGGATGTTGTTAATACTCGACTGAGTGCTGCTGCCCACTCCCCCGGTATTCCCTCAGTCGGCTCTTACGACTCCCATGGGTAGAGAGGGGTGGAACAATTCTAAAGCCGGCCCCACACGGCCTAAAAATATATATCTCACCTCAAAATATCTCTCACCTGGAACAAATTATACAATGATTCTGACATTCAACCAATGTTACATTCGATCAATAGTATAGAATCTTACCTCCAGGGCAAAGCAGAGCTTGTGCTCCACAACCCTTCATATTAAGACAGGCAAACTGTGATGACCTATTACCTACTGGGGGCGAAGGCCTCCCATCCTCTTGACTACAAACCAAACCATGGCAATTCTTGCAGAAAAAGAGTGTTCTAGCCACTCGCTCTTTTAAAAGCTCGCCTCTCTATTGAACATTCGAGAACGGTGATACCAGCCAGCCAAACAAAGCCAGGGGGGTTAGAATATATCCCACTAATTCGTATCGACATCGCATAGTACGAGTATCATTGTGATTGGTTGAGAGATCACCGTGATTGGCCTGAGTTTCGCTACCAATCACAAGCGAGACGTTACAATGTCGATACGATTTAGTGAGTTACATTCTACGGACCCTGATCTGGTGACGAGGCTCTACTAACAGCCAATAGCAAAGGTCGATGCCATTAAGCGGCACAAATACAAAACTCGCACACACAGATTATAAGATTTTTTTAGAAGATGTGGATGCAGGATACTAGGCAATCCCTATTTACTCAAAAGTTTGTAACACATGCAATAAATAAATATTGCTAGAAATGGTAAATTATTTGTAATAGTATTATCTGCTAACACGAAAAACGCCCGCTACAACTCGATGGAACCGTTTCGCCGATCTATAACAGATGGCGCTAGGCGTCTTTCTAACACCAATTCGATAAATAATATTTTCGATATTACAAAATTATAAAAAAAAAAAATTATTATGCATACCAGACGAAACTATGAACACAAAAAAAAATTGACGGTTTTTTTTTCTATACTACATGGACGGCAATCAAGCATACGTAGGCCTTATGCTATGCCTGATGGTAAGCGGTTATCCTAACCATTAGAAGCTAGCAACACCAAAGGCATCCCTTGGGCGTCGCCATCTCCTAGGATAGAAGATGGAGATGAAAGTTTATAAGGAGAGGATAGGAAGGATAATAAAGGAAAGGAGATGGAGCGGGTTTTGGGCCTCCAGCAGAGCGCTCACCATACGAAATGCAGTGGTTGGAATACTTACCGTTGTTTTACCGTCGAGCTATATATTCATACTTGGGATAAGCAAAGATCTACCACTAGAAATTTGGTTGTAAGTAAATATATATTGAGAATAAGATGGGAGGGTTAATTGAAGCTAATAATAGATAAGATACAAAGCTAGCTGAATGGCGTCGCATCTAAACACACGACTAGATGTTTCACATCAAAATTATAAACCGAAAGAAGTATAAGAAGAGTGACTCCAAATAGATTTTTCTTTGATTCTAAATACGCGTGCCAATTTCAAATTAATCAAACATGTCAGTCCGAATTCGGTCATACAGGTCAAGCTAATCATCAATAAAACACCACCAAAAATGCGCAAATTGTATGCAACAAACCATTTGCCAAGTTAGCACACTGTCCTTAACGCGAACGTGTGAACGGAACGTGCAAAATTAGCGTCACACACACGAGGAAGCGCGTATTTCTCACGATTACTTGAACAGTACTTTTAACCAAGGTTGAGTTAATTACGTTACTTGTGGTAACAAGTTAGTTAATCTAAGTTTAATAATTACTGCCTATATACAAGCATTTTATAACTGAGCAGAGGAGTTACTGCCCACCTGATGGTATATGGTCACCGCCGAATACTGCTAAGCCGCGGCCACCATTTCATTTTGCTGATAGAACATAAATTTATTGACAGGTATATCCCGCTACAGCCAAAATATACCAAAATATTTCGCAGTCGTTCACAGAGAATTATAAATAATAAATATTCACGGACATTTTTCACACAACGTCCTCTGGTCCCAAACTAAGTTTTTAATGCTTGTGCTATGGGTACCAGATTACGGATATAATACATAATAATATATTACCTTTTTGTTGGAAATACATACATATAATAGATAGAAAACGCTCAGACGCAATACAAATATCTGACACAAATATTTGTCCTGAGTGGGAATCGAACCCACGACCTCGTGTACGGAAGTCGGTTACACTACCGACTACGCCACGAGGCCCGTCATAATTGCAGCAGTGGTGTGAACGACTGCTGATCATGAGGTCTCGGGTTCGATCCCCGGGTCGGGTAGTGCTATTGACATTTTTGTAAAAAGAAAAATTCTTAGTAGCAGCCCGGAGTTTGGAAATCTGCCTGGTAGACGGCAATAGGCTCGCCCCCTATTACATGGGACTTAAACATAGCTGATGAACCGTGGGTGTGTAATACACCTCTGTCTAATCCTTCGGAGAATACAGGCGTGATGCTAAGTTTATAAGTGATAATATTTAAGTTTATAATAATGCCCTATATAACAGTTGCAGGGGAAAGCACCAGTCCCCCTTTGAATTCTAATGAGTTCAATCGCGCCTTCATCAAGCATTCTGTGGACACCCAATATGTCACGCTACTGTATTTGCATGTAAAATGTTCAGTGATTCATAGTGAATGAATCATAGTTGTATCATAATAGCACCCCGGTGTTAAAATCTAGGTAGTTGCTTATATAAGTAGTAATCCTTACCAATATTATAAATGCGAAAGTGAGTTTATTTGTTATTCTTGTACGATGTAACTACGGAACAAATCTTCATGGAACTATACAGACATATTGTTTAGAGTGCAGAAAAGAACATCCAAATAAAATACAGATTCTGTGGGAGAGATTATTTACTGAGGGGAGAAATCGACTTATTGTCGAAGAGGGTACTGTTTCAATGCCGAGCTGTACGCGAGACTCTAATAAGAAATTCCGACCTCTCTCTACCCACGGGAGTCGTAAGAGCCGACTGAGGGAATACCGGAGGAGTGGGCAGCAGCACTTCCTCGAGAATTAACAACATCCACTGCGATCGCCAACCCGCCTTCCAAGCGTGGTGATTACAGCATTATCCCCCATGACGGGACCGCTCGTTGTGGCTTTCTCTTCGGGAGGCCTATGTCCAGCAGTGGACGTTGAAAGGCTGATGGATGGATGGATGGAATAAGAAATTGGTATTCTCGAAATATAGTAAAAATCTGTACAAAACCCTAATCTTTACTTTTAGTGCACAACTCGGTGAGTCATTACGCACACGTGGGCTGCGCACTGTCAATAAGGGGCACGTGCTGAATACCAACGTGATTGTTTGGCGGTAGCTTTTGGGTACCTAATAATAAATGGTAAAGTTATGTTGATGACCTCAATTGTGGTAGGACTTATCATGTCTATTTGTGTTTAAATAAACGTAAAAATACAATGACATCGATAGAATTTTGTTGTAGCATGATCTGATCACAGCTAAAAGAAGCCGTTGGATGCAGACGGCACATAATCGATCGGTACTCTCTTGGATAGTTCAATAATGTAGCATTTTTAGGACCTCAAAAGACTGGTGGATGGATGAATGTTAGCTCATCTACCGACATATGCAAATAAGTAGAAATACTAATGATTCCAGAACAAATGAGTCGACTTGACCAGGGAAGTAGGTAAGGTACCCTCCTCTTACAGAATACAGGCGTAAAGTTATGCTAAGTATGACAACAACAAAGATTCAAACCCTGATTTATCCTTGGTGGCCTAGCGATAGTGTAAGCGCGACTGCGGATCATGAGGTCTTGGGTTCGAATCCCGGGTCGAGACAATAAAAATTTGTATAGTAATTATCTGTCAGAAAAATTCTTAAGGCAGCTCGGTGTTAAGCAGCTAGCGGTGTTTCACCTGATGGCGTTTTAGGTAGGTACATGTACTGGTGATGATGGCGTTGTATCGGTATACATACGTCGGTACGTATTCTGAATGACGGTGTTAAGAATTTCGCGCGATCAACATGTCAGTGACGTGAGCTCATTAGATTTTACCCATCTAAAATTCGCCAAACATTTTTTGTCTTTTTTTTGGGAAAGAATGAGCCTAACTGCACGTGAAACCCGCCATGTGCCGTCTCTAAGCCTGTTTTGGCGGGCCACTTTTACTGTATTACATTATTTCAGTGGTTCGCCGGCGGCTTGCCCTTTCAGGTACTCTCTACTGAGCGACGCATCCGCACACGGAGTGTCACACTTTTGAGGGAGGCCTTGCGGGTGGCAGCCGTTCCCTGGTCCATCCACCGGCAGGCTCAGCTAGGGCGGCATCAGGCGCAAGTACTCGTGCCTGCGCCGCCCCAGTCGCTGGCGGCGGTTTGGGTCAGGAAGAATCCTCCTCCCTGGCCCTCTCCACCGCTTCCTTCCGCGAGATAACCTCCTCACAGAAGACAGCGGAAGAAAACTCGCCAAATCTGACCATAGAAGAGGATATACTCTTTAAAAACTCAAGAGAAACATCAAGCCGTGATACACCATCACACCGATCACACATTCAAATATTGTATTTTTTTTTTGATAACACTCGATCATTGTCTTAGAGATTATTTAATATTAATCAGTACTTATCGATTAATTATAAGATTAGGTTGTACATATCGTTTGTAGATATTGATAATTTAATTATGTAGGACAAGTATCTTAGTGACCACGCGTCGATACCAACGACTTACTTTTAATTGTGATATCTAATTATGAATATGTGTAAGTACAAATTATATATTCATTATGGTAATATGTAAAATTTATAACATACTAGCACACCCGGCCATGCGTTGTTGTGGTACAAATAATCCGTTCGTTAATTAAACTATACTATCTCTCAAGTTGGATCAAACTGCGCAAAATTTCATTAAAATCGGTTCATTAGTTCAGGAGTTCATCGCGGATAAACAACGTGACAGGACATTTTTATGTCTGTTGTGAGTGTCAACCTCGTAGTATAATAGTGTATTGACTGACTAAGAATGCAAGTGTCACCATCCCATACCTTGCCACAGGTGTCGTATGTAGAGTGACGAGAAAGGATAGGATCATAAATAAGTATATAATGATAAGTTAAAAATGTAGCACCGGTGACAGAAAAGCAACAAGTTAGCGTGGTATAGGCATATGATCAGAAATAATTAACGTCATATAGGCAAAAGAATATTATGCATGAAGGTGGATGGACGGAGAGCGGTTGGTTGGTTTAAGAGAGAAAGAAAATAGTGAATACTCATACTAAGAATGACAGAGGGGAGTGAAAGAAAAATACTATTAGTTGTGCCGACCCCGCATGATGTGGGAAAAGAGCAGGAAAGACGATGATAAACTGGAACTCACTAGTTAAATCGGGCCCGATTGAGTTGGTATCACTGTCGTCCGTGCACCGATAGGGAAGCAAGAAGTGTATTGGTTATGGAGACTCCATTCATTTTCATATTGATTTATTTTCGCATTCTACAATTTATATAGTAGGTGGTAACATAAAAACAAAAGAGTAACAATTATGGACCCTGTTGGGTATAGCGAAAAGTAGAAAAGATTTCTATTCATTCATAGCCTAGCGGTTTTACAACCAAGGACGGCAAAGACGGTGATATCAAGTTCGATCCCGACTCCCAGGATCTAACCTCGCACAAACACCTCTGACTTTTTCGAGATTTTTCGAAATTTTGTGCGTATTTGTTTACAAGTTTTGCTCGGTGAAGGAAAACATCGCGAGAAAAACTGCATGCCAGAGGCTTTCCCGAGGGCTTGTGAAGTCTGCCTATGACTGGTCTGGTGAACAAGGGCATACTTCCTCACCGTGAGAGGAGATCCGTGCCCAATAGGTTAAAAAAAAATCATTCACTTCCCATACTCGAAATCGTCCTCATCGTCCGAAGTACAGATAAGAACATAGGTCATTTTTTATCCCGGAAAATAGAGTATTATTTTAGGAAGGCTACTTTTGGAGATATTAAATTTGCTATAGGTTAGAAGTGGTCACGGTCACGAGCTTGGTTATTGTAAAAATACTATGTGGACACAGTATAAGTAATGGAATTACAACAAAATAAGTAATTTTTAAAATATTTTTTATTAGATTAGGCAAAAACGTCATCTATCGCATATTTGCAAACATTGTTTCAATCAAGTAAGATCAGATCAAAGTAACAAGTTATACATTAATCACAGGGTTCCCAGAAGCCGCAAGTCTACTTCTGCTCTTCACATCATGTTGGGCCTTAAACACCTTGGAACCCCCTCCACCGATCTCCGTATCACGCAACAATCCCGTGGAAGGCTGGCTCGATGTTAGACTCAACCATTTCATGGCGTATAATACCGACAGCTTTCGAATGGTAAGATTTTTAAATAGTGGCAGTCTTACCGATCCCAGCGTTTCAGACACAACTCTGTTACAGCTTTATAATAGTATAGAAGATAATATTTATTAATTGCTACTAACTAGTAGTTTTAGAGGTCTTTATCAAATGGATATCCCGAAAATAAAACAATATCTTTAATTTTCTTATATTGTCATGGATTTAAATATATATTTTTTTCAGCGTTACTATTACAATGATGAATTTGCCGGGCACAACATAGTGATATACGTCGGTGGAGAGTGGGCCATCTCCCCTGGATGGACCACGGCCGGCCTTCCCTACGAACTGGCGCGGAGACTGGACGCCGGCTTATTCTATACTGAACATAGATTCTATGGACAAACGAGACCATTTGCGTAAGTACTAATGATTAATAACGGCCGAATGACGCAGGTTCAATCCCCGCTCGTAATTATTATTTTGTTTATTCACATTTTCACACATTTTGTGCTTAATATCTTACTTATATAAACAGCCTTAGCCTTTTCTTGGAATAAAAGCTAGTTTTAGGTTATAGGTATCTCCGGTTCCCGATTAAGTAACAGGATAACATTTATCCAGTTTTGATGTCCAATTAAGAGCTATCAAATAAGAAATCCGTGTAATAGTTTTTGCGTGATATGCGAACAAATCAGTTCAGAGATGCCTAAATAACCTAATATTCTCTTCGGTCGTATCCAAACGTCTCATCGGACTATGAGAGTGAGGGAACAGAGTGTCCATATGTTCGCGCAAACATTCGTGCACTATAATATCTCCTGCGTACATAGCAAGTTGGTAGCCGAAGTGCATGTTTAAGTAATGTGTTGAGAGGGAACTATGATTGGTATTTCTTCGTAATACTGAGATCCGTTGCAGAACAGGAGTAACCGACTTAGCCCAATGGGTTGGCATACTGAACGGTAGGGAAAAAAAGGTCTCAGGTGTAGCGTATTGCGGCCTCCCACCAGATGGACCGAGTACAGGACCGCCCTTTGTGGCCCCCAGCAGTGGCCGTCAAAAGATTGTTGGACGGATGATAATGATTATTGAAGTCTGTGGCCAGCAATTGTGACGAGTTTTTAAGAACTTCAATCACGTGTACAAGCGCAATTATTTAAAGGGATATCTGATTCGGATTTTATATTTGAGGTGTCGCTATTTTTACTAATTGAGATTATTTTATACCTTCTGAAAACATGTAGTTCTTGTTAATATATAAGAAAATGTACCTAATACTATGTCTTTCAGGGCAAAAAACAGGGATAGTGTAGGGCGCTTAGGCTGCGGACGGTGGAGTCGGGGAGTACCCTGCCGTCCGCACAAGCCTACCGCGAAGGTGTGACGCCCAAGTGCGCGGGGCGTCGCACGAGAGAGGGTGCCCGAAGGGGCTGCCGCCTGCGGATCGGGGAGAAACGACGCGGTTCCCGTGATCCGCCGTAGCAAGGGCGGGTGAGGGCGCACGGTGGGTTTTTAGTGGGTGAGAGCCCCACACTACCCCGTTGTCTCCCCGGGCAGCGAGGTGTGCGGTAGGACAATTTTGCCCACCTAAAATAAAAAAATAAAAAATAAAAAAAAAAAAGGGCGCTTACCCACTCAATAAACCCTCCTTCTCTCCGCCTTTATTGGCGGACCACTGGAAATGTGTGACATTACTTCATTGGCACTATCAGATCCTCTAAGAGTCCATTTTCCACCATAATTAAGTTGAGCCCATGACCACGATTACAACTTACCGTCTTGATCCCCTGCCACCAAAGACAATAAAGAATGAACTAAACGTAGAATACCACTCAATATCATTAATAGACAGACTCAGGATTGAACTGACTGCCATCAACGTAACGTTAATCACTGGTGTTGGCTGTGCCAAATTGGATGCATGTCACACCGTTTAAAATATTTATTAGCTAACAATTGAAACCGGTGAACTTCGTATCACCTACAATTTATTTTATCAGCGATTATCAATCCTAATCAATCTGCATCGTCTAAAATTTTAATTAGGTTAATAAATGAGACTTGTATTATCTAATGAATTAGAAAGAACTAGCCATCATGATGCGCGAACGAACAAACAGATCAAAAGACAAACAGAAAAAATCTAAACAAAATGTTTTGTGTTTAGACACGCCTATATAGCCTAATACAGTCATTTTTTCTTAAATATTTTAAATGTACAGCGCTGTTACAGCCTTACAATAGTATAGATGACAATAATTTTTATAAGTTTCCCTGAAACCATCCCCGTGTTCGAACAAATGAAACTAAAAAGAACGAGCCGTTTTTGGGTTTTATCGAGACTAACGAACAAAAGAGAGAGGAACAGAGAGGTTGAAGACTTCAGGTTAACATAAGAGAATGTCATACGAGTAAAAGAATTGGTCTCAAAGAGAACGGCCGGAGAGTGGTTGGTTGGCCACGGAAAATGCGGATGAATTGTGTATGTTATGAAGAAATTAGACCATTTTATGGCCCTAGTATTTCATTCGCTACACGCATATTTTATTATTTTATACATATTTAAAATACTTAACATGCACGGCCAATTAGCAGAACACAGTATAGATATCTATATAAAAATAACAATTATGTGGCTGCGTCATCATTTGGTATTTTTTAATTGTAATAATTAAGCTTACCTGGCCCTGTAGATAAGTGGTATAAACGCTAGTAGAATAGAATATACAATGTATGGGATACCAGTCAGTATCAGAGTAAGGTTACGCTGACGTAAGCGTAACCTTAAGTATTTTTTTTATACTATGTGGGTGACATCTAACATACAGCCTACCTGATGGTAAGTGTTTACCGTAGCCTACAGACGCTATTAAGACCAGAGACTTTACTCGCACATCGCCATCTCCAAAGAAAAGGGATAGGAAGTGGAGAAGAAAGATACTAAGGAGAGCGTTAATTCCACTACCACCTAGGAGTTATAATACCACGCAGGAAAGGATAGGGAGGGGGTTTGGGCACCAACCCCATACATTTATTTTCTATTTTGTTCTATTCTACTAGCGTTTATGCCACTTGTATATAGGGGGCTTATCGGAACAATGCTTGCAAATACATCTGATAGATGACACGGACGTCACCCAAAATGGTAAGAAAGAATATGTTATGGAAATTGATAGTTCTGAACAAAAGTTACAATTGTAGCGTCAGCCCGGTCGACCGGCAACTAGTCATTGCACTAAAACCCTATACATAAACACTACACATAAGCACAGTACCAATACACGAGACACTATTAACTCCTTGTAATACAATAATTTCCTTTAGTACTAGTTTACTCTTTGGCAATAGTTGACAATAATTTTGCAACATAAACATACGCCATTTCTATCAACAAAACACCAAATTGTCAATGGTCTACTCTATGCTGTCAATTGTTGTCTGTGACACGGGATATTTAAATACAGCATAAATTAAATTTTTAATTCCTAACGGACCTAATAATGAGATTTTTTTTATTGCTTAAAATGGCAGACGAGCCACGGCCCACCAGACGTTAAGTGGTAACCGTCGCTCATGGACTCAACTATACCGAGAATATTGTCAAGCCGCAGCGCACTTTTTCATATCTCAGATATGAAATAAACGGCTATCTTCTGCTTCAACCAAAACACACTGAGGTGCTTCATGACTGGCCACACAGAAGACGGTGGACGGTGGTACCCGTTCGGGCCCGATAACAAGTTAGAACTCTCACTTGGTACCAAGCCATACCACTAGTAATGCAATGGGTGATAATTTCTTACTTCCTTTAGTCGCCTTGTACGACACCCGCGGGAAAGGATGGGGTGGTGACACGTGTATTCTTAGTCCGTCATCACACGGAGAATGAGAGTTAATGAGAGAGAAGAGATGCACGCAGATGGAGTCCCGAGTAGAAATAGTGAATAAATATATTAAAAAATATTCCCATATCCGTTTGGTCTAAATGAGGACTCGGAGTTAGTTCCATGACTGCGACGCAATTCGAATTAGTGCAGTGTCGAAGTTGGAATGACACTTACGAGCCATAGCAGTGGTTAAATTAAATCAGCTGGTGTAGATTCCTAAAAGGTCGTGCTTTCAAAGCTCACCTATAGGAATCCCTATTTAATTAATTTTGTACGCAGAGGATAATTTTGGAGAAATTAACTGTTGTCTGTTTCGAAACAAAAAGATTAGTTATCTAAAGCAGAAAATTTGTATCTTGGTTCGCTTAAATGAATTCGGGATCTGAATCTCCGGAACTAACAGTGATTTGAAAATTTTTTTTTGTATATGATAGCCAAATTCAGGAGGATCTGGCATGGAGGAATGGGCAAGTTCGAAGACGTTCTTAAGGAAGGTCAGGTCAAGAGTACTCGTAACCGACGAGCATGCATGAAAGCGTTGATAAAAGTAGATAAAGCGAAAGATGTGTGTCAGGATTGTCGCAAGTGGAGAGAAGTGGTCTCTGCCTGCTCCTACAGGAAAAAGGCGTGACAATATGTATGTATGTATTCAGGAGGAACCTAAACTATACTAGCATTAGGCTACACATCTCTGTTAGCCTTATATATTTATTTTATTAAGTAAGTCGGAAGAAAAATTGCTCCCGACTGCTTACTCGCGTGCGCTGGCTGGTCTGTGATACGTAAATACAATTGTGGGGATTGTGCAAGGTGAATGACGTAATATACAATGTATGTCAAGCCTATGTATGATGTAGAGCACCTATACAATGTTCTAGAAAAATACTTATCTTTACTGCATCAAAAAAATAAATTCGGTGTTGCCATATGCCTATTTTTTTATCTTCTTCTTGTGCTGGCCATTTCTTTTGCATAAACCATAAAAAGGTATATCGTGACAAAAAAAAAAATACTGACTTATAAGCGTTATTATTAGCCGAAACTGTTATTGTTTTTTTAATACAACAATCTGGAATTCATCACAATTATCAATCAAAACTCTTGAATAATAATAAGACCGTACCACGGTTCCACCGTTTTCATGATGTTTTTGGGAAGAAGATCGCCATTATGTGACCTAGTGATTTGAACAACACGGAAACCACGACAAACAGTTACAACTTAGTGGTAAAACGAAGGACTGCAAAGACAGAGATATGGAGTTCAATCTCCAGTCAAGACATCAAAATTTTCTAAAATGATTAGGTACTGCTGCCCGAATGAAAACATCGTTGAGGAATATTTTTGAAAGTCTGTGAAGTATACCAACATTAGACCAGCTTGGCGGACTACGGACTAAATCCCTTCCACAACAGTCTGTGACGGAACGTTTTTTTGTCTCAACCTTTTTTCTGTCCCACTATTGGGCGCGAGTCTCTTCTAATTGTGAGAATGTCCACCACGCTGGCCTACTGCGAGATGGCAGACTTCACAAGCCGTCGAGAAAATCTCGCAGGCACCCAAGTTTCCTCACAATATCTTATATTTTTATTTCCTCCGCCGAGCTGTGATCATTTGTCAATTGATACACACAATTCATCTGTAAATATCAAAGATGTGTACCATGATCCATGATCTTAGACTGGGGATTGAACTTGATACCATTGTCTTTGCAGATCTTGGTTTTATCACTAGGCTATCACTGCAGATCAGCGGCAGTTACCACTTACCATTAGGAAGGGTGACTCAACCACTGAAGGAATGTAATATGGTTCCGGTGGCCCGCCAATAAAGACGGAGAGCCGGCACACGGCGGGTTTCTTTAGTGGGTGAAGGCCCCACACTACCCTGTTCATTGCCCCGAACGACAGGATGTGCGGTTAGGTACACTTTTTCTCGATTTAAGAAAAAAAAAAAGGTAGGATGAATCGGATGGGGATGCGTAATTGCCCCCATCAAACACTTTCGTGGTTTCCATTTTTGGCACTAATAAGTACTTCGTACACCCTTGACACTAATAAATTAATTATTAATCATCTGTTCCTATACGAAAAACAATAGCGCATTTATATACAGCTGACAGCGGCATGTGCTCTGGCATTCTGCCAATCCAACCGTAAATTTATGGGTCTAATGCAATCCACTATAAAAAATGAGTGCAAATTACGCTTTCCTACACTAATTTCATTTAGTGTTGTTTCGACGTACGAGCATCCGCGACGTATCAACATGCCTAATACTAAAATCTCTTTTGAAAAAATCATTGCCTGTGGCTTTTTCTCTCGTTCTTTCTGAATAGTGTCATTACACTCACGCACGCAGTTAGAAGCTGTTACTGTTTTATAAAATGAATGCGAAATGAATGCTATGCATTTCAGTCATCCATCCATCCATCAGTCCCTCAACGCCCACTGCTGGACATAGGCCTCCCCAAAGAGAACGCCACAACGAGCGGTCCCCTCATGGGGGATAATGCCGTAATCGCCACGCTTGGCAGGCGGGTTGGCGATCGCAGTGGATGTTGTTAATAATCGAGGGAGTGCTGCTGCCTCCGGATCCCTCAAACGGCTCTTACGACTCCTGTGGGTAGAGAGGGGTGGGACAATTCTAAAACCGGCCCCACACGGCCATTTCAGTAAGATTATTATGTAATACAACTATAGCCACGATTTCTAAACAAAATTGTGTAAGTATCCTAAATTTATAGATCAGTGGTCTAATTGCATTAGTTGCAATTTCTAACCAGATTCGATTCCAGGATCGTTCAAAAGATCTTATTTATTTTTTCATTTTGAATGCTTTTACAAAATGGATAAGAAAGATAACATATTAAAAACACAATAATTTACTTGCTAATTATGTTAACAAAGAAAATAACAAAAGATTTATATAATACTTTCATCAGAAAGTTTTAGTACATTCGCGTAAATATCAATTTACGCGAATGTTACACATTTTGAAATAAAACTACGTTTACGGAATCTATCGCGTTTATAATTTATCGCGATAGTAGTAAAATCAAGTAAACGCGATAGATTCCGTAAACGTAGTTTTATTTCAAAAAGATTTATAATCCGCGCTCATCATTATTTTTTATAACATAGCATCAAGCCTGTATTCCCCGAAGGGGTAGGCAGAGGTGTATGTATTACACACCCACGATTCGCCAGCTATGTTTAAGTCCCACGTAATGGGGGCGAGCCTATTGCCGTCTACCGGGCACATTTCCAAACTCCGGGCTGCTACTGAGAATTTTAATTTTTACGATAAAGCTCAATAACACCGCCCGACTCGGACCAAAGAGCTCATATTTTTTTTTAATACTATATACCTAATACATTATAAGGTTCAAAATGGGATCTGCATTAGTGAAGGGTATAGGTAAATTAATTTACACACATATCATACTGTGTGCTGCGATAGTGTGAGCGACTGCTGATCACGAGGTCTCAGGTTCGATCTCCGGGTGGAGCGGTGCTATTGAGCTTTCTCGTAAAAAGATCAATTCTCAGTAGCAGCCCGGAGTTTGGAAATGTGCCCGATAGACGGTAATAGGCTCGCCCCCTACTACGTGGGACATCATAGCTGGCAACCCTTGGGTTACAGGTGTGTTTACTCAATTTTCAATGTCTTTTTCATACTTCCCATATAAGTTTAATAGTCCATCCAAGACGGTATAAGGAATTTTGGAGGTTAAGTGAAAATACTACAAAATCGAATTGAACGTGTTACAATTAATTATATATTATTAGGTCTAATATACAATAGGTTTAACTCTGAATTAAAATGCTAATCAGTCCCCTTGTTTACGCAACGATTGTAAAAACTGCGACAATATGCTTAAACATTTCTGCCAACCCTAATATCTTAACTGTAATCCTTACTAATTATCTCTTTAATTTCTTACAATCTCAACATGTAACAAAACAAGCAAGAAATACCCTTGCTTATATAGCAGTAAGGTTTGTTAGTCTTGCAAAGATAACATTGTTAGACAAGTACCTATCTGTATGCAAGAAGGAAACTGCGTAGGGTTGTCAATCATAGTGAAAATTAATACTATTGTTATATATATTGCATAGCTTTTAAATCTCTTAGTTAAGCCCAAATTAGTCATCTATTCAACCCAATAGCCCTAATCTTTAAGAACAACTAGCCTTTTTAAATTATAACTCAATTCCTGTTGCGAGATAAAACGTATAGCAGTTTTTTAATTTAATCTAGAGCTATCAAACAAAATGTTAATTGAAAAGCGTTCAGTAGTTTTTGCGTAGTGTGTGAAATAAACAGACATGTATTCTACAAAACATGTTTAGTGTGCAGAGACGCCTAAAGAGCACATTCATTTTTCTCAAATATTTTAAATATACAGAGATAAAGAACAAATTATTTGTGAATGTGGAATGACATTGAAAAGAAAATATATGCATTAAACTATTTGGGTGAGTTTTAAAATGTTTTTTATTTTTTTAAATTTTGTGTTTGTTCGCGCATCATGTAAAAGGTACTGACCTTTTTTGTTTGACAGCTCTCGTTTAGACTTAATAACTGGTAATAATTTTATCTCGCTGCTACGTCGGATACTTGAGTTATAACGAAAGAACTAACTGAAGCAAGATATATTTATTTTAGAAGTCGACAACCCTGCGCGACTTTCATATTTTTTAAGATTAAGTCACTTAGGGATCCACTAAGGAATTTGAGAGGCTGGCCTATTATCGCCATTTTATATAAGAGTTAAAAAAATCCTATAGTTGGAAAAGCAAGGTCTGATATAAACTTCATATAAATACCCCTTAATAACTGTGATTCCAATTACTGTAGCCAATCAAGGTCGCCTCGTTGAACAGCCATATGCATATCATATATTTTAAAACATCCAACACGATTGGATAAAGATCAAGTGTATATCTGACTTTACCCACGGAGATGCTCCGCTCACCTCGTGATAATCACTTGTGAAACATGAGCACTGTTGGTATTCCTAGTCATTTAAATGAGATATTAAAATAAAATGATAAATATTTGGATATTTTTATATATATTTTTAGCATTTGACACGCTTAGCCATATACATTAAACACAAAGTCTGAAAATGTGAAATCGAAAATTAAATCCTGCTCGTGACTGTTATTGTCGATTTCACATTTTCACACTTTGTGTTTAATGAGACCGTGTGGGGTCGGCTGGCCGTGTGGGGCCGGCTGGCCGTGTGGGGCCGGCTGGCCGTGTGGGGCCGGCTTTAGAATTGTCCCACCCCTCTCCACCCATGGGAGTCGTAAGAGCCGACTGAGGGAATTCTGGGGAGAGTGGGCAGCAGCACTCCCTCGAGTATTAACAACATCCACTGCGATCGCCAACCCGCCTGCCAAGCGTGGCGATTACGGCAGTATACCCCTAATTTGGGGAGGCCTATGTCCAGCAGTGGACGTCGAAAGGCTGATGGATGGATGGTTTAATGAAATGATAAGGTTATACCTGAGGAGTATCTTGTGCAACAGTCCAGTGTCCAACTTACTATAGTAGAATAAAATGTACGCAAATACACACGGCGGCGTGGGTCTTAAAGACATCTAAAACATCAATGTGAAATGGAGATTGGGTGTCACCATTAGGTAACTGTGATAGCTTAGCGGTCCAGAGCACTTCCCCGGAATGGATAAGACGCAGGTTCGAATCTTGCTCGCATTAAAACTCACTTTAACGACTTTCACAAATAATTTGTTTTTTTTTAAAGTAGCTCTTATAGCCATTATTATATATATCTTATATTATTTATATGTTATATAAATGGATGAGAACTCAGTAGAAATAGTTTAACAGTAACTTTTGCCAATACTGATAAATTTTGGGTTAATAAATCGCTTGGCAGATGGGTTGGCGATCGCAGTGGATGTTGTTAATACTCGAGGGAGTGCTGCTGCCCACTCCCCGGTATTCCCTCAATCGGCTCTTACGACTCCCGTGGGTAGAACGGGGTGGGACAATTCTAAATCCGGCCCCACACGGCCCAGAGAACTCAACGTGCCAAATTGCCCTCCCTAACTCACGGCCGACACTTTATTTTGACATTAATTCAAAGCTACCTACCTCAATGAACCAAAATATGGCCCAAACACGAATCCAATACCTACCATTTAAACTAATTAACCTCTCTTTACTGATCGAAATTGCCCCTGTAATAAATTATGTACAAACACAATACATAATTTGAATTTGATTTTTACACGTCATCATATCGTACTTTTTCATCCTATGTAATGACGTGTAAGGATAACGTCCACTTGTACGACGTACGTGCTTGTCCTGGTATAAACTACCTAATATGGTTTTCCTCAAACACTGTAAAATTATGCTTCCTCAAACGAAGTTTCCTTAACATGTAGTGACTCAATATCAAGATGTAACGGCGTGGCTGTGCCCCATGGTATTACAGAATACATTTGACAGTAGCGACATTAAATATGCTAATAAAATATCTCACCGCACAGTAGTTGATCAGGCCTAGTATCTACCAACCACTGAAGGAATGTAATATGGTTCCGGTGGCCCGCCGATAATGGCGGAGAGACGGCACACGGCGGGTTTCTTTAGTGGGTGAGGGCCCCACACTACCCTGTTCATTGCCCTGAACGATGGGGTGTGCGGTCATGAACATTTTTTCCCGCCTTAACAAAAAAAAACCTAGTATCTACCAGCAATGCCGTGTGTATACTGTATTTTGTATAAATTAAAGAACAAACTATTTACGAATCTGGAGAAAGAGAGCTTTACTGCGAGCGGGATTCAAACCTGCGTCCCTTCTCCGGGGAAGTGCTCTAGACTGCTAAGCCATCCCAGTCATCGACTGCGACCCCCAATCTCCAATTCACAATTGCTTTTAGATGTCTCGTTTGCTTCCGCGTAATATTAAAAAAAATCACCACACTGAACCGGCGTCTGGGTTCGTACGCTTTAAAAGCTACCAAGATCAAAATTATTTTTGTATTCAAGATTCTGACAACATGTGACAGCTGTCAGTGTTATTTGACAGCCGGGATCAAATAAGGTGACATCTGAAGCACGGTAGAGGTGTTCAAAAATGATGTCACCCATCCGATGCCGGCCGGGTGAAAGTTGTTTACAATCATTCAAGCGGCAATTACACAAGTAGGAAACGACCTCCTCAAATAATAATAATAAATTACATAGATGCACAGATTGCTTTTGAATACTGCTAGGCGTTGGCTTATTTCATCTAGAATTTTTGGACGATTGAATGGACTAAAAAGTTTAAAAAGTGAATCGCTTTGATGCGGGATAATTATGCTGTTTATATATTACTAGCTTTTAGCAAATATCTCAGATTCCCGATATAGTAGCAGAAAAAATGTATACCAGTTTTTATGCCGAATCAAGAGCTATCAAATAAAAAAGTTGCATCAAAATCCGTTCAGCAGTTTTTGCGTGATGCGCGAACGAACAAACAGATAAACAGACAAAAAATGTAAAAAAAATTGTTATGTGTTCAGACACGCCTATGAATTAACGCCTAATTACAGACACACACTAAAATTTACAGACACAGCTTTGTTACAGCTTTATAATAGTATAGATTTTAGAGAAATAAGCTGTTATAAATCAACATAATATTGAAAGTTATCGAGGACGAGAAGTTGGACCGAATGACAAAACACGCTTTATTATATGTAGATATTTTTTATATATATTTTTAGCATTTGACATGCTTAGCACTATAAATTTAACGCTTTATTATTTTAATAAAAATTTAAAAATACGCTTTATTATTTTGAAATAAGGGTGGACTTAGATGGTAGATGTCCAAAGCTGAAATGTTGTTTCAACGGTTTTATCTACCCACAGTAATATGATTTTACAAATTTTTTGGTTTAAAATATCTACTCTAAGATTTATGCTTACAATGTATGAGATTTTAAGCTAGTGTAATAAAATTAGTATAATACACCTTTAAGTTTTAAAGTTTTTGTTTATATTTAGTGCTTAAAAATTCTACCAAAAACTACCAATTAAAATTTTTAAGTAATCAAAAAACTACTATTAAGAAGACAATATTGATTATTAGTTTCTATTATTAAATATATTGATTTTAATAGAAGCTAACACTAAAAAGACGTCGAACGAACGTCGGGATAGTATAAAAATCAAATAAACGCGATAGATTCCGTAAACGTAGTTTTATTTCAAAATGTGTAAAATTCGCGTAAATGTTAGAAAGTATTATACGCTTTATTAGTTTATTTTATATCTAACTTATATTAATCGAAGTATCGAATCTTATATGGGATCAAACCCGAGACTTCATGACCAGCATTCACTTACAGTACCGCTAAAAAGTACGTAATTTCATGCATTTTCTAAATGGAATTAAAATTAATAACAATATATGCACTTATAATGTTCAATACTATAGACATAAAGTACATCCATCCCATCCATCCATCAGGCTTTCAACGTCCACTGCTGGACATAGGCCTCCCCAAGAGATGGCGTTCTCTCAACGAGCGGTCCCGCCAGGGGGGATAATGCCGTAATCGATACGTGTGAATCGGCCTTAACGAACTCAAGATGCCATCCGAGGGGACAATATGGTGACTGCCATTTGCACCATTAGAATTTAACAAAATACTCGACAATCCGAATTTTCCGAATATCATATGTTGTCGACTCGAAATCATTATTTTTTTATGTTTTATTGACTGAATTATTAATATAGATAATTATTGTAAAAAAGAGTGGGGTGCTTTTTACTAAATCAATGAACTATTCGTAACATTTGATATAACACCCCACGCTTTTTCAGGGTTCGGTACCCGAAGGGTCAAAACTTCGCTGTCTGTCTGTCTGTCCGTCCGTCTGTCACCAGGCTGTATCTCAAGAACGGTAATAGCTAGAAAGTTGAAATTTTCACAAATGATGTATTTCTGTTGCCGCTATAACAACAAATACTAAAAACAAAATAATAATAATATTTAAGGGGGGCTTCCATGCAACGTTTGTCTGTCCGTCCGTCTCTCACCAGGCTGTATCTCAAAAACGGCGATAGCTAGACAGTTGAAATTTTCACAAATGATGTATTTCTGTTACCGCTATAACAAAAAATACTAAAAACAACAAAATAATAACATTTAAGGGGGCTCCCATACAACGTCTGTCTGTCCGTCCGTCTGTCACCAGGCTGTATCTCAAGAACGGCGATAGCTAGACAGTTGAAATTTTCACAAATGATGTATTTCTGTTGCCGCTATAACAAGAAATACTAAAAATAAAATAATAATGATATTTAAGGGGGGCTCCCATACAGCGTCTGCCTGTCCGTCCGCCTGTCACCAGGTTGTATCTCAAGAACGGCGATAGCTAGACAGTTGAAATTTTCACAAATGATGTATTTCTGATGCCGCTACAACAAATACTAAAAACAAAAAAAAACATTATTTTAGGGGGGCTCCCATTCAACAAACGTGATTTTTTTACCCTTTTTTCTCGCTAATGATAACGGCAATAGGCAGACGCGTGAAATATTCACAGAATATTTAGTTATATATTCACTTTAAAAATTATTAATTAAACTAAAATAAAACAAATATTTAAGGGGAAAATATTTATTTACTCTTTTTTGCTCCGTATGTCCGTTCATCTGTCACCAGGCTATGTCACAACAACGGCGATAGATAGACAGTTGAAATTTCACAAATGATGTATTTCTGTTGCCGCTATAACAACAAATACCAAATAAAAACAAAATAAAACAAATATTTAAGGGGTCCAAATTGAGTAATTATAATTTTTATCTAAACCGTCTGAAAAGCAAGTAGATAGGTACTTAATTGAAAATCATAAACAAAAGTGGGCGGTCCTACTACCTACATACCTCCCTATCAAGTAATTGTTAATACCACTTTCTTTATATTACTTACCTAATTCTTACGCCCTTACAGATAATAATAAAAGTATAAAAAGCTGGTGGAATTAACGCTATAAAAATTCATCCACGATGGCGCCTACTTAGAGCCATTCGTGGTAAATGTGCGCAGTGGGTAAAAGTGCGCAAACCCATTCATTTTAGTCCTAAATATATGGGATTGCGCACGCTTACCCACTGCGCACAGTTACCTCGAATAACTCCAATGGTAACATAATTCCTTATATTTATTATATTTTATACATGCGCGAGTCCGACTCGCACTTGGCTGGTTTTTACAATCATTATTTTACAATAATTATTTATTATAATATTAATTTTCATCCGTGTGGTGACGGACTAAGAATACAAGTGTCACCATCCCATTCTTTCTTACGGGTGTCGTATGAGGCAACTAAGGGAAGTAAGCAATTATCATCCATTGCATGACTGGTGGTGGGTCTGGGTACCAAGTGGGAGTACTCACTTGGTATCGGGCCCGAGCGGGTTGGTACTACCATCTCCCGTGTAACCGGCCATGAAGCACATCGTTGCGTTTTGGCTGTAGCAGGAGATAGCCGTTTATTCTTTCATTTCATAGCGGTGAAATGAAATGGTGAGCAGCGGCTTGACAATACTCTTGGTATAGTTGAGTCCTTGAGCGACGATTACCATTTACCATCAGATGGGCTGAGGCTCGTCTGCCACCAAAAGCAATAAAAAAAAAAGTTTGCGCGAGAGACTTCCAAAGTGGTAAAATGAGTCAGTACCTCCCCCCCCCCCCCCCTTTAACTTCTAAAATAAGAAAATGATAAAACTAAAAAATTATGTCCATTACAATGTAAGCTTCCACCGAAAATTGGTTTGAACAAGATCTAGTAAGTAGTTTTTTTTTAATACGTCATAAATCGTAAACCGCAATTTACCTTTCATACACTATTATTAAAATATCGATCAAAGTTATAACGAACTACAAGAACTTTTTTTAATTTATTTTCTTATTTTTAAACATAAAGTGTGAAAATCGAAAATAACAGTCACGAGCAGGATTTGAACCTGCATCTCCTGCAAAACTGTCCCAAATGCTTTGCCAATTCTTCTTTTTAGTCTCAAAACAGTATCAAAAGTACTTTTATTTATAAGAAATAAATCCTACCAAGCTGTGATGATTTTCCTTCAAAAAAACACTCCTCAATATTTAAGTTTT
The DNA here is from genome assembly GCA_948253155.1 of Leucoma salicis. Lineage (NCBI taxonomy): Eukaryota > Metazoa > Arthropoda > Insecta > Lepidoptera > Erebidae > Leucoma > Leucoma salicis. The sequence goes on from OX411830.1 coordinate 651,710, forward strand.
ATCTTGCAGTTTTGAAGCAGAAACGATGATTATAATAAGTGAAGTTCAAATTGCATCCTTTTATGCTAACGTCTAACTAAAATAAGTCAATTAAGCAATTACTGTGCAGTGTTAACGCTCGCTGCATGACGAATTATGAGGTCAATTGAGCATTGTGCTTTGACCTAAAGGTCGGGCTGATGAGCCGGCTGTTAGTGACGTCATGAGAAAGAGATTTATTTAATCAAATTGGAGAAATTAGTCTGCAATTACAAATATTACAAGTTACCTTTTGGGTGATCATAGTCCGGAGCATGCTCGTCGCGATCCCTGCCAGCCTGCAATCCACAGGCCGCAATCCGGCTCGAACGCGTACCGCAGTGCGTGTTAGGGCGTGCCCCAGAGGCAACGCGTACCGACCCGCCCCTGTCGGTACGAACAACGGCAGAAGCGGCGATGGGGGGCGCCACCCATCACGCCTTGCCCAGTTTGGCGAGTCGAGGGGAGCAGAGTGTCGAGTAGGCACGTGGAATGTAAGAGGTGGTATGGAAGGTAAGTTACACGAGCTGGTAACCGTCATGTCGGACAGACAGCTTGATGTGCTCTGTGTAACAGAGACCAAGCGAAAGGGCAGTGACACCTGTGATCTTACTGGTGGAGGGATAGCTCTGTGGTCTGGTGTACCGCAGAGCGATCGGGCCAGTATGGGAGTGGGGGTGTTGCTGTCCGCTCGCTTGGCCTCAGGTGTGAAAGACTACGGAATGTTTGATCCCAGACTTCTATGGGTCCGAATAAAACTAAGTGTCACCAGAGTCTTCATGGTCGCAGCTTATGCTCCCGTAGGCTCTTCGGTGGCATCGAATCTAGAGAAGTTCTGGGATAATGTTAGGAAAGTTCTGGATTTGGCAGAAGCTAGTGAACGTGTGATAGTATGCGGAGACTTGAATGGATGGGTTGGAACCAAGCGTCCAGACTTCGAGGACGTGCTTGGTTTATTTGGTGATAAGAGAGTGAACGATGCAGGTAGGCTTATTGCGGATGTATGTATGGAGAGAAACCTTATTGTGTCAAATACATTTTTTCAACATAAGGACATCCATATGTATACATGAAGAAGGAATGAACAGAGAATTATGGTAGACAGTCGCCTCCGAAGTAAAATTCTGGATACAAGAGCCTACAGGGGTCCCACTATCTCGTTATTGCGAGATTTAGACTGTTCAGAAAGTGGAGACACTGGCGAGAGCGTGTCCTCTTCGAAGGGATTGAAAGAATAAAGATTGAAAAGTTGCAAGAAGAGAGTGTAAGAGCAAAGTAGTCAAGGTCAGCCAGAATCTGACATAGAAGAATGCTGGAGAGTACTGAAAAATAGTATGGTAGATACAGCGAAAGAAGTGTGTGGATGAAGTGAAAGGTGATGCATGGTGGGATACGGAAGTAGCAGCTTCCGTAGACCAAAAGAAGAAAGCGTGGCTGGACTATGTATATTCTTTGAACCTGAGTGCAAGTATGAAAGAACAGAAGAAAGAAATATACCGGCAACGTAAGAATGGCACCAAAGCCTTAGTGAAAGAGAAGCGTGATAGAGCAAATATGATTGCAGAAGAAAGGCTGACCAAAAACTTCGAGAGCAACACCAAACTTTTCTGGAGGGAGGTAAAGAAATCTCGGAGTGGTTGGTCAGCTTTCAGAATGAATAAAATAAGGTCTAAAGGTGGAGACATTCTTACGCAAACACAAGATGTGTTAAGCCGATGGAGTGAATATTTTGGAGATATGTATGCGGATGTTCAGGGTGATGCCGGTACCACATGTGATCTAACAGATCAGCATTCGGTACCGGCATCTTCTGATGACATTAGTATGGATGAAGTTGAATGGGCGATTAGAAGTTTGAAAAGGTAAGGCAGCGGGTATTGATATGATCAAACTTGGAGGCTCATGTGTCTGGGAATTCTTCCTGATGCTTCTCAATTTATGTTGGAGCTCATAAATGGTTCCAAAGGACTGAAGAAGCGCAGTCATCGTGCCCCTGTTTTTTTAAACAAGTTGTTTTTACAAGGGTTCACGTTATGACTGTGCAAACTACAGAGCCATAAGCTTGACCAGTTTGGCAGCCAAAGTGTATGGTAAGATTGTTGAAAGGAGAATGAGGATGGTGTCTGATGAATTTTTGTGTGAGGCACAAGGAGGTTTCAGGTGTGGACGAGGATGCATGGATCAAGTGTTATATTGTGGAGAAGCATCTGGCTGTAGGCCAGAGGGTTTTCTGCAGTTTTGTGGATTTGGAGAAAGCATTTGACACTGTTGTACGAAAGGAACTTTGGGACATTTTACCGGAGTATGGTATTAGCGGCAGACTGCTACAAGCGGTGCAGTCCAACTACATGGACTGCAGAGCTTGTGTGCGGCTGGATGATGGAATGTCACCCTGGTTTGACGTCAATATCGGCTTTAAACAGGGCTGCGTTCTATCAGCCAGACTGTTTATCATATATCTGGATAAATATCTACAAAGTTTGAATGAAATGAATGTGGGAGTTCAGATTGACGACTCAGGTTAACTCGTTGCTATATGCAGACGATGCGGTCTTATTAGCGCAGTCTGCGACTGACCTGCAGACCCTAGTCGACGTAATGGCAGAAGATTGTAAGAAAAGGTGCCTACGTGTTAATGTAAGTAAAACCAAAGTAATGGTTTTTGAAAGAGAAGAAGTCAGAACAGATGTTAGAGTAGCAATAGGAAATGGTGTGCTAGAACAAGTGGATGAATTTGTATATTTTGGATGTGGATTAGTCGGGATGGAAAGTACACCACTGATGTAGAAAGAAGAGTGAATGCGGGAAATAGAGTGAACGGAGCATTGGGACAACTTCTCGGCAGCCACCACCTCAGCCAGAAGGCATGTGTCGCAATACACAACGCAGTGCTTGTCCCAACGTTATTAAATGGAAGCGAGAGTTGGGTATGTAAAAAGGAGCATGAGAGCAAAATCAGTGCGATCAAAATGCGATCTCTGCGGAGAATCTGTGGAGTAAGGCTGACTGACCGCATTCGTAACAATATCGTAAGAGAGCGAGTAGGTATGAAAGAGAGTATTGGTGTAAAGATGCGAAAGGGAATGCTCCGATGGTTCGGACATGTGGAAAGAATGCCGGACGAGCGACTGGCTAAGAAGATATACAATGCGAAAGTGGAAGGATGGAGGTACAGGGGGAGACCGAGACTTACCTACCTAGACCAAATTGGTCATGTATTGAAGGAAGGTGGAGTCAGGAGTCTCCGAAACCGGCGAGCGTGTATGAAGAGAGTTATGAATGTTGAGGAAGCGAGAGATGTATGCAAGAATAGAGCCTCTTGGCACTCTGTTCTCTCTGCCTACCCCGCAAGGGAAATGGCGTGATGATAAGTTAGTTAGTTAGTGGGTCTACATAGTTTTAAATTTTATTTTCACGCTATGTCTAATTGACTACTTATTACAATTTCTATGACATAGGCATGAGTTAACTCGGTTGTATATTGTACTACTGTCCTGTATCAATCCTTAATAATATTCAATTGTGATATTTCTTGTGGTTTCAGTGATACGAGCGTGGAGGGTCTTCGGTACTTAACGGTGGATCAAGCGTTAGCAGACCTCGCCCAATTCATTCAGTACGTCAAAAGCGAAGATTTCAGCAATGGACAATTTAGGTAAGACAATTTGAGTAACAATTAATTCTAAGTGGGGCCGGCTCCACACGCCCGAAAACCAGTTAGGTAAGATAATTTTAGGTACTATTGGTAAGATTATTCGAATAAAACAATTTGAGTAAGACCATTTAAATAAGAAAATGTATATATAACAATTGATTATTTTTTTATTCTAGTGTGGCTAACTAGCATAGGTACGACCCACCTTATAATGGTAAGCGGTTACCGTAGCCTATCGACGCCAGCAACACCAGAGGTATTACTTACGTGTTGTCGCCAGCTCGATGAAAGGCATAAGAGGCGAAGAGGAAGGATAATAAGGATTTGCGCATCAGGCTCTCTCACTCACTTTAAAAAACAAACAATAAGAGCAGCTACCTTAGTTTTACGCTGATCTTTTATGAGAGAATAGTACTTCCCTGATCGAGCCGACCCGTACATGCTGGGAAAAGCGACACGTTTGGCAAATTTGCTTTAGCATGATAAAAATAATCACTTCACACCACTTTCCATCCCTTTCCCTGAAGTTGGAAAGCCTGTAGTTCTGATGTTGCTGTCTATAGGCTACGGCAGCCGCTTACCATCAGGCACGTGGTAATTTTGCTATACTCATCTAGTTCCTCATCAAACATTCTTCTCACGATTTTTAATAAAAGTTACAATATTATGTTAATTGGCCACTTTGTATTCATTTAGTTTATTCAATATATTTTTATCGATGTCATTAAAAACAAATTTCGCCTTAATTACATTACCTAATCGTATCGAAGACTAATTAGTTACGTTTCTTTTGAAATTATTTAGTAAAAGAAAAATTATACTCTTAAAGTAGGTAGAAATGTTATGCGAACATATTTTCTAACTATATTCTGCCCGCGACTTCGCTCACGTGGTCTTAAAAATGTAAATACCTATGATACATTATCTTTATGTAAAACTAGCTATCCCACAGGAGACATCTCTTTTCCGGGATAAAATATTTCCTATTTCAGCACTATAGATTCCTTAATGACCAATCAATAATTATAAAAATGAAACGTTACGGGTCGTCTCGCAGATGTGAAAACATCCATTTTCTTTCTTTCTGCAAATATTGTTTGAGTCTTACCTATATAATTCTTGGTAACTCGCTATCCATAGATTAATTAAAACTGTTATGGGTTTATATAATACTTTCTAACATTTACGCGGATTTCACACATTTTGAAGTAAAACTACGTTTACGGAATCTATCGCGTTTACTTGATTTCTATGCTATCCCGACGTTTCGAATACTTTACAGCATTCATGATCACGGGTGGACTTAGATGGTAGATGTCCAAAGCTGATATGTTGTTTCATCTACCCACAGTAATATGATTTTACAAATTTTTGGTTTATTTTTTTCAACCCATATAATATTTGTTTAGAAACACAATTAAAATTATCTACTCTAAGTTTTATGCTTACCATGTATGAGATTTTAAGCTAGTATAATAAAATAAGTATAATACTCCTTTAAGTTTTAAAATTTTTGTTTATATTTAGTGCTTAAAAATTCTACCACAAACTACCAATTAAAATTTTTAAGTAATCAAAAACTACCATTAAGAAAGACAATATTGATTATTAGTTTCTATCATTAAATATATTCATTTTAATAGAAGCTAAGACTAAAAAGCTACCACCGGATCGGAACGCGGCCTGACTGAGAAAGATCCGGCCAGAAAACTCAGTAGGCAACAACTTGTTATGGATTATTAAATTTTTGCGGAAAATACTAACTAATCACTACTGTGGGTTTTATCTACACAATAAGCGCTAACTGTGTCTTGCAATCTTGTGGTGTGCCTTCTTGTATTATGTTTGGTGAGGCCTATCACAGGATTCCAGCTATCAAGACGACTGGGTCTTACCATCAGGTAAGACCCAGCCGTCTTCTCTATTGAAATTGGGATGTTTCTTAATTTCAATAGCCTCACGTATCATTCTAGGACGATATCGATGTTCTTTTGCGAGGACTTGAGGTTTGTCAAACCTGATGTAATGGTGGGTGTGGTCCTGTGTGTGCTCACAAATTGCAGACTTTGTATAGCGACGGTGCTTCACATCAGCTATGTGTTCTGTGGGTTTATTGTTTTGTGGGTTTATTGATAGAAGTATGATAGAAGTATGAGAGGAAGTATAACCTTCCTAGTTAGATGCTTTTGTCAACAGATGACGTTAAAACCAATTAAATAAAAAATGTTTCTAACCGCACACCCTGTCGTTCGGGGCAACGACCAGGGTAGTGTGGGGAATGCACCCACTAAAGAAACCGCCTCTCCACCGTCTCTCCGCCTTTATTGGCGGGCCACTGGAACTATGTTACATTCCTTCGGTGGTACCGTTGTTACACCCTAATCTTTTGTGAGAGGGTGGTACTTCCCTGATCAAGCCAGCGCGGCGCGTTAATTTAATAAGCAAACAATAGCGAGTTATAGTCATTAGTGCACTCAAAGGATAATCCGCCATGCACTTTGTATGCCCTTTGATCGGAACGCCGGAAATTCTTAGATGACAAATTAATCGCGGTTACGAATTGTAAGTACAATATTGTTACCACAGTAATTACAAAGTCTATTGTATTATGTTATTGAGATTTAACTATTAATCATAACAGTTGTGGTTAAATTGACGTCTATAACAAACTAGCCTTTGCCCGCGGCTCTGCCGCAGCCTAAAGCTAGTTTTTCAGATCTCTGGTTCCCGATATAGTAGCGGGATATAATATATACCAGTTTTTAAGTCTAATCAAGAGCTATCAAATAAAAAATTTTGCGTCAAAATCCATTCAGTAGTTTTTTTGCGTGATGCGCGAACAAACAAACAGATAAGAAAATCTAAAAAAAAAAAGGTATCTAAAAATAACTGGAAAATTATTTAAACTAGATTTTCTTTAGAAATTAAAAAAAAATACTAGATGGATTTTGATACAACTTTTTTATTTGAAACTCCTTCATTATACTTAAAAACTGGTATACATTTTATCTCGCTACTATATCGGGAACCTGAGATATAACTGAAAAACTAGCTATTGGCTGCGGCGAAGCCGCGGGCAAAGGCTAGTAGGCCTATAAAATCTTAATAATAATACCATTTGTTCGCAGCGAGAAGAAATGTACCTTATTTATACAGAAATACAATTGAATTTGCCCGCCGCATGATCCACGTGCAACAGTGTTATGCAACGAATGCGCTAGGGTTGCACCTATGATGATTTTACTTATTTACTTATCATCACGCTAGCTCCCTTATGCAGGGTAGGCAGGGAGAACAAAGTGCTAAAAGGCTCTATTCTTGCATACATTTCTCGCTTCCTCAACATTTATAATTCTCTTAACACACGCTGGCTGGTTTCGGAGACTCCTGCCTCCACCAACCGCAGCAAAGCTGTCGTTTATAAAACTTAAGAATTTAGTTTTCTAGTAGCTTCTATTTGATTAACTTTTATATCATTTTATATGTTATTTTTAAGTCGAATTATATATTTTTTTTTATAAATTTCAATTTTTTGTTGATATATGTTTGAGATTTAGCTCTGAATTCTCGGTTATTATATTTTATCGTCGAAATACCCTAAATCACGTAAACAATTTTAATTTCATAAATACTACAAGCGTGAGCGCTCAGGCGAGCGTGCGCACAGAATAATACTACTCCGACCGGAGGGCGTGCGCCAGCCCCCTGTCAGTTGTATCGTGGGCAATACGCGAAGCGGTAGACATTTAACTCGGGGCCTTGAGCGAATGATGTAATATACGCCTGGTAACATTCTAAATAAAAACTATATTTGAAACATAACTACTCCATTGAGTAAACCACGATACCTAATAATTCTAAGTATCTAGTCACAGCTTGATAAGTAATTTATTATTCGAAATTTAATAACTTTAGAATATTAAATTTATTTGTGGTTAAGTACATTTTAATTAAGGACATTATGTCGACCCGATGTTTATTTTACTCAGTAGATATTAGTACAGTTGTCAGAAGACTGTTTTCATGCCCATTTTCTTCTATTTTTAAGGCGAGAAAAGATGTGAAAACCACGCACTCTTTCGTACACGACAACTAACTAGTTTTTTGTGGGGTCTTCACCCACTAAACCCGCCGTGTGTCTCCTCTTCGCTTGTATTGGATGGTGCAGGTTGCCTTCTATTGAGTATTTTACCCCCTAAATATAATATGATGTCGATGATTCGATCACTGTTCGATAAAGTAAACATCGTCAGTAAACGTGCCTGACAGAGAAGAGAGAAGCTTGTCACCTATACTGAGTCACTACAAATACTGGTACTGTGCTTAAAATCCACTGCCTTCATGCTTTGAAAGACACGTTATCCAGTGGCTCCTGGCTGTAGTTACAAGTTGTAAGTCCTGAATAAAAAATGAGTCGTCATGAGACGTATCGCAGATGTGAAAATATAGTTTTTTTTTTAAATATTGTTCGAGTCTTATATCATTCTCGTTATCTATAGACGAATTGAAACTGTTGTCAGTTTCTTGATTGACAATATACTTCCTATTTAGATGTTTTTGTCAACAGATGGCGTTAAAATAATATAAAAAAAAAATTCAATAAACAGCTGGTTTTACCTTCCCTCCGGATTAGATGTTTTCACATTAAAAAATCTGACTCCAGTCTAGTTCAAAGGTCGCCAGTTGTCCTCTTAGCTGAATCGTTGAGGTCAGATAGGCAGTTGCTTTGAGTAAGTCCTGATAGATCAGCTAAAACCAATCATCTAGTGAATCCAAAGCTTAAGGCAAGGCTAGGAACCACTGAAGGGATGTAACGTAGTTCCAGTGGCCCGCCAATAAAGGGGGAGAGACGGCACACGGCGGGTTTATTTAGTGGGTGAGGGCCCCACACTACCCTGTGTGTTTCCCCGAACGACGGAGTGTGCGGTTAGGTACATTTATTACCGCCAAAAAAAAAATGGGCTAGTTTAGTAAGATGATGACTGACAGGAGACTCACGCTCAACAATGAGTGTTAAAAATGAAATGATGGAGTGGCTCTGCTCGTACTAGCTCACCCGGCGAACTTTGTACCGCCATATTTTTTTCGTGAATATTTTGCAATGAAAATTATTAGAGTAGATACTAATATCGCTATTAAAAAATAGGGGCTGGCAATAGAAGTATGAAAATTTAGGGTTGTATGTATTTTTTAATGCCAAATCATAAAATAAAATAACTAAAGTAAAATAAATTGTCCACAAAATAATAAAAAAGTTTTGGGGTGGGCCAACCTTATCACTTAGGGGTATGAAAAATAGTTTACATCTTATTCTCAGCCCTACTAAATATACACACAAAATTTCATAAGATTCGGTTAAGCCGTTTCGGAGGAGAGTGGCGATAAACACTGTGACACGAGAATTTTCTATATGAGATAAGCGAATTAATGCATTCATTCCATTGCAGATATGCTAAGGTGGCCCTGGTGGGGTGCTCATATGCAGGCAGCATGGCAACGTGGATGAGACTGGCGTACCCACACCTGGTTGACGCAGCCTTCTCTGACAGCGGACCTTTGGTAGCACAAGAAGATTTCCCTGGTAAAGCTCGATCGGAAAAGAAGTGGTCGCAGTTCTCCAAAGAATTAACGATAAAAGCTAACCTGCGTCCATTCAAATCCAGGGAAGTAGTTAGCGGTCTAGAGCACTTCCTCGGATTGGAAGAACGCAAGTTTGGATCCCGCTTGCAGTACAGTACTCTTTTCCACATTTACAAATAATTTTTGTTCTTTAAAGTATTTGAGCATGTCAAGTGCTAAAATACAGATCAAAATATTTCCAAACGTTTCAATCCGTTGTGGATTCCATTAGTTCAAAGAGATTTGCGTTTTATAATACGACTGGTGGGTTGGGTTGGAATAAATTGCCAGCGTTTTCTGTCCGTGGGACCAGTATCTATTCTGTGGTTTTGACTTGCGGTGAGCATTTCACTTGGCTGTGCCTTATACTGCTGAATCTATAAGCAGTCTTTACCACTTACCATCAGATGCGTGGTGGTTCTGTTACAGCAAGCAATACAATAAATGTATGAATTATAAGAAGACTATCTATAGTCCACCAGCTTTATGGTAAGTGCTTCTTATGGACTAAATTATGCCAGGAACATAGTCAAGCCACTGGACCATGAGGAACCACTACTGCATTCGGGGGAGAAGGAAGAATAAATATTACCATCTTGTCAGTTGCCCTGCACACTGAAAGCAACGAGATTAGTGAGAATACGTTCACGTACATTCTATACTCATATTACTTATTATAAAGAGATATTGCGAAGTTGCTTGCCGTGTGTGGCCGGTTTTAGAATTGTCCCGCCCCTCTCCACCCATGGGAGTCGTAAGAGCCGACTGAGGGAATACCGGGGGAGTGGGCAGCAGCACTCCCTCGAGTATTAACAACATCCACTGCGATCGCCAACCCGCCTGCCAAGCGTGGCGATTACCGCACTATCCCCCATATGAGTGAAACACATGATGTGGCGTTCTCTTGGGGAGGCCTATGTCCAGCAATAGACTTCGAAAGGCTAATGAATGGATGGATGATTGCGAAGTTAGTTTGTTTCAAGGCATGCCTTGCTTCTATGGTTAAAATTAATTAAATATACTATACTCGTATATGTCTAATCAAATAAGTACCTGTATACTTGAAAAGTTCTACAAATATGTCCACAACAACTTATGGGAATAACGAGCCAAAACCATCTCTATCTTACAAATTGTGATTGAAAATGAATTTTATTATTTAATGAAGCCCTTGTAACCGGTATTATGTTTATTAACTCAAATATTTTATTTGGTGCTCATTCATTGAAGTCTTATTGGAAAGTGTCTTTCTCTTTTCAACAGATAAGAAGACTAATCGAAATAGAAAGTAGCGAAGAGACGGAGGTTGCGTGTAAAACTGCATTTTTATGAATCATTGGTATATTAGTTCACTGTTTACAGAATATCTGGAGGTTATCACCGAAGCTATCAGGTCCCAAGGGGATGAAGAATGCCTCTCCAGCATCGAAACCAGCATGGAGCAGCTGGTGGCACTGCTTGAAACGCAAAACGGACCTGCCACGGTGTCGCAAATGTTTAAGTTAGTATTGTGCTTATAAACAGAGTATTGACGAAGTTGCGAGAATGCTCCAATGATCCGGATATGTGGAAAAAAATCCGGAAGATAGACAATGTGAAAGTGTAGGTACAGTGGGGAGACCGAAACTTACCTATTTTGATCTATATTTTAGCACTTGACATGCTTTGTGAATAAGGAAAAAGAGTATTTTAGTACAGGCGGGAAACGAACCTGCATCCCCTCCCATCCGGGGAAGTGCTCTAATCCACTGAGCTACAGTACTATCTTTTAGACATACCCAATCTCCTTATCACATTTGTCTTAACGACCAACGCCCTCTATCAGAACGCATTTACATGTATCCAATATAGTAAGTTTAATTTTGCAATTAAAATTCATACTATTTGATGGCGTGATTTTTTAAAGATTTTGATCTATATTTTAGCACTTGACATGCTCAGCTACTCTTAAAGTACAAATCATAATTTGTGAATAAGGAAAAAGAGTATTTTAGTACGAGCGGGACTAAAATTCCTTTTTCCTTATTCACAAATTATGATTTGTACTCTAACCTACCTAGACCATATCGGTCATGTATTGTAGGAAGGTGGAATCAAGATTCCCAGAAACCGGCGAGCGTATATGAAGAGAATTATGGATGTTGAGGAAGTGAGCGCTGTATGCAAGAATAGAGCCTTTTGGAACTCTGTTCTCTTAGCCTACCCTGCAAGGGAAATCGCATGGTGGTATGGACGAACTTAGAATATAGTCATCCCCCTCTCCTACAAACATTGTGAGTGACTAAATCATACATTAGGGGCAGTACGCCATGAGGTGGGCCGCTTGCTTCTCTGAAATCTGTACTCAACAGTGTCACAATATGGATTGTGCAAAATATCTCTCCTAAAAAATCAATTAAAGTATATCACAAAGGTTCCTAACAAAAGACTTTCTTCCAGCACTTGCACCACAATCTCTGCCACGGAACCCTTGGACCTGGCCACTTTCTTCTGGTTTGGTATTACGGAGACTTTTGCGTACCTGGTGCAGTACGCGAGGCCTGGTGACATACCCGCTGCTTGCGAAGTGTTGACCGATAGCTCGGTTTGTGAGTAGTTTTACCTGTTTATTCGCTCATCAGCTCATATGCTATAATATTGAGCCTGTTGGACATAACCACAGAAAGAGTAAGAGAGAATTGAGTAAGCGGTTGATCAGTGTTCCTCCAGCCTAGATTTCTTAGGCTTTGTTTATATCCATCTACTAACCGGAAAAAAAGAGTTTGTATTAGTCATCCATAGGTTTTTTGGAGTCTGCTTCCGATTTTGGTTTTAGTTGATCTACCAGCACACGGAGCGACTGCATATATCACTTCCATGAGCCAAGTAAAGGGACAGCTGGCATTTTTGGAAAAAGACCGGAGTCAGATCTTTTTATTCAGGACACTGAGAACCTGTGACGACAACCACGATGTCATTTGACAGCCCACCACTGCTAACGTGCCGTCCGAAGAACGGAGGTCAGGTGTTCACAAATAGTTCAAAGCATTATTGATGTTCATTCTTATGAAATAAAATGTTAAGATAGACGATAAGCAATAACGTCTCCAGACGGTATTTATAACCACAGCGGCCAGTGGCAACAGACGCTAGCCATGTCCACGCAGGAGACATTATAGTACACGAGTGTGTACGCAAATAACTTAACACTCTGTGTTCCCTCACTCTCATAATCCGATGGTACGGTATTCCAATACGACCGGAGAGAACACAGTACCAACGGCTTTACAAGCTTTCTGAGGCGTGGGGATGTAACACCGCCCACTTCCTAACTCCGGGCTGCTATTGAGACTTTCTTGATGAAAAAATCGAACCTCATAGTCCGCAAAAAACGCTAAACCACCTAGACAGTGGACATACATATAATAGATAGAAAACACCCAGACGCAGTACAAATATCTGTGTTCATCACACAAATAATTGTCCTGAGTGGGAATCGAACCCACAACCTCGTGCACGGAAGTCATAATAATATTAAAGTGTGGCGATCTACTCATATAAAATAGCTATTATTACTTATATTAAAAATAATAATGATAATCCGAATCTCTTCGGAGAAACTGAAGGTTTTGTCTTTGCGATAATGGACGAAGTTGTAATGAAGAATAACTACCGAAAATATATCCTGAAAGATGGTACGGTTGACATCTGTCGGGCATGCCACCGACCCGGAGAATCTCTCAGGCATATTGTTTCTGGTTGCACACGTCTTGCAAACGGCGATTATTTGCATAGACATAACCAAGTAGCCAGGATTGTCCATCAACAACTTGCTCTTAAATACAATCTGGTGGAAGTAGAAGGGCCGTACTATAGATATGTGCCCGACCCAGTTCTCGAAAATGACCGTGCCACATTGTACTGGGATCGGTCTGTCATTACTGACAGGACTATTGTTGCCAATAAACCTGATATAGTGGTGATAGATCGATCAGAGCGCTGTGCACTAATTGTCGATGTCACTATTCCACATGACGAGAATCTCGTGAAAGCAGAAAAAGAAAAACAAATTAAATATTTGGATTTAGCTCACGAGATTACCGACATGTGGGATGTTGACTCGACGGTTATTGTTCCGATAGTCTTATCAGTCAATGGGCTGATCGCCAAGAGTCTCGACCAACACCTAAAGAGACTCTCGTTAGATAGCTGGATCAAGGGCTTGATGCAGAAGGCAGTACTCCTCGACACGGCACGTATTGTGAGGAGGTTCCTTTCTCTGGAGCCCTAACCACCGACAGCTTGGTCCCTACACCCGATGTCGATGGTCTACTATTTTATACATTTTTAAATTTGTTATATTTAGTTGTTTGTGTTTTTGTTTGTATTTTTATAAGTTTGTTTGTGTGAGTGTTTGTGTATTTTTATAATATATTTAAAAATGTTTAAAATATGAAGTATAATAAATAAAGAGAATAATAATGATAAATTACAAGTAAAACATTTTGATTTTTTTTTTCTCGAATAAATTATATCTTACAAATTGAGAACTTATATGGAGTTCAGTAGCTCTCTAAATTTGCTGCGTCTGGAAAAGGCCAACTAAGTGGCTCAATTATTAATTTAAGTTTAACATCTTTTGTAATTAAGTTAGTTACGCAAATAAAGATTTTGAGTTTGAGTTTGTTTTTTTTTATTCCCAGCGGATCCTGTTCAGCGTTTAGCCAATTGGATCACGTCTCAATCATGGACCCAGCCATGTATAGAGAGCAGGTACAGTGAGGTGATCGCAGCACATACCAACACCAGCTTCGAATCTTCTGATGCAGTCAGTGAGTACTGCTTCTGAGCCTGTAGATTTAGAGTAGACCTTAAAACCTATAATTAAAAAAAATATTGAGGCAATGGTCCTGTGTAAAAATGTGTTTAAAAACTGGCTTTTCTAGGTTATTTGTGTATTTATTCATTATAATATATTTAACGGGTCTATACACGCATTAATTATTATTATTGATTATGGTGACAGACGAGCCATGCCCACCTGATGATAAACGGTAACCGTTGCTCATGGGCTCAACTATACCGAGAGTATTGTCAATCCGCTGCTCACCATTTCATTTCACAGATATGAAATGAAAGAATTAACGGCTATCTCCTGCTACAATCAAAACACACTGATGTGCTTCATGACCGGCCACACGGGAGAGACGTGATACCAAGCTGCTCGAGCCCGATAGCATGTAAGTACTCCCACTTGGTACCCAGCTCTACCACCAGTAATGAAATGGGTGGTAATTGCTTACTTCCCTTAGTCGTCTCGTACGACACCCGTGAGAAAGAATGGGGTGGTGACACTTGTATTCTTAGTCAGTCACCACACGGATCTTTTGACTAACCTTGACGTTCCGTTGAGTTGTCTCTTAAAAGAATACTATTTGTGTATTTCTTTACAAATTATAAATAATAAATAAATAAATATTCACGGACATTTTCACACAACGTCCTCTGGTCCCAAACTAAGCTTAACGCTTGTGCTATGGGTACCAGATTACAGATATAATACATATATTACTTTTTTTTTTGTAAATACATACATGTTATAGATAGAAAACACCCAGACGCAGTACAAATATCTGTGTTCATCACACAAATAATTGTCCTGAGTGGGAATCGAACCCACGACCTCGTGCACGGAAGTCGGTTACACTACCGACTACGTCACGAGGCGATGACTGCTTGATGAAGGAAAACATCGAGAGGTTTTGTCGACGGCTTGAGAAGTCTGGCAACCCGTACTGGGCCAGTGGTAGACTATGCCGTAAATCACTCTTTGTAAGTTTTAGTATTTTCACAGTATCTCTATATTTTGTGCATGCTCACTTGAACAGTCAGTCACTTCAGCCAGTCATACCGCGAAACAAAGGGACAGAACGGAATGACCCTGACCCGTTCATATCATTGTCACATGCGAAATTATGCTCTAACTTTACCATTTATGAACTATATTTCTGTTAATTATAAAAATAACGTGCAGAATAATCTAAGTATCTAAAACATCGTTTGGTTATTTGATTTCTATATATTCTTATATTTTTGAACGGTTTTATATTTTCGTTATATTTTTGAACGATTATATAATCAATCAGTACGGATATATATAGTATATACGCTTAAGCTGGAATAACGTATGATTATCCTAAGTTTTTGAGCGATTGCCGCGCGTTAATTGTTTAGATGTACCTACTTATAGTTTGTGATTTTAAATTATTCGTGGTGTTGGTTTATTGTATCTGTTTGTTTAGTGTATTATAAAACTTTAAATAAAATTTTGTTGTAGTATAGTGTAAATAATTTTCGGTTAGATAATATCTTTAAAAGTCTACTTAAATTTAAACAAAAATGTCATTGGGTCAGTAGTTATGGCGTAAATGCATAACACACATTTTAGTCTATAAAGTGTATTAGTAAGGATTGGCCCAATTCTGAAGTCCACGCAGACGAAGCCGCGGGCAGAATCTAAATACATATATCTTAGATCACAATTTCAATTCACTTAGTAGACAGTAATCTATTGTTAAGATTGTTAACTGCTTAACGCACGTACATAGCTATATTAAATAACGTAACCTCAAATAGCGCACGATGTGCTGACATATCGTTAATATATTAAAGCGTAAAAAATAATAGGCGTTTTAAAAATTGCACATCGTTATTTAACGTTTTTAATAAATAGCCGTTGCAAACACTCCTACTCGGTACAATCTGACAGGCCACGAAGCATGTCGTGTCGGTGGGTTTTGGTTGTAGCAAGAGATAGGTATTTAATTTAAAAGATAGGTAAATCAAGGCTCGGCCTTTTGTGCGAAAGAAACCTTTTGAAAACACGATGTAAATTACACTAAACCTCCATTTTGAAAACATTTAGTTAATTTCATCACAACAGAGAATAATTTTAGACATCACTAGCCTTTGCCCGCGACTCCGCCGCAGTCAAAAGCTAGTTTTTACGTTATATCTCAGGTGCCTGATATAGTAGCAGAATAAAATGTATACCGGTTTTTAAGTCTAATGAAGAGCTATCAAATAAAAGACTTGCATCAAAATCCAGTTTTTGCATCCGCATAGAACGAACAAACAGACAAATCCATCCATCCATCAGCCTTTCGAAGTCCACTGCTGGACATAGGCCTCCCCAAGGAAACGCCACAACATGTGTTTCGCTTATATGGGGGATACTGTCGTAATCACCACGCTTGGCAGGCGGGTTGGCGATCGCAGTTGATGTTGTTAATACTCGAGAGAGTGCTGCTGCCCACTCCCCCTGGTATTCCCTCAGTCGGCTCTTACGACTTCCATGGGTGGAGAGGGGTGGGACAATTCTAAAGCCGGCCCCACACGGCACAAAACGTGTAAAAAAAATTGTATTGTGTTCAGACACGCCTATATAGCCTAATGCAAACATTTTTTCTCAAATATCCTAAATGTATAGACACAGCTCTGTTACAGCTTTATAATAGTTAGGAGTCATGCCTTACAATCAACATAACTCCTTAAGTAAAGTCCAACGAAAAAGTTAAAACAAAATTGTGTCAAGAGGATGCAAATATTTGTCCCCACGGTCTATTTCGCGTGATTAATCCCAATAATCTACATTACAAATATCTACACTAGTTACGAGTGATGCAGAAATACGCCATAGAATATTAGGAACCATATTTTGAAAGCCATTTCTTTTACTTGTATCTCAGTAATTATTATCACACTTTCAACCTCAAATTTACACATTTTTATATATATGATGGCGCGGTAGTGTTCAAACCATTCCAATTCGTTGGGATATTTTTTACCTGATAACGGAAAGATTGTGTTCTAACAGTAAAATTCTATTTAGTACTCATTTATGTATAATCCATCGTAATGCTGAAACAACTCGACCCGATTGGCGCCCTTTTTTCAAACAAAATTTAAACGAAGATACGTGCAAAAATGAAATGAGTGCTCTTACGCGCGGTTGAAGTAAAACATTTTAAATTTTATGGTAGATATTAGTAAAAAAATTAATCAAAGAATAAATGAAATTCCTCACTTTGAACAGTAGAAGCATATCGCTAAATCCATACCGATAAGGACATTATTTTACTAAACGTCACCGTCAAAACTGTTCTGGCGAATCGTTTCGTCCGAAAAAAGATTCTGGGCCTATATGCCTATAGAATGTAAGTGACTAATCGTATCGACATCGCATCGAGTCATTGTCATTGGTTGAGAGATCACCGTGATTGGGTGAACGATTATTGCGTGATCACGCGTCTATGTTTCTACCAATCACAAATAAGCCGATACGATGTCGATACGATTTTGTGAAGCACATTCTAAGAGAGTTGAGTTACTTTCAAGTCGCGACTAAAGAAGTTTTACTTCAAAAAAGTAGTTGCTCAGGGAAAATATGTAAGGTACAACTGAAGTACTGTAACACAGGCTGTGTTCCGAAATACACTGAGAGCACTGTCCAGTGCTCTTACTGGAGAAAAATCGTTCCGTTATAGACTGACAGTATACTGCCGCAGTATGCTAGGGAAATATATGACGTCATAAATCATCCCCATTTTTGTACTGTGAGCGATCGTTTTCGAGGTAAGGTGCTCTCAGTGGTTTGATCACGTGATCAACAGCGTCCAGAAATATAACAACTTGCACTAGGTATTGAAAATTATTATTATTATTGAATATCGTTATTCAAAGATACCGAAACATGGAAAATGTAAAGAAATTGTGTTTATTGCAGTGTGAAATCAATACTTTGTATGAAATGAAAGTAATGACAGATCAGTATACTGGACTGCGTTCCGTTATAAACAGTAACCAGTATAGCTAACTTTAATCTCTATTTTTTCGTTATCCCGTTTAGCATTTTTTATTATTGAATTACATAAAATACGATATCGCATAAAATTTCATTTTCCGGATTTTTTAAACTTCTTAAACAGTTTATCCATATTACAACGTAGTATACTATTTGTAATCCAGGGTTTTATGATATATTTACGACTGGGTGTAGTTACCTACTGTATTGGTACAAATAAAAAATAGACGTCGCGGGACGTCTACCAGATGTGAAAGCATCGAAATTATTTTGTAGAAACAATGAGTACCTAGAATTAAAATGATCATAACTTTTTCAATGTGCTTAATATAAAATTATGACATGTGTAAAATAACGGAAATGGACATAAATCATCATCATCAGGCCCTGGATATCATTTAGGGCTTAAGTACTTGTCAAAACAAATCAAACGATTCCAAAGTTGATGGGATTGCGGTGCTTTATAGCATAGTGCCCATGGCCATCCGGCTCCATTATCAGACCCTGAATATCATCTAGGACTATGGTACTATTCAAGATAACTCAAACTAGCCCTAAATCGATGGGTTGCGATGTTTAATTATCGAGTACCCATGGCCACCTTCCAGCTCTATCGTCAGACCCTGAATACCATCTAGAGACAAAGTACTCGTCAAGACGAATCATGCGAGCCCAAACTCGATGGGGTTATGTCGTTTTATAACGGAGTTCCTATGGCCACCTTCTAGCTCCATCATCAGACTCTGGATACTATCTAAAGACAAAATACTCGTCAAGACGAATCAAACGATTCCAAACTCGATGGGGTTTCGTCGTTTCATCACAGAGTTACTTTGGTCACCTTCTAGCTCCATCATCAGACCCTTGATATCATCTAGGACTGGTGTACTAGTCAAGACAATTCAAACGAGCCCTACCTCGATGGAGTTACGCTATTTAATTAAAGAGTTCTCATGGCCACCTTCCAGCGCCATCATCAGACCCTGGATACCACCTAAAGACAAAGTACTCATTTGGATATAGACGAATCAAACGAGTCCAAAGTCGAGGGGGTTGCGTTGTTTCATTACAGAGTTGCTATGTCCACCTTCCAGCTTCATCATCAGATCAGCTCCATGTCATCATAATAATGCACTGTCACGCGATATACGTATGCGTGTAAAACTTCAGCTAAATCGGAAACCGGAAAGTGTGTCAAATTTTACTTACAACATTTGAAGGGGACGAATTAAAAAAAAACCGGTCAAGTGCGAGTCGGACACGCGCACGAAGGGTTCCGTACCATTGACTAGGTAAACAACATTACACTATTGTAACTCTCTGTAACCATGGTGTTTGGCTGTTACCAAGTTTTGCAAGTAAAATTTGACTCATTTCGTGGTTTTCAAAGAAACACGTTTGTGTCGTTTGTGTATGGGAGGCCCCCTTAAATATTTGTTTTATTTTAATTTAATTATTTATTTTTAAAGTGATTAAATAACTAAATATTCTGTGAATATTTCAAGCGTCTACTTGTTGCCGTTATCAATAGAGAGCAAAAAAGGGCCAAAAAAAATCAGGTTTTTTGTATGGGAGCCCCCCTTAAATATTGTTTTTATTTTTTATTTTTAGTATTTTTTGTTATAGCGGCAACAGAAATACATCATTTGTGAAAATTTCAACTGTCTAGCTATCGCCGTTGTTGAGATACAGCCTGGTGACAGACGGACGGAGATTCAGACGTTGTATGGGAGCCTCCTTAAATATTTTTTTTTTAGTATTTGTTGTTATAGCGGCAAGAGAAATACATCATTTGTGAAAATTTCAACTGTCTAGCTATCGCCGTTCTTGAGGTAAAGCCTGTTGACAGACGGACGGGCAGACAGACAGACAGCGAAGTCTTAGTAATAGGGTCCCGTTTAGACCCTTCGGGTACGGAACCGTACAAAACCTGTACTTATGTACGCGCGTGAGAAGTTATGCTTCTTTGGCATCATTAATAAATAAAGTAATTATTAATTCGTAACTGCAAAACTTGTCACAGTTATGTTTTTAAATACCTTGTTCGATAAAGTAATTATGTCTAATGTCACTAGATAGCGTTAGTAAAATTTTGAAATTTCTTATAAGTCAATGTTAAGAGGTTGTAATTAGGTGTCTGATTAAAACTCCTCCATGGTAGCGTTAAACGTTTAACGCAACCTCAGCTGACAGTCGCATTAGAAGTATAACTTCAATAAAAGGCTATCGTCACCACGCTAATAGCCGATTTTACCCTCCCTCCGCATTAGATGTTTCACATTCACATCAAAAAGCTTTTCATTTAAGGTATTAGTAAGTAAAGAGACAGCATCATTAACATCACTCAATTTAAATATTGGTTCAGTCTTCGTGTGAGATAAGCATGTCTAAGGCAATAACTAACCTGATTACATATTTTGGGCTGTTTTTAATTAGAAGTTACCATGTCCAAGCTGAGAATGGTGGTGTAGTGATCAGTAATGATGGTTTGCGAGACGAAAACACTTTGCTGGTATTCTAGTCTTAAAGATGACATGATCAAGACATGTATATCTATGTGTTGGAATATTGTGGGGAGGTAGCGTACCATGGGTGGCAAGAAGATTTAAATAACTTTGAGTCTGGTGATCTTTGGGTGAGCTTGCTATATCAAGATTAATACCTCCGGTCAAGATTATGGTTTTATAGGAAGCTAAGAGAAAATGTGTATCGTTAAGAGTTTCTAAAGGTAGGTATCCACTATGTTCGCGAACCTTTAACGTTCCGCGCTCCTGCAACTGATTCAATAGATACGTGATGCACTCCTTTACATGCAACATCTGCGCTCCTTGTGCGCTCTACAGTTTCAACAAACCTTTGAACGAACATGTCGTCATCAGAATTAATAGCCAGTGCGGCATACATTTTAGTACATTGTATTGTTGATGACTATAAAAGTCCTCCTCGGTTTTGGGAATCACTTTCACCGGCAGGTCGATATTTATGATAGGTTTAATAGGTTATAATAATAATAAAATTCAGTGATCTCTTCGGAGAAACTGAACGTTTTGTCTTTGCGATAATGGACAAAGTTGTGATGACGAATAATTACCGGAAATATATCCTGAAAGATGGTACGGTTGATATCTGTCGGGCATGTCACCGACCTGGAGAATCCCTCAGGCATATTGTTTCTGGTTGTGCCCGTCTTGCCAACGGTGATTATTTGCATAGACATAACCAAGTAGCCAGGATTATCCATCAGCAACTTGCTCTTAAATACAATCTGGTGGAAACAGAAGTGCACGACCTAGTTCTCGAAAATGACCGTGCCACGTTGTACTGGGCTCGGTCTGTCATTAGTGACAGGACTACTGTTGCTAACAAACCTGATATAGTGGTGATAGACCGATCAGAGTACCGTGCACTAATTGTTGATGTCACTATTCCGCACGACGAGAATCTCGTGAAAGCTGAAAAAGAAAAACAAATGAAATATTTGGATTTAGCTCACGAGGCTACCGACATGTGGGATGTTGACTCAACAATTATTGTTCCGATAGTCATATCGATTAACGGACTGATCGCCAAGAGTCTCGACCAACACCTAAAGAGACTCGTTAGACAGTTGGATCAAGGGCTTGATGCAGAAGGCAGTACTCCTCGACACGGCACGTATTGTGAGGAGGTTCCTTTCTCTGGAGCCCTAACCATCGGCAGCTTGGTCCCTGCACCCGATGTCGGTGGTCTACTGTTTTAAATATTTTTAAATTTGTTATATTTAGTTGTTTGTGTTTTTGTTTGTATTTTTATAAGTATGTTTGTGCAAGTGTTTGTGTATTTTTATAATATATTTAAAAATGTTTGAAATATGATGTATAGTAAATAAAGATAATAATAGTATTTTTTTTATTAAAAGTTACCAATTGCTTAGTAAAACTTAAAATAGATTTTAAGTTTGGTTATTTAGCAATACAAACTATCCTAATTATTAAATATGCCTAGTTACATACATTGATCATCACTGCAGCACTCCATGAGAAACACCGCAGCAACGACCAATATGTGCGACGCTCCGTGTGCGGATGCGTCGCTCAGTAGAGGGTACCCGAAAGGGTAAGCCACCGGCGGACTACCGAAGGAATGTAACATAGTTCCAATGGCCCACCAACAAAAGCGGAGAGGTGGCACACGGCGTGTTTCTTTAGTGGGTGGTCGTTGCCCCGAACGACAGGGTGTGTGGTTAGGAACATTTTTTCCCGCCTTAAAAAAAAGGATGCTATTAGCATAGTAGAAAGAGTTCTAAATCCTCATCGTCTACAAGGTCAGGGGTCAATATGTGTCCAAGATATTTAAATTTATTTGTTCTTTATAATGGCATATCATCCATCAGCCTTTTATAGTCCACTGCTGCACATAGGCTTCCCCAAGAATGGGGGATAGTGCCGCAGTTATTTCACGTACGTGTACGGTATCATTAAGGTATATACAGGGGGTACGAACTTAGGATTTTTACGTCCCGCATTAAGCACCATGAGTTCACTTTTATGACAGCTATACATTAGGCTGTGTAGTTTTGCAAATTCTTCACAACGTGCGTTATACGAACCCAAGACTACGATAGCACTGAAAAAATAAATCAGAAGTAGGTTGTTCTCAAATCAATGTAACTTTTACGTCGGTTAGCTTATTTCTCACAACACGGTCCAATTGTCTAAGAAATAAAACTATTGAAATCTATACAGAAGTTTCAGTGATGCGCGCATAACGACAGACCTCGTACCATTTTATTTATATACATAATATATTAATTATCTTATTTGGCGAATTGTGATTTAATTAGTTTAGAAGTTAGGCGGTAGCGATGGAATATACAGGGTCTGTCGTAAATAATGGATAACACGTTAATCGGAGATGGCCCTGATGTCAGGCTACAAGAAAATCGCCTTATGTTTTAGGATTGCCGTTGATGTAAAAACGGTAGACAATTTTGTATATTTTTTTAATTTTCCTTCTTAGCTCATTCATTCGGTCACCATTTCAACAAAATAACTTATATTAATGTATTTTTTTTTTGTATCTGACTCCAGGATACTTTGTTTATTCTATTAGATTACTATATTGGACATTATCAATGTAAAATACTGCCAAATTTTACATTATAAACACTTTGCAAGTATATTTTTTTCTTATTTCAAAATTTTAACGTTAATTGTGAAAAAAAAATGTACTATGCTATAGCTGCCCATTATCTTAAAAATGCCTAGTTTATGTAGATTTTAAAAGGCCCTCTCTGTGAGTGAAAAGGACCATTGATGTCCGTCGTTACTTAGAAGAAGCGCACTGTCCATTTCACATTCCCCGACACACTAACTGTTTCAATCAATGATAAAAACACGATAAAGATGAGCAGAGTCGTCAGGAGTATCATGTTAACTAATCCAAATCATAAGGCAAAACAAAGTCCGATATCAGAAAATAGTAACCAAAGAAAGCACAGAATAAGCAAGACCGCATGCGACATTCAAAATCATAGAATAGAGAGACATGCATTGTGACAAAAAAAAATCCGAAAGGTGTCACCGTCTTTCTTACATTATATGGGACTGTGAAAGAGACAGTGCACTTCTTCCAAGTAACAACGAATTTATGTTCAATCCTGTTGACATGCAGGGAGAGCCCTTTGTTGTCGTGTTTGTTAATTTTTATGTTGTATCCCTTAAGGGCTCTTTGTTGTCGTGTTTGTCTACTTTTATATTACTATGTTGTATCCTTTTGAATTTGGAATACCTAGTGTTTTGATTGAAAATTGTGAAATAATTTTCTAGTAGTTGCTAGTCGCATGCAATTTCTAACTATGAAAATAAAACAGTCCTGTGGCACAGTTCAACGTTAAATTGATGACAATTTAGTGATTAAATAGCGAATTCTTATTGAATAAAATCATATTAGCAGCCTAAATCATCGTGATTTGACACATTTCTTGAAACCAAAATGTTTATCTTGTTATTTCGCTTGTGTAACTAATATTGCCTATAAAGTACGCATGTATAATACCTTTTTAGACTCTACATAAACTAGGCATGTTTTTAAGATAATGGGCAGCTATAGAATAGTACTTTTATTTCACAGTTAATGTTAAAGTTTTGACATAAAGAAAAAAAATTACTTACAAAGTAAGCTTGCTTAAAATGTAAGATTTGACAGTATTTTACATTAATAATGTACAATATAGTAATCTAATATAATAATAAAAGTATCCAGGAGTCAGATACATAAAAAAGTACATTAATTTAAGTTATTTTGTTGAAATGGTGACTGAATGAATGAGTAAAGATGGAAAATTAAAAAAAAAATACAAAATTGTCTACCGTTTTCACACCAATGGCAATCCTAAACTAAAAAGTTGATTTTCTTGTAGCCTGACAACAGGGCTATCTCCGATTAATGGGTAATCCACTATTTACGACAGACCCTGTATATATACTTATTACGTCTCAACATAGTTTCAGGTAATTAGATATAATATATTATAACGCCATCTTTTAAAATATAATATTATAACTATGCTTTCAATTCTAAGGATGAAGAGAGATTTGCACGTGTACGCTTAGAGAAGGTAAGTTCTGCATTTACAACTAGATGTCACTGTAATAAAAAATCATCACTTAGGGGAGAAAAATAATAAGGCGGTTTTTTTCTACCCTGCCCTTTTGAAGTAGGTACCCATTTGGTATTTTTTCTTTTTAAATTTGCGAGCCTAGTTTAGTGACTAGCCTAAGCAATAGACTAGCCCTTCTGCGAAGAAGTCATCATCTCGCAGAAGGAAGTGGCGTAGGGGGCCAGGGAGGTAAATCGCTTCGCTGACCCGAACCACCGCCAGCGACTAGGGCAGCGCACATGCAAGCCGGCTGATGCCGCCCTAGCTGAGGCCACGGATAGATTTACCAAAGAACGTGCGCCACCCGCAATGCGTCCTGCAATTTCACTTCGGTGCACGGTAGTATCGCTCTAAGAGGAACCACTGAAGTAACCGTTGCACCGAATGGGTGTGTGGTTAGGTACACTCTTTCCTGCCTTAAAAACAAGCACTAGACTAGCCCAGGCACTAGACTTCCTAAGTGAGTGCTAATCCTGGTTCGATCCCTGGGTCAGGCAGTATTATTGCGCTTTTTCGTTGCTCGTAAAGCTTCAGGCAATCCTTTTGGCATCTTTCCAAATCAACTTTTTAACGAAAAATTGAAAAAATATGCTTGAATCTTGTCAGTCAGATTTTTGAATAAGCGTAATGAAAGACTGGATTTTTTTTTATAGGGAAAACCATTAGTCTATTGAAATGTTACAATTTAAGGACCTAATATTGCATTTTTAGAGGATGCAGTTTTATTTTTGGGACATGTGTGACGGTTCTCACTTTTTCCTTATAACTTCTTTAATTTTAAATTTAGGGTAAAAAGATGCATGAACTTATTTATGGGCAAAGCGATTTGCTACAAATTATGTCTATTCGATTTTTTTGTAGGACGCATAGTTTCCGAGATATCGCGAAAAAGGTGTTTTCCAAGATGGCGGCCGGGGGACAAGGGCGGCAACCCCACAAACGTGGGGTTAAGCTTCTATTGACCTCCCACACATGTCCCAAAAATAAAATTGTGTCATCTAAAAAATTTAAAGCTCATGTAACATTTCAATGGACTACATTGATATAAGTACTCTTTTTCATACATCAATGGGAAAAACAATTGTTTTTTGATCAAATATCACATTTTTAAATGAAGAATCATAGACATCAAATAAAAAAAGTTTCACCATACTGCCAACAAAAATATTTCGTATTTTCAGTGATCTCAAACAATTTTGAATTTACAAAAAAAAATAAGCAGTAGGTATATGTATTACCTATATCCGTAATCTGGCATCCATAGCATAAGCGTTAAGCGTAGTTTGCGACCAGAGGACGTTGTGTAAAAATGTCTGTGAATATTTATTTATTTATTATTATTATTTAAGTTATGCGGTAATAGTGGTACGTCTCAACGTGGTTTCAGGTAGGTAATTAGATATAGGTAATGTTTTATAACGCCATCTATTAAAATATATTATAACTATACTTTCAATTTTAAGGATAAAGAGAGATTTGCACGTGTACGCTTAGCTTAGATTAAGTTCCTAACTTTATCGCTTAGACAAGGTAAGTTCTGTCTTTACAACTAGATGTCACTGTTATAATAAGTTACTTAGGGGAGAAAATAATAAGACGGTTTTTTTTCACTCCTAACCTTTTGAAGTACCTACCTAGATGTGTTTTATTTTAAGGAGGATTTTTATATTTACGCGGTTTGTTAGCCAGTTAGGCCAGTTTAGTTATTAACCTAGGCAATAGACTAGCCCTCCTCCAAGAAAATCATCTCGCAGAAGAAGTGGTGCGCATGGCGGATTATTTAATACCTAAACCATGAACCCACCTAATAACAAGTCCTGTTATCTCCCCTGGCAACTGAGAATGCCGTTAAGTGCGTATTTTCCGCTTTAAAAGGAATACTTAATTTAGTAATTTCATAGCTCTGTTTACCTTAAAATTTACCTTTTACATGACGTTTTAAATAAAGATACATTAATGACGTGTAGATGGCAAACGTAATGATTCTCCTACAAGTGTAAATTATTTCTATATATGGTATTTCAGGAAGTGTATTTTTTTATTTATCACTAGTTTCAGCCCGTGAGTCCGTCCGCATGGACTTCCGTATACAAGTACTTACAAGACTCTGTGGCGCACTAATTATATTATGTAAAAATAGCTATATGTACCACGTGAACCTTTATTTTTTCCGGGATGATGAACCTATGTCCATTTCTGGACGCCAGACTATCCATCCATCCATCCATCCATCAGCCTTTCAACGTCCACTGCTGAACATAGGCCTCCCCGAGAGAACGCCACAACGAGCGGTCCCGTCATGGGGGATAATGCCATAATCGCCACGCCACGCTTGGCAGGCGGGTTGGCGATCGCAGTGGATGTTTATAATACTCGAATCGAATCGAAATCGTGGCAAAAGTTGTATACCTATATTGATATAATCTTACCTAAATGTATAGCATTCATCCATCCATCCATCTCGTGCAGGAAAGCGACTACACTCATTTATAGTGAACAATTTTAGTGCCTAATTGTAGATCTTCTCGTTTTTATACATCAATGACTCTCTGCACCCTGACATAGAATATAGAAAATGGAAATAAAAGTTATAGTTTAAGTAACTAAAACACGCTCTAATAGCTAAAATACTTAACTCAACAAAAAATACTTAACGTTACAGTAGGTAAATAGTAAGTAATGATTGTACG
This sequence comes from Leucoma salicis, assembly GCA_948253155.1. Lineage (NCBI taxonomy): Eukaryota > Metazoa > Arthropoda > Insecta > Lepidoptera > Erebidae > Leucoma > Leucoma salicis. Next base: position 679,174 of record OX411830.1, read on the forward strand.
ATTGATGATTGAGAGATTTGCACGTGTACGCTTAGAGAAGTTAAGTTCTGTATTTACAACTAGATGTCACTGTTATAATAAGTTACTTAGGGGAGAAAATAATAAGACTGTTTTTTTCTATTTTAAAGAGAGTAGGCACTGGATTCTTTAATTTTTTTATTTTGTTTTATTTTAAGGAACTAGGAAAAGGTTTTTTTTGTTTTATATTTTGGCGATTTGTTAGCCAGTTGGGCTAGTTTAGTAATTAGCCTTGGCAATAGACTAGTCCTTCTACGAGAAAGTCATCTTCTCGCAGAAGGAAGTGGCGCGCTTGGTGGGTTATTTAATAAGCGTTGAACCCACACTCCCGTTATCTCCCCTGGCAACTGAGAACGCCGTTAAGTGCGTATTTTCCGCTTTAAGGAATACCTAATTTAGTAATTTCATAGCTCTGTTTACCTTAAAATTTACCTTTAACACGACGTTATAATGCATAAAGATACATTAATGACGTGTAGATGGCAAACGTAATGATTCTCCTACAAGTATAAATTATTTCTATATATGGCATTTCAGGAAGTTTATTTTTTTAATAAACACAAAGTGAAAAATGTGAAATCGAAAATAACAGTCACGAGCAGGATTTGAACTTGCATCTCCTGGATACCGTCCAGATGCTTCGCCAATTCAGCCATCGTGACAATTGCTCCTGACTACTAATTTCGATAACACATTCATACTTAACGTCTTTTGGTTACGCCTGCGCCATCTGTCGAAAGTGTTCTCGTAAGTAGTCACGATGGCTGAATTGGCAAAGCATTTAGACGGTATCCAGGAGATGCAGGTTCAAATCCTGCTCGTGACTGTTATTTTCGATTTCACATTTTTCACTTTGTGTTTAACACTGAAGGAATGTAATAGAGTTCCGGTGGCCCGCCAATAGAGGCGGAGAGACGGTACTCTGACGGGCTCTGTCGGAAGTATTTTCATACATTATACCGAACAGGTAAACTTAATTTTACAATTAAGATTTTTACCTAATAATGACGCAAACCCTATAAATATTTTTCACTTTGTGTTTATTGTATAGTGCTAAGCATGTCAAGTGCTAAAAATATATATAAAAATATCTAAATATGTATTTTTTTATTTATTACTAGTTCCAGCCCGTGAGTCCGTCCGCATCGAGTTCAGTATACAAGTACATCACTCTGTGGCCCACTAATTATATGTAAAACTAGCTATAAGGTACCACGGGAACCTTTATTTTTCCGGGATGATGAACCTATGTCCATTTCCAGACTCCAGACTATATATACACATAATTATTGGTTACGTAGTTATGGCGTAAAAGTGTAACAGATGAATAACCGAAAAAACAAACTGACTTTCGCATTTATAATAGCTATTAGGTCCAGTGAATGAAAAAGTCAGGTCCTTATTAAATTTGCGTTTTGTCAAACTCTGATTAAATTGATCTCAAATTCCTGGCGTTTAGTTAGGAATTTCAAATTCAAAATTTCAATTTTAGTCTAGTGTATTTGTGTCTAGCCGTGTGGGGCCGGCTTTAGAATTGTCCCACCCCTCTCTACCCACGGGAGTCGTAAGAGCTGACTGAGGGAATACCAGGGGAGTGAGCAGCAGCACCTCGAGTATTAACAACATCCACTGCGATCGCCAACCCGCCTGCCAAGCGTGGCGATTACGGCATTATGCCCCATGACTGGACCGCTCGTTGTGGCGTTCTCTTGGGGAGGCCTATGTTCAGCAGTGGACGTTGAAAGGCTGATTGATGGATGGATAGATGGATTTGTGTCTTAAATTTAGCGATTCATTTGTTTTCACGTCATTTGATTTTTCTTTGACATCATTCTGTTAATAATATGGAAAACTTAAAATGTCGGGTTATTTACGATACGAGATCCGCCGTGGCACCAGCGCCGCAGAAACAGCTCGCAGGATTAATGATGTGTATGGGGAAGTGTCGTAGGCGACTGCAATAGCTTATCGGTCTAGAGCACGGGGATGTGTGATTTGTTATGAAATTGATTAAGATATAGTAAAAACACGGAACAATCAACCACTGGAACGAACAGAGTAGTGTGGGGCCCTCATTTTTTACACTTTTCCGTCCCATTATTGGGCACAGGTCTTATCTTATGGTGAGGGAGTTTAGACCATTGTCCACCACGTTGACCCAATGCGGGTTCAGGACGGTTTCCTCATGATGTTATCCTTCACGCATTTTGAAAAATATCCAAAAGTCAGAGTTGTGCGACTTATTTCCACCGTTACATTCCTAACATAGTTACAGTGGCCCGCCAATAAAGGCGGAGAGACGGCACACGGCGGATTTCTTTAGTGGGTGAAGGCCCCACACTACCCTGTTCGTTGCCCCGAACGACGGGGTGTGCTGTTAGGAACATTTTTTCCCGCCCTATCAAAAATAAAAGGTGTGTGTCTTAGTACCTATTATACAAATCTAGTTCTGACGACACACTTGACATGCTCAGCTACTTTAAAGAAGAAATTATTTGTGGAAAAAGAGACCTTTACTGCGAGCGGATTCGAACCTGCGTCCCTTCTAATCTAGGGAAGTGATCTAGACTGCTAAGCCATCGTAGTGACCGACTGCCATTCCCAATCTCCATATCACATTGTATTCATGTGTAATATTTTTCTTAACTAAGTTTTAACGTAATATTTTTCTTGATCGATTTAAATGAAATAATTTGTCTAAACAGTGCGTTTGTGGACTTATCAAACTTGTGTGGAGTTCGGCTGGTATCAAACTACCACCAGCTCACGGCAGCCTTTCCTGTCCATGGTGCCACTGGAGTACTTCCATCAGATGTGCAAGGACTTCTTTTCTTCTTAGTAAGTCGATATTTTTTATAATATAGGCCTCTTTCAGTGGACACGAATCGTTTAATTTCGTTTTGCGATGAAAAAATAGCACCATCTTCCTAGTCCTAACGCTAGCCTTGTTCGGCTCGACTCATAATTAGTTCGGTTTTGATAGCACAGATGGCGGAGTTGATAAAGCACTGGCCTCTCATTCTAATTGTGGGTTTGACTGCCACACTGAATAACTTATTGTGTAATCCACAAATGTTTGTTCTAAATGTACTTTGTGATGTAGTATGTTTGTAAAGTCTCACGATACAGGGATTATTTCATAGTGCAGGGGGGTTAGACGGAATCTCAATCTCACAATCAACATCGTATCGACTCGCTTGTGATTGGTAGAGAAACCGACGCGTGATGTCGCAATAATCCGTTAGCCAATCACGAACGTGATCTCTCAACCAATCACAGTGATCACGCTACGATCGACATGTGAGATACGAGATTCTGCCTAACTCTCAAGGATATTATTTCACTAAGTACGTACTACTGACCTTCAAGTCTCACGACTCAACTAGAAGGACAACTGGCGCTAACAACCTTAAACCCAGACCGTAGTCAGGCCAGCAATAAGGTAATTAAGTTTTCCTTCAACAATATCTATATATTATTAATAGGTACGTGAAGAAAAAACTATAAAGCATATTTTTTTTTATTGCGTATGATGGCAGACGAGCCACGGCCCACCTGATGGTAAATGATAACCGTCGCTCATGGACTCAACTATACCGGTAGTATTGTCAAGCCGCTGCTAACCATTTCATTTCACAAATATGAAATGAAACGGCTATCTCCTGCTACAACCAAAACACACTGATGTGCTTCGTGACCGGCCACACGGGAGATGGTGGTACCAACCCGTTCGGGCCCGATAGCAAGTGAGTACTCCCACTAGGTACCCAGCCCTACCACCAGTAATGCAATGAGTGATAATCGCTTACTTCCCTTAGTCGCCTTGCATTCTTAGTCACCACACAGAAAACATGACTTGTATGAGTCAAATGCGTAATATGTGTGTTTGTATTTACAGAGGTGTAGACTTTAATATATCGTAACGAGTCATGGATTTCACAATATGTTTTTTCTTTGTCTACGTGGGTGGCAAACAAGCATAGAGCCCACCTGATTATAAGCGGTTACCGTAAATTATTAAACATAAAGTGAAAAAAGCAATGAGTGATAATTTAAAAAGTTAGTTTTAGTTTTTTCCCGCCTTAACAAAAAAAAAAGAGTGGTATTTGAGACCACCGAAGGAATGTAACATAGTTCCAGTGGTCCGCCAATAAAGGCGGAGAGACGGCACACGGCGGGTTTCTTTAGTGGGTGAGGGCCCCACACTACCCTGTTCGTTCCCCCCGAACGACGGGGTGTGCGGTTAGGTATATTTTTTCCCGCCTAAACAAAAAAAAGGGTGGTATTTGAGAGATCTCGAGATCGATTGGAGAACGTATCTTCCGAACAAGTCAGGTGTCCAAGAAGTAGGTGACACTGTTTGACACCCACCTGATGTCGGTCGAGTGAAAGTTTTTTAATCATGGTTCATGATGACAGATAAACCACATCCCACCTGATGGTAAGTGGCAACCACTACTCAAGAACACCATTTTATTTCGTGTAGATGAACGAATCAACCTTGCTGATAGTTCGGGCGCCAATATATAGTGCATTAGGAATGCGACATTATATTTAGACCAACGTAAAAAAAATCTGCAATTTTGAGGTCTTTAAGTTGAGACCAGAGTGCAAAAAGGACACATCTACTCTTAGATTTTTATCAGGTACCTTAGAAAATAACAGAATTTTTCAATTCTCAGCTTCGACGAAAACTTACTTCGCTCGGGAATCGAACGCACCAACCTTTTCTTCGGCGGTGGTCACTTACCGGACCGTGTTGTGACCGTCCTTGGAGGCCACGATCCTTGGACCCCGATGGGCCCAAACATTAACCATGCCCACCCACTGGCGCCTCTTCATCTCGTTCCTGGGATTTCTCACTGCAGGACTGTACAGTAAGTTTTTCCTACGTGGCTCATGGACACAATTATACCGAAAGTATAGTCAAGCCGCTGCGCACCATTTCATTTCTCAGATATGAAATGAAAGAATAAACGGCTATCTTCTGCTACAGCCAAAACACACTGACGTGCTTCATGACCGGCCACACAGGAGCCGGTGGTACCGACCCGTTCGGGCCCGAGAGCAAGTGGAGAACTCTCACTTGTTACCCAGCCCTACCACCAGTAATGCAATGAGTGATAATTGCTTATTTCCCTTAGTCGCCCTTGTGCAACACCCGAGCAAAAGTATGGGGTGGTGACACTTGTATTCTTAATCAGTCGCCAATTGTTGTGAATTGTTTTCTTTTTTACCGGAATTGGCATACAGTTTAGTTATATTTTCATGCCTGTTTCAAAGTAAGAAGGATTTAAACCGTAGCCTGCCTTGCTGGCTCAGTAAAGGCTGGCTTTACAAGCTGTCCCCGTCGGTTAAATCTCTCAGATATGCAGGTTTACTCACGATGGTTTCCTCCTCTAATACATGGTTCGTTAGCCTCGAAACAGTCGTCAGATTTTGATTTAAAAAAATACGTCTTGAGTGGGATCTCTGGATGGCTTTCACATTAATTCTTGGTAAATCGCACTTTGATGCCAACGTTTGGATAGGACAACGTGTGTTGCAATGGTTCAGCTAATTATGATTCCCAATTGCAGGTCTTTGGGTAGCACAGACATTGAAGAATTGGAGATGACGAAGAGACTTGTTTTAGAACAGATGGTAGCATTTATTAATGGAGAAGACATTATTATGAGTGCCGCCGCTGCACTACAAACACCTCTAGCGGCTTTATTCATTTTCATCATATACTGTGTTATACTATAAAATAATAGGCAAAAAAGTGAAAATGTGCAATCGAAACTAACAGCCACAAGCAGGATTTGAACCTGCATCGATGCCTTAATTGGCAAAGTATCTGGGACGGTATACCAGGGGTTCAAATCCTGCTCGTGACTGTTATTTTTGATTTCATATTTTCACACTGTGTTAATTTGTATAGCTAAGCATGTCAAATGCTAAAAAATATATAAGAATATCAAATTTTTTTAAACCACCATTTGCCATTTTTATTTTCCTATCCCACTATAAGGCACATGTCTCCATAGTGCACCACGCTAGCCGGAGTGCGGGTTAGCAGACTTCACAAGCTATCCAGAAAATCTCTGAGGCATACAAGTTTTCTCGCAAAGTTTTTCCCGGCAGTGATAATTTGTGTTTATATAGAAATAAATAATTTATTGAAACGAACACACAGGTATTATTAAAAAATGAGTATTTTGAACTATATTTTTAGCACGGGACATGCTCAGCTACTTTTAAAGTACAAATTATTATTTGTGAATGAGGAAAAAGAGAACTTTAGTACGAGCAGGAAACGAACCTGCGTCCCTCTCTTTCCGGGAAAGTGCTCTAATCCACTGAGCTATCGTACTCCCTTGCGGTCGTACCCAATTTCCTCATCACATTTGTCTTAACGACCAACGCCATCAATCGGAACGCATTTCCAAGCATTAATCCAATATTTTTGCAAAAAAATCATACTATTAGATGGCGTGATTTTGTAAACATTTTGATCTATATTTTTTACACTTGACATGCTCAGCTACTTTTAAAGTACAAATTATTATTTGTGAATGAGGAAAAAGAGAACTTTAGTACGAGCAGGAAACGAACCTGCGTCCCTCTCTTTCCGGGGAAGTGCTCTAATACACTGAGCGAACGTACTCCCTTGCGGTCGTACCCAATTTCCTCATCACATTTGTCTTAACGACCAACGCCATCAATCGGAACGCATTTCCAAGCATTAATCCAATATTTTTGCAAAAAAATCATACTATTAGATGGCGTGATTTTTTAAAAATTTTGATCTATATTTTTAACACTTGACATGCTCAGCTACTTTTAAAGTACAAATTATTATTTGTGAATGAGGAAAAAGAGAACTTTTTACCAAAGATGCTAATCTGTTTGATCTCCTCCAGGGGATACAGTCGGGGTAGTCTCCTATGAAACATGACCGCCTGGCTCTTCTCGGGGTTGATCTCTATTCTCCACTTGCTAAACCACGTACTGAGGGCAGCGGCCGCGGATTGAAGTTTCCTATGCACTGTGAGGGGGTTAATACCTGCATAATAAATAGTTGTATCGTCTGCAATAAGTGCTGTCTGCACTTGCCGATGCTGAGGCATGTCGCTGGTGTACAGCGAGAAGAGGATCAATTATCGACACCGTGGTCATATGGTTTAAGTATTGATCACGCAGGTCTAACACCGGAAGTTACAAATCAGGTACTAAGGAATACTTTTTGTAACAAAAAAAATATTTCAAAGTTAAATTAACATTAATGGAGTTTTCTGCAACTGACTGTTAATCCTATACATTTATGTGTTTGTTTCTTTATCGTGACGCATTTCCGTTTCATCGAGTTTCAAATCACAACAATTCTAAAGATTCATTCAAAAATGCATCAAAATAGTTTTTGCGTGATGCGCGAACGCACAACAGACGAACCGACAAAAAATCTAAAAAAATCGTTTTGTGTTTAGGCACGCCTATAATACGCCTATTACAGTCATTTTTTCTTAAGTATCTCAAATGTACAGACAGCTCTGTTACAGCTTTATAATAGTATAGATTTCTACTGATAACTAAAAACAAAAAATCACAATTACAAAGCATTGATTTTACACGTAGATAGAGGATATAATTTACACGTCCGCGAATGAGTTTAGAAATGACAGTCAAATAACTGTCAATTAAAGGTAATGACGTCTTCTGTTTCCCATTGAGGTAGAAAACAGAGCTCCAGTGCTGTTTCCTTACTTTAGGGAATCGATGACTGGAAATTCAATTTTTGACGTTACGATTATCAACAAAATAACGATAGGTACCTACACTATATAACGATGGGTACCTACACTATATAACGATGGGTACCTACACTATATAACGATGGGTACCTACACTATATAACGATGGGTACCTACACTATATAACGATGGGTACCTACACTATATAACGATGGGTACCTACACTATATAACGATGGGTACCTACACTATATAACGATAGGTACCTACACTATATAACGATAGGTACCTACACTATATAACGATAGGTACCTACACTATATAACGATAGGTACCTACACTATATAACGATAGGTACCTACACTATATAACGATAGGTACCTACACTATATAACGATAGGTACCTACACTATATAACGATAGGTATCTACACTATATAACGATAGGTAGGTACCTACCTCTATAAGTTATAAATAACATTGTGTTACATTCCTTTCCTGTTATAATCATACCGTTTTAAACATTAAAAAAATATTTTTACATGCTTTTTATTAGCTTCACCTGTATGTTTGTTTGTAACCGACTCCTTTGGACACGATTTTGACCCACTTTAAACGGTCAGATTTTATTCGTAGTTTTATTGAGGACTGATGACAATATACACTAATTTGATATTTTTTTAATAGTTTCACTTGTATATTTGTTTTCCGTGTAGGGCCGGCTTTGGAATTGTCCCACCCCTCTCCACCCATGGGAGTCGTAAGAGCCGAATGAGGCAATACCGGGGGAGTGGGCAGCAGCACTCTCTCGAGTATTAGCAACATCCACTGCGATCGCCAACCCGTCTGCCAAGTGTGGTGATTACGGCACTATCCCCCTTTGGGGAGGCTTATGTCCAGCAGTGGACGTCGAAAGGCTGATGGATGGATGGTATATTTGTTAGTTTGTAACCGCTTCTTTGACTTCGATTTTGACTCATTTTCAACAATCAGATTTCGTTCAAACTTTGCAGACTTATCGAGGGCCGATGGCAAATTAACAATTCGATGAGATTATCTCATTATCCTAATTAGGATCGTCAGGATTAATTATAACAGAATCTTAGAACGTGATTTTCAACCACTTCAAAATGTTGGATTGATTTGAAACTTTGCAAACTTGTCAAGGACCGATTACAATGCAATCATTTGAGTTATCGAGTTTATCGGTTTTTAGGGTTCCGTGTTTCGTAGTCAATAAAGAACCCTTAGACTTTAGCCTTGTCCGTCCGCCCGATGAAGTTTAAAGGCAAATCATGACGGCATAAGTAGGATTTATTTCTTTTAAATAACAGTACTATTGATACTATTTTGAGGCTAAAAAAAGAATAAAATAAATTATAGTTTAAAAAACTAAAATAACACGCTTTGAATAGCTAGTTGGACTAAAAAGTATTAAATAATATTACATTCAATAATGATTGTAAAAAAAACGTGAGTTGCATAAAATAAAATGTTACAAATAGTTCACCTAGATATATAGTAAAAAGCACCCCACGCTTTTTTACAATTATTACTAATTGTAATATTATTTAATACTTTTTAGTTCAACTAGCTATTTAAAGCGTGTTATTTTAGTTTTTTAAAGAATAATTTTATACATTTATGATGTATGAAATATGATTTAGTTCCCGTAGTGACAGGCTAAAAATACAAGTGTCACCACCCAATTCTTTTCCGCGGGTGTTGTATGAGGCGGTAGGGTTACTAAGTGAGAGTACTCACTTGTTATCAGATTTGAACTGGTCGGTACCTCCATCTTCCATGTCACCGACAAGAGTTGCAAGTAAATATACCTACATCTCACGGTGGCCAGTGTCAACATAAACTAGCCATGTACGCAGGAGACACACGTATTATAGTGCACACATGGCTTTAAGTGCTTAATGAGGCACGGTGGTGAAACATTGCAAACTTGCTAACTCCGGACTGCTATTGAGAATTTCTTGTCGAAAACAAACCCGAGATATAATGATTCGTAGTCACATACACTGCCGCAAGACCACATAGGTAAGCGATGATGGTAAGCGATTACCATAAGCCTAAACCCCCTACTCATCCTCTCATTATTATTTTTAGTGTAGAGGAACTGCCTCGGTGGTGTAGTGGTAGTGTATGCGACTGCTAATCATGAGGTCTCGGGTTCGGGCAAGGTTATTGAGCTTTTTCCTAAAAAGAAAAATTCTAAGTAGCAGCCTGGCATAAACATAGCTGGCGAGTCGTGGGTGTGTAATACACCTCTGCCTACCCCTTCGGGGAATACAAGCGTGATGCTATGTTTTTAGGACACCATTCCCCATATTTTTCCTTAACGTTGGTAACGCACGAGTAATCTCTGGTAAAGCTCTGGTATTGCTAAAGTCAATGATTGAGGGTAACCACTTACCACCAAGGCTTTATGCTCGTCTGCCTCATAGTAGAGCCAGCATGAATGGGCCGGCTCGATCGGGAAAGTACCACCATCTCACAAAAGATTAGGGTGAAACAACGACCGCTACTCCTACCGTTATGCTTCATATGGTAAGCGAAAGCGCTGGAGACCCACTCCCGATCCTCTCATTATTATCTTTACTATTCACCTCCTATCTCTTTTCTAGGAGATAGCGAGGTGAGGTGAGGCTACGGTAACCGCTTATCATCAAAAAAAAAAGAGAGGTAGGCTGTATGCTTGTATCACATCAATGTAGTAAGAAATGGCAGATATAGAACGGCCTCCCACCAGTTGGACCGATGACCTGGCTGGTCAAAGTCGCAGGCAGTCGTTGGATGCAGGCGGGACAGGACCGTTCGCTATGGCGTTCTCTTCGGGAGGTCTATGTCCAGAAGCGGACTATGAAAGGCTGATGGATGGATGGTAGTATGAAAAAACCATTTTCCATGGTCACCTCTCAACGTGAAATGAATTTGGGACGTAATCCAACACGCTGCCACAGTGCGGGTTGACAGTGCAGTAGGAATTTTTTATTGTCACTGTATAAGTAGGTACGTAACATATCAATTTAGAGATCTTCACAGTGAAATACTGATACGATAACAAGTACAATCATTATTTTTATACAATACGACAATACTCAATTTACATATTGACTAACGAACAATTTAGTCACATGATGTTTGTTCTTTTGAATCACCTACTGTATACCGTTTTGTACAATGACTATACATAATGTTCTTAGAATTGACACAGATAAATATATGGCCCCTAAAATGTTAGGTACCTAATTGCTCATTGTGAAATTACGATTCACAAAATTAGTCTATTCGCAATATTATTACTAACCTACTAATTACCTCGGCGGTGCAACGGTAGAGTGAGTGACTGCTGATCTTGATGAATCAGGCGGTGTTATAGGGTTTTTTCGGAAAAAGAAAAATTCTCAGTAGCAGCCCGGAGTTTGAAAAGGTGCCCGGTAGACGGCAATAGGCTCGCCTCCTATTACGTGGGACTTAAACATAGCTGGTAAACCGTGGGTGTGTAATACACTTCTGCCTACCCCTTCAGGGAATACAGTCGTGATGATATGTATTACTAACCTTTGCCTAGTTTTTAGGTTATATCTATATTACTCCTTTATTTTCAACCCTTTTTCTGTCTCACTATTGGACCTGGTCTCCTCTCATAGTAAGAGGGATTAGGCCATAGTCCACCATGCTCGCCCAATGTGGGTTGGCAGACTTCACAAGCAGTCGAGTAAAACTCTCAGGCATGCAAGTTTCCTCAAGATGTTTTCCTTCACCAAGCAAACAAATATATAATTTTGAAAAATCTCGAAACGTCGGATGTGTCGCACGAGGTCTGAACCTTGGATGATCTTGGGGATCGCACTCGATACCATGTCTATTTCTAGGTTTTAACGCTAGGCTATCTATCTACATACCACCGAAGGAATGTAACATAGTTCCAGAGGCCCGCCAATAAAGGCGGAGAGACGGCACACGGTGGGTTTATTTAGTGGGTGAGGGCCCCACACTGTCCTGTTCGTTGCCCCGAACGACGGAGTGTGCTGTTAGGAACGCTTTTTCCCGCCTTAACAAAAAAATTAATAAAAGGCCATCTATCTACATATAATTTTTTTTTTTAAGTTTTGTGTTTGTTTGTTCAAGCTGTACGCAAAAACTACTGAATGGAAGCCGCTGGCAAAGTCTAGTGTTTTTATTTAATCACTAAATTTGACCGCAACAAGTCCGCGTGGTTTTAGTGTTTTGGAATTAAACCTTTACAACTTGACAAACATACAATTTCGCGGACACAAAGTATACCCGACTCATTACAACCATTTGTGGATCACACAAAGAGTTGTCCTGTGTGGTAATCGAAACCACAACACTCGGACGGGAGGCCGGATTTGCTTTTTTAGTACAGAATCCTAATTATTTTTCTAAAAGAAAACTAGTCTTAGTTACTCTTTGTAACAACAGCTATCTGCTAGTGAAAGACCCGTCGAAATCGGTCCAGCTGACCCGGAGTGGTATCGATTCACAATTTCATGGGGTGTTTTTTTAACGCTGACCTTAAACTAATAATTTTCTAAAATAAAAGTTAACTAAGTTACTCCTTGTAACAACAGCTATCTGCTAGTGAAAGTCCCATCAAAATCAGTCCAATCATTCCGGAGTGCTATTTATTCACAATTTTATGGGTTTTTTTTGCGCTGAACCCTAACTATTTTTCCAATATAAAATTAGCGTAAGTTACTCCTTATAACAACTATCTGCTAGTGAAAGACCTGTCCAAATCGGTCCAGCCGTTCCTGAGATTAGCCGGAACAAACAGACAGACCGACAAAAAGACAGACAGACAAAAACTTTATATACAAACTTTATAATTAGCGTATGCGTATACTCTCGTATACATTTAATAAAAAGCTGTTATTTAGACATTACCAACAGACAGTTCAATTTTATTATACATATATATATGTATAGATATAAATTACTCGTGTAGGTCATTGATGTTGTGAACCCTTTTAGGTTTATAAATAACCAAACATGTAGGTATTTCTCAAATATTTCCTGTCTATATTTCCTCACCTATGTATTGGCCTACGTTAATACTTTACTCTATTTATAGTTGATATGGTTTTCACATATTTCAGCACAGTAACAGGTAAATTAGGCTTTCTTTCCTTTTCCTAATTTAGGTTTCCTGTATATAATTTACAACTCATAAAATCATACAAGAAACTTCTAGATTTTTAAGGAATTCAATAAAAAAGTTACTTACTCGGTTTATATACATTTTTGTCATGTCCATCCATCCATCCATCCATCAGCCTTTCAACGTCCACTGCTGGAGATAGGCCTCCCCAAGAGAACGCCACAACGAGCGGTCCCGTCATGGGGAATGGAATGGGCAGAGTTATTGTGACCACCTTCCAGCTACATCGTCAGATCCTGGATACCATCTAGAGACAAAGTCCTCGTCAAGACGAATCATACGAGCTCAAACTCGATGAAGTTATGTCGTTTTATAACGGAATTCCTATGGCCACCTTCTAGCTCCATCATCAAACCCTGGTTACCATCTAAACACAAAGTACTCGTCAAGACGAATCAAACGATTCCAAACTCGATGGGGTTACGTCGTTTCATTATAGAATTACTGTGGCCACCTTCCAGCTTCATCATCAGCCGCTTGATACCATCTACAGGAAAAGTAATCGTCAAAACGAATCATACGAGCCTAAATTCGATGGGGTTGCGTCGTTTCATTATAGAGTTCCTATGTCCACCTTCCAGCTCCATCATCAGATAAGCTCCATGTCATCATAATATTGCATTGTCACGCGATATACAGATGCATGTAAAATTTCAGCTCAAATGGAAACCGGAAAGTGTGTCAAATTGAACTTGCAAGATTTGAACGGGACAAGTAAAATAAGCGTCGCCACGCTAACAGACGATTTTATCCTCACTCCGCATTAAATGTTTAACCTCAAAACGTCTTTATTTCATATCAGCACTTAAAATCGTCAAAGTTACTAATAACACAAGTCAAGTGCATCTTCAATGTCACGATTGCAATTGCCACAAGCAGCCGGATTCCATAGTAAGGATTTTCGTGAGAAGAACCCGGCAAGAAACTCATGAGCCACTATTTTAAATCTCCAATTACTTGCAGTGTTAAAAGAGTATCAGCGTTATTGCTAAGCTTCTGTGAGAGGGTGGTAATTCACCGGTTAAGCCGTGCCTTTAGTTCTGGGGAAGCAAGGGTCTTCGCACATAACTTCGACGCTAATAAAACGATTAATATAATTCATACTCGTTGGAAAGTGGACACCTCAAGCAGATCCATTTATAATTTCCAATGGCATCGGACTTTGGACTTCCTCTATCCTCGCCTAGTCTAAAACATTGATTAAATGCTTAATTCACAAATAGGTTTATCTTACTAACAAAAACTAGACTGTCTACCTGACTTCGCCCTCGTGGCCTGCAGACATTCATGGGCAACAATTTCGATATGAAATTATTTTTTACTTTTTTCGTTTTGGGAGGACTGATTTACGTAAACAAACATTGCCACAGTGTGCTATATATCGCTGTCTAATGCAAGCTGGCTCTAATGATAGAAAAGAATTGCGACATATTTCTTTGTTCAGTCATCATTAGTAGATACTATTTACTATGGTTATAACCGGGCCTAAGCGGATTTTTACGAGACCAAAAATGACGATAGCGTTCAATTAATTCACCGATTTGTTTGAGAATATTTTTGCAAAAGTTTTTGTCGTATCTTTATTCTAATGAAGAAACTGTTTCACTAACTTAATATTATGCTTTTTGATATGAAACATCTAATGCGGAGGAAGGGTAAAATCGGCTGTTAGCGTGGCGACGCTTTAATTTTACTTTTCCCGTTCAAATCTTGCAACACTTCCCTGTTTCTGATTGAGCTGAAATTTCACCACTCACGCATGTGTATATCGCGTGACAATGCAATATATGATGACTTGACAACCCTATCGAGTTTATACTCCTTTGATTCGTCTTGAGAAGTACTTTGTCAAGTTATGATAATTTTATTTCTACAAAATAATTTCGATGTTTTCACATCTGGTAGACGTCCCGCGACATCTAGTTTTTTTTAATAAGCCTTGTGTGCTTTAAATAGTGGTTAATATTATTGCATTATTCTACAACCTTTTGAACAACGGCTGGAATTTACGAAAAAATCTTTGGTAGATGTATTAGGCAACGTAGACTTCAAATATAAAATAGCATTAATCTATTATCATATTATTGTCCGGGTGTGGTGACATAAATCGGTAAGTCGGCTCTTTAGGGACAAAGTTTGAATAAATATAGGAACCGGTACTTTAGACACACGCCGGATCAACTTTGAAATGTGATTAATTTTAAAAATTCATAGTAATTTTTTTATTTATTTATTTAGTCTGCGATCAGTCATTTTAGACTATGAGCAGGCAGGTTCTATGAGGATGAAGAATTGAGAGATAGGGTCATTACCCTAGCTTCCTTCTATTTAATTCAGCACGTTGGCTCTCTTGAGCCTCCCAATCTTATTTGACTGTAGGAGAGAGTGGGATAGAGGGTTCGGGTGAGTCGCTAATCGGTTTTTGTAGTTATTTGAATAGCGCTTTGCCTCTTCCAGTACAGTTGGGACTTCCAGGTAGTCGTGGATTTCTGAGTTACGACTGAACCAAGGTGCAGAAGACACAACCCTGAGGATGCTGTTTTGAGCTCTTTGGAGGCACATAATATTGGACTTGCTAGCTGAAGACCATAGCTGAATCCCGTATGTCCATATTGGTTTTAATATAGTACAATATACTCTGAGCTTGTTACTTAATGATAGAGTTGACTGTCTACCCAAGAGCCAGAGTAGGTTTTTAAAACGAAAGTTTATTTCTTGACGCTTTATCTTTATGTGGTCCTTCCATGTCATCCTACGATCAAGGTGGAATCCCAAATACTTGACACAGCTAGATTGGGGAAGTGAGTCATGGCCCAGGTTAACAGGGGGACAGGTTTCACGTCTGAGCGTAAAAGTTATGTGGTGAGATTTTGGTGCACTTGCTTTTATTCGCCATTTGTTCAACCAGGCACTGGTATCATCAAGTTGTACTTGCAGCAGTCTGCTTGCCTTGCTAGGATCACTGCTACAAGTTAAAAAGGCTGCGTCATCGGTGAAGGTTGCTACAGCCACATCAGAGGACTGCGGTAGGTCACAAGTAAAGATGTACAAGACCGGCCCAAGCACAGAACCTTGGGGTACTCCCGCTCCACATCTGTGCAGCGACGATCTTGCATCTCGTAACTTGACCTGAAATAATCTGCCGCGGAGATAAAATGACATAAGTTGTAATAGGAATGAGGCAGATATTTTTTAATTTTGTACAAGAGTCCTTTGTGCCAGATCCGATCGGACGCCTGTTGAACATCTAGGAAAGCAGCAGAGCAGTATTCTTTTTTTTCTAGGCATTGCCTTATTGTGTTGTATACCCTGTGTACCTGCTCTATAGTGGAATGTTGCTTACGAAAGCCAAATTGGTGGTCGGGTATCACATGATCCTTTCCCATAGTTTAGATAGAATTGGTGTTAAACTAATAGGGCGGTACGATGATGTTTCGTTTAGTGGTTTGCCAGGTTTTGAGATCATGACTATCTGGGAAATTTTCCAGAGTGCAGGCACATGTGAGTTTCTGATAGTAGCGTTAAAGAGACTTGTTAGGAAGACGATGCACTTTTTAGGAAGCTCCTTCATAATCCTGGGGGTGATTAAATCGAATCCTGGCCTTCTTAGCATCCATTTTGAATATGTGTCTAGCTACTTCTTTTGGAGAAGTGGGATTCAACGGCAGACACAGCTGTAGGTCCTGCTTTAAGACTCTACCTATGTCTGGATCCTCAACTGTATCTGAGTCATTCGGCTTAAAAACATTGGCCAGATAAGTAGCAAATGCCTCTGATTTTTCCTGATCTGTACGCGCCCAATTATTTCCAGATTTAATAGGGGGTGAGGATTGTTGAGGCTGTGGAAGATACTTCTTGGCCTTCCAAAGATTGTATTCTCCATGCGCACTGGGAGACATTCTCTCAAGTCGTTGTTTAAGGGACTCATTTGCGACATCCGTCAGAAGACTTTTTAACTCTTTAATAGCTCGCTTTAATGTAGTCTTGTCCACGCTGCGATGGGACATCTGCCAGACTCTGCGAAGGCGTCGTTTTTCAGCTATTTTCTTTTTGACGGCAATTGGTATTGGGACACTGTAAGACGAACCTTTAAGTTCTGGAGTACTAGTCCAAGCCGCGACTTGGATCAGATTTGTGATGTATCGACAGGCATCATCTACTTCCTCATTGGTTTTAAGTGGAAGTTTAAGATCTATATTTGCCTCTAGGTACTCCCGGAAGTAGTTCCAGTCAGTTTTAAAATTGTAAAGATGGTCTAAACATGTGCCACGGGATATAGGCATAGAGCTAAGCATCAGAATAATTGGCGTATGATCTGAGGATCCATCCAGACTTGATTTTATGACAGTGTTATGTGTACAGATGTTTTTTGTGATAAAAAAGTCTAGCGGGTCAGAGATTTTGTTGTGGTCTGTGGGCCAGTATGTAGGCTCACCGGTTGACATTGGAATTAAGTTGTTGGCATCTACGCTCTTTTTAAGTTCCTTTCCCCTAGTAACGGTTAATCTAGATCCCCAGTATGAGTTTTTGGCATTCCAATCACCTCCAACTATGAATCGGTTGGGGAGTTTGAAAAAGTCTGTAAACATTTCCTCTTTGATAGTATGCCGTGGTGGACAATACACTGCAGACACAGTGAGAGGTGCGGATCGGTCCTCAATTCTTACAATTGTGGCTTGAAGATAAGGAGTAACGAATGGTTCCATTAGAGAGTGTATTAGGCTATTCTTAATTATTATTGCTGTGCCAGCATGAGCGCCACCATCAGGATGGGATCATCAAAGTCTGCTTCTTGACGTGGTATGCGATTCGGATATAAGACAAATGTCTAGTTGGTTATAGTTGATAAACGTCTCCACTTCAAACACAAAGTGAAAATGTGAAATCGAAAATAACAGTCAGGAGCAGGATTTGAACCTGCATCTTCTGGATACCGTCCAGATGCTTTACCAATTCAGCCATCCTGACAATTGCTCCTGACTGCTAATTTCGATAACACATCATACTTAACGTCTTTGGGTGACGCCTGCGCCATCTGTCGGACGTATTTTCATACATTATACCGACCAGGGTAAACTTAATTTTACAATTAAGATTTTACCTAATAATGACGCAAACCCTTTAAATATTTAGATATTTTTATATATATTTTTAGCATTTGACATGCTTAGCACTATACATTAAACACAAAGTGAAAATGCGTCACCTTCGTCTCCACTTCGTTAATATTGGAGGCAAGGCCATTGATATTCCAGGCAGCTATGTTTAATGAGGTCATTTTGTGAGTTTAGTGACGAGAGTAGTGATAAGCCCCAATAAAGAACCTATTTGTTGCATTAGTAAATGTATTTTTCACTTTGTTTGAGGATTATATCTTCCAATTTGTAGTTGGATTGTTGTGGTACCTGGACATTCTTCCCAAGAGTAACTTCCGTACCAATTCAATTTGGTAAAGCATCTGGACGGTATCCAGAAGATGCAGGTTTAAAATTGGTAAAGCATCTGGACGGTATCCAGAAGATGCAGGTTCAAATCCTGCTCCTGACTGTTATTTTCGATTTCACATTTTTCACTTTGTGTTTAATTTTATTTCTACTCATTATTTCTACAAAATAATCTAGATGTTTTCACATCTGGTAGACGTATCGCGACGTCTATTTTTTTTTTATGTAATGTACACCGGGTTTCTCTAAGATGTCTAGACCAATTTGCATTTGCATATATATATAAGAATGTGTGCTTGTCTATATCTAAACATGTATACCTAAAGTAATTAATCATTTTATAGCAATGGTTCAGTTGTTAATCATTGTCTGTAGCAGAAGATAGCTGTCTATTCTTTCATTTCATATCTGTGAAATGAAATGGTGCGCAGAGGGTTGATAATACTCTCGGTATAGTTGAACCCATAAGCGCCCATTTACCATCAGGTGGGCTCGTCTGTCATCACTAGCAATAAAAAAAAATCCATTTCTTCGGCTTATTCTTCCAAGGCAGGCAAAGTGAATTTTGAAACTATTTCCACTGTATTATTGATCATTTTTCGTTTTTTTTTTAAATTTTTATATTCGACCTATACGTACTTAGTCTTATCTATTTGAATTGGTATTCATTAACGATTTAATGGGTTTTATTTTTAACGCGGAACCCTAATTATTTTTCAAAATAAAAGTGAATCTGCTAGTGAAAGTCCCGTCCAAATCGGTACAGCCATTTCGGAGATTAGCCAGAACAAACAGACAGACCGACAGAAAGACAGACAGACAAAAACTTTAAAAATTGGTAATTTGTTGTTGGTAGCGTATTTACTCTCGTATACGTTTAGTAAACATCTGTTATTTAGACATTACAAACAGACACTTAATTTTATTATATGTATGTATATACCCCTCTTTACCCACGGGAGTCGTAAGAGCCGACTGAGGGAATATCGGGGGAGTGGGCAGCAGCACTCCCTCGAGTATTAACAACATCAACTGCGATCGCCAACCCGCCTGCCAAGCGTGGCGAATACGGCATTATCCCCCATGACAGGACCGCTCGTTGTGACGTTCTCTTGGGTAGGCCTATGTCTAGCAGTGGACGTTGAAAGGCTGATGGATGGATGGATGGATGGATGTATATATAGGTATATAATAATTATGTAGATATAGATTACCTTTTCGAAGCGAATACGGATCACTATTGAATCTGACAGAGATTTCTATCAATGAGATAATTATAACAACTCACCATGATGCATCGATGGCAGAACGCCAGCCTAATATAATTAACAAGTCATATTTAAAAATTGACAGCTTCCTGCCAGCTAATACACACATTATACTTCCGAGAAAATGATGAAAGATTTGAAACGCAAAATGTCTAAATTTGTTTACACGGGCGCATAAACATGTACTTAGGAAATCCCCAGATAAAATTGTACATGTTGATGCAGATAGCAGCGATAGCCTGGCGATAAAACCAAGGACTGCTACAGTGGTATCGAGGTCGATTCCTAGTCTAGTACGGCACACACCTCTGACTTTTTGAGATTTTTCGAAATTATGTATTTGTTTACAATTTATCACTGCTCGGCGAAGGAAAACATCGTGAGGAAACTTGCATGCTTGAGAAATATTCTCAACGGCTTGTGAAGTCTGCCAACCCGCACTGGGTCAGCGTGGTGGACTGTGGCCTAACCCCTCTTGTCATGAGAGGAGGTCCGTGCCTAATAGTGGGACAGATAAAGGTTTAAAAAAAATGTTGATGTAGAAAACAAATTATTTGTGAAAATGTGGAAAAAGAGAACTTTAGTGCGAGCGAGAATCGAACCTGCGTCCCTTCCAATCCGGCTAAGTCCTCTACCCACTAAGCCATCGCACTGACCAACGGCCGTTCCCAGAACGATTTTTTAAATGAGCTTTGCTTACCACACCATAAATTAGCTAGCCATCATTGCACGACAGGTGGCGTATTATCACTAAAACTGCCATTTCCATACAGATTAATACCCCAAAAAAAGGCTGTAGGTGGCAAAAAAAAAATGATTACATACCGCAATTTAAAATTGAATAAATCACTAATTGATTAATAAATTAATATCTATCATTATCCTGATTAATATTGTGAATTTGCAAAATTAGGTGTGAGTTTTTAGTAAATAACAAAAATGACATCAAAAATATTATGAGTGTTAAAAATTGTGTTTTTCTTGATATGTGTGTGTATATATTATTTTACAAGTGCAATATATGTTAAATAGAGACATTTTAAGTAATAAAAATCAGTTGTTCTGCATGAAACGAGAGCAGTACACACCTCAACGCTTCGCTTATGAGGCGTGCATACAGCTAGGAAATTAAAAAAGAAAACCCATAACATGCAGCATGCCGTATTGCCGTATCCTAAAATGACGTGTTTTGCACCCACACAGCGCACGCTCGATAAGTCGCAGGCAACAGCTAATCCACAATGAAATTTAATATTATCTATAACACCACCCGTCAATGGTATTCACTATTTACTTAAGTAAGATTATTCAACACTATATACTTAAGTAATAAACTTATAGTCCGTACCTCATGCTATCGCAGATTGCGAAAGAATATTTTAGTAACGTAAATACAATCAAGACAAAACCCAGAAACAAAATCTTTACTTCGACAATCAACGACATATTATTGGCAAAACAATATATCCAGGCCAAAGGAAATTGTACTTATTTTAATCCATCCAAAAAGTGCTAGATTGCATGAAAGATTTTGTACGGAAACCTCTTTTTTTATCACTGAACAATATGTAATTAGGTGCAAGTCTTTTTAAATAAATTTGTTTGAGGCACAGCATTTTTTCAACTTTTACGGCACAAATTTTTCTTTTAATTGCATCCCTGGTAGTCATGGTTATAGCACTTGTATGGCGAACTATTTAAAACTTAGACTTAAAGTTAACCAGTTGAAAAAACTGCTCGTTATGTGAGACAGCAAGATACGATACTTTGTCTCAATTTTCTTAGGTATTTCGTATATGCCCTTCTCACTTCCACACTTTCTAATGTACCATGGCTACATCTATAGATTCTTTATCTAAGGTCTACGCAGATAACACGTGTAACCGCCGGTGTAACATACGTCACTATTCAAGCAAAGAGTATGTTTGCTCGGTCAGAATCTTAATAATTTCGGGTTGCTATTTAAAGCGCTGTTCTTCGCTGCGTATTATTAGTCTTCAAAACACTAGTGCAGCCATTAGTACGGCACTCGCTCGAACGATAACGAGAGTACATATTTCAAGTTTTAAAATAACTGTCAAAATGGTTAAAATTATATTGTACGTTTTATTCATATGCATACTAGCAGGGATGGTACATTCGCGTGTTATCTTGACATCAGACAATTGTCCATGGGGGTTCAAATTCGATCTTCCAACTAGAAGATGTGTTCCGTAAGTACATACTTTAATTATTATTTTTAAACATTAATTTTATTACTCAACTACGGCAAAGCCAAGAGGAATGGTTTTGATGCAGTCTATATATGTTTGTATTTACATATGTTCCTCCGTAGCGCCTAAACTAGTCGTCTGATTTTGATGAATAACGTGTCAATCGATTCGATCGACTGTATACCACGTGTGTCTGAAACAGCTGCAAAATTATAATGGCATATTTATTATAAACATGCGACCATGGCTAACTTGATCATTTTTGTATAATGCATAGCATTTCTTGTTTTGTACTTTGTACCTAGATCACATTTTTATTTACGTAGTCATTATACACTTTTTAAACTTTATATTTTATTGTTTTATTAATGAACAGTCCTAATGATTTAATAGAAATAACTATCGTTGAAAATATAATAATTTGTAAAATAATGACGTCTAAAATAAAAAAATTGTGGTTAGTTACAAAATATTTATACCAAAAAAGAATTTAATAATGGAGAGTGCGGGTTGTTTCTTAAAAAAATCCTTCACCGTAGTGCGATTAACTGTGGATAGTATGCCTATGGTGCCATGAAGATTCCAGAGGTGGGTCTTGGCTTTTATATGTCCATGAGCATCAGTTATCATTTGCCATCAGGCCGAGATAATTCTGCTATCGTTATCATTAATAATACCGTGTATTTCTATGAATGGTGACTTATAGGATATATTAAATTGATGGTAATTATATCGGTATTTCTTTGGTGAGTCATGAAATAGCTCGCTCCATTAGATCGATATATTGAAGCAATCTTAGTACGGACGTTTTTTTTTATTGTTTTTTTTTTGTATGTAGTGTCTGACGAGCCACTGCCCATCTAATGGTAAATGGTAACCGTCGCTCATGGACTCAACTATATCAATAGTATTGTCAAGCCGCTGCTCACCATTTCATTTCACAGATATGAAATGAAAGAATAAACTGAATACGGCTATCTCCTGCTACATCCAAAACGCAACGATGTACTCCACCAAACCAATCACCAACCCACTCGGGCTCGGTAGCAAGTGAGTACTCCCACTTGGTACCCAGCCGTACTACCAATAATGCAATGGTTGATAATTGCTTACGTAGCACTGGTCGGTGAAGGAAATATTTGTGAGGAAGCCCAGCCTTTTTTGTTAAGGCGGGAAGAAATGCCTACCTAGCCGCACACACTGTCAGAGCAAGGTAGCCTGGGGCCCTCACCCACTAAATGAACCCACAGTGTGAAATTAAAAAAAGTTATAAAGGATGAGGGCTCAATCCTCTCCACCAACTAGCCCTTTTACCCAACCCTAAGGTAATAAAACAATTTATCTTTTCAGAGATCATAAACCATCCGCTGACGATTATTACGACTATTGATAAAGTATCAAGAATAGCATGCTCCTTTATAACAATTTCTATTTCACATTAACACAATGTGTTATAGTAAATGGACGTGCTTGTGAAGTGCTACAATATATATAAACATAACAACATGAAATACAAGAAGATTATTACTAATTGAAGATAAGTAACTTCTAAATTTCTGTGCCACCTACATCCAGCGTCAGCGGCTCGGATCTTCGGTCCACAGCGTAAGATACCACTATATCCTGAGCCGTCCGATCCATGATCGCCACTCCAGAACCTTTCTTTCCCAGCGGTACACCGAGCGATGTGTCCTGCCCATTGGCATTACAGATTGCCATCGCTACATCTTTAAAATCTTCAATACCTACATAATCCTTATATTCGGAATAATATTGTCAGAAGCATGTTTAGCAGGCAGCCATTATAAAAAAATATTAAATCTGGAAACACATTTATATGTTTAAATCTAGTTAAATTGTAACTGGTTTAAATTTTTTAAATGTATTCCTGTAAAATGTTCTTCATTTTTGCATTTCTAAATGTATTCCTGTAAAATGTTCTTCATTTAATACTAGTCACAATTTTAGCTTAAATTACCATCACAATCAGTTCATCCGTTTCGGAGTTATATTTATTAGTTCATCATACGTTCTCATAGATCACCTCATCCAATCAGTATTTCGTATATATTTATAGATTAGCCTATGAATAAGCCGTATTCTACGGTAAGAACATTTTGTTACTGTCTAGGACTTAGTCAAAATGAATCTGTGATTTTATCAACTGAAATGATTATGATTAAGTATCATATAAGGTATAACTAATTATTGGCTATAAGTCAGTGTTTATAGTTATATAATTGTTTTTTGTAATGAATTTGAAATTCCCAGACAAACAAAGCAACACCAATTGACAGGAGCCCTCTCGCCGATAGCGCCATCTACGCTCGGCTTTACCCGGTGATCCTCATTGGCAAAGCATCTGAGACGGTATTTCAATAGATGCAGGTTCAAATCCTGCTCATGACTGTTATTTTCGATTTCACATTTTCGCACTTTGTATTAATTTATATGACCAATAAAAAAAACATAGCATTACACCTGTATTCCCCGAAGGGGTAGGCAGAGGTGTATTACACACTCGCCAGCTATATTTAAGTCCCACGTAATAGGGGGCGAGCCTATTGACGTCTACCGGGCACATTTCCAAACTACGGGCTGCTACTGAGAAGTTTTCTTTTTAGGAAAAAGCTCAATATCTTTGCCCGACCCGGGATTGAACCCGAGACTTCATGATTAGCAGTCGCATACACTACCGCTACATATTATATGACTAAGCATGTCAAATGCTTAAAAATATATAACAATCCATGGCTGAGGAATATCACATTGAATTATTATCACGACTGTGTGGCAGCATTAATATAATTTGTATTTAAGTAAACATTATTACTGCAAGTAATAATTATTACTGTAAGTAATAAACATAATACTTTTACGAAATGTATTAACTTAAAAAATATACGGATTTTATTTTAATTATTGTTATAACTTTTAATATTTTTGTATTACATTATATTTATTTGTTAAAAAACCGAAGAATTATATTTAATTTTATGTTATTTATAAAATTGTGCTATTTAGCTTTTATTGATAATAATAATATAATGTGTTCCTATTAAAAGATTAGAAAGCTAATGATATTCATAAAATGTAGGTATTTAATAAATAAGCAGTATTGATTTAATTTTATATGATTCTATTAAAATGTTATTTATTTGAAGTACTTATATTTTGTTTCTTTTTCCTGATCCTGTAGGGGAGATTTTGGTAATAAAAAATAATAATCTATATCTATACTATTATAAAGCTGTAACAGAGCTGTGTCTGTACATTCAAGATATTTGAGAAAAAATGGCTGTAATAGGCTATACAGGCGTGTCTAAACCCAAAACAATTTTTTTAGAATTTTTGTGTTTGTCTGTTTATCTGTTTGTTTGTTTGCGCATCACGCAAAATATACTGGACGGATTTTGATGCAACTTTCTTTATTTGAAAGGCCTTTATTAGACTTAAAATTTCGTATATATTTTATCCCGCTATTATATCGGGAACCTGAGATATAACCGAAAAACGAGAAAATTATTTAAACTAGATTTTTTTCGAATATATTTAAAAAAATTACTATACGGATTTTCACGAAACTTTTTTTATTTGAAAGACCTTGATTAGACTTAAACACTAGTATACATTTTATCCCGCTACTATATCGGGAACCTGAGATATAACCGAAAAACTAGCTTTTGGCTGCGGCGAAGCCGCGCTTTACATAATATAATTGCTTGTACCGACTGACTGACGAACTACGCAGAGCCTAAACCGCTGGGTCTGCAAACTTGAAATTTTGGTAGTTGATGCCTTTTTTGTTGTAGAGATCCACTAAGAAAGGATTTTTGAAAATTTGATCCCTAAGAGGGTAAAATAAGGTATAAACAGTTGTATGAAACTGTCGGCTTGAAAGTAATAAGCACGAGTTTTTATATAAGTACCTGTTTCTGATCAGCAATAAATGTATATGTATAATGGAATTTAAAAAAAAAATACTACCAAGATGGTTACTTAAGGGTTGAAAGTTTGTATGGGAAGTTCGTTATTTTTAAAGTAAGAAGCACCAAATTTCATATACCTGTTTCTCGTTCGTAAAATAAATGATCACGTATTTCAGCGATTTTATTATTTTTACCCCTAAGAGGGTGAATTAGGGGACGAAAGTTTGCATAAAATTTTTGTTATGTTTAAAAGAAGAAGCATGAAATTGTACTCCGTGATCTTTTATAAAGTTTAAGTCACAAACTTTATTAACTAAGTGCAACCTGCGACTTCGTTCACATGGAATTTATTTTTAATTTTTTTGCAGTATCCTAATTAAACACAAAGTGAAAAAATGCTAATGTATAGTGCTAAGCATGTCAAATGCTAAAAATATATATAAAAATATCTAAATAGTATCCTAATTATTTTTCTAAAATAATAGTATCTTAAGTTACTCCTTGCAAGATCTGCTATACGCCAGTGAAAGTCTCGTCCAAATTGGTCCAGCCGTTATGGACATTAGCCGAAACCAACAGTCAAACAAAAAACTTTAAAAATTGTATTACGTTACTCTCATATGCATTTAGTAAAAAACTATTATTTAAACATTATAAACAGACATTTCAATTTTATTTATTTGTTAAGATAAGCTTTTTGTTGCTTAAAATCATAGTTTGCATGATAAATAAGTATACCTACGCTCGATAGATGGCATTATGGACTTTTTCTGAATCGGGATTGTTTCGTTATGCCACTTATTATTATTAGTACCTGGATGACCGAGCTTTTCTCGGGATTTTTGTTTTGTTAAATTGAGTGTTTTTCTCACAAAAGAAAGAATTGAAAAAAAAGGGGGGAAAACGTCGCACTGGAGACATCTAGACTCAAACCGGGGTTTTCTGGTTTTGGGACCGCCCGATTTCCCACCTGAGCTATTATAACCTTGTAGATGGTGGCGAAATTTACCTTTGTATTTTAGTAATATTGTAGCAGTTTTTCATTGCCTGAAAACCCGGATAAAACGACGTTTTCTAAAAATGAAACCTAGCTAGATCGATTTATCGCCCCCGAAACCTCCTGTATACTAAATTTCATGAAAATCGTTGGAGCCGTTTCCGAGATTCAGATTATATATATATATATACAAGAATTGCTCGTTTAAATATATTAGATATGACGAGATAACGTTAAACACACGGTAGGCTGTACGTAAGCGATCCCTGAAGGAATGTCACACAGTTCCAGTGGTCTGCCAATACAGACGGAGAGACGGCACACGGCGGGTTTATTTAGTGGATGAGGGCCCCACACTACCCTGTTCGTTGCCCCGAACGACGGGGTATGTGGTTAGATATCCTCCTTAACAAAAAAAAGGGTTTTTACGTAAGCGTCCTCCTTCGGCCTCTGATTGAAATGCTAAATATTTCTTCTTTTCCTTCATTGGTGACGGAGCTTGCCTGTAAAGGGCAATACAATCTTGTGTTATATGCATTGAGGTTGTACATAGTACATAGTACATATACCTCAATGGTTATACGAGCTCAAGTCTTGGTTAGAGAGGTGCGGGAAGAGATAGTTGCTCATGTAGCCACTCACTAAGATCAATTTTCTATTATGTCTCATGACTGATGGTAATAACTATAATAGTTCTGATGAATACTTTGTTGATATGTCAGTATTTCATATATATAGAGGTATATATGAGTTAGTAGCAGCCGGACAAACACATGCGGTATTGTCAGTCTATCACAATTATAAGAAATTTTGCATAGAAGGGAACCCCGTAAAAATCCTTCGGTTTAGTTTAATACAAAACTAATCCCAATGAAATTTTGTATGGATCTGTTAAATCCAATATACAATCAGACAACTGTAATGGGGGAGCGTGGGGGAATGAGAGCGGGCGAGTAATGGGAGCAGTGTCAATATAGAATTTTTTTTTTTTTAATTTATTTATAATAATTCACATTACATTTTACGCGTTAACCACGATCTTAATCCTATTTCAGGTTTCTCTGTCCGTGATTTATTCGCTCTGTTTAAACAATAAAACATAAATATATATATATATATATATATATATATATATATATATATATATATATATATATATATATATATATATATATATGTTACACAGGTCATAATTTTGTCATGAACTATCACATTTCCTCCATTTGAATTGCACTTTTAACTTTTCTTAATGTTACGTCTATTATATACTTCGATTACTCTACTAGGTAGTTCATTTAGTATACTGGATAGCAAGTGCTGCCATGTCCTGGTACCGTGGACATTTTTTGTAATTTGGTAGTTTGTACTTATTATTTAGATATGTAAGTTGTCTTAAGTGGTCAGCTCTTGTTATCTTTACAAGCTCATTCCTTTTATGGCGATTGTCCATCAAAATTGCACATTTGAATTTATCAAAAACATTTAAAATGTTGCTTTGTAGAAATAAGCTTTCATTTTCTAAATTAAGTTTTACACGAGTTTTTGCTGGCACAATGATTTTTAGTAGATGTATCTGTAATGTATAAATAGTCATTAAATAAGTTTTATACGTCCTTCCATAACTACTTATGGCGTAATTGATAATGGAATCTGCCATAGACATGTACAACATTCTTAACACACTACTTGGAAGTTTATATCGTAAGATGGATAGTCTACTTGTGATTGACCGTAATTTATTACATATATGTCTTATGTGCGGCCCCAGTTGAGTCTATGATCGATAATCAAACCCACATATGTGTGATTGTCAACAAACTCTAGCGGTTCACACCCGTACAGCTCGCGAGCAGTCGCCCCTGTATCTATGTAAGCAATCATGATTGTGCGCGATAATAACTGGCTAATAGTTGAATTTATTGTGAACGGTACATATGTGCATAGCTTTTGTTTTTTGTGTATTTAATATTAGGCCTGTATCGTGCGCCCATTGACACAATAAGTTGAAGTTATGTTGTATAAGTCGCGTGGCCTCGGCAACATCGTGATGTGCTGCGATGATGCATGTATCGTCGGCATATTGATATATTGATCCACCCTCAAAAACATTACACATATCATTAACATACATTAGATATTCAACACTTCCTAAAATTGAACCTTGTGCAGTACCCGATACGGTTCCCGCAGGGTTCGGTTCTAGGGCCGCTCCTGTGGGACATCGGCTACGACTGGGTCCTCCGTGGCCGGCTCCCCCCCGGGCTGGGCGTAATTTGCTACGCAGACGATACGCTCGTCACAGCCGGGGGCGGGACCCTCGAGGAGGCGGCAATGCTGGCCACCTCAGGAACCGTGGAGGTGGTCAGGCGGATCGAGGCGCTGGGGCTTAGGGTGGCCCTTGAAAAGTCGGAGGCCCTACTCTTCCATGGGCCCCGACGTGGCCCACCCGCCGGCGCCTCGATAACGGTCAACGGTGTGGGCTTTCCAATCCAGGCCCACATCAAATACCTGGGCCTGGTATTGGATGGATGGTGGCACTTTGACGAGCACTTCCGCCGTCTTGCGCCAAAGCTCGTCGGCACGGCGTCGAGACGACCCCAGGCTGTCACCACTGCGACTGCGGCGAGGACTCGGCGCAGCACACGCTTGAGTCGTGCCCGGCCTGGGATGTGCAGCGCCGGGAACTCGCTGTAGTCATAGGCGTGGACCTGTCGCTGCCGGCCGTTGCGCGAGCGATGGTTGGCAGTGACAGGGCCTGGACCGCGGTCGCCGCCTTCTGCAAGGCTGTCATCTCGCGGAAGGAGGCGGTGGAGAGGGCCCGGGAGGAATCCTCCTTCGCGGACCCGATTCGCCGCCGGCGCGTGGGGCGGCGTGCGCGCGCTTACCTGCGTCTGATGCCGCCCTAGCCGAGGCTGCGGACGGTGGATTCGGGGAGTACCCTGCCGTCCGCACAAGCCTACCGCGAAGGTGTGACGCCCAAGTGCGCGGGGCGTCGCACAAGAGAGGGTGCCCGAAGGGGCTGCCGCCTGCGGATCGCGGAGAAACGACGCGGTTCCCGTGATCCGCCGTAGCAAGGGCGGGTGAGGGCGCACGGTGGGTTTTTAGTGGGTGAGAGCCCCACACTACCCCGTTGTCTCCCCGGGCAGCGGGGTGTGCGGTAGGATATTTTTGCCCACCTAAAATAAAAAAATTAAAAAAAAATGTACCCGATACGGTTGGTATCCTATCACTTAACTCGTCAGCTATTTTAACAGCTGTAAACCTATTGTGATGATAGTTTTGTAGCAATTTAAGCAGAGGGCCTTGAATGCCATTTTGCGTTAATTTTGTATATAATGTATTATATTGTAGGACATCATATGCTTTGCTAAAATCGATGAATATAGCTAATACATGCTTTTTTTCATTTAAATACTCGTATATATTGATTTCGTTTGTAAAATTTGACAATAATTGGGTGGTGCTTCGTTTCTTTTGAAAGCCAATCTGTTGTATATTAATTAAATTATTTTTTTGTATGTAGTTATTTATTTGATTACTTAAAAATCTTTCTATTATTTTGTCAATACATGATGGGATAGTTATGGGTCTGTAATTATTAATTTCATTATATGCTCCTTTTTTGTGGATAGGTCTAACTAATCCTATTTTTAATATATCTGGGTATGTACCAGTGGAGATGCATCTGTTGATCAGGTGAGTTATTAATGGACTTATATTTGGGGAGAGTAGCTTAACATGTTTTACGTTAATTTTATCTATTCCTGGGCTTTTTTTGGAGTTCATCTGATTGATAATGTTGTCCACAATGTCCTCTGTAGCATATTTAAGTCTCATACATCGATCTGGAGTTCGCTCATATTTTTTCGGGTTCAATAAACGCGTACTTACCCAATGCTTGTATTAGTGCAAATCATCGAGGTGCAAATGTCATTTAGGTGTGTTCGAAAATGTTCGGCAACACTTGCCTTCGGCGGGCAATCCCACAGTGCTCTGCGATCAGATGCATGAGACGGATGTGTGTTTTACGCTCCGTGCTTATAAAAAAATGAAAATTTCTTATTTAAAGGTAAGCTTGAAAATATGAACATATTGTATTGTATTTACATGAAATAGATCACCATATCTATCTAATTTACGGGGCTGCTTCTCAAATTATTACTAAGAATTACGTGTTTTTATTACATGATTAGTTTTTTGACGTGACAACGTCTTATAAATTGGTTTGCCGGGTGACACTTCAAGAAACTGCGTTACGCTCCGCTCACGTTATGCGCTCTCAATGAGAGCGAGTGAGAGGCACGCGTCCCTTCCACTCGGGCATGGTTAGCCCGCCTAAGAGCGAGAGACACAGACATAAAAAGTGAAAGGCACGCGTCCCTTCCACTCGAGCACAGTTAGCCCGCCTAAGAGCGAGAGAGACAGAGCGAGAGAGAGAGAGTGAGAGAGATAGGCATACACACCGGTTCATGTCTTGCGCTTCTATTTCGCTTAGGCGCCTGCATACAAGTTTACACGTTGCCAGTTAATTGTAAAACGATTGTGTAGTGATAATGTGAAGGTAGTTTCGTCCATCGCAACAATTCAAACAGCAAAGGTAAATAATTTCAGACTGATAATATAACATGATGAAATAAATGACTAAGACATAAGTGAATAGGTTATGTTGTAGTAATCACAATGTTGTGGTAGTTTTCAATCAAAAAAGTAGTATAAATCGTTTCTCAACCAATAATAATTTGTTTAACTTGAAAAAATGAGCGCGACTTGCTATGTAAAAAATTGAAATAACAATGTTTAACCTCCAACCTGTTAAATCGAAACTTTCAAACATTCAAACCGAGACGACCAATCACTGCGCAAGGTAGTAAGCGCGCGATTTACAAATTCAAAGATCAAATGTGAATTAGTTTTCTCCTTTTAGAAAATACACTTTGAATTAAAATCGATTGATATTAACAATTAATGTGATTTAAATAAATGTTCTAACTTTTAAATTTAGTTTTTATATTTATAACAATGTAAAACAAGTTAAATTTATTAATAACTTATAACAACTGATTGATTTAACATAAACCAATTTTGTGAATTCTCGAATTTGTTATTTATATTAATAACTGTTTCAACAAAGTTCAATTTATGCAAAAATTTGAAATAAAAAATGAATTTAACATACACAAATTTTGTGAAATTTCAAATTAATTATTTATATTAGTAACTTTTTAAAACTAAACCAACCAAATTGTGATCTTTTCTATGTTATAGAGAGTTTATCGTTATAAAGAATGATGTTATAAAGAGTTTACACTGTATTTGAAAACATTTAAAAATATGAGAAACAATAATTTCTAATTTGTTCAATTTTAGTACAATGGAGCCAGATGTACAAATTCCTTCAACGTCCAGTACACCGATGGAGACTGATGATATCGTGCCACCAACGTCTGCCATACCTTTCGCTGTGCCACACACACCCCATAACGCCAAAGCGCAACGACAAAGTATGTATAGAAAACGTAAGGCCGCGGAAAGAACTCCTGCAGAGGCAGCAGATTTTGCAAAAGCAGCCGCCGAAAGACAACGTAGATGCAAGCAACGTAGACTCGCCAACTCAGCTCTTGACACCGGCACACTAGAGTCAGCCACAGTGTCTGCTCCTGTGGTAGTGGAAAGAACAGTTACTGCCCAGACCAGCGCTCAGCGACAACGTGCTTACAGACAGCGTAGAGCTGCTCAAATTGTTTCACAAATAAGTACTCCACCGACTCACACAGCAGTGCAACCGGAACAATCAACCTGGAATATCAAATGGTCGTCGTCAATAAAGAGGTTTAAAACTACATTTCTGGACAACGAATTTGGCCACGCTTGCTCTGTTTGCGACCGATTGTGGTTCAAGAATGACCTTAAAATCATCACTGCTGCACAACTACAGGTCATATCGGATTGGTTCGTTAAGGAAAATAGGCAACTACGCGAGGAGGATTATACGCATATTTGCAACACCTGTAGATTTTCGCTGAACAAACATAAGCTTCCTACCCTTGCAAAAGTGAATGGCTTCTCATATCCAGAAATACCTCCTGGCTTACCGCCACTGGATCCAATTAGTGAACGATTAATCTCACCACGTCTGCCATTCATGCAAGTGCGTCGTCTGCGGCATGACTTCTCTTATGGAATTATTGGTCAAGTGATCAACGTTCCAGTCAACGTAGAAGACATGGTAAAATGCTTGCCCCGGCATTTAGATGAGGACGACGTCATTAATGTCAACATCAAACGGAATCTCGCACACAAAACAAATTACATCAGTGGCTACATGTCCAAAAGGACAATCAAAGAATGGTTGGATGTACTTCAAAATTCAAGTCTATATCGCTTGTACGATATCAAAGTAGATTTGTCAAGGCTGCAAACTGTCGTGCCACCAGAGGAAGATTTGCAGGATGACTCGGCTCATCGAATCGAAACAATCGCCGCCGAGTGTACTCCGGAGTCAGAAATTCTTGCTTCCAGGCAGCATACACTACTGTGGAACGAAGAGGATTGCCTCGACATCGCACCAGGACATCGGGCCATGCCTCTGAACATCATTTACGACCGTCATGCTGAAGAACTATCATTTCCTGCAATATACTACGGCCAGCCTCGTCGCTTCCACATGGGAGTTTCAGTGACACCTTACATGATGGCAACCAGTGAATTACGACGAAGTGACAGACGCGGAGCCACGCCTCAAAAAGTCTTGTACGTTGCTATGAAGATTCTACGTCTCCGCATGGTGGATGGCATTTACAGCACATTTCGGAATGTGTCAACCACGGAAAACGTAACTCGACGCATGTTGGAGGACCCGGAATTTCTTAAAGAATTTGTCGTTCAAAATCTTGCCTTCATGAAGTCAGTACCCAATTCCGTCCAGTATTGGGCCTCTCGCAAACGAGATCTGTTTGCGATGCTCCGTCAACTAGGTAAACCGACCATATTTCTCACTTTAAGTGCAAACGAAGTACGCTGGTTGATATTACTGAACTTACTCCTCAAATTGAGTAACAAGTATCCTGGAAAAGTTGCTGAAGATCTAAACACGTCAGAGCGGTGCAACTTAGTGAGCGACGATCCAGTTACGTGCTGCATATATTTCCACAAACTCGTCGGTACATTGATGAATATGCTGAAGGCAAAACAATCATATAATCCATTTGGCCAGTACTTTGTTAAAGATTATTTCTTTCGCATTGAGTTCCAGCATCGAGGAAGCCCCCACGCACACATTTTGGTGTGGTTGAATAATGATCCACACGAGGCCGTGTCAGAAAATATGCCAATGACCATCGAGCTCGTGGAGAAGCTGAGTTCTGTCGCCAAAGAAGATATGCCCAACGAGACCATCTACGCCAATCAAATTCACAAGCACACTTTCACCTGCACGAAGCGAGGTGAGACGACTTGCAGATTTGGGATCCCGTACTGGCCAATGCCTGCTACTCGAGTCTTGGTTCCAATGCCTCAGACTGATGGACGCCGGTCAACATTCCAAAAAAAATCCAAGGAGCTACGAACGTGTCTCAGCGAAGGTACATACCCTAGCATGGATGACTTTTTGAGGGAACATGGTCTGACATTTGATGCATATCTTGATATAGTACGTTCAACCCTTCGCAGGCCAACTTTGTTGTTTAAACGTAACTTCGATCAACTTATGACAAACACGTTCAACCCTTACCTTGCTGGTCAAATTAATTCCAACATCGATATTCAGTTTATCTTAGATGAATACAGCTGCGCACAGTACGTCGTGGAATACGTGAACAAATCAGCTCGTGGAATGGGTAACTTGAATCGAGAGTTGACTAAAATGATGGAAGAACATCCTGACCGCGATTACACTGGTCAATTAAAAGCATTGAGTGTCAAACTTCTCAATGCAGTTGAAATGTCGGCGCAAGAAGCAGCATGATATTTGTTACGACAGCCGATGAGCGAAGCAAGCCGTCAAATTGTGTACATACCAACAGTGTGGCCCTCAGAGAGACAACGTTGCCGCAAACGTCGGAAACAATTGGATCGCGAAGGAATCGCAGAGGACAGCACAGACGTGTGGACCAAAAACATCATTCAGCGGTATGAAGAAAGACCTCCATCTTTGCAAGATGTATATTTGGCCGAGTTTGCGTCGTGGTATGCTAACTCTCGTGATTTCATTGACAATGAAGACGACTTGAACGTGCATGAAGATGACGATCCTGAACCGCCGACTGGAGAAAGAACGACATCGAGAGGATATCGCAAACGTCTGATCGGTCGAATCATATGATACAGATGCTACGACATAGATGAAACTGTCAATTATCAACGTGAGATGGTACTGCTGTACTTGCCCTTTCGCAACGAAGTCGCTGACATTGTTGATTGTAATAAATTTATACAATTATTCAATGACAACAAGGAAACTATCATGGAACGCAGAAAACTTTATGAGAACAATATTGACATCGACAAAGTGATGCAAGAGCTAGAAGCAATGATGATTTTGCAAAATTCAGACACCACAGAACCAACGGAAACAGAGTCAAGAAGAGTGTTTGTAGAACAGCTGTTAGGAGGAGAGGGAGCTGAAAATAACGATGATGTTAATGAAATCGTGCCGCAAAACGGATTGTCAGTTGTAAAAAAACGGAGCAACGTGATGCCAAAACAACAATATTGTGAGCTGCTACGAACTACAAATGCTGAACAACGTGAGGTGGTTCTTGAGGCTATACATCGTTTACATGGCTGCGGAGATGAGCTCCTACAGGCTCTACAAATCTTCTTCACCGGACCAGCAGGATGTGGCAAAACGTATACATTGAAGGCCCTCATGGAAACGTACAATCGTTACACTCAGAACCACAACTCACTCAACAACGCCTACGTTGCTTGTGCAAGCACAGGTAAAGCAGCTGTACCTCTTGGTGGAACAACAGTTCACTCAGCATTTCGCCTAACAACTTCTCGAGTTACAAGACTTCTATCAGCTGAAAACTTGCAAGCCTATAGAAATATGTTCGTTGGCGTGAGAGCAGTTTTCATTGACGAGATCAGCATGTTGAGTGCAGCTATCCTCGGTAAAATCAATTATCGATTGCAACAGATAACCGGCATATACGACCAAGTTTTCGGAGGCCTTCACATCATCTTATGCGGCGATTTCAGACAGCTGCCGCCTGTACGCGCTACTCCGTGTTACACAGTGCCAATCAACCAACTCGGAGGACCTATACTGTGGCAAAGCATCGACTACTTCCCATTGGTCCGTGTTGTACGACAAACTGACGAGCTGTTTTCGAGAATTCTGACTAAAATTGGAGATGGACTTAAACTAAGTGTCAATAACATCAAACTTATAGAATCCAGACATAAGTCAGAGTCCTGGTGCAAAGAGAACGTACCTGACGCTGTTCGGTTGTTTTACAGTAACTTTGAGGTTGATTCATACAATCGAAAAGCAATTAACAACGCACACAACTGTATTGCCACTGATATCATGCTCGGATATTCCAGTAATTCTGAGAGGGGCCAACAGCAAGGAAAACTTCACAAGATGTCGGTTGCAGAGACAGACGGATTGCCTTACATGCTGCCCTTAGCAGTGGGATACCCTTACATGATAACGTCTAACATCAACGTAGGAGATGGATTGGTAAACGGCGCTATTGGAGTCTTGCGACACATCGAACGTCAGCCAGCCGATCCAGCCGAAGCAGGACCATCGACCAGCACGACGTCACCGCCCACAAAAGATGAAATTATCACTCTTTGGTTCGAGTTTCCAGACAAAAGTACGGGTGCCAGTGCAAAACTCAAAAGTCGACCACATGTACTCAACAAACCAAACACTTTGTCCGTTGATTGGGTGCCGGTGTACAAAAAAGTGGTCAACATCACATTGACAAAAACAGTGAAATGCAAACGCAAACAATTTCCTTGCGTACCTGCTTGTGCCTTACGATTCACAAATCACAAGGTGGGACGTTTGATGTAATCGTGTATAAGTACTCCTCCAAGCAACCACAACAATTAGTATATGTAGCCATGAGCCGCGTAACGAGTATCAACGGATTGCATATCATCACGGAGAAGGACTCTCCTTTGATTTTCAAACATGGGCGCGAAGGAAACGACTCACAAACTACACGAGATATTCGCACTGAATATATTCGACTCCAAGGACACACTTTGCAAACCACCACTAAAAAGGCAGTCAAATTCTGTGACGATGCTACCAGTGCTGGACAAACTATCGTGACGAACATCAATTGTCAAAGTTTGAGTGCTCATGCCACAGACATTGAAACAGATACAGTGATTCCAAGATCTGACTATTTAGTACTGACCGAAACGTGGATGCGCGACACTTGTGAACCACATCCAATCAAGAATTATGAGTGCATATCAAGGAAGAATAATCGAACAAACTCAGACACCAACGCAGCAGGTGGAGTAGCGATCTATCGTAGGTTATCATCAATATCAACAGGAAAAGTGATCGATGTTGCGGTCACAGACACTGCTCGAGTTATCAAAACCTGCGGTGACTTGTGCTTGGCTGAAGTTACTTGCTTTACCGCTGATACTACCTTCAAATTTGTGCTCGGTGCTGTTTATATTCATCCAGGATCAAGTGTACAAGACATCGGAATGTTGCTACACCAGGCACTTCTTCCATACGTGCATAACAGCCAGTACGTGCCACCGTTCCTGCAAGTTGATCCTAATATGCCGATTCTTCTATGCGGTGACTTCAACCAAAACGTGAAGTCTGATGACAAGTTTCTCAAATTCATTAAAGATACGTTTAATCTTGATTGCGTATCAGATATGTCTAAGTCTACTACGTTAAAAGGAACAACCATTGACTTGACATTTTCTAGGCACATTACAGCAGAAACACTTCCTTTCATTTCATATTTCTCCTATCATCGCCCTGTCCTCAACAAAATCACTCAGATAGGAACAAGTTAAGTTGTAGTAAACGCTGTTTCATTGTACGCAAATGTATTGCAAGTTATTGTATGTATATTTGTATATAAATACGTATGTATGTGTAAATGTAAAAATAAAATTTTGTTAATATGAAATTCAGTGCGAGATTCTTTGTATAAATTAATGTTTTAAATATAATTCTTTGTATAAATAAATGTTTTAAATTGTTACTATTATTTCATCCTTCTTCCTACTATACGAATGAATATTCACATTAAAATTATTTTACCACTCAAAGTCGTTGTCACGTAAAACTTTCGCCCGTATACCGACTTTACAGGCAACCAATTTTTAATTTGCTGATATGCTGGTAATGACAGCATGGATCCCATTACCCCATAGCAGTTTTTAAAATATTCACTGGAGTATTACCGGCTTAATTTACTTTTCCAGATGCCACGAAAAAGAGACCGTACGACGCCTTAACCCTTTTAGACGGTACAAACATTGGAAAATAAAGAAAAAAATCTCCAATTTCGATGAAGATGGGTTGTCAAATGAAGAAGTTGATGAAAACAAAATTTGCGATTGATGATAAAACTCTAACTCGACACAGGCAAATGAGAAGAACTTAAGTATCGATGCAGAAGTTGTGAAAAATGGTCCAATGTGGAATGTTCTGGCATTAACAGTCCAGTTGCAAAGATTTATTTTGTTTAGATCCTGAAGTATAAATTTTTCCACTGTTATTAATTAATATTGTATAACATCTTGTTCTTTGTTTTCATAATTTGTAGTTTATTTTTATTTTTTCTACAATTATTATTCACTTGGCTGGTGGGTGGTGCAGAAATTTATCTGCACCTAAGCTCCGGTACTTAGTATTTTTTTTTATCTTTGTAGTTTTTTTCGTCGTAGTTTTTATATTATATTTAATTATCTGATAATGACTCTTTTTACTCTGCTAATAGTTTGATTTCTTCAAATTTGGCTTGGTAACGGAATCCCTTGGCGACACTATTCGTCTAATGTTCTCCCAACCTAATGAGCAACAATTAAATATATGCCATGTAAATGCACAAAGCATTCCCAGCCATCACAGTGACTTGCTTGATGTCTTTAGCGGTGCAAATATTCATGCCCTCCTGATCTCTGAAACCTGGCTCAAACCTCATCTTCCTTCCACTATGTACCCTCTTCCCGCTTTGTCTTAATTCGTAATGATTGAGTAGACCGCAGGGGGGGAGGGGTCGCTATTTACCTTCGTAGTGATTTCCCTTATAAAATTATCGGTTCTTCGCTTGCTCAACAGTCGGCTTCTGCTGAGTTTCTTTTTCTGGAGGTTTGTGTCCTAGGTGTTAAAACGGTTATTGGTGTGGTTTATTGTCCTCCTTCTATTGACTATTTCACTGAACTAGAAGCAGTTTTAGAATCTTTGGGGTCTCACTATGCACATCACATTATTATGGGCGATTTCAACACAGATCTCCTTGCTTCCTATTCCTCACGAACCCTTAAACTCTTACATTCTGTCCAATCCTCTTGCCTCAATGTATTGCCCCTTCAAGCCACTCACCACAATACTCTAGGGGAAGATACATGGCTTGATCTGATCTTTACTTCATCCCCTTTCCTTGTTTCCTCCCATGGCCAGTATCCTGCTCCTTGTTTCTCCTATCACGATCTTATTTTCCTCTCTTACATCCTTAAACCCCCAAAACCTAAACCTAAGGTGTTGAATCTGCGTTGCTTTGCACAAATGAATCTCGACCAACTGCGTACTCAAGCCTCAACACTTGATTGGCAACCTCTGCTAGACGCTGGCACACTGGATGATAAAGTAAAAATTTTTAATGAAACTATCATTAGCTTGTACTATAGTTATGCCCAGCAGTGAAAACTAGGCTGAAGCGTCCACCTGCGCCGTGGATGACAAATGTTATTCGTAAGGCAATGCGACGTAGGGACGTTGCGTTTCGTAAACATAAAAGAGAGCGTTGTGATAACAACTGGGACCTTCACAAGACGGCTAGGAATCGGTGTAATCAAATGATACGAAATGCGAAACGCCGACATATCCATAACTGTATCTCTTCATGATCTTCTTCTGACGTTTGGAAGTTTCTTGGTTCACTTGGCATTGGTAAGAGACAACAATCTGATATGACCAATAACACAATCTAGATGAACTTAATTCTTTTTTGTGTCTCTAGATGACGTTACTAAATGCCAAACCCTTGATTACATTGCCATTTTACAACGTCCTGATATTATTACTTTTAACTTTTCTCCCGTGTCATCTGATGAGGTTAAAAATACTTACCTTTCTATAAAATCGAAAGCGGTTCGCTACGATGAAGTCAGCTGCCGTATGATTATAACCATTCTTCTCTTCTGTTTTATTTCTTTTAAATAATAGTACTTTTGATACTATTTTGAAACTAAAAAGAAAATAAATTATACTTTAAAAACTAAAATAACACGCTTTGAATAGCTAGTTGAATTAAAAAGTAGTAAATAATATTACAATAAATAATGATTGTAAAAAGCGTGAGGTGCTTAAAATCAAATGTTACAAATAGTTCACCTATACTGGGTAATTTTTTAACTAGTGCGCAAATTTTGAGAGAATAAACTTAAGCAAATTTCAATAAACACGTATTTTTTATTTTGATATGTCTTACTAAAAAATAAAGTTATCGCTAACGAAAGGTTTTACTTTTGAAACAAATTTTATTATCACACTACGCGCGCTTCCGTAGGTATACTTACATCGGCGCTCGGTCTTTACGCCGACGCGTAGGTATGCGGGTTACTGACAGCTAATTTTATCAGGTTCGAAATAAACTTTTTAAGATTAGGTCGTGACCTAAAGTTATTTGTAAGAGTAGTTTAAATTTTTCCTTTATACTTTCATGGGCTTAGGACCATCAAAATGCAGAAAATAAAGCTCCTAGCTGCTCGTAAGATTGGTGTCCATATTTTACTGACTTCAAGCCAGACAAAAAAATTAAAAAATCGGATTAACCAATTAATGGAAATGTGTTCTTTTACTGATATGGAACCACCAAAAAAAGTTTGTGCACTAGTTAAAAAATTATCCTGTATAGTAAAAAGCACCCCACGCTTTTTTACAATCATTATTTATTGTAATATTATTTACTACTTTTTATTTCAACTAGCTATTCAAAGCGTGTTATTTTAGTTTTTACACGCTTTTTAATAGCTTCATCTGTATGTTAAATATTTGTATGTTTATAACCGACTCCTTTAGGCTCGATTTTAACCCACTTTAAACGGCCAGATTTCGTTCAAACTTTGTAGATTTATCGAGGACCGATGACAATACACTAATTTGATAAGATCATTCGGTATTTATCGGGTTTTAGAGTTCCGTAGTAGAGATGTGTAACACTGCGCTGCGTCGCGCAGTTGCGCTAACTCAGTTCACTGCGCTGGGTGTTTTAACTCACTTCTTAAAAATATAGCCCAGGACCGGGAAATTCAAATATCATTGTTATAAACTGCAACTCCGTGAAATGTAAATGGAGTTATACCTTTTTTTTTCGGGAAAAAATGATGAATGAGCCGGCGCAGTTAACTGCGCCTGAGTTACTGAGTTAACGCAAGGATTTTTGCTGAGTTACCCATGTCTATTCCGTAGCCAATAAAGAACCCCTATAGTTTAGCCTTGTCCGTCCATCTGATGAAGTTTAAAGGCAAATAAATTTTAAATAACAGTACTTTTGATACTATTTCGAGACTAAAAAGAAGAAAATAAAATTATAGTTTAAAAAACTAAAATAACACGCTTTAAATAGCTAGTTGAGCTAAAAAGTAGTAAATAATATTACAATAAATAATGATTGTAAAAAAAGCGTGACTAAAAAGCGTTTTAAAACTATAATTTATTAAAACTATAATTTTTATTAGCTCACCTGTATGTTTGTTACCGACTCCTTTGGGCGCGATTTTGACCCACTTTAAACGGCCAGATTTCGTTCAAACTTTGTAGATCTATCGAGGACCGACGACAATACACTAATTTGATAAAATATTCCATTTCTAAATTTGCAAAATAAGATTTGTTAATTTAAATAATTTTAAAAAACACGCTACAGAATCATCGAACGTGATTGTCAACCACTTCAAAACGTCCGATTGATTTGAAACTTTGCACACTTATCAAGGACCGATGACAATGCAATAATTTGAGTTATCGAGTTTATCCGTTTTTAGGCTTCCGTAGTCAATAAAGAACCCTTATAGTTTAGCCATGTCCGTCCGTCCGTCCGATGAAGTTTAAAGGAAAATTATCACGGCATAAGTAGGTTTTATTTCTTTTAAATAACAATACTTTTGATACTATTTTGAGATTAAAAAGAAGAAAATAAATTATAGTTTATAAACTAAAATAACACGCTTTAAATAGCTAGTTGAACTAATAAGTAGTAAATAATATTACAATAAATTATGATTGTAAAAAAGCGTGATATATAGTAAAAAGTACCCCACGCTTATATTTATTAAAGTACAAATTGTTTGTGAATAAGGATAAAGTGATTTCAATTAAATTCCCAATGATGATTGGTCATCAATTCTTAAACTTATATGTAATATTAAATGTCAATCTTTCAGGTCAAAGGCTAACTTCCGTGTCAAATAATTATAATTTACTGTTAGTAATACATTTATGTGTCATTAAATGATGATGAAATATCTAAGAAGCTCCCTTAAATCTCTAGGCAATTTGTTTGTTCGTCTGAAGTAACTCCTACTTCCAGAATAATATATGTATTTATATCTAGATATTTTTATATTTAGATATTTTTATATTTAGATATTTTTATATTTAGATATTTTTATATTTAGATATTTTTATATTTAGATATTTTTATATTTAGATATTTTTATATTTAGATATTTTTATATTTAGATATTTTTATATTTAGATATTTTTATATTTAGATATTTTTATATTTAGATATTTTTATATATATTTTTAGCATTTGACATGCTTAGCACTATACATTAAACACAAAGTGAAAAATGTGAAATCGAAAATAACAGTCACGAGCAGGATTTGAACCTGCATCTTCTGGATACCGTCCAGATGCTTTACCAATTCAGCATCAGCATTATTAGGTAAAATCTTAATTGTAAAATTAGGTTTACCTGGTCGGTATAATGTATGAAAATGCTTCCGACAGATGGCGCAGGCGTCACCCAAAGCTTCACATTTTTCACTTTGTGTTTAATGTGTATTTATATCTTCAGGGTAAAGGAGTTGTACCACTGAAGTATTGGTACACAGTTTCTGTGGTCCGTTTATTTACTGGGCGAGGGCCCTAATCTACCCTGTTCCTTGCTCCGAAAGACGGCGTGTTATGTACATATGTTCCCACCTGAACAAAAAAGCTACTGTTTCTCATAAGATTTTTTATCTGACAAATGACAAGGTATTTTTATACCTATAATCATAGGTGAATTATAAAATACAAATTATTTGTGAATGTGGAAAAAGAGAACTTTAGTTCAAGCGGGAATCGAACCTGCGTCCCTTCCAATCGGGGGAAGTGCTCTAAACCGCTAAGCTATTGCATTGACCTTCGGCCACACCTATCGGATGCATTTACATGCATTAATGATAAATGTCAATGAAGGGACAGGTTGGAAATTCCTTCGTGAGTTTTGCGGTTAGGCAGCAGTATCCTGTATCCTCCTCAAGGAGAGGACAGTAGGAAGAGTATAGGAACAATAACAAAAGATAAGAAAAATAATAAGAGGATAGGGGGCTTGGGCCGCCGGCGCTCTCACTCACCATACGAAACACAACGCGAGTCCCACATATACCTCTATCTGTCACTGACGGAAGGGATGCATAAATGCATTTCAATAGCGTTAACGCAAAAAAACTTCTTTTTGTGTTATCATCATTACGTACGAGTCGCCGCACGCATGCAATAACAAAATTTAAAACTGCTAAAGGTGCGCCCATAAATGCTGCGCCGTCGTTTCGTACGCATTATACTGGCAGGCAACATGCAAACCGCTCTCGGTTCATTTGTATGAAGATAACTTACTTGTTTCCTTAATACTATGTATATACGGTATACTATATCTATGCGTGTAACATACGTTACTGTTGAACCAAAGAGGTTGTCTGCACTCGGTCGGAAACCCTTATCTCATTTCGGGTTGCTATTTAAAGCGTCGTTCTTCGCTGCATATTATTAGTCTTCA
This sequence comes from Leucoma salicis, assembly GCA_948253155.1. NCBI lineage: Eukaryota > Metazoa > Arthropoda > Insecta > Lepidoptera > Erebidae > Leucoma > Leucoma salicis. Next base: position 723,185 of record OX411830.1, read on the forward strand.
AAACACTAGTACAGCGCTCGCTCAAACGATAACGCGAGTACATATTTCAAGTTTTAAAATAACTGTCAAAATGGTTAAAATAATATTGTTCGTTTTATTCATATGCATACTAGCAGGGATGGTACATTCAGGTGTTATCGTGACATCAGACAATTGTCAATGGGGGTACAAATTCGATTTGCCAACTAGAAGATGTGTTGTGTAAGTACTTTATTTATTATTTTTAAACATTAATTTTACTACCCAACTACGGCAAAGCCAAGAGGAAGGGTTTTGATCACGCCTAAACTAGTCGTCTGATTTTGATTAATAACGTGTCAATCGATTCGATCGGCTGTATACCACGTGTGTCTGAAACAGCTGCAAAATTATAATGGCATATTTATTATAAACATGCGACCATGGCTACTCGATCATTTTTGTAATAATAGCGTTTCTTATTTTTGTCTAAACTATTTTCTTGTTTTGTTCTTTTTAGATCACGTTTGTATTTCCGTAGTCAGCTTACACTTTTAAACTTTATATTTTATTGTTTTATTAATGAACAGTCCTAATAATTTAATAGAAATAACTATCGTTGAAAATATAATAATTTGTAAAATAATGACGTGTAAAATAAAAAAAATATGGTTATTTACAAAATATTGGCCGTGTGGGGGCCGGCTTTAGAATTGTCCCACCCCTCTCTACCCACGAGAGTCGTAAGAGCCGACTGAGAGAACATCGGGGGAGTTGGCAGCAGCACTCCCTCGAGTATTAAAAACATTCACTGTGATTGCCAACCCGCCTGCCAAGCGTGGCGATTACGGCATAATCCCCCATGACGGGACACTTATAGGATATTTTAAATTGATGGTAATTATATCGGTATTTCTTTGGTGAGGCATGAAATAGCTCGCTCCATTAGATCGATATATTGAAGCAATCTTAGTACGGACGTATTTTTATTGTTTTTTTTATTGTATGTGCCCATCTAATGGTAAATGGTAACCGTCGCTCATGTACCAAGAGTATTGTCAAGCCGCTGCTCACCATTTCATTTCACAGACATGAAATGAAAGAATAAACTGAATACGGCTATCTCCTGCTACAGCCAAAACGTAACGATGTACTCCACCAAACCAATCACCAACCCACACGGGCTCGATAGCAAGTGAGTACTCCCACTTGGTACCCAGCCCTACCACCAGTAATGCAATGAGTGATAATTGCTTACTTCCCTTAGTCGCCCTTAGTAGCACTGGTCGATGAAGAAGATATTTGTGAGGAAGCCCGGTCCTTTTTGGCGGGAAGAAATGCATACCTTTTTGATGTGAAACATCTAATGCGGAGGGTGGGTAAAATCAGCTGTTAGCGTGGCGACGCTTTTATTTTACATGTCCCGTTCAAATCTTGCAAGTTAAATTTGACACACTTCCCGGTTTCCGATTGAGCCAAAATTTTACACGCATGCGTATATCACGTGACAATGCAATATTATGATAATATGGTGCTGATCTCATTATGGAGCTGGAACGTGGACATAGGAACTCTATAATGAAACGGCGCAACCTCATCGAGTTTGGGCTCGTATGATTCGTCTTGCCGATTACTTTGTGTCTAGATGGTATCCAGGGTCCGATGATGGAGCTAGAAGGTGGCCATAAAAACTCCGTTATAAAACAATATAACTCCATCGAGTTTAGGCTCGTATGATTTGTCTTGACGAGTACTTTTACTCTAGATGATATCCGGGGTCTGACAATGGAGCTGGAAGGTGGCCGCAGTAACTCTAATGAAACGACGTAACCCTATCGAGTTTATACTCGTTTGATTCGTCTTGAAGGGTACTTTGTCAAGTTATGATCATTTTATTTCTACAAAATAATTTCGATGTTTTCACATCTGCTAGACGTCCCGCGACGTCTTGTTTTTTTTTTCGTTAGGGCGGGGAAAAATTGTAGGTACCTAACCGCACACCCCGTCGTTCGGGGCAACGAATAGGTTAGTGTGAGGCCCTCACCCACTAAATAAACCCGCCGTGTGCCGTCTCTGTGCCTATATTGGTGGCCACCGGAACCATAATACATTCCTAGCCGTACACACTGTCAGAGCAGGGTAGCCTGGGGCTCTCACCCAATAAATGAAACTGCTGTGTGAAATTAAAAAAAAATATAAAGGATGAGGGCTCAATCCTCTCCACCAACTACCCCTTTTACCCAACGGTAAGGTAATAAAACAATTTGTCTTTTCAGAGATTATAAACCATCCGCTGACGATTATTACGACTATTGATAAAGTATCAAGAATATCATGCTCCTTTATAACAATTTCTATTTCACATTAACACAATGTGTTATAGTAAATGGACGTGCTTGTGAAGTTCTACAATATATATAAACATAACAACATGAAATACAAGAAGATTATTACTAATTGAAGATAAGTAACTTCTAAGCTCTGTGCCACCTACATCCAGCGTCAGCGGCTCGGATCTTCGGTCCACAGGGTAAGATACGACTATATCCTGAGCCGTCCGATCCGTGATCGCCACTCCAGAACCTTTTTTTCCCAGCGGTACACCGAGCGATGTGTCCTGCCCATTGACATTACAGGTTGCCATCGCTACATCTTTAAAATCTTCAATACCTACATAATGCTTATATTCGGAATAATATTGTCAGAAGCATGTTTAGCAGTCAACCATTATAAAAAAATATTAAATATGGAAACACATTAGTATGTTTAAATCTAGTTTAATTGTAACTGGTTTAAATTTAGCATTTCTAAATGCATTCCTTCAAAATGTTATTTATTTTGTACTAGTCACAATTTTCATCAATCATCATCAATCACAATCAGTTCATCCGTTTCGGAGTTATATTTATTCGTTCATCATACGTTCTCATAAATCACCTCATCCAATCAGTATTTCGTAATATATTTATAGATTAGCCTATGAATAAGCCGTATTCTACGGTATGAACATTTTGTTACTGTCTAGGACTTAGTCAAAATGAATCTGTGATTTTATCAACTGAAATGATTACGATTAAGTATCAAGTAAAACGAATTATTGGCTATAAGTCAGTGTTTATAGTTATATAATTGTTTTATGTAATGAATTTTAAATTCATTTAATTTCATTGGATTTTTGTTAACAAAATCATATAGATAAACATAAATTGAGCAAATGTGAAATCGAATCGAAAGCTTTCTTTGATACCCCCAGTATTTACTACCATTATTTGACAGTAGATGGCGTATTATCGATATGGCTATTGAAAACTGTAATTTCCATACAATTTATAACCTATAATTTGATAAATTTTAATTTTCTCGTAATATTCCTCTGTGTGCTGTACCAAAATGTAATAACCCTGATATACATTATTTAAATATTAAAAAACGTGAGAAATGTCGTAAGAATTTTGTGGCTATACAGCACAGCTTCTTTCAATTCTTTAATCTTCCAGGTATATATTTTAACAATATAGTTGATCAACCAGGTTAAACACAAAACCAACAATTCCCAGACAAACAAAGCAACACCAATTGACAGTAGCCGTCTCGCCGATAGCGCCATCTACACTCATCTTTGCCCGGTGATCCCCATTGGCAAAGCATCTGAAACGGTATTTCAATAGATGCAGGTTCAAATCCTGCTCATGACTGATAATTTCGATTTCACATTTTCGCACTTTGTATTAATTTATATGGCTAAGCATGTCAAATGCTTAAAAATATATAACAATCCATGGCTAAAGAATATCACATAGAATTATTATCACGACTGTGTGGCAGCATTAATATAATTAGTATTTAAGTAAACATTATTACTGCAAGTAATAATTATTACTGTAAGTAATAAACATAATACTTTTACGAAATGTATTAACTTAAAAAATATACGGATTTTATTATATTTATTGTTAGAGCTTTTAATATTTTTGTATTACATTATATTTATTTGTTAAAAGACCGAAGAATTATTTTTAATTTTATGTTATTTATAAAATTGTGCTATTTAGCTTTTATTGATAATAATAATATTATGTGTTCCTATTAAAAGATTAGAAAGCTAATGATATTTATAAAATGTAGGTATTTAATAAATAAGCAGTATTGATTTAATTTTATATGATTCTATTAAAATGTTATTTATTTGAAGTACTTATATTTTGTTTCTTTTTCCTGATCCTGTCGGGGAGATTTTGGTAATAAAAAATAAATCTTAATATATAAAATTCTCGTGTCGCGGTGTTTGTGGTTGAACTCCTCTGAAACGGCTTAACCGATTCTCATGAAATTTTGTGTGCATATTGGGTAGGTCTATTTTTCATCCCACTAAATGTTAAGGGTAGTCCACCCCTAAATTTTTTTTTCAATTTTTATATATTTTTTATTTTATTTTTAGTTTTTTATGATACAGCATTAAATAAAACATACAAAGCTAAATTTTCACCCCTCTACGAACAACCCCTATTTTTTATTTGTTAAAATTATAAACTTTAATTTTTTGGCAAGATTTTTATTCTTATTTTGTGATGACTTAGAGTAAAAAAATTTATATAACTCTCGATTTTGCGCCCCTCTACGATAAACCCCTATTTTTCCATCGCTATTTTAATTTTTTTTATTTTTAATCCATCCATCCATCCATCAGCCTTTCATCGTCCACTGCTGGACATAGGCCTCCCCAAGAGAACGCCACAGCGAACGGTCCAGTGCCGCCTGCATCCAACGGCTGCCTGCGACTTTGATCAGGTCATCGGTCCACCTGGTGGGAGGCCGTCCTACACTGCGCCGTCCGTTACGCGGTCGCCACTCGAGAACCTTTCTTCCCCAACGGTTGTCGGTTCGTCGAGCGATGGGGCCTGCCCATTGCCACTTCAGCATGCTGACCCGGCGGGCTATGTCGGTCACTCCCGTTCTCCTACGGATTTCCGTATTACGGATCTTATCACGTAGAGAGATCACAAGCATAGCCCGCTCCATAGCACGCTGAGCGACTTTAAGCCTTGACAAAAGGCCAACATTCAGAGACCACGCCTCTGTGCCGTAAGTCATCACTGGTAACACACACTGGTCGTAGACCTTTGTCTTCAGACACTGCGGAATATTGGACAAGAAGATTAATAAAAAAAAATATTTTTAATAATTTCCTTTAATTATGATTTTTTTCTCAATTCAATTTGATTGCTGTGTGGGGCCGGCTTTAGAATTGTCCCACCCAGAGGGGTGTAATTACTTCATTTTCTACTATTCCTACATTTCAAATATTTTACGCGTGAATATCTGAAAGTGGCAGTGTGGGGCCGGCTTTAGAATTGTCCCACCCCTCTCCATCCATTGGAGTCATAAGAGCCGACTGAGGGAATACCGGGTGAGTGGGCAGCAGCACTCCTTCGAGTATTAACAACATCCACTGTGATCGCCAACCCGCCCTTTTTTTTGTTAAGGCAGGAAAAAATGTTCCTAACCGCACACCCCGTCGTTCGGGGCAACGAACAGGGTAGTGTGGGGCCCTCACCCACTAAAGAAACCCGCCGCGCGCCGTCTCTCCGCCTTTATTGGCGGGCCACCGGAACTATATTACATTCCCTCAGTGGTCCGCCGGCGGCTTACCCTTTCGGGTACCCTCGACTGAGCGACACATTCGCACACGGAGCGTCGTACCTTCGCTTTGCGGGTGGCGGACGTTCCCCGGTCCATCCACCGGCAGCCTCAGCTCGGCCGGCATGAGGCGCAAGTACCTGCGCCTGCGCCGAAAGGTCCGAAGATCAGCCCGGGGCGCCTCCAGCCGCGCCCTATATCACGTGACAATGCAATATTATCATGACATGGAGCTGATCTGATGATGGAGCTGGAAGATGAACATAGGAACGCTATAATGAAACGGCGCAACCCTATCAAGTTTGGGCTCGTATGATTCATCTTGACAAGTACTTTGTCTCTAGGTATCCAGGTTCTGATGATGAAGCTGGAAGGTGGCCACAGTAACTCTATAATGAAACGACGCAAGTCCATCGAGTTTGGACTCGTTTGATTCATCTTGTTGAGTACTTTGTCTTTAGATGGTATCCAGGGTCTGATGATGGAGCTGGATGGTGGCTATGTGAAACTCTGTAATTAAATGGCGCAACTCCATTGAGTTAGGGCTCGTATGATTCGTCTTGACGAGGACTTTGTATCTAGATGGTATCCAGGGTTGGATGACGAAGCTAGAATATGGCCATAGGAACTCCATTATAAAACGACATAACCCCATAGAGTTTATACTTGTTTGATTCGTCTTGACGAGAACTTTGTCTCTAGAAAGTATCCGATCCAGAGTCTGATAATGGAGCTGGAAAGTGGCCATGGATACTCAGTAATTAAACTTCGCAACCCATCGATTTAGGGCTAGTTTGAGTTACCTTGAACAGTACCATAGTCCTAGATGATATTCAGGGTCTGATGACGATGAGCCTGATGGCCATGGGCTATGCTATAAAACACCACAATCCCGTCATCCATTTCTGTTACTTTACACATGACATAATTTTATACAAGCACACATTGAAAAGTTATGAGCATTTTATTTCTACTCATTATTTCTACAAAATAATTTCGATGTTTTCACATCTGGTAGGCGTCTCGCGACGTCTATTTTGTGTGATAAAGATATTTTGTTATATGGATTTACAAAAAATATATATACATATATTACGAGTAATAATAAAAAAATTTAAAATTTTGTCCAAAAAATAAAAATACATTTTTTGGGTTAGACCACCCTTTTCATTAAGAGGTGATGGAAAATAGTTTACATCATATTCTCAGACCTACTGAATATACACACAAAATTTCATAAGCATCGGTCAAGCCGTTTCGGAGGAGAATGGTGACAAACATTGTGACACGAGAATTTTATATATTAGACTAGCTGACCCGGCAAACGTGGTTTTGCCATGTATATAATTTTAGGAAACATTTTTTTAGTTCAATAAAAATAACTATCTACTATAAGTGTGCGGGGACAGAACCAGGGGGAAGGATGAGAACGAAGCCGGTCTCCTGTCTTACTCACTATACAGTTTTCGACCAATATTTTTTTGGTTTTATTTGTGTATCGATCGTAGCAGTGACTGTTATACGTATTATTTTAATTTTTGAATGCAACTCTCATGTTCATTTTACTCTCATCGTAAATTTATTATTAATTTCCAGTGCAATAATTATTTATTCGCAATTTATTAATAACTGATAAAGACAGTTTTAACTATTAGTTAATTAAGTGATCTCGTGTAAATAAACACGTGTTGTGAGCTCCCGCCAACAACGGCCATTACCGTACCTGTATATATTGTACTTAACATTTTTGGAAATAGTTTTAAATCACAACGAAAACGTGTACGTGTTTAATAAATATACCTGTTTTATTATTGTGAAAGGTAAGTCAAATAATAAGCAAACGAATACAATATTAATTCACTGTTTTTCACCAATAGACTGAAAGAAGGATTTATTAATTATTAATAATTTAATTTATTTGAAGACAATTTTAATAAATATTTTTTTACATTCAATAAAAATTTATTTGGGAATAAAGTACATCCTAAATAAAGCATACTTTTATTGTCTACAACGCTTTCGATTATAAGTAAATCCCCGCACACTTATAGTAGATAGTTATTTTTATTGAACTAAAAAAATATTTCCTAGAAATAATATACATGGCAAAACAGCGTTTGCCGGGTCAGCTAGTCTAATATATAAAATTCTCGTGTCACAATGTTTGTCACCATTCTCCTCCGAAACGGCTTGACCGATGCTTATGAAATTTTGTGTGTATATTCAGTAGGTCTGAGAATATGATGTAAACTATTTTCCATCACCTCTTAGTGAAAAGAGTGGTCTAACCCAAAAAATGTATTTTTAGTTTTTGGACAAAGTTTTTAATTTTTTTATGATTCGGCATTAAGAAAATACATACCTACAACCCTGAATTTTCAACTCTCTACTGCCAACCCCTATTTTTTAATAGCGATATTAGTATTGTTATTTTTAAAATCCGTCATCGATCACAGCGCTCCATGCCTCTTTCACTCACATACCACATCCTCACACACTTACAACAGAGATGCGCAAACTAAATCACCAATGAGATCAGGGATTTATAAATCTTTTCCTTCGAAAGATTTAAATCACTCTTTTAAATCTTTAACTCTTTTAAATCTTTGGTTACGAATGACGTTATTCATTCAGTTGATCATAAGTGATGCAAATATCTATTGATTCATGAAGTTATTCTCTCATTCCCTCAAGTCGCAACTGGTTTTGAGCTTTTTACTTAAAAGACAGAGAGTCTAAGTTTCTGTGTACCTATCGTCATTGTATTTCAAGAGTGCGTTTGTGCGTGCCGACAACTTATGTTATCTCTTTTCAATTTACAATATCCTTTATCTATTGTCTCATTCTAAATCTACGTCCATTATTCCATCTATTCAATCCTAACGTAGTGAGCTAGTGAGTTAAAGATGTATTTTCGAAATCAAAGATTTAAAGATTGATTACGCATTTTGAAAGGATTATACATCTTTTGTATCAATCACTCCTGAGTTACACATCTCTAACTTACAATAAGTTAATTATTTTTACTCTGCGCTAGAAATTCCCTAAAAATTCTCTAGAAATAATTTATATGGTAAAACAACGTTTGCCGGGTCAGCTAGGATTAATAATAAATATTCATGGACATTTCACGCAACGTCATCATTCGCTTACAATATACTCGTAATATATGTATATATTTTTTTAAATCCATATAACAAAATATCTGTGTTTATCACACAAAATAGACGTCGCGAGACTCTTACCAGATGTGAAAACATCGAAATTATTTTGTAAAAATAATGAGTAGAAATAAAATGCTCATAACTTTTTCAATGTGTGCTTGTATAAAATTATGTCATGTGTAAAGTAACAGAAATGGATGACGGGATTGTGGTGTTTTATAGCATAGCCCATGGCCATCAGGCTCCGTCATCAGACCCTGAATATCATCTAGGACTATGGTACTGTTCAAGGTAACTCAAACTAGCCCTAAATCGATGGGTTGCGAAGTTTAATTACTGAGTATCCATGGCCACTTTCCAGCTCCATTATCAGACTCTGGATCGGATACTTTCTAGAGACAAAGTTCTCGTCAAGACGAATCAAACAAGTATAAACTCTATGGGGTTATGTCGTTTTATAATGGAGTTCCTATGGCCATATTCTAGCTTCGTCATCCAACCCTGGATACCATCTAGATACAAAGTACTCGTCAAGACGAATCATACGAGCTTAAACTCGATGGGGTTATGTCGTTTTATATTGGAATTCTTATGGCCATCATCTAGCTCCATCATAAGACCCTGTACTCCTCAAGACGAATCAAACGAGTCTGTTTAGACTTTTGAGATTTGAACGGGACAAGTAAAATAAAAGCGTCGCCACGCTAACAGCCGGTGTTACTCGCCACATCAATTATTGTCCTGAGTGGGAATCAAACCCGCAACCTCGTGCACTTAAGTCGGTTACAGTACCGACTACGCTACGAGGCGACGAGAGGAAATGACTTAAGGTCTTAAGCAATTAATTTTTTAAACCAACATTTAAATTCAACTTAAGTACATCTATTATATATAATTCCAGTGTCACGATGTTTGTCCGGGATGAACTCCGAAACTAATGAACCGATTTTAACTTTTATTGATGTTAATGCGGAGGGAGGGTAAAATCGGCTGTTAGCGTGGCGACGCTTTTATTTTACTTGTCCCGTTCAAATCATGAAAGTTAAATTTGACACACTTCCCTGTTTCCGATTGAGCTGAAATTTTACACGCATATGTATATCACGTGACAATGCAATATTTTCATGACATGGAGCTGATCTGATGATGGAGCTGGAAGATGGACTTAGGAACTCTATAATGAAACGGCGCAACCCTATCGAGTTTGGGCTCGTATGATTCATCTTGACAAGTACTTTGTCTCTAGGTGGTATCCAGGGTCTGATGATGAAGCTGGAAGGTGGCCACAGTAACTCTATAAAGAAACGACGCAAGCCCATCGAGTTTGGACTCGTTTGATTCACCTTGACAAGTACTTTGTCTTTAGATGGTATCCAGGGTCTGATGATGGAGCTGGAAGGTGGCCATGTGTAACTCTGTAATTAAATAGCGCAACCCCATCGAGTTAGGGCTTGTGTGAACGCACGACGCAACCCCATCGAGTTTGGAATCGTATGATTCTTCTTGACGAGTACTTTGTCTTTAAATGGTATCCAGGGTCTGGTGCTGGAGCTAGAAGGTGACCATAGGAACTCCGTTATAAAACGACATAACTCCATTGAGTTTGGGCTCATATGATTCGTCTTGACTTTGTCACTAGATGGTATCCAAGGTCTGATGATAGAGCTGGAAGGTGGCCACAATAACTCTGTAATGAAACAACGCAATCCTATCGAGTTTATACTCGTTTGATTTGTCTTGAGGAGTACTTTGTCAAGTTATGATCATTTTAATTCTACAAAATAATTACGATGTTTCACATCTGGTAGACGTCCCACGACTTCTAGTTTTTAATGTGTGTTTTGTTCCAACTTAAGAGATAGGATACTTTATATCTTAATTTATAATTGCAATATTTATTTATTCATGAAAAAATACATGGCGGTACGAAGTTCGCCGGGTCAGCTAGTCTATTATGAAAAGCTGATTCGGATTTTTTTCTGGAATCGCAAGTTGAGCCGCGATTCGGGTCGTAGAGGTTAGATTTAGTCGCACAATGTAAATACCAGTGTTCAGCTAAAATCGAACAGTGGGCCTACGCAAGTCACATTCATTCTATGCTAACACATAGCATAGAATCACGCCTGTATTCCCCGAAGGGGTAGGCAGAGGTGTATTACACACCCACGACTCGCCAGCTATGTTTAAGTCCCACGTAATAGGGGGCGTGCCTATTGACGTCTACCGGGCACATTGCCAAACTCCGGGCGGCTACTGAGAATTTTTCTTTTTAGGAAAAAGCTCAATAACATTGTCCGACCCGGAGATCGAACCCGAGACCTCATGATTAGCAGTCGCATACACTACCGCTACACCACCGAGGCAGTTACTATCTGTATATGGCAGTCTATGCTAACGCTATAGAAAACTATTAAAATGTATGAGAATTTGACATCTCTAACGTTAACTCTCGTGACTTAGCGTTATAGATCTATATCGATAACCTTTTAATCGAATACAGATTATGATACGTCTAAACAGTGGGCCTAGCCAAGTTGCTTTCTATCATCGCTAACGCTATAGAAAACAATAGTTGTATGGAAATTTGACATCTCAAATCTCAAATTTATATTTAAGGTAAAGATTACATTTAAGGACAAGCTTGTTCGCTTTTATTTTACTTACTCACTGATTACTTGGGTAAATTTGCTGACATTCGGATTTCCATCCTCATTTTCTCCCCACCACATATATTTGCAATCGCCATTTTCCCGCCGATTTTGTTTTTTTTTCTATGGCCTGTCAGCTATTCAGCCATTATTTTTCATTTTAATCATTGAAAAAATATAAATCTTCATTATTTTAAAGACATAGTTGCAACTATATTAAAATAAAGTGTGGCAGCGTGTGCGATAGCTTAACCACGATTTCCTTCGACTTTTACTTCTTAGGAGAAAATTAAAACGATGCGTTTCAAATGGGTTAACGTTATATATTAATTCAAAAAATACAAGTTTCATGGATAGTGGGGAAGGAACATAGACAATAACAGCTAGCCAATCAGAGGTATTTGTCGCGCGTAGTGTTGCCGTTTATTTGATTCCGAACATGCCACCGGCCTTGAAAGCATTAGCTTTCTAAGTTTCCCGGCCTTGCCTCTCCTTCCAGTGCGTCTACGGGTTTTTCCTCGACGAGTGGGCAGATCTTCGTATAGGCTCGCCTTATAATGCCTAAGGACGTGCGTATGTCTGCCACTCTTGCAATTCCGTCCTTGCCCGGAATTGATTGCAGTATGCGTCCCATTTGCCACTTGAGCGGAGAAAGATTGTTATCTTTAATAACAACCATAGTGTTGGGTTCAAGTCCTGCTGTGTTCTGATGCCATTTTGATCGAACCTGCAACTCTGAAACATATTCGGTGGCCCAACGGGTCCAGAAGTGCTGCCTAATTTGTTCCAACCTTTGGTAACGCGAGAGGCGATGCGTTGGGGTGTCCATCACGTCAGTGCACGCAGGCGCAGTAAGCGGACGACCAACCAGGAAGTGAGCTGGGGTTAGTGGAAGAAAGTCATTCGGATCTGCGGATAACGGGGTTATAGGCCGAGAATTCAGGACAGCTTCCACTTGTGTTAACACCGTGCTGAATTCCTCAAATGTAAGATGTGCGTTTCCCACTACTCGGCGTAAATGGTATTTGCACGACTTTACCCCCGCCTCCCACAAGCCACCAAAGTGAGGAGCGTAAGGTGGAATGAAGTGAAACTGAATTTGTTGACTAGCTGCGTATTCCTTTATGTCTGCATTACAGTTTGATAAAAACTGAGCAAACTCGTTCATTAAACCCACAAAGTTCCTACCATTATCAGAAAAGATTTCATTCGGCTTACCGCGACGAGAGATGAAACGTTTTACCGCTAATAAGTATCCATCAGTAGAGAGGTCACTAACAAGCTCCAGGTGTATTGCTCGTGTAACAAAACAAATAAATAAACAAATGTAAGCCTTTGTGGTCTTTGCACCCCTGCCCTTTCTGTTCAGAATGAGCACAGGCCCAGCGTAATCAACTCCACAACGAAAAAATGGGTAGGTTTGAGTGATACGTTCTTTAGGTAAATTACCCATCATAGGTGACATTGTTTTACCTCGAATGCGTTTACAAGTGGTACAATCATACACTACCCTTCGAGCTAAGTCTCTGCCGCCTATTGGCCACCATGATTCGCGGAGATGAAACAGCAATGCCTGAGGGGCTGCGTGGAGTAATCGCTTGTGCTCATGACGAAATAACAAAAGAGAAAAGTGATGTTTACTAGGTATCAGTATTGGGTGTTTTTTATTATAGTTAAAATCTGGCGCAGCTTGAATACGACCACCAACGCGTAGGATTCTACTGGTATCCATAAATAAATTTAATTTAGATAATAGATTATGTTTGTTTTTTAAATTAATTCCCTTAGTTAATAATATAGATTCATCAGGATACACTTCTAATTGACATAATCGTACCAGGGTGAGCTCAGCTGCCTTTAATTCGCTTATTCTAAGGATTCCCGTTCTCAGATTCGATTTATTACGCGTATTGTGAGTAAAACGCAGCATATATGCTACAGTACGACACATGCGATTATATTGCGAAAACCGAGCGAACGGAAACCAAGCAAACTCGTGTGAACTTCTGTCACCAATAAGAGAGACTACACTAGATTTAATTTCTGGTAACTGCTTAATATCGTTATCAATTGGTGCACCTGACGCTACCTTTCCACAGTCAAAATCGATATTATGGAGGAACTCCGGTCCGTTCCACCACAAACATGAGGAAGAGAGATCTTGCAGACTGGCACCGCGCGATACCAAGTCAGCCGGATTGAGTACACCACTAACATGACGCCAGGGAAGTTCTTTAGTTAACTCATGTATTTCTGCCGTTCTGTTTTGAACAAATGTCTTTAACAGGTTCGGTGCCATTCGAAGCCATCCTAAAACAATTGTGGAATCTGTCCAAAACATAACATTCATGAAATTACATTTCAATGCATTAGTTGCTCGCTCGTACAACCTTGCACCTAACAAAGCACCGCATAATTCTAGTTTAGGTACGCTGATTGGCTTTAGAGGCGCTACCTTACCCTTAGCACATAATAACCGTACTGCTACCGTTGAGTTATTATAATTGATTGCGCGTATATATATGCAAGCGCCGTACGCTGACTGCGAGGCGTCAGTAAAAACATGCATCTCGATAAATGTAGGGTTTGTACCTATAACATGCCGTGGTATTTTTATAGTGTTTAGAATGGAAAGTGACATTACAAACTGATTCCACAGTCGCGTGACGTCACCATCAGACAACGCGTCATCCCAACTGATCTTAAGCAGCCATAATTGCTGTAATAATATTTTAACCCGCATAATTGCCGGACTGAATAAACCCAATGGATCAAATATTTGTGATACCTTTGATAATATCGCACGTTTCGATATTGGTGCAATATCAACAGGTCCACATTGAGTTTCAAAATGAAACTCGTTTGTGTTTGTTTGTAGTTTATTTTTGTACAAATTTCTTGTAAGTAATTATTTCTTTTTAGAGTCCAATCGTCAGTATAAATAAAATCGCAATTTTATGAGTTACTACATCATTTTTTTAACAGATTATTTAGTTTTTTTTCATTGCGGTATTTATTGTGTGTAATACTTAAAACTATTTTTATTGTATGTTGAAACTTTTTTGCAACAGCTGCAAATTCCATCATTATTTTTAATGGATTTCGATCATTTTCGCCGATACATAATACAACATAGTTGCCAGATGAGTCATCCATATGGTAGCACTCCTGTAGTATTTCTTTTGAATTGGCAAAAGGCTTTGTCGAGGATGAGATGTTGTACTTTTGGAATTTCGTGTTCTTTCTTAAATTAATTAAAGTTGAAGCTAAACCAACACACTGCTGTCCACCAACAATAAATAAATGTGGTTTTTGTTTCCTTGTTTTTGATGGATTAGTGTTATTGTTTTGTTTCTTGTACTTATCTATGTAATTTTGGGGGATTTCTTGCGTATCTAAGGCCTCTTGAAAATCTTTATAAGCATTAACTTCTTCAAGTTGTGAATTGACATTGGAATCTGTAAAAGCATTGTGAGAATCCGTATCAGCTTGTATATTTTGTGTACAGAGTTTCTTTATATTTATTGAATTAATATTGTTCAAGTTTAATTTTCTATTTGGAGTCAATGGTTTTATATTTTTATTTTTGTTTGGCGTCCCCATTTCATTTACTAATATTTTTGTTGCTTTTTTAACTAATTTATTCTTGTTGTTGACATTTTCAATTGTTTTTTTCAAATCTATATTTTCTATAGTCAGATTATTTATTTCTTGGTGAGCCGCTTGCAATTGCAAGGTCAATTCACTTAATAAGAAATAAACGTTTTAATTCTTCGACTTCTTCTTCCTCGTCGTCCGATATATTCGGAACGCTATTGCATGTGTCGCCCTCTATCGTCACACTGTCAGAATTTATTTCGTCTGGTTCCGTCAGAGACTTCAACCGCGGCTTACGAAATGTTATATTTGTATTGTCGAAGAAACTCATTGTACCTAATTGTATTTTATGTAATTTTTCGTTAAACAATCTTCAAAAAGAAGTGGGCGGGACGCGATCGTGATGCCACAACTTTGTACTTACTTCGTATTATAACCAATATCTTATCCACTATGCTAAGTGAACTTGAACAACTTCCGTAAAATTATTGTTCCATTTACTCAATAAACACTACCTTCGATGTTGTGACAGTTGAATAAGGTTATTTTGTTATAAAATGGCAGGTAACTATCATGTCTGCAGTTTTTTTTTCCGAATAACTTATTTGTTGAAATGGTTTTATTTGCCTTTTTGTGCACTGTATGATGTTGAAATGTCGTTATTCACTATTTGATTTGTTCATTTTTATGC
Organism: Leucoma salicis; assembly: GCA_948253155.1. NCBI lineage: Eukaryota > Metazoa > Arthropoda > Insecta > Lepidoptera > Erebidae > Leucoma > Leucoma salicis. Next base: position 738,880 of record OX411830.1, read on the forward strand.
CTTCATAGGATGATCACAAGCACTTGATAACAATATCACGCATTTATTGGAGTGTCCTTTCACCAAATCACTAATTTTTCAACGTATTTACCAGTTATTTACTTGTACTGAGATTTTTTAATACAGAGCTAGTAGTTACATGTAAGAGCGAGCTGGCAACGTCCATTAAAATGTCTAAAAACACTCGCCCATAACTCACCTTTCATACAAAAAAAAACTAAATTGAAATCGCTTCATCCGTTCACGAGCTACGGAGCCACAGACAGACACGTCAAACTTATAACACCCCTCTTTTTGCGTCGGGAGTTAAAAACATAGAGTAACAACTAAATTGAAATTAAATAGTATCTAGTAATATGTAAAACAACTAAACACTTATATTTACATTTGAGACATTTTCGCAATTATGGGCCGTCGTACCCAGCCAGTCTTTATTCAAACAATATTTGCGTTCGATTTTTTGGCGCAGAACACTAAGATGTTCCAAATTCAAAAAGTGCGCGGCAAAGATAATTGCGGCGCACTTATAGAGGATTAAAAACTCACTGCTGCCCGCTAAACGTTTCTTATAGAAAACACCACCTTTGGGTGCACATAAAGGCGAACTAAGTCGTCCTTTTCGAATAGATGCAATGGGATGAAAAATATAGTTTTGTTGTCCTGTTATTCAAAAGAGATTCACATCAGAGGAAAATATGTGTCAGTGCTGCGTCGAATGTAGCACAATATAGTCATTACATATATTGTAATACTTAACCACAATACAAATGTTTTTGAGATTAATTCAAATATTACTGATTTGCATGTCTGTAAGTTGGCTGGCTTGTGCGATGTCGTTGTATAGTAGCTATACTTACTCGTACAACTGCAAGTGGGGTTATCATTATAAAAGATTCCACTTTTGGGAAAGCTGTGTGCCGAATTCACTGTAAGTTTTCTTTCAATTTATTGAAAAGCATCTAACCTTGACTTTGATTAACTTTGCTAGTGAATGACTTTTGCTTGTCCCAGCATCAATTGACTGCCTTGTTCGAGGTTTATTATTACCTTCACACAGAATAACAACATGCAAAAACTACAGGTACCTACTCCTACTGTCGTCTTTCGTGTGGTGAGTGAGAGCGCTGTAGGCCCGAGCTCCCTCCTTTCTTCTCCTGTTTCAATTACTTTTAATAGCACTAGCTCATAATTCACTTTTTATATGAATAAACCTTAGATTAATGATATATCTATATGGACCCTCGGCGTTGTAAACGCGTCAAAAACAATTGGGGTGAATTTTTCACCCCAATGCTGTTAGTGTCAATCGTGACGTCACTTGACAAGGTCGTACCCAGGAGCAATAGTGTGTCATTTAAAATGTCAACGTGTGTAATTAAAGTGTGCGGAAACTACAAAAATTAGCACTAAAGATATCTCTTATCATCGGTTAGTAACATTATTTCATACAATAACTGGCTAAATAAGTCATTTAGATATTCCGAAAATAAATTAATTTTAGTTCGTATTTTTTTATTTGATACCAGTTTATGAACTTAACTTTCCCGCATAATCTTGTAAAGTAGATGATATTTTAACGATATAGAGTAATAGAAACATTACCTAACATAATTATTAGCATTTTTAATGGATCCATAAAGCTGCACAGTCGTCATTTTCGGAATTACTTAAGTACAATATTACTATTTATAAAATTATTATTTATTTTAATGATGAAGATTTTGATCTATATTTTAGCACTTGACGTGCTCAGCTACTCTTAAAGTACAAATTATAATTTGTAAATAAGGAAAAAGAGCATTTTAGTACGAGCGGGAAACGAACCTGCGTCCCTTCCCTTCCGGAGAAGTGTTACAATCCACTGAGCCATCGTACCATTTCTAGAAATACCGAATTTCCTCATCACACTTGTCTTAACGACCAACGCCTTCCACCAGCAATGCATTTACATGCATTCATCCAATGTAGTAAGTTTAATTTTGCAATTAAAATTCATACTATTTGATGGCGTGATTTTTCAAACATTTTGATCTATATTTTAGCACTTGACGTGCTCAGCTACTCTTGAAGTACAAATTATAATTTGTGAAGAAGTATTTCTAGAAATGGTACGATGGCTCAGTGGATTGGAGCACTTCCCCGGAAGGGAAGGGACGCAGGTTCGTTTCCCGCTCGTACTAAAATACTCTTTTTCCTTATTCACAAATTATAATTTGTACTTTATGATGAAGATTGTTTACATTTTTAAATTTATAATTATCGTGGGTTATAGTAATACATAATATTCTCATTAAAGAAGAGGTTATATATAGTATATCTTTTTTATAATATACATATTAAGATTATGAGAGTAAATAGAAAGAGATAATTGACTATATACCTACGAAACATTTTGTAGTATAAGAATGTCTTGAATCTATGATAATATAATTTTCCCATAATTTAATACTACCACTGAAACTGGTATCATTATGCACGCACACAAACACAAACTGCATAAGCGTAATGACAGCTGTCACGCATAATAATTCCCGCCCGATTTTTATGACGTTTATAAGAGTGACACTCCATCTAGATAAATAATTAATCTAAGGAATAAACTATTATAAAGTTATGTTATGAGTCACGAATTAGTTGTAGACTTTATTTATTTATTTTAGTATCATATTTAAACATTACAAATAATAAAAATAAATTTGGAAAATCCAATACTGCATGCCTCATAATCTTCATTTTTCACAATAAAATTGATTATTTGATGTATTGGTCTTACTAAGTAGTTTTCAATAAATCACATAGATAGCACTAATTTCAAAAAGTACTAATGTGGGTTTCATGTCTTATACGCCATCTAGCGCTAATTTTAAGAAGTACTTCTATATTGTCTATAGAAATAATTCTCATGAAAGGTATAGCGCTGGTTTTAGTGTCGAGTCGAACGTAAATATTCAGTATTTTTTTGTTTATTTAATAACAATTAAACCACATCGAATCAGACCGTGAAAAGTAATAGGGCTCTATTCGTAGTTATACTCAATTAAAAAGAAAAAAAGACTCGATTGGTAAAGTATTTCGGTTGTTATCGTGTTAACATACATTACGTGCAACAAACGGACGTCTAAGACTGAACTTTATTAAACAGTTTTTTAACTAGTTTTAGCTTAGTTTATAACAAAAATGGCATAAAAAATATCATGAGTGTTAAAAATTAGTGTTTTTTCTTGATATGTATGTGTATATATTGTTTTACAAGTGCAACATATGATAAATAGAGACATTTTAAGTTTGAAAAATCAATTGTTCTGTGTAAAACGAGAATAGTACCCACCTCAACGCTTCGCTTATGAGTCTTAGTTATGATCTGTTCGTGTGGCAGACATGATTAATATCGATGATTGTACCATAAAAAGAATTAAGGACCGCGTCTGTCACCATAACAGGCCTGCGTTATCAATTGACAGCACTTTAAAAATTGTAAAAAAAAAACGGTATGCTAAATCATTTGTTCGTCTCTGCCTCTTGAACTGATGGTCAGAAACACCTTCAAAACGAAGCACATCGACGCGGCAGACGTCCGACCCTCTGACTTTTTAAGTAATTAATTTTTAAACAATTTTTTATGATTTAAAAATTTGTACATGAATTGTTCGCTTGGCAGACCCGAATTGTTCGATTAATGACGATATAAAGAACCACAGAAAAATAGTCTGCCACTATGATAGCGCTGCGTTTTCAATCGACAGCACTTTAAAAGTGTAAAAAAAATGTCTGCTAAATCATTTGTTCGTATCTGCCTTTTGGACTGATGGTCAGAATCATCCTCAAGACGAAAAACATCGAAGAGGCAGACGCCCAGATCTCTGATTTTCCAAGGGCAGAGCATTTTTATATAAAACTTTCTAACATTTACGCGAATTTTACACATTGTGAAATAAAACTACGTTTACGGAATCTATCGCGTTTACTTGATTTTTATACTATCCCGACGTTTCGAATACTTTACAGCATTCATGATCACAGGTGGACTTAGATGGTCAGCTTCTACATTCCCAGCATTCACATCTACCATCTAAGTCCACCCGTGATCATGAATGCTTTAAATTATTTGAAACGTCGGGATAGTATAAAAATCAAGTAAAAGCGATAGATTCCGTAAACGTAGTTTTATTTCAAAACATTTATATATAAGTTTTTTTTCCGAAAGTTTTGTCTTTCTTTCTTAGGGAGAAGAGAGTGACAACGGTATAATTCCCCAGGTAGTTGGCGTTTACCTATGGGGCATTCCGCGTCAAATCACGCGGTCATTGGCCAATTGGCCTGACCTTTTGATGTCCAATGAATCGTGGGTTTCGTTTGGTTCCAAATATTAATTCAAATGTTTATTTTATTTTTATTAGGGATTTTCCAAGCTAAAAAACATTAAATTGAGGAAAAACATAGCTTTTTTTAAATTAATGGATTTTTTTCACAGATAGTAGAAGCACTAAATAAAAACAAAAAATTTTAGTTTAAAGAGGAGTATTATACTCATTTTAATATCCTAACTTAGTCTCATACATTGTAAGCATAAAAAATTTGAAGTAAATATTTTAATTGTGTTTCTAAACGAATATTAGGTGGGTTAAAATAAATAAACCAAAAATTTTGTAAAATCATATACTGTGGGTAGACGAGACCGTTGAAATCACATATCAGCTTTGGACGTCTATCATCTAAGTCCACCCGTGATCATGAATGCTGTAAAGTATTCGAAACGTCGGGATAGTAGTAAAATTAAGTAAACGCGATAGATTCCGTAAACGAAGTTTTATTTCAAGATAGTAGAACCCAAAACAGAAAAAATAACCCTAATATTTTTTTATTACTTATGACGGCAGACGAGCCACGGCGCACCTGCTGGTAAGTGGTAACCGTCGCTCATGGACTCGGCTAAACAGTCCCTAAAAAAACTATAAAGTATATAGTCAAGCCGATGCGCACCATTTCATTTCCCAAATGTGAAAGAACAATATATCGATAATAGTACGATAATGGACCAAACGTCCGTGTGGGGCCGGCTTTAGAATTGTCCCACCCCTCTTTACCTATGGGAGTCGTAACAGCCGACTGAGGGAATACCGGGGGAGTGGGCAGCAGCACTCTCTCGAGTATTACCAACATCCACTGCGATCGCCAACCCGCCTGCTAAGCGTGGTGATTATCCCCCATGACGGGACCGCTCATTATGGCGTTCTCTTGGGGAGGCCAATATCCAGCAGTGGACGTTGAAAGGCTGATGGATGGATGGATGGATGAATGGACCAAAACAATAAAATTTCTTTTTTTTATTTATTTTTTTATTGTTTGAATCCTCCGTTTTATTTCAGACCATCGAGGCTAATAAATTAACGAAAAATGTTTTTGTTTCACTCTAAAACCAAGAAATAAAAATTAAGTTTCACTAAGATTTATTTCTTTTTGTATTCTCACTACAAGAAACAATTAAAATAAGAAATTATGAAAAAAAAGTAGTAATTATTTTAAACATTTTTGATCTATAGTATATATTTTAAACATTTTTGATCTATAGTAAATTATTTTACCGCCTGATTTGACGTGGAATCCCCCTATAGACGGCTGCAGTTTTACACGGTCAACCTTGTGAGAACTGTCGATCGTTTCCCTTTGTTCGCTCCCAATAATACTGTCTTGCTCTCTCGTACACGTATGCTCTCTCGTACACGTATTTATGTGGTGATCCTCTCACGGTGTACAATATATATCTAAATATTTAACGAAGGCAGGGGCTTATCTTCATTTTCATGTTCATCAGAATGATGGTCAGACATGAGGGTAGTCTTGAAATCACACGACGTTATTATTCAATACACTAATCTTTGTGGATAGTTTAGTTTTGGTCACAAAATAACAAGTGATGTTTACAGTATTTTAGGATGTATCTCTCAAAATACTCTAAAAATTTAATTAATAACAAAAAAAAATTTATTGATTAAAATTTTATTTAAAAAAGACAGAAAATAATACACTATTACGTGAACTCTTAGTAATAACAATAGTAAACCGTAATACCCGCTTTACATTAATTCCTGAAAAAAACTTTAAAAAATCGTACATAAAAAAATCAGCGACCTAGACGTCTGCCAACTTTTTTTCCTATTCTGGGAGTCCTAATGAATCGAATGGACGCAACGAGAACGACGAACAAATGATTTAGTATAGCTTTTTTTTACATTTTTGTACCTACGTCCCGTGATAAAACAGAACCCTGCACATCTGCCTCTTCGATGTTTATAGTTTTAAGGATGATTTTGACCATCAATCCAAAAGGCAGACGCGAACAAATGATTTAGTAGGTATCACTTTTTTTTACATTTTTGAAACGCTGTAACTTGAAAACGCAGGGACATACGACTTTCATTTACAGGACCAAATCGGTTTGTATTGGCATAAACTTTTATCCCTATTAATATGAAAGACGAACAAATCATATACCAAAATGGCACTCAGCTCCCTAACCAAAATATAATGACCTTATTTGTGCCAATTATACATAAAAACAATATGTTACATAACAAACAAAGGAAAGTTTTGGCGGGAATATGCGAGAATCATGTCGTCGCTATATAATATTTTCAAAACTTAGGTATATGTACAGTTTCAAGTAATAATGTGTAAAATTTGTAACTAGTGATATAATGCAGTGTAACGTGTTTCCTCCAAAACTCCATATAAATATCCAGTAAGGTCGTCTCCACTTAACTGAGGCATCACTATGACTTGACTGACTTTTTTAACCTATATTTTTTAGCATTTGACATGCTCTGCTACTTTTAAAGTACAAATTATTTGTGAATGAGGAAAATTGGTCGCATAAGACAAATGTTATAGGAAGATTGGGATGACCGAAAGGTAGGTGCGGTAGCTCAGTGGCTTGGAGCACATCCCCGGATTAGAAACTCGCACTAACATTATCTTTTTCCTCATTCACAAATAATTTGTATTTTGAAATAAAACTATTTTTTATACTATCCCGACGTTTCGAATACTTTACAAGCATTCATGATCACGGGTGGACTTAGATGGTAGATGTCAGCTTTGGACATCGTATTCGAAACGTCGGGAACTATTTTTTCAGATTTTTATACTAATAAAAATCAAGTAAACGCGATAGATTCCGTAAACGTAGTTTTATTTAAAAATATGTAAAATTCGCGAAAATGTTAGAAAGTATTAAATAATTTGTACTTCTGACTGTAACTTGTTTGATAAATTAAACTGTGAAACTTGACACAGGTAACAATGGCTTCGGCTGATTGCAGTAATCAAAAAGAACAAGAACTTTGTCGAAATGTTAAACTTAATCATTATTAAATTTTTATCCGTGTGGTGACAGACTAAGAATACAAGTGTCACCACCCTATTCTATCCCACGGGTGTCGTATGAGGTGACTAAGGGAAGTAAGCAATTACCATCCATTGCATGACTGGTGGTTGGGCTGGGTACCAAGTGGGAGTACTCACTTGGTAGCGGGCCCGAGTGGGTTGGTACCACCATCTCCCGTGTGACCGGCCATGAAGCACATCGTTGCGTTTTGGCTGTAGCAGGAGATAGCCGTTTATTCTTTCATTGCATATCGGTGAAATGAAATGGTGAGCAGCGGCTTGACAATACTCTCGATATAGTTTAGTCCATGAGCGACGATTACCATTTACCATCACATGGGCCGTGGCTCGTCTGCCATTATATGCAATAAAAAATAAAATAAAAAAATACATGATGGGATAAGCAAGGTTCTACTAAAGATTAAAAACATCCTGAAAAAGATACTAGATGGCGCCGCTTGATATTTATTTGCAGTTGTATTTTCTCTATTTCAGTGCAAGACTGACGGGCAACAATTTAGGTATTTCCTTTTTATGCAAACGAAGTAGGTAGAAGCTATTATGAATACATTTTCGCATGTTTTAATAATTTTATTCATATTTTCAGTAATAGTGAAGAGGAAAATTACAGCAACGATTACGATTACTAGATACTAAAATATCGCAGAGATTCAACAGCAAATTAAAAACTATGGATTCAAGGAAAAGCTGATGAAATTATCAAACAACAAAACTATAAAAATTAAAAATTCTAAAATGTCAAATAAATGATAATTATGGTCAACAGCAGTATTTCCGATTTCACATTTTAAGTTTCGCACTTTGAGTTCTGTGAAGAGCTTAAAATATAATATAAAAATATTAAAACATATATTTATAAAATATATTTATAAGAAAATAGAAATAATAATTTTACAGTAATTGGAGCACTAAATGCTCTATGACCTCTATGTTGGTGTCAAGTAAGGTCCAGGACATTGCTGAAATTGCTGAGCAATGGCCCTTTTTCTGCTTCATAAGACAAATACCAATCTTGTATAATTCTGTTTCAACTTTTTACTATAGGTAGTTTTTAGGTATATTAAATTTTATTTTTGTTATAAATATGCAAGCTGAAGTCTTTTGTAGCACGAAATAAATATTTTCTTTCTTTCTTTAAAACAAAAATGTTAGGTATTATCACATAAATAACAACTTTTATGGAATCTTATATTTGTTTAATCTTATATATAAATCGGATGGTCTTATATATATATATATATATATATATATATATATATATCAGGATGGTCACACATGGATAACATGGTCCCATCAAAATTAATGAATGCTTTCTCGCCGTTTTTTTTTTCTGTGACGGTGGTTGTTAGCCTCAGATGGCTATGACAACCTTACCCGGACAATTGGTGAGCGCAGAGGGCTCTCAACCCGACATTTAAGCAACGCTACCCGGGGGCACCCCCTCTGGGGTAAGGACCTCGGCTCGGGCTGTTGCTGGCAAAGTGGGATTTCCCACGTTTATGATTTGACCGCGACACGTCTTTCGCCCCCGTCGGCGGGGACGAAACCGTGGATATTTACTTGTATTAGCTGCGCGAGCTGTGTGTGCTCTGATCTGAGCATGAGTTATGTCGTCGTCGACTTCGTCGAGGCTATGTCGCGGTCTGCGAACGCGCGATATGTTAGCTACGTGAACACCGTTTCATAAATTGCTTGATGGTAGGCAATTGCAAGTCTATGTGAAGGTCGACATTGCGTATGAACCACGGTGCACCCGTAGCTCTGCGCATGAATCTATTCTGTAATGTTTGTAATCTACGGATCCTGTGTGCCTTGGCGTGTGAAAAACTACACTGGCGTACGTCATGACAGGACGTATGCAGGCAGTGTAGAGTCTGACCTTAAACTTTCTCGCCGTACCGATCGTCAGCCTTTATATCTCACGACGGTAACAAAATAAGTCGAGTGGAGGGGCGGCCAGATGGCTTGCACGTGTATTTGCACCTGTGCTTGTTTGTCTCGACGCACCTGATGACACTCTCCGAGACGGCCATTCTGACAGTCACACGTCCTCGTGTGATGCAATATCTGAAAGTGGAGATATACTACGAGAGTAATTAAGTCCACTCGGCTATCCTGACCCCACATAAAACTGTAATAAAATAAAACGGGATTAGGTCAGCCCATTAGTTACATCATCAAAAATTTAAACCAACCAAAATATTCCAATATTGCAACAATCACAAATTTGCGATGAAATTACAAGATTACTGTGACTCTAATACTCTAACTTCCAAACTAAATAGCACTTCTTAACCAGCAATGAGAACTTTTCGGTACTCAACCAGCACTTAACTTACCCACTATGCTTAACCAGCATAGCAAACATGTAGTACTTAAACAGTACAGTCAAAGGACAATGCCACTTTTCGTCCTGTAGGATAGTAGCATCGGTGCTATGATAATTATTAGTATTTTTTTATAGTACAAATTGCATATTTCCATTTAACACGGACTAGCTCCATGTTATAATGAAGAAAAAAAGTATTCGAAGGGACTATTTGTAGGTATATCCGATGCGCTGCCATGTTTACCTGAAGTCAATACAATCGTTCTTTAATTTTTTTAAAGCATTGTTAGGTTATTATTTTAAATCTGAATTACACTTTTGGAATTGATTTAGAAATTGTGTGTAAAATGTCACAATTAAAAATCAAATTCTAATAATATAAATTACATTATAATAAATCTAGACAAAAATCAGAAGTTTTGTTTTATTAAAAGCTTTTTGATCTCACAATTTGTTTTGTTAATTTTTTAAAAATTTTGATATATATTTTAGCACTTGACATGCTCAGCTACTCTTAAAGTACAAATTATAATTTGTGAATAAGGAAAAAGAGTATTTTAGTACTCAATAAAAATCCCGCCATCAAATAGAATGAATATTAATTGCAAAATTAAACTTACTATATTGGATTAATGCATGTAAATGGGTTCCGATAGAGGGCGTTGATCGTTAAGACAATTGTGATAAGGAGATTGGGTATGTCTTAAAGATAGTACTGTAGCTCAGTGGATTAGAGCACTTCCCCGGATAGGAAGGGACGCAGGTTCAATTCCCGCTTGTACTAAAATACTCTTTTACATACATTCTGAATTAAAATACTTAATAAAGTAATCTAATCTTTATTGTATATAGAAAATGAATACGAGGTTAAAATATTTTCTGAAACACATAAAAATTGAAAGGTCCATCTAGACAACGCTAGCGTTGGAAATACGCAACTCTAGGATTATAATAAAACACCAATCTACTGTCATACGTAAACTGATCCATTTACATTCCAGCTTCATTTACATTAAGCTTAAAACGCCCAGCTCATGACCTCAAAATCGGACAGTATTTGTAATAGTATGATGTATGTTTTCCAGCTAGTCCGCTATTAAATGATAATTCAATGGGAATTTAGTAATATGTTTCAATATAACACATGATCTAGTTTTGAGGTTTTTTCAGGGCAAACTGTGTATGGACGCAGAGCAATGTTTTTTCTACCTAGTTTCCCTACTAATAGACCGGGATAATGAAACAGTGTTACTCATCCAGAATTCAGGAAATAGTCTAGTCGTCATCTGTGGTCATTTTATATACATTTAAATGAGTCATGGTATAATAAAGTGTCGGAAACGAGAGAAACTTCATTTCCCCAAATTCTGCAACACGAATCAAATCTAGTATGCAGTACTCTACATCTTAACACACAAGCCTCTACTCGGCTAACATGTGGGCTACCTCCGTCCTGTACCCAACTTAGCAACACATTGCCTCTCCCCGGCAATTTCATTGATCGCTCCCACCATCTTTCTGGTCGCCATCACATATACTCGCACATAAAAATGTGCGAGTTTACGTGATAGCGTGCGATGTGATGATACCTGTAATGTTATTAATCCACCTAAATTGTGCAATTGAACTAAATTACAAATTAAAGCTCTTTATAAAAACGTCGTAGTATAGCTACAGTAATTACTGAATGTGTTCGAGGAGAGGCTGTTTTCATTCCACGAATACCATTCATTCCATCAGAATATCCTTTTGAAATTAAAAGAATAATATGTGCTTTGCCATAACAATTAACAAGTCCCAAGGCCCGACACTGAAAATGGCTTGCCATTCAATGAAGTAGGTAGGGACAGTATCATGTTGTATGCTTCTGAGTGAGTTCTGTGAGTCCATCCATCCATCAACCTTTCAACGTCCACTGCTGGACATAGGCCTCCCCAAGAGAACGCCACAACGAGCGGTCCTGTGCTGACCGCATCCAACGGCTCCCCGCGGCTTTGACCAGATCGTCGGTCCACCTTGTGGGGGGCCGTCCTACGCTGCGCCGTCCGATACGTGGTCGCCACTCGAGAACCTTTCTTCCCCAACGGTTGTCGGTTCGTCGAGCGATGTGGCCTGCCTATTGCCACTTCAGCATGGCAGCCCGGCGGGCTATGTCGGTCACTCTCGTTCTCCTACGGATCTCCGTATTACGGATTCGATGACGTAAGGAAATACCAAGCATAGCCCGCTCCATGGCCCGCTGAGCGACTTTGAGCCTTAAAACGAGGCCAACATTCAGAGACCACGTCTCTGAGTAACCACGTCTCGTTCTGTGAGTATCTTGGTAATTTTATCTCCAAAAGGCAATACTGCAAACGGCATTTACAAAGAGGTATTAAAATAATAAAAACTAAAAATGTTGATGAGTTCTAGTAGTTAACAAAATAATTATAATACGATTATAAAGGGCTGTGCCGATGTTCGAAAAATATATAGGTGTATAAAGTATTTGAGTTACATTCTCGTAGATCGGAAGGCATGAGTAAAACAAGTTTTGATTCAACCCATTTCATCCATCCATCCATCAGCCTTTCATCGTCCACTGCTGGACATAGGCCTCCCCAAGAGAATGCCACAGCGAACGGCCTTGTGGCTGCATCCAACGAACATCTGCGACTTTGACCAGGTCATTGGTCCACCTGGTGGGAGGCCGTCCTACGCTGCGCCGTCCGATACGCGGTCGCTACTCGAGAACCTTTCTTCCTCAACAGTTGTCGGTTCGTCGAGCGATGTGGCCATTGCCACTTCAGCATATAGGTAGGCTATGTCGGTTACTCCCGTTCTCCTACGGATTTCCGCGGATCTTATCACGTAGAGAGATCCCAAGCATAGCTCGCTCCATGACACGCTGAGCGACTTTGAGCCTTGATATAAGGCCAACATTCAGAGACCACGCCTCTGTTCCGTAAGTCATCACCGGTAACACACACTGGTCGTAGACCTTCGTCTTCAGACAGTGGAATTTTGAACAAGAAGATCTTCCTCAGCTAAAAATATATTAAATCGTCCTTATTTTAATATTCCTATACTTAGGTATTTACGCCAGCGAAGCCGCGGGTAACAGCTAGGAATATTATAGTAAGAACATTAAGGATTTTTAGATATTTTTATATATATTTTTAGCATTTGACATGCTTAGCAACATACATTAAACACAAAGTGAAAAATGTGAAATCGAAAATAACAGTCACGAGCAGGATTTGAATCTGCATCTCCTGGATACCGTACAGATGATTTGCCAATTCAGCCATCGTGACCCTTGCTCCTGACTGCTAATTTCGATAACACATTCATACTTAACGTCTTTTGGGTGACGCCTGCACCATCTGTCGGAAGTATTTTCATACATTATAAGGTTTGCGTATTAGGTAAAATCTTAGTTGTAAAACTAGTGAACCAACAATATACCAACCTGTACAAATAAATTCAATTGCATATGTAGAGAACATCATATCAGTTAGGGATATTACATTTTCAGTAAATAATGTACTGTCAGTAATCTCAGCATTACATCTTGAGACGTCTCCGGGACCAGACCATATACCAAACTGCATTTTAAAAAACTGTTGCCAAACTGTTGCTCCTGTACTAACATTACTAATTAAAAAATCATTTCAAAATGGATATTTACCTCAAGATTGGAAACATGCAATTGTCACACCAATTTTTAAAAAAGGAGATAAAACTTTTCCACAAAATTTTCGCCCAATCAGCCTTACTAGTTCAGTAATAAAAATTTTGGAGAAAGTAATAAGTTCACAACTTACAGAATTTCTTAGCAAAGAATCTGTCGTATATGTCGAGCAGCATGGGTTTGTCCAGGGAAGATCCACCATAACAAATCTATTGTCATGCTTACACACCTGGACCAAAGAATTAGATGCGAATAGACCAGTTGATGTGATATATCTAGATTTTGAAAGAGCATTTGATAAAGTTCCACATAAACGCTTATTGCACAAACTTGAACATTTTGGTATACGAGGCACTCTTCTTCACTGGATAAAAAACTATCTGACTGGTAGAACCTTCCAGGTACGCATAGGAGACTCACTTTTACAATGTAGACCTGTATTGAGCGGTATCCCACAAGGTTCAATCCTCTCAGCCCTCCTATTTGGAATCTACATAACAGACCTTGTGGAACTAATAGAATCACAGTGTGCATTCTTTGCAGATGATGGTAAGTTCTTTGCCAATCCCATAATAAACTCAGGCAAACTACAAGAAGATCTAAACAGAATACAGAGATGGACAAATGACTGGATGATTAAATTAAACACTTCCAAATGCAATGTCCTACACCTTGGAAAAACTAACCCAAAAATTTAACATAACCTGTTTAATACCCCTTTAAACACAACCAGCCAACAAAATGATCTGGGAATAATTATGACTCATAAATTGAAATGGGAAGATCACATTATCTCTATAGTAAAAAAAGCCAACTATTTTCTTTATGTTATACGAAGATCATTCCAATCAATAATAATTGAACTCTTTATTAAAATATATAAAACATATATAAGGCCATTGTTGGAATATGGTTTTCAAATCTGGAGCCCATATCTAAAAAAGGATATCAATCTGCTGGAAAGTGTACAACGAAAGGCGACAAAGATGCCAGCTGCCCTAAGAAATAAGCCATATGAACAAAGACTACGCATCTTACACCTCACCACTCTAGAGGAGAGACGCTGCCGAGGCGATCTGATCGAAACATATAAAATCCTCACTGGAAACTATAACTTGCCAAACCTACACAATGCATTTGTAATGAAAGAAAACCATAATTTATCTCGAGCACATTTACAAATTATAATTTGTACTTTATGATGAAGATTGTTTACATTTTTAAATTTATAATTATCGTGGGTTATAGTAATACATAATATTCTCATTAAAGAAGAGGTTATATATAGTATATCTTTTTTATAATATACATATTAAGATTATGAGAGTAAATAGAAAGAGATAATTGACTATATACCTACGAAACATTTTGTAGTATAAGAATGTCTTGAATCTATGATAATATAATTTTCCCATAATTTAATACTACCACTGAAACTGGTATCATTATGCACGCACACAAACACAAACTGCATAAGCGTAATGACAGCTGTCACGCATAATAATTCCCGCCCGATTTTTATGACGTTTATAAGAGTGACACTCCATCTAGATAAATAATTAATCTAAGGAATAAACTATTATAAAGTTATGTTATGAGTCACGAATTAGTTGTAGACTTTATTTATTTATTTTAGTATCATATTTAAACATTACAAATAATAAAAATAAATTTGGAAAATCCAATACTGCATGCCTCATAATCTTCATTTTTCACAATAAAATTGATTATTTGATGTATTGGTCTTACTAAGTAGTTTTCAATAAATCACATAGATAGCACTAATTTCAAAAAGTACTAATGTGGGTTTCATGTCTTATACGCCATCTAGCGCTAATTTTAAGAAGTACTTCTATATTGTCTATAGAAATAATTCTCATGAAAGGTATAGCGCTGGTTTTAGTGTCGAGTCGAACGTAAATATTCAGTATTTTTTTGTTTATTTAATAACAATTAAACCACATCGAATCAGACCGTGAAAAGTAATAGGGCTCTATTCGTAGTTATACTCAATTAAAAAGAAAAAAAGACTCGATTGGTAAAGTATTTCGGTTGTTATCGTGTTAACATACATTACGTGCAACAAACGGACGTCTAAGACTGAACTTTATTAAACAGTTTTTTAACTAGTTTTAGCTTAGTTTATAACAAAAATGGCATAAAAAATATCATGAGTGTTAAAAATTAGTGTTTTTTCTTGATATGTATGTGTATATATTGTTTTACAAGTGCAACATATGATAAATAGAGACATTTTAAGTTTGAAAAATCAATTGTTCTGTGTAAAACGAGAATAGTACCCACCTCAACGCTTCGCTTATGAGTCTTAGTTATGATCTGTTCGTGTGGCAGACATGATTAATATCGATGATTGTACCATAAAAAGAATTAAGGACCGCGTCTGTCACCATAACAGGCCTGCGTTATCAATTGACAGCACTTTAAAAATTGTAAAAAAAAAACGGTATGCTAAATCATTTGTTCGTCTCTGCCTCTTGAACTGATGGTCAGAAACACCTTCAAAACGAAGCACATCGACGCGGCAGACGTCCGACCCTCTGACTTTTTAAGTAATTAATTTTTAAACAATTTTTTATGATTTAAAAATTTGTACATGAATTGTTCGCTTGGCAGACCCGAATTGTTCGATTAATGACGATATAAAGAACCACAGAAAAATAGTCTGCCACTATGATAGCGCTGCGTTTTCAATCGACAGCACTTTAAAAGTGTAAAAAAAATGTCTGCTAAATCATTTGTTCGTATCTGCCTTTTGGACTGATGGTCAGAATCATCCTCAAGACGAAAAACATCGAAGAGGCAGACGCCCAGATCTCTGATTTTCCAAGGGCAGAGCATTTTTATATAAAACTTTCTAACATTTACGCGAATTTTACACATTGTGAAATAAAACTACGTTTACGGAATCTATCGCGTTTACTTGATTTTTATACTATCCCGACGTTTCGAATACTTTACAGCATTCATGATCACAGGTGGACTTAGATGGTCAGCTTCTACATTCCCAGCATTCACATCTACCATCTAAGTCCACCCGTGATCATGAATGCTTTAAATTATTTGAAACGTCGGGATAGTATAAAAATCAAGTAAAAGCGATAGATTCCGTAAACGTAGTTTTATTTCAAAACATTTATATATAAGTTTTTTTTCCGAAAGTTTTGTCTTTCTTTCTTAGGGAGAAGAGAGTGACAACGGTATAATTCCCCAGGTAGTTGGCGTTTACCTATGGGGCATTCCGCGTCAAATCACGCGGTCATTGGCCAATTGGCCTGACCTTTTGATGTCCAATGAATCGTGGGTTTCGTTTGGTTCCAAATATTAATTCAAATGTTTATTTTATTTTTATTAGGGATTTTCCAAGCTAAAAAACATTAAATTGAGGAAAAACATAGCTTTTTTTAAATTAATGGATTTTTTTCACAGATAGTAGAAGCACTAAATAAAAACAAAAAATTTTAGTTTAAAGAGGAGTATTATACTCATTTTAATATCCTAACTTAGTCTCATACATTGTAAGCATAAAAAATTTGAAGTAAATATTTTAATTGTGTTTCTAAACGAATATTAGGTGGGTTAAAATAAATAAACCAAAAATTTTGTAAAATCATATACTGTGGGTAGACGAGACCGTTGAAATCACATATCAGCTTTGGACGTCTATCATCTAAGTCCACCCGTGATCATGAATGCTGTAAAGTATTCGAAACGTCGGGATAGTAGTAAAATTAAGTAAACGCGATAGATTCCGTAAACGAAGTTTTATTTCAAGATAGTAGAACCCAAAACAGAAAAAATAACCCTAATATTTTTTTATTACTTATGACGGCAGACGAGCCACGGCGCACCTGCTGGTAAGTGGTAACCGTCGCTCATGGACTCGGCTAAACAGTCCCTAAAAAAACTATAAAGTATATAGTCAAGCCGATGCGCACCATTTCATTTCCCAAATGTGAAAGAACAATATATCGATAATAGTACGATAATGGACCAAACGTCCGTGTGGGGCCGGCTTTAGAATTGTCCCACCCCTCTTTACCTATGGGAGTCGTAACAGCCGACTGAGGGAATACCGGGGGAGTGGGCAGCAGCACTCTCTCGAGTATTACCAACATCCACTGCGATCGCCAACCCGCCTGCTAAGCGTGGTGATTATCCCCCATGACGGGACCGCTCATTATGGCGTTCTCTTGGGGAGGCCAATATCCAGCAGTGGACGTTGAAAGGCTGATGGATGGATGGATGGATGAATGGACCAAAACAATAAAATTTCTTTTTTTTATTTATTTTTTTATTGTTTGAATCCTCCGTTTTATTTCAGACCATCGAGGCTAATAAATTAACGAAAAATGTTTTTGTTTCACTCTAAAACCAAGAAATAAAAATTAAGTTTCACTAAGATTTATTTCTTTTTGTATTCTCACTACAAGAAACAATTAAAATAAGAAATTATGAAAAAAAAGTAGTAATTATTTTAAACATTTTTGATCTATAGTATATATTTTAAACATTTTTGATCTATAGTAAATTATTTTACCGCCTGATTTGACGTGGAATCCCCCTATAGACGGCTGCAGTTTTACACGGTCAACCTTGTGAGAACTGTCGATCGTTTCCCTTTGTTCGCTCCCAATAATACTGTCTTGCTCTCTCGTACACGTATGCTCTCTCGTACACGTATTTATGTGGTGATCCTCTCACGGTGTACAATATATATCTAAATATTTAACGAAGGCAGGGGCTTATCTTCATTTTCATGTTCATCAGAATGATGGTCAGACATGAGGGTAGTCTTGAAATCACACGACGTTATTATTCAATACACTAATCTTTGTGGATAGTTTAGTTTTGGTCACAAAATAACAAGTGATGTTTACAGTATTTTAGGATGTATCTCTCAAAATACTCTAAAAATTTAATTAATAACAAAAAAAAATTTATTGATTAAAATTTTATTTAAAAAAGACAGAAAATAATACACTATTACGTGAACTCTTAGTAATAACAATAGTAAACCGTAATACCCGCTTTACATTAATTCCTGAAAAAAACTTTAAAAAATCGTACATAAAAAAATCAGCGACCTAGACGTCTGCCAACTTTTTTTCCTATTCTGGGAGTCCTAATGAATCGAATGGACGCAACGAGAACGACGAACAAATGATTTAGTATAGCTTTTTTTTACATTTTTGTACCTACGTCCCGTGATAAAACAGAACCCTGCACATCTGCCTCTTCGATGTTTATAGTTTTAAGGATGATTTTGACCATCAATCCAAAAGGCAGACGCGAACAAATGATTTAGTAGGTATCACTTTTTTTTACATTTTTGAAACGCTGTAACTTGAAAACGCAGGGACATACGACTTTCATTTACAGGACCAAATCGGTTTGTATTGGCATAAACTTTTATCCCTATTAATATGAAAGACGAACAAATCATATACCAAAATGGCACTCAGCTCCCTAACCAAAATATAATGACCTTATTTGTGCCAATTATACATAAAAACAATATGTTACATAACAAACAAAGGAAAGTTTTGGCGGGAATATGCGAGAATCATGTCGTCGCTATATAATATTTTCAAAACTTAGGTATATGTACAGTTTCAAGTAATAATGTGTAAAATTTGTAACTAGTGATATAATGCAGTGTAACGTGTTTCCTCCAAAACTCCATATAAATATCCAGTAAGGTCGTCTCCACTTAACTGAGGCATCACTATGACTTGACTGACTTTTTTAACCTATATTTTTTAGCATTTGACATGCTCTGCTACTTTTAAAGTACAAATTATTTGTGAATGAGGAAAATTGGTCGCATAAGACAAATGTTATAGGAAGATTGGGATGACCGAAAGGTAGGTGCGGTAGCTCAGTGGCTTGGAGCACATCCCCGGATTAGAAACTCGCACTAACATTATCTTTTTCCTCATTCACAAATAATTTGTATTTTGAAATAAAACTATTTTTTATACTATCCCGACGTTTCGAATACTTTACAAGCATTCATGATCACGGGTGGACTTAGATGGTAGATGTCAGCTTTGGACATCGTATTCGAAACGTCGGGAACTATTTTTTCAGATTTTTATACTAATAAAAATCAAGTAAACGCGATAGATTCCGTAAACGTAGTTTTATTTAAAAATATGTAAAATTCGCGAAAATGTTAGAAAGTATTAAATAATTTGTACTTCTGACTGTAACTTGTTTGATAAATTAAACTGTGAAACTTGACACAGGTAACAATGGCTTCGGCTGATTGCAGTAATCAAAAAGAACAAGAACTTTGTCGAAATGTTAAACTTAATCATTATTAAATTTTTATCCGTGTGGTGACAGACTAAGAATACAAGTGTCACCACCCTATTCTATCCCACGGGTGTCGTATGAGGTGACTAAGGGAAGTAAGCAATTACCATCCATTGCATGACTGGTGGTTGGGCTGGGTACCAAGTGGGAGTACTCACTTGGTAGCGGGCCCGAGTGGGTTGGTACCACCATCTCCCGTGTGACCGGCCATGAAGCACATCGTTGCGTTTTGGCTGTAGCAGGAGATAGCCGTTTATTCTTTCATTGCATATCGGTGAAATGAAATGGTGAGCAGCGGCTTGACAATACTCTCGATATAGTTTAGTCCATGAGCGACGATTACCATTTACCATCACATGGGCCGTGGCTCGTCTGCCATTATATGCAATAAAAAATAAAATAAAAAAATACATGATGGGATAAGCAAGGTTCTACTAAAGATTAAAAACATCCTGAAAAAGATACTAGATGGCGCCGCTTGATATTTATTTGCAGTTGTATTTTCTCTATTTCAGTGCAAGACTGACGGGCAACAATTTAGGTATTTCCTTTTTATGCAAACGAAGTAGGTAGAAGCTATTATGAATACATTTTCGCATGTTTTAATAATTTTATTCATATTTTCAGTAATAGTGAAGAGGAAAATTACAGCAACGATTACGATTACTAGATACTAAAATATCGCAGAGATTCAACAGCAAATTAAAAACTATGGATTCAAGGAAAAGCTGATGAAATTATCAAACAACAAAACTATAAAAATTAAAAATTCTAAAATGTCAAATAAATGATAATTATGGTCAACAGCAGTATTTCCGATTTCACATTTTAAGTTTCGCACTTTGAGTTCTGTGAAGAGCTTAAAATATAATATAAAAATATTAAAACATATATTTATAAAATATATTTATAAGAAAATAGAAATAATAATTTTACAGTAATTGGAGCACTAAATGCTCTATGACCTCTATGTTGGTGTCAAGTAAGGTCCAGGACATTGCTGAAATTGCTGAGCAATGGCCCTTTTTCTGCTTCATAAGACAAATACCAATCTTGTATAATTCTGTTTCAACTTTTTACTATAGGTAGTTTTTAGGTATATTAAATTTTATTTTTGTTATAAATATGCAAGCTGAAGTCTTTTGTAGCACGAAATAAATATTTTCTTTCTTTCTTTAAAACAAAAATGTTAGGTATTATCACATAAATAACAACTTTTATGGAATCTTATATTTGTTTAATCTTATATATAAATCGGATGGTCTTATATATATATATATATATATATATATATATATATATCAGGATGGTCACACATGGATAACATGGTCCCATCAAAATTAATGAATGCTTTCTCGCCGTTTTTTTTTTCTGTGACGGTGGTTGTTAGCCTCAGATGGCTATGACAACCTTACCCGGACAATTGGTGAGCGCAGAGGGCTCTCAACCCGACATTTAAGCAACGCTACCCGGGGGCACCCCCTCTGGGGTAAGGACCTCGGCTCGGGCTGTTGCTGGCAAAGTGGGATTTCCCACGTTTATGATTTGACCGCGACACGTCTTTCGCCCCCGTCGGCGGGGACGAAACCGTGGATATTTACTTGTATTAGCTGCGCGAGCTGTGTGTGCTCTGATCTGAGCATGAGTTATGTCGTCGTCGACTTCGTCGAGGCTATGTCGCGGTCTGCGAACGCGCGATATGTTAGCTACGTGAACACCGTTTCATAAATTGCTTGATGGTAGGCAATTGCAAGTCTATGTGAAGGTCGACATTGCGTATGAACCACGGTGCACCCGTAGCTCTGCGCATGAATCTATTCTGTAATGTTTGTAATCTACGGATCCTGTGTGCCTTGGCGTGTGAAAAACTACACTGGCGTACGTCATGACAGGACGTATGCAGGCAGTGTAGAGTCTGACCTTAAACTTTCTCGCCGTACCGATCGTCAGCCTTTATATCTCACGACGGTAACAAAATAAGTCGAGTGGAGGGGCGGCCAGATGGCTTGCACGTGTATTTGCACCTGTGCTTGTTTGTCTCGACGCACCTGATGACACTCTCCGAGACGGCCATTCTGACAGTCACACGTCCTCGTGTGATGCAATATCTGAAAGTGGAGATATACTACGAGAGTAATTAAGTCCACTCGGCTATCCTGACCCCACATAAAACTGTAATAAAATAAAACGGGATTAGGTCAGCCCATTAGTTACATCATCAAAAATTTAAACCAACCAAAATATTCCAATATTGCAACAATCACAAATTTGCGATGAAATTACAAGATTACTGTGACTCTAATACTCTAACTTCCAAACTAAATAGCACTTCTTAACCAGCAATGAGAACTTTTCGGTACTCAACCAGCACTTAACTTACCCACTATGCTTAACCAGCATAGCAAACATGTAGTACTTAAACAGTACAGTCAAAGGACAATGCCACTTTTCGTCCTGTAGGATAGTAGCATCGGTGCTATGATAATTATTAGTATTTTTTTATAGTACAAATTGCATATTTCCATTTAACACGGACTAGCTCCATGTTATAATGAAGAAAAAAAGTATTCGAAGGGACTATTTGTAGGTATATCCGATGCGCTGCCATGTTTACCTGAAGTCAATACAATCGTTCTTTAATTTTTTTAAAGCATTGTTAGGTTATTATTTTAAATCTGAATTACACTTTTGGAATTGATTTAGAAATTGTGTGTAAAATGTCACAATTAAAAATCAAATTCTAATAATATAAATTACATTATAATAAATCTAGACAAAAATCAGAAGTTTTGTTTTATTAAAAGCTTTTTGATCTCACAATTTGTTTTGTTAATTTTTTAAAAATTTTGATATATATTTTAGCACTTGACATGCTCAGCTACTCTTAAAGTACAAATTATAATTTGTGAATAAGGAAAAAGAGTATTTTAGTACTCAATAAAAATCCCGCCATCAAATAGAATGAATATTAATTGCAAAATTAAACTTACTATATTGGATTAATGCATGTAAATGGGTTCCGATAGAGGGCGTTGATCGTTAAGACAATTGTGATAAGGAGATTGGGTATGTCTTAAAGATAGTACTGTAGCTCAGTGGATTAGAGCACTTCCCCGGATAGGAAGGGACGCAGGTTCAATTCCCGCTTGTACTAAAATACTCTTTTACATACATTCTGAATTAAAATACTTAATAAAGTAATCTAATCTTTATTGTATATAGAAAATGAATACGAGGTTAAAATATTTTCTGAAACACATAAAAATTGAAAGGTCCATCTAGACAACGCTAGCGTTGGAAATACGCAACTCTAGGATTATAATAAAACACCAATCTACTGTCATACGTAAACTGATCCATTTACATTCCAGCTTCATTTACATTAAGCTTAAAACGCCCAGCTCATGACCTCAAAATCGGACAGTATTTGTAATAGTATGATGTATGTTTTCCAGCTAGTCCGCTATTAAATGATAATTCAATGGGAATTTAGTAATATGTTTCAATATAACACATGATCTAGTTTTGAGGTTTTTTCAGGGCAAACTGTGTATGGACGCAGAGCAATGTTTTTTCTACCTAGTTTCCCTACTAATAGACCGGGATAATGAAACAGTGTTACTCATCCAGAATTCAGGAAATAGTCTAGTCGTCATCTGTGGTCATTTTATATACATTTAAATGAGTCATGGTATAATAAAGTGTCGGAAACGAGAGAAACTTCATTTCCCCAAATTCTGCAACACGAATCAAATCTAGTATGCAGTACTCTACATCTTAACACACAAGCCTCTACTCGGCTAACATGTGGGCTACCTCCGTCCTGTACCCAACTTAGCAACACATTGCCTCTCCCCGGCAATTTCATTGATCGCTCCCACCATCTTTCTGGTCGCCATCACATATACTCGCACATAAAAATGTGCGAGTTTACGTGATAGCGTGCGATGTGATGATACCTGTAATGTTATTAATCCACCTAAATTGTGCAATTGAACTAAATTACAAATTAAAGCTCTTTATAAAAACGTCGTAGTATAGCTACAGTAATTACTGAATGTGTTCGAGGAGAGGCTGTTTTCATTCCACGAATACCATTCATTCCATCAGAATATCCTTTTGAAATTAAAAGAATAATATGTGCTTTGCCATAACAATTAACAAGTCCCAAGGCCCGACACTGAAAATGGCTTGCCATTCAATGAAGTAGGTAGGGACAGTATCATGTTGTATGCTTCTGAGTGAGTTCTGTGAGTCCATCCATCCATCAACCTTTCAACGTCCACTGCTGGACATAGGCCTCCCCAAGAGAACGCCACAACGAGCGGTCCTGTGCTGACCGCATCCAACGGCTCCCCGCGGCTTTGACCAGATCGTCGGTCCACCTTGTGGGGGGCCGTCCTACGCTGCGCCGTCCGATACGTGGTCGCCACTCGAGAACCTTTCTTCCCCAACGGTTGTCGGTTCGTCGAGCGATGTGGCCTGCCTATTGCCACTTCAGCATGGCAGCCCGGCGGGCTATGTCGGTCACTCTCGTTCTCCTACGGATCTCCGTATTACGGATTCGATGACGTAAGGAAATACCAAGCATAGCCCGCTCCATGGCCCGCTGAGCGACTTTGAGCCTTAAAACGAGGCCAACATTCAGAGACCACGTCTCTGAGTAACCACGTCTCGTTCTGTGAGTATCTTGGTAATTTTATCTCCAAAAGGCAATACTGCAAACGGCATTTACAAAGAGGTATTAAAATAATAAAAACTAAAAATGTTGATGAGTTCTAGTAGTTAACAAAATAATTATAATACGATTATAAAGGGCTGTGCCGATGTTCGAAAAATATATAGGTGTATAAAGTATTTGAGTTACATTCTCGTAGATCGGAAGGCATGAGTAAAACAAGTTTTGATTCAACCCATTTCATCCATCCATCCATCAGCCTTTCATCGTCCACTGCTGGACATAGGCCTCCCCAAGAGAATGCCACAGCGAACGGCCTTGTGGCTGCATCCAACGAACATCTGCGACTTTGACCAGGTCATTGGTCCACCTGGTGGGAGGCCGTCCTACGCTGCGCCGTCCGATACGCGGTCGCTACTCGAGAACCTTTCTTCCTCAACAGTTGTCGGTTCGTCGAGCGATGTGGCCATTGCCACTTCAGCATATAGGTAGGCTATGTCGGTTACTCCCGTTCTCCTACGGATTTCCGCGGATCTTATCACGTAGAGAGATCCCAAGCATAGCTCGCTCCATGACACGCTGAGCGACTTTGAGCCTTGATATAAGGCCAACATTCAGAGACCACGCCTCTGTTCCGTAAGTCATCACCGGTAACACACACTGGTCGTAGACCTTCGTCTTCAGACAGTGGAATTTTGAACAAGAAGATCTTCCTCAGCTAAAAATATATTAAATCGTCCTTATTTTAATATTCCTATACTTAGGTATTTACGCCAGCGAAGCCGCGGGTAACAGCTAGGAATATTATAGTAAGAACATTAAGGATTTTTAGATATTTTTATATATATTTTTAGCATTTGACATGCTTAGCAACATACATTAAACACAAAGTGAAAAATGTGAAATCGAAAATAACAGTCACGAGCAGGATTTGAATCTGCATCTCCTGGATACCGTACAGATGATTTGCCAATTCAGCCATCGTGACCCTTGCTCCTGACTGCTAATTTCGATAACACATTCATACTTAACGTCTTTTGGGTGACGCCTGCACCATCTGTCGGAAGTATTTTCATACATTATAAGGTTTGCGTATTAGGTAAAATCTTAGTTGTAAAACTAGTGAACCAACAATATACCAACCTGTACAAATAAATTCAATTGCATATGTAGAGAACATCATATCAGTTAGGGATATTACATTTTCAGTAAATAATGTACTGTCAGTAATCTCAGCATTACATCTTGAGACGTCTCCGGGACCAGACCATATACCAAACTGCATTTTAAAAAACTGTTGCCAAACTGTTGCTCCTGTACTAACATTACTAATTAAAAAATCATTTCAAAATGGATATTTACCTCAAGATTGGAAACATGCAATTGTCACACCAATTTTTAAAAAAGGAGATAAAACTTTTCCACAAAATTTTCGCCCAATCAGCCTTACTAGTTCAGTAATAAAAATTTTGGAGAAAGTAATAAGTTCACAACTTACAGAATTTCTTAGCAAAGAATCTGTCGTATATGTCGAGCAGCATGGGTTTGTCCAGGGAAGATCCACCATAACAAATCTATTGTCATGCTTACACACCTGGACCAAAGAATTAGATGCGAATAGACCAGTTGATGTGATATATCTAGATTTTGAAAGAGCATTTGATAAAGTTCCACATAAACGCTTATTGCACAAACTTGAACATTTTGGTATACGAGGCACTCTTCTTCACTGGATAAAAAACTATCTGACTGGTAGAACCTTCCAGGTACGCATAGGAGACTCACTTTTACAATGTAGACCTGTATTGAGCGGTATCCCACAAGGTTCAATCCTCTCAGCCCTCCTATTTGGAATCTACATAACAGACCTTGTGGAACTAATAGAATCACAGTGTGCATTCTTTGCAGATGATGGTAAGTTCTTTGCCAATCCCATAATAAACTCAGGCAAACTACAAGAAGATCTAAACAGAATACAGAGATGGACAAATGACTGGATGATTAAATTAAACACTTCCAAATGCAATGTCCTACACCTTGGAAAAACTAACCCAAAAATTTAACATAACCTGTTTAATACCCCTTTAAACACAACCAGCCAACAAAATGATCTGGGAATAATTATGACTCATAAATTGAAATGGGAAGATCACATTATCTCTATAGTAAAAAAAGCCAACTATTTTCTTTATGTTATACGAAGATCATTCCAATCAATAATAATTGAACTCTTTATTAAAATATATAAAACATATATAAGGCCATTGTTGGAATATGGTTTTCAAATCTGGAGCCCATATCTAAAAAAGGATATCAATCTGCTGGAAAGTGTACAACGAAAGGCGACAAAGATGCCAGCTGCCCTAAGAAATAAGCCATATGAACAAAGACTACGCATCTTACACCTCACCACTCTAGAGGAGAGACGCTGCCGAGGCGATCTGATCGAAACATATAAAATCCTCACTGGAAACTATAACTTGCCAAACCTACACAATGCATTTGTAATGAAAGAAAACCATAATTTATCTCGAGCACATCAATCTAAAATAGCACGGTCACTATCAAAAACCAACACTACACATCACTTTCTTACTAATCGAGTAGTTCACAACTGGAACCGTCTGCCCCAAGAAGTTGTCTCTGCAACCTCAATCAACTCCTTTAAAAACAACCTAGACAATTGGATTAAAAACAAAAAAGTGTTGTTGAAGGATTAGTGAAATATGATACGAAACAACTTTCAACTCTGTGGTATAGATACATCAGCAGATGCTGTTCATCTATTTATATAAATAAAATTAAGTTTACCTGGTCGGTATAATGTATGAAAATACTTCCGGCAGATGGTGCAGGTGTCACCCAAAAGACGTTAAATATGAATGTGTTATCGAAATTAGCAGTCAGGAGCAAGGGTCACGATGTCTGAATTGGCAAAGCATCTAGACGGTATCCAGGAGATGCAGGTTCAAATCCTGCTCGTGACTGTTATTTTCGATTTCACACTTTGTGTTTAAAGTAAGGATTTTATTTTTTTGCTACGGGTAAAACACAGATAACGGTAACTTATAGTACAGGAGCCGCCGCCTATTTTTTTAAGTGATTAATAACAGGTTCAATCTTTGTGAGTAGGTTCCGTTCGACGTGATGCCCAAGGGTTTCTCTGTGAAAAATCTCGATAGAGGTAGCTAATAAAGAGCGCAGGTATATAACATTTCGATTTGGTGGGGTGTCGAAATTGTCTGACTAACAGTAAGTTTAAATGTTAAGATAATTTGATAATAAACTCGGAATAACAATTGTCCTACAAAATTAGTAGTTTGGTGGAGCGTGCTCCACTACAAATATCCATCCACCCATCCATCCATCAGCCCTTTAACGTCCACTGCTGGACATAGGCTTCCCCAAAAATGGGGGATAGTGCCATAATCGCCACGCTTGGCAGGCGGGTTGGCGATCGCAGTGGGTGTTGTTAATACTCGAAGGAGTGCTGCTGCCCACTCCCCCGGTATTCCCTCAGTCGGCTCTTACGACTCCCATGGGTGGAGAGGGAGTGGTTCCTTTGTGTTCCGTGAAGAGGTTCCTTTCTTTAAAGTCATAAACTCCTAACCACCTGCATCTTGGTCCCTGCACCGGATGTCGTTGGCCCACTATTTTACATACATTCATACCATAGTATCACGCCTGTATTCCTCTAAGGGAGAGAGGTGTATTACACACCCACAGTTCGCCAGCTATAAACCCGAGAGCTCTGATCAGCAGTCGCTTACACTACCGCTGCACCACGGAGGCACTTTTACATATTATTTTTAAATTGATTAAGTACATTTTGTTGTCTGTGTTTTTTTTGCAATAGTGTATTTGCGAGCGAGTTTGTTTTTTTTGTATAATCTATTTAAATATAATAATGTGAAAATAAAGAGAATAATAATAATAAGGAAAATTATATATTTATATTAAGGAATATTATAGATTGTATTATTTTTATCCCGTTATCAACCTCAGTATATAAAAACCATTTTAGGTTTTCCTGTTTTTAATAACAATCAGGAAAATTAGCGGCTTATCAAGCGAGTATGAGCGCCAGCAAGTTGGCGTAGGGTAGGTTTTCCCATAAAGCTACCCCATAGGAACCTAACATTTTTCCAGGATATAAAAATAGGCGTGATAGGGGGCGAGCCTATTGTCGTCTACCGGGCATATTTCCAAACTCCGGGCTGCTACTTTTTTGCTTTGATATAAATTATCATATAGGTACTTTTCACATCTGAGAAATGAAATGGTGCGAAGCGGCTGGACTATACTCTCGGTATAGTCTGTGATATAGTTGAGTCCATGAGCGACGGTTACCATTTAGCATCAGGTGGGCCGTGGTGCCCATGGCTCGTCTACCATCATTAGCCATAGAAAAATCACTATCTGTGCGCCAAATATCATCCAAATCTTTTCATCCAAACTTTTTTGCGTAATGTTTTTTGTACTACATGGGTACAATGGTAACAAGCATACGACCCACCTGATGGTAAGCGGTTACCGTAGCCTCTAGACGCTAGCAACACCTGAGGCATTACTCGCGCGTCGCCATCTTTAAGAAAAAGGATTTTAGGAGGTGGATTGGAAGGATAATAAGGAGAAGATAGGTGGTATACTTAGGAGAAGATAGGGAGGGGGTTTGAGCACTCACTGGCCATATGAAACACAACGGTAAGAATAACTGCCATTGGCCCACTGAAGGAGTGTAACATAGTTCCAGTGGCCTGCCAATAAAGGCGGAGAGACGGCACACAGCGGGTTTATTTAGTGGGTGAGGGCCCCACACTACCCTGTTCGTTGCCCCGGACGACAAGGTGTGCGGTTAGGTATATTTTTTCTCGCTTAAAGAAAAAAACGAAAATAACTGCCGTTGTTACACATTTATCTTTTCTGAGAGGGTGGTACAAGTAATAAGTTGCCAGCTTCGGTATTCCCGTCCAATTACAATGTATCTTCAAGGCTAGCGTGTATAGGTTTTTGCTAAGCTAGTCTTTTTAACATCATAAAGTATACTTCCACTTACCATCAGGTGGGGTATAGTCAAGCATTCGTATAGGACAAGAAAAAAAATATAATAAAAATATTAGTAGGAGTCTGACATACTCGTACCATCAAGTTGGCCGTGGCAGTAAATAAATAAATACTTTGGAAAATCCAAAAGTGCACGCCTCATAATCTTCATTTTTCACAATAAAATTGATTATTTGATAAGTAACTAATAATGTATTGGTCTTACTAAGTAGTTTTCAATAAATCACATAGCTAGCGCTAATTTCAAAAACTACTGTGGATTTCATATCTTATACGCCATCTAGCGCTAATTTTAAGAAGTACATCTATATTGGTCTACAGAAATAGTTCTCACGAAATAAGGATAGCAATGGTGTTAGTGTCGCGTCGAGAGTAAATATTCACTATTTTTTTTGTTTATTTAATAACAATTAAACCACATCGAATCAGACCGTGAAAAGTGATAGGGCTCTATTCGTAGTTGTACTGTATCCTAAAAGAAAAAAAAAGACTCGATTAGTAAAGTATTTCGGTTGTTATCGTGTTAACATACATTACCTACAACAAACGGACGTCCAAGACAGAACTTTTTACAGTTTTTTAACTAGTTAAATAACAAAAATGGCATCAAAAATATCATGAGTGTTCAAAATAGTGTTTTTTCTTGATATGTATGTGTAAATATTATTTTACAAGTGCAATATATGATAAATAGAGACATTTTAAGTTTGAAAAATCAGTTGTTCTACGTGAAACGAGAGTAATACACACCTCAACGCTTCGCTTATGAGGGTTGCAATAAATAAATATTCATTGACATTTTCACACAACGTCCTCTGGTCCCAAACTAAGCTCAACGCTTGTGCAGTGGGTACCAGATTACGGATATAATACATATATTACTTTTTTTTGTAAATACATACAGATAGAAAACACCCGTTAGGTACTGTACTGCTCCCTCGAGGAGGCGGCATCGCTGGCCACCTCAGGTACCGCAGAGCTGGTCAGGCGGATCGAGGTGCTGGGGCTTAGGGTGGCCCTCGAAAAGTCGGAGGGCCTGCTCTTTCAAAGGCTCCGATGCGGCTCACCCACCAGCGCCTCGATAACGGTCAATGAAGTGGGTGTTCCAATCCAGGCCAGGCAGGATGAAATATCTGGGCCTGGTATTAGATGGACGGTGGCATTTCGACGAGCACTTTCGCCGTCTTGCCCCAAGACTCGTCGGCATGGCGTCTGCCCTCGGGCGTTTGATGCCGAATCTGGGCGGACCGAGTCTCACGCTTCGTATTCATTTATTTTCGCATTCCACAATGTACGAGTGTGGTGACGGACTAAGAATACAAGTGTCACCACCCCATCCTTTCTCTGAGGGTGTCGTAAAGGCGGCTAAGGGAAATAAGCCATTATCACCCAATGCATTACTGGTGGTAGGGCTGCGTACTAAGTGATAGTAGAGTACTCACTTGCTATAGGGGCCATACGGGTCGGTACCACCGTCTCCTGTGTGACCGGTCATGAAACACGTCAGTGTGTTTTGGCTGTAGAAGGTGATAGCCGTTTCTTTCATTTCACGTCTGAGAAATGAAATGGTGCGCAGCGGCTTGACTATACTCTCGGTATAGTTGAGCCCATGAGCGACTGTTACCACTTACCATCAGGTGGGCCGTGGCTCGTCTGCCATCATAAGCAATAAAAAAAACTTAATAATAAAAGAGTAACAATTATCGACTCTTTGGGGCCTGTGGGCAGCGAAAAGTAGAAAAGAGGAAGACGCGAAAGGTATGTTTGGTAATAATATTTGTATTGCTTATTGCTATATATTATTATTTGTTAATATTATTATTCATTCTAAATATTATTAGCATAATATTATTTATGTATTTATCAATGCATGTTATATATTTTAATCATGTTTATATATTGTATTATAATTTAATTACAGAAGATATATTTTTTTTATTATATTAATGCATATTAATATTATTTAGATTATTTATTAGTTTATATGTGTTTATTATTGTTATTTATTTTTACAAATAAATTATTTTGTTGTATGTTTTGATAAACATTACGTAGGTGCTATTGGAGTGTGTGTCGGGAAGTTGTAAACATTAGCATATTCTTTGTCTTGGTGTTCGGTTTTTGTGTTTGTCTTCGCGTCTTGTGAGAAAGGTGATGTATCTCCTGACAAATTTACATATCTCTAGTATGTAGATGCATGGAAGGGTGAGAATTTTATATTTTTGGAATAAGGGTGTACAGCTGTCGGTTTGCTCTATATTTGTCAGAATGCAGATTAATTTCTTTTGAAGTATGAAAAGTGTAGGCGCGTTAGTACTGTTTCCCCACATGATAATGCCATAATTTAGCCATGACTGAGCGTAGGCATAGTAGGTAGTTGGAAGGTCAGTCGTTTTTTTGACTTCTCGAAAAGCGTAAAAAGATTTTGAGATTTTTGATTTTATATTTCGGATATGGGTCTTCCAGTTGATGTGAGTATCTAAAGTAAGTCCCTAACAATGTGAAGTCATTAACAACTTCTATCTTTGTACCGTTAATATGGAAATCAATTGTTAACGGTGTTTACTGATAAGGATAAAATTACATTATTTTGTTTTTTATAGTTTATTCGTAGGTTAGGTTTATTGAACTATTCTATTATTTTATTAAGCATGGAAGAGAGTTTTTCGTTTACGTCTAAATTATTTTGGCATGAGGTAAGAAGGGAGACGTCGTCTGCAAATAGTACAAATATCTCTTCCATGACCTTTGAAAGGTCATTTATAATAATGTACATATATTAAAAATAATAAGCACCCGATAACACGTCCCTGAGGAATTGATGTATGTATTTAGATTTTTTTAATTTGACCTAATATTTGTTATTTCTTTATTAACATGGTCGAAGTATTCTATTTCCACTTACTGTTCTCTATCTTTAAGATAGGACTCAAACCATTGATGGGTGATTCCGCGTATACCTATTCCATATTATAGTTTATCTAGTAAGATGTTAAATTTGAATCTATTCTATCCCTTGGTCATATCAAGAAGTATTCCAACAGCATAATTTTTATTATTCAAAAAAAAAATTCTTTTATTGCTAATTAATGATGGCAGTTGAGCCGCTGCCCACCTGATCGTAAGTGGCCACCGTCGCTCATGGACTCAACTATACCAAGAGTATGGTCAAGCCGCTGCGCACCATTTCATTTTTCAGGTGATCATAAGTGAAATGGTGAAGTGAAATGGTGAGCAGCGGCTTGACAATACTCTCGGTATAGTTGAGTCCATGAGTGACGGTTACCATTTACCATCAGATGGGCCGTGACTCGTCTGCCACTATATGCAATAAAAAAAGGTATGAAATGAAAGAATAAACGGCTATCTTCTGCTACAGCCAAAACACACTGACGTGCTTCACGACCGGTCACACAGAAGACGGTGGTACAGATCCGTTCGGTCCCGATAGCAAGTAAATACTCTCATTTGGTAACCAGCCCTACCATCAGTAGTGCAATGGGTGATAATTACTTCCATCCATCCATCCATCAGCCTTTAACGTCCACTGCTGGACATAGGCCTCCCCAAGAATGGGGGATACTGCCGTAATAGCCACGCTTGGCAGGCGGGTTGGCGATCGCAGTGGATGTTGTTAATACTCCAAGGAATGCTGCTGCCCACTCCACCTCAGTCGGCTTACGACTCCCATAGGTGAAGAGGGGTGGGACAATTCTAAAGCCGGCCCCACACTTTCGCATTGCTTAGTTCCCTTAATCGCCTTATACGACACCCGCAGGAAAGGATGGGGTGGTAACACTTGTATTCTTAGTCCGTCACCACACGGATAAATATATATATATATATATATATATATAGTTATAGTTTGGTTTAATATATTTGTTATTATGTCATAGAATGCTTTATAATTTTGGTTTACCGTGTTGTTGGATATTATGTAGTTGTCCCATTTAATTGATCTTAATAAGAATTTGAAGATATTTATGTTATGTTTATTATATAATCGTCTTTCAATATACCAAGCCCTTTGAATTAGTGGTTTCGCAATTTTAATGTTTAGAATGGTACCACAGTGGTCTGAAAATCCTAGTTCCTCAACGGATTATAATAATTATAAAAAAAATTTTTTATCCGTTTAAGAGTAGCTGAGTATGTCAAGTGCTAAAATATAGATAAAAATCCCCAACGGATGTTTGTAAATATTCATCGTTAAAGTTTGTAAATATTAAATCTAAGTAAGTATATTTTTATAACATGTTGTTACTTACTTACTTATCTTAGGCAGAGAGAACAGAGTGCCAAGAGGTTCTATTCTTGCATACATCTCTCGCTTCCTCAACATTCATAACTCTCTTCATACACGCTCGCCGGTTTCGGAGACTCCTGACTCCACCTTCCTTCAATACATGACCGATTTGGTCTAGGTAGGTGAGTCTCGGTCTCCCCCTGTACCTACATACTTCCACTTTCGCATTGTATATCTTCTTAACCAGTCGCTCGTCCGGCATTCTTTCCACATGTCCGAACCATCGGAGCATTCCCTTTCGCATCTTTACACCAATACTCTCTTTCATACCTACTCGCTCTCTTACGTCATTGTTACGAATGCGGTCAGTCAGCCTCACTCCACAGATTCTCCGCAGAGATCACATTTCGACCGCATTGATTTTGCTCTCATGCTCCTTTTTACATACCCAACTCTCGCTTCCATACAATAACGTTGGGACAAGCACTGCGTTGTGTATTGCGACATGTTGTGTTAATGCATATTCAGACAAAGGTCTAGAAAATAATTAATTTTGCATTATTTTGTTGGATATCTATATTAAAATGATTACCGAGAATTATGTTATACTTAAAATACTTGTTATTTATATGTATAGGTTAATATTTTATTAAGTTGGTTATAAAATAAGTCTTCGCCTCTTCTATTCCAATACATTGTCACGCTTGTTTATTGAAATTGTGTTTAATAAACAAGGCGGCAAATAATATTAAACATTTATTAAAAAAATATGAAGAAAAGAAGAAAGGGTTCGAAAGAAGCCTAGGCCAAAATACGTTCACTCCGGCCGGATCCAGAAGTACCACACTCTCCTCGGTCTGGCTGTGGGCGCTCAAGAGCAGCTGCAGCACCCAGTCAGCCAAATAGGATTGGTCCTGCGCAGGCCGAGGTCTAGTAACTCTAAAGGTGTTCCCACAGTTTACAACTAATTTATTTGACTTTTAAGAATATAGATTTTGTAATTAGGTTTTCAGAGATCGCGCAAAGTATTAATACTGCGCTTGCGTGTTTTCGTCTATTAAAATGCAGATGCCGCCTCCTCCGCGGTTCTTTCGACAGTACGCTGCACCAACTTTGTAGGTAGTAAAATTGATCTTATTTAGTTTTATAAAAGAGAGCCAGGTCTCCGTTAAACATATAACTTGATATCTTTGGGTTTGGGTAACAAATGCTTCCATTATAATGTTGTTTATAGGCTTTGAATGATTTAAAAAAGTATTCTAAAATGTTGGCCTGTTGCCTCGAAAGGTATAGTGTTCCAGGTTTTCTCTTTCACCAAATGTATATTGATATTATGTGCTCTTTACTCTTTTGAGGGTATCAAGGGTGATTGGGTTTTTTCATCGTTCTTACAACTAACGAGTTCACCTTCTATATCCAATTGCTTTTTCGTAATAATAACGTGTTGTCCTCTTTTTAGGGCCATGAGTATTTTGTTGTAAATGATGTTTCTCTCTTTCCGAGCTTGTTCATCTAGGAACTACCAAGGGACGGGTGTTGTTATTAGGTATAGCTTCCTATCCTATAGGTAATTTCGATGTAGTCCAGCAAGTCAACCTTTAGGGTATCACGACATTATACTTATGACTCTTCTATGAAGTTCTCGCTCAGGCACTTTATAAATTTCTGAGAGGCCATAGAGCACGATTTTCTTCAAATTTCATTCAGGTATATATTATATTGCTGAAGTTTTGTTTGATTATCCTTTTATTTCAGTTTGGAGTGCTTCAGTTTGTTTTTTAAGTATTTCAATTGTTTTGTTTATCATTTCAGTATTATTCTATAGCAGTATTTCTATATCTGCTTTTCGTTGATTGTTCTGTTCGTCTGTCTCTAGCTTCACGACTTCACTTATCTTAAAAACAGCATTTTTTATTTTTTCTTGAATTGTGCTTTGTAATTGAGATATTATAGATATATTATTTTCTCTCAACTTCAGGGATATAAGTTCGCTCAAACTGGGTAATGTTAGCTGCGCTTGTGTTCCAGATTCAGTGATTTTATCTTTACATACTAATGTGTCTCCTAATATACCTACTGATATCATTTTTTTTAGTTTAAGGAGTCGTTATATTGATTTTGGCTTAATTTCTTTCTGAATGTGACATTTGGCTCTGGTGTTTGGTTGGAACTGATCGAGGATTGAGGTCTGGCGGGAGTGCTGGAGTTGTCGTTTTTAAGTTTTTTACATCTGCACTCTTGGCATTCTCAATTCAGTCCATTGTCGTTTATTAAGTTACTATATTGTTTTTCTGTCACATTTGCACATTCCAGATCATATTTTGGTTTACAGGTCGAACATGTAAGAAGGTATTTACCTGTTATTTTTTGCCTACATCCAGCACAGAGTGCCCTCTTGGGTATATATTCGTTACTATTAGGTTTCAAGTGACAGATTAACAAAAACAATAACTTGATAGTGACGTGCCTGCCAGTTTTGATAATGTTTGCATAGATGGCGTTTTTCACCCGGCTGACTGATTGTTTAATTTGTAGTTTTATTATAATTATAAGGTTAAAAAGTTAAGTTTGCCAAGTAATACATCAAAACAGTATAACGCCCGACTTACAGCATTTCTGTTTTGGCATTTTGAGTTAGTTCTATAGTATCATCATTACAAACGTTTATACGGCTAGGTACTGTATGTAATGCTTATTTTGTCACAAATTATACGGCTTTAGATCCATAATAGGTTCACAATAGCTGTATAATAGTATTATTGTGGTCAATGGAGTTGCCAATCGCATTACAGAAGCATTATATTAGCATTAGAATCTAGTAAAAGAATGATAAGAGCTATAAAATAGTTCACGGTTAGAACTTAAATAAACCCTACATCATTGCAAAAACAGCTCTAATACCACGGTACTTAATTTTTTAATACAATTAACGTTGTAATTTAACTACTTCGACACCCCTATGCAAAAACATTGTAATTCATTTTTTATGACAAATTGACTAACAATGTTATTGCTGTGCAAAAAAATTAGCTTTTTTTGTGTGTAATCGTCGTAACTCTAAGTCTATTCGTTTTGAGTTATAAGTGACAAAAGCATTGTAGCTAAGCGAAAAAATGACGAATTAGTATGGATGAAGTTGAATGGGCGATTAGAAGTTTGAAAAATCGTAAGGCAGCGGGTATTGATATGGTGTCTGCTGAGATGATCAAGCTTGGAGGCTCGTGAGTCTAGGAATCCTACCTCATGCTTCTCAATTTATGTTGGAGCTCAGGAATGGTTCCCAAGGACTGGAGAAGGGCAGTCATCGTGCCCTTGTTTAAAAACAAGGGTTCACGTTATGACTGTGCAAACTACAGAGCCATAAGCTTGACCAGTTTGGCAGCCAAAGTGTATGGTAGGATTATTGAAAGGAGAATGAGGATGGTGTCTGATGAATTTTTGTGTGAGGCACAAGGAGGTTGCAGGTGTGGAAGGGGATGCATGGATCAACTGTTTTCTCTGCGCAATTTTGTGGAGAAGCACATTTGAAGTAGATATTTTCACTGTGTTTCTAAACGAATATTAGGTGGGTTAAAATAAATAAACCAAAAATTTTGTAAAATCATATACTGTGGGTAGATGAAACCGTTGAAATAACATATCAACCTTGGACGTCTATCATCTAAGTCCACCCGTGATCATGAATGCTGTAAAGTATTCGAAACGTCGGGATAGGAGTAAAATCAAGTAAACGTAGTTTTATTTCAAAATGTGTAACATTCGCGTAAATATCAGAAAGTATTACAAAATAATGGTTTTTGAAAGAGAAGAAGCCAGAACAGATGTTAGAGTAGCAATAGGAAATGGTGTGCTAGAACATGTGGATGAATTTGTATATCTTGGATGTGGATTCAGTCGGGATGGAAGGTACACCACCGATGTAGAGAGAAGAGTGAATGCGGGAAATAGAGTAAACGGAGCATTGGGACAACTTCTCGGTAGTAGTCACCTCAGCCAGAGGGCACGTGTCGCAATACACAACGCAGTGCTTGTCCCAACATTATTATATGGAAGCGAGAGTTGGGTATGTAAAAAGGAGCATGAGAGTAAAATCAATGCGGTCGAAATGCGATCTCTGCGGAGAATCTGTGGAGTGAGGCTGACTGACCGCATTCGTAACAATGACTTAAGAGAGCGAGTAGGTATGAAAGAGAGTATTGGTGTAAAGATGCGAAAGGGAATGCTCTGATGGTTCGGACATGTGGAAATAATGCCGGACGAGCGACTGGCTAAGAAGATATACAATGCGAAAGTGGAAGGATGTAGGTACAGGGGGAGACCGAGACTTACGTACCTAGACCAAATTGGTCATGTATTGAAGGAAGATCTCCGAAACCAGCGAGCGTGTATGAAGAGAGTTATGAATGTTGAGGAAGCAAAAGATGTATGCAAGAATAGAGCCTCTTGGCACTCTGTTCTCTCTGCCTACCCCGCAAGGGAAATGGCGTGATGATAAGTTAGTTAAGTTATCAAACATCATCATTATTATTAACTACATGGTTATCACAAGAGAATTCTTGAGAGGCTTATTATTATTTTCATGACCTGAAAAACCATGAAAATGAGTTTTCTTGTAGAACCTTAAAGTACATACAAATAGTGCACCTAAAATACTTTAGATATACTTTAGACGCCACTTTCAAAGATTGTAGGGATTAACCTTGATAAATGGACGAAGATTTGAACAATAATAAACAATTAATTTTAAGAGTGACAATATTCGTTTGTATCTAAACAAATAAGTAATTTATAATACTGGCCAAGTTTTTGACGCTTTTGTTATTTCAAGCCTTCGTATATTATTACTGCGCAATGTAGTTTACTGTAAATGTTTAGTCTCATAGAAAATTTTCACCCGCCTTCGATATTTTGTGGTTTTGATATAAAACGCTATGTAAATTTGTGCAGCGTTCCCGTCCGCAACAGGATAAAGATATGTGTGAAATAACTGAAACAATTGTGTATTCCTAGTACGGTACGGTTGTAAACCAAAGCCCCTAACAGAGGTGACCTTGGTTAGCGGCCGATTGAATGTTTTCAAATTTAGTTGAAAACTGCTTGTAATCTAGTAAGCTCACCTCTGTTAGGGCGTTGGTTTACAACCATGTAGCAGGCACTTTATAGAACGACTTTTGCATAATTACTTAAATTATCATAATAGGTTGGGCAGTATTAAATTAAGTTATATCATTATTATAAGAATAAGAATAAACAATATATATAGGTCTATTACTTCCATCATTACATAACTCGTCAGTTCAAACCTAAAACCTGGGCGATTGAGAATTTTAATGGAACGACTGTAACGGAAATAAAGGACATTGTGGGTGTGTGGAAACAGTATTGTGAGCAGCTTTTCGCCGATAGCAGCGCAACATCATCAGGCACCGCTAGTACTGTTTTAGAAACTGCTTATAATGATATGGAACCATCTGTGTTAATAAGTGAAGTTCAAGCCGCAATCTGGCATTTTTTATTTTTGTTTTTTTTATTGCGTGTAGTGGCAGACGAGCAACGGTCTATGATGGTAAATGGTAACTGTCGCCCATGGACTCGACTATGCCGATAGTATTGTCAAGCCGCTGCTCACCAATTCATGTCACAGATGAAATGAAATATAAACGGCTATCTCCTGCTACAGCCAAAACGCAACGATGTGCTTCATGGCCGGTCACACGGGAGATGGTGGTACCAACCCGCTCGGGCCGGATACCAACTCCCACTTGGTACCCAGCCCTACCACCAGTCATGCAATGGATGATAATTGCTTACTTCCCTTAGTCGCCTCATACAACACCCGTGGGAAAGAATGGGTTGGTGACAATTGTATTCTTAATCCATCACCACACGGAAAGAGATCATCTCAAGAATAACAGAGCTGTAGGAGTTGACGATATCCCGATAGAGGTTTTCAGAGCGATGGGCGTACACGGTGTTGAAATACTGCATATGATCTGCAATCGCGTCTGGGAGAAAGAGAAATGGCCTCAGGACTGGGCACATTCTGTATTCATACCACTACACAAGAAGGGATCAACAAAAAAATGTAGCAACTATAGACTAATAGCTGTGATTTCGCACGCTAGTAAAGTACTCCTTCATATCGTCAACACCAGATTGCAAGCTTTCTTGAACTCCGAAATAGCTCTGGAGCAAGCAGGTTTCGTCAAGGGTCGAGGAACAAGGGAGCAGATTTTAATTCTTCGTAAAGTCTAGAGAGTTTAACACCCCCCTCTGTATCAGTTTTGTCGATTTTCGAAAGGCCTTCGACACCGTGAAATGACACAAACTATGGAACTTACTTAGTCATATGGGAGTACCTAACCATCTAGTACGTCTTATACGACGACTTTACGAGGATGGAACTGCGACTGTTCGAATAGATGATGTTGACTCAAAGGGTTTTCAGACATGTGCTGGTATTCGTCAGGGATGCATACTGTCTCCACTCCTGTTCAATATCTACACGGAGTGCATTATGAGAATTGTGTTGGAGCAATGGGACAAGGGAGTTTCAGTGGGAGGTCGGAAGACATCCAACCTTAGATATGCCGATGAACAACTATTCTCGCTCAAACAAAAGAAAATATGGAAAAGCTGCTGACACGCCTAGAGACAACAAGGCTCTCCTTCGGGCTAGCAATTAACAGACTTAAGACCAAAATGATGATCGTGGACCGAGCTGAACTGAATCAACCTGATATCTCTACCATTGGCAACTGTGAGGTTGTACAAAGTTACGTGTACCTCGGCTCCACGATCACGAACACTGGCGGGTGTGAGGATGAGATTCGTAGGAGATGTGCTATTACGAGATCTGCCGTTGATAGGCTTAATAGGGTCTGGCGCAATCGCAATATTACCAAAGCCACGAAAGTCCGCCTGATGAGAAGCTTAGTTTTTCCAATATTCCTATATGGCGCAGAAACATGGACGGTTCGCCTGAAAGACCGACGTAAAATTGACGCACTCGAAATGTGGTGCTGGCGGCGACTGCTGCGGATTCCTTGGATAGCGTTTCGCTCCAATGTCTCGATTTTGGAAGAACTTAAAATTGAGGAGAGATTGTCGTCAACTGTACAAATACGAATACTCAAATATTTCGGACACATAACACGAAACCAAAACTCCATGGAAAGACTCGTTGTCCAGGGGCGGGTGGAAAGCAAGCGCTCAAGAGGTCGATCGCCTACTCGTTGGACAGACCCGATGAAAGCCGCAACGCAAACCACCATAGTCCAATGTTCCCGTGACGCTGAAGATCGTGAGAAGTGGAGGCGCATTGCGAAGGCTGCAGTAAATAAACATGATGATGACCATCATAAAACCACGACCACTCTGTCAAGAGTGAACGACTGAGGAGGATTACTTTCATAAATAGGTCCGAATGATAATATTTTTTGGTTATAATATATTTACAGTACAACTCACCTTCTATGTATATGCCGACGACCTAGTAGTCATGGCAGAATCGCTGGAGGACCTTGGCACCATGCTCAATGATCTCAGCGGGGTTTCTTTGGTCTCAAAATTAATATGGACAAGACGAAAGTCATGTCTAATCTCCATGTCATTTCAGCGCCGGTCCTAGTCGGGAGTGCGCTTCTCGAATTTGTCGACCACTATGTCTACCTGGGACAAACAGTCCAGTTAGACACAACTTCGAGAATGAGGTCAATCGACGAATCCAGCTCGGCTGGGCAGCGTTCGGGAAGCTGAGGAAGATCTTCTTGTTCAATATTCCACAGTGTCTGAAGACGAAGGTCTACGACCAGTGTGTATTACCGGTGATGACTTACGGAACTTCTGTTCCGCGTGGTCTTTGAATGTTGGCCTTATATCAAGGCTCAAAGTCACTCAGCGTGCCATGGAGCGGGCTATGCTTGGGATCTCTCTACGTGATAAGATCCGTAATATGGAAATCCGTAGGAGAACGGGAGTAACTGACATAGCCTACCGGGTCAGCATACTGAAGTGGCAATGAGCAGGCCACATCGCTCGACGAGCCGACAACCATTGGGGAAGAAAGGTTCTCGAGTGGCGACCGCGTATCGGACGGCGCAGCGCAGGACGGCCTCCCACCAGGTGGACCGATAACCTGGTCAAAGTCGCAGGCATTCGTTGGATGCAGGCGGCACAGGACCGTTCGCTATGGCCTTCTCTTGGAGAGGCCTATGTCCAGCAGTGGACGATGAAAGACTGATGGATGGATGGATGGAATTAATGCCGTTAGCAATATAAATACTCACACGTGAACAATCATTAAGCCAGAGGCTGGAGATAAGATTTTTGATGAACCACTGTAGTGCCATATTGTCTAAAAAGTAGTTATATATAGATTCACCGGTATACCAAGTCACTAAAAACAGCTAAAAGCTGTATAGCCGATTTACGTGACGTTATAATGGTTCATGTTTATGCTAGAAAACAGCATTAAGCATTTATTTGATACTTAAAGATGCTTTTGTAGATCTACTCGTAAATGCACTAAAAACAGCTGAAACCTGAAGAGCAACGTTGTGGTATGCTGCACTAAAACTAAATATTAAAAAAATATGTAAAGCCTTTACATAATTTTTGATATGCCATTATTATACTGCTGTACAGCGTAAAGCATCATAATAGTTTTGCAATGCCAATATAAATCGTCAAAATGCTCAGTGAACTTCTATAAGAGTTTATACTTACTTACGGACTTTGTTCTGCATAAGTTTACTATTCGTTCGTTAACATGCTTCCTATTACTTGTTTTTTTTTTTTTCTCTCAATAACATAATACATAGTTGCAAGCTGCAATGTACTCGCCAAACTTTAACGTTTAATGGCGAGACGCGCCCATAAACTTAATAATTAATTTTAGCTTACATACTAACATGTTTAATAAATGCTTATATTATTCTATTGTTTATACAACAACACAGTAAATTTTAATGTATAATAATATAATATTATAAATTCTAAGGTTATAAAATATAATAATATGTTGATAGTTAACTTATATATAAATTTATATAAATGAACTGTCAACAGGCAGGCTAACATCGGTTGAGAAGCAAGTTCTTTAGTTTTGATTTTAACACACTTTTACTAAACTTAGGGGGTTTTCTTAGTATCTCTATTTTATTTAATATATTAGGCACTAAAAATTTTGTCACTCTCTCTCCATAGTAATTGGTCATTTTCGGTTGGACGAATCTTTTCTCTCTCACATTCTTAGTATTATATTTATTATTTACGTTTTCCTTATATTCATCGCTATAGTAGTGTTCTATACCAATTAAATATTTAAGTTTTTATCTGCTGGTATAATTCTACAAATTGAAAATAACTTATCGTACTCTTGATTACATTTATTCTTAACATTTTTACTAACTAGGAACTTAATCAGTGATATTTGTAAATTTTTAATATCTTAAATGTATGTTTTAAATGTTCGGCCATATACGATAAATCCGTAGCTGATTAATCAGCGAGCGCGTAGTATATAGCACGAAGTGTATGCTTACTTACTACCTTGTTAAGCTGATATACAATACCTAAAATGGACCTTAATCTGCTAAATATAAGATTTATATGCATTTTCCAATTAAAATGTTTGTCAATAGTTAGACCTAAATATTTAAATGAGCTTACGTACTCTAAGTTATTACAAC
Organism: Leucoma salicis; assembly: GCA_948253155.1. NCBI lineage: Eukaryota > Metazoa > Arthropoda > Insecta > Lepidoptera > Erebidae > Leucoma > Leucoma salicis. The sequence goes on from OX411830.1 coordinate 782,305, forward strand.
TACAGTTAGTTTTATTATCGTGTATTCATATGAATGTTATATTATACCTATTTATTATACCTATTTGTTCTTTTTTCACATTTTTTGCTCGTTGGTTATGTGGCGAGTATATATGCATACATTTGGTTTTTAATATATTCAATATGATGCCATTGTCATGCGCCCACCTCGTTATACATTCGAAATCTTCTTGTATATTATTTTGTACCTCCACTATATCTATTCTATTCTATTTTTCTTTTTGGCAAGCGGTGCCGTGTTATTGACTACAATTCTGCCAATGACAATTGAGTGATGGGGACACGTGTGTATGTCAATAATACGAAATTTGGTTGATTAATCACAGTATGACTGGACGTGGTCTCGTTTGGCAGGTTGTGGTGCTGAAACAAAGGACAAACCACACAATAACATATACATATTATATTAGTACTAAGGTGGAGTTATCTATAATATTATACACTAGGATGGGGGACACCCTTCACTACAATAATGTTTAGGAGTTAAATTGTCACAAATGAATGGAGTTAAGGCGGATAAAGAGAATAAGGAATCTGAGGAGCTTTGGGGAGGAATAGGTGAGTAGGGAAGAAAAGTTAATGGGAGCAGGGATTTTTAGATCAAATACTAATTTATATAAATCTAAACTTGGGTTGTTTCTGGGGCAGCTAAAGAAGATATGATTTAAGTTCCCTTCGTATATACCACACTCACACAAGGATGAATCCCGGATTCGTATTTTATGTAAGAACACTGGGGAGCAGCAGTGACCTATCCTTAGTCGACAGATAGTCGATATGGAGGATCGTGCAGATTTTTTAAAGCTATAAAACCAGGGTTTTCTCGGTATTAAAGGTTGACTAGAACGATATAAGGAGTATATAGGAGTAGCTCCACTATATCCTTCGAGGCGTATACCAGAACCATGTCATCTGCATACATGTACCTACACTTGCTCACAACATTAGATACACTGTTCACATGCATCACATAACCCACTGGACCAAAAACTGACCCAGTCGGCACCCCAATATCCACAACCATTTCATCGCTAAACACACCTGCTATATTTGTACATATTTTTCTATTAGCTAAGTAATTTTTAAACCATTCATGCGTTGGCCCTCGAATTCCACACTCATTCATCGCACGTAATAAGATATTATGAACCAAAGTATCAAACGCTTTTTTATAGTCAATATAAAGTGCTATCATCTGTTTACCTGAGTTCAATGATTCATTAATGTAATCAGAAAAATTATTCAAGGCTGAAACTGTACCTCGTCCCGGGCGGAACCCGTGCTGAGTGTCTGAGACTATAGTATGGTATTCTAGGAATTTACTTATTTGGCCAATAACAATTTTTTCCACAATTTTATCAATAACAGATAATATAGCTATGGGCCGGTAGTTGTTATAGTCTAAATAATTGTCTGATTTAAATATAGGACGTATAATTGCAGTCTTCAACCGGTCAGGATAAATAGCTTTAGCTAGACACAAATTAATAAATTTCGCTAAGATCGGACTCAACTTTTTACACATATACACTATGTCTTCTACCCTAATCCCATCCAGACCTGGTGCCTTTTGAATGGACAACTCATTAATCACTTTTTCTACGGCTACCGAATCCACTGTTCTATATCTAAAACTCACCTTACTCGGTCTCACATACTGACTTCTATCTAAAAATTTTATATTGCATTGATGTTTTATTATTTTGATTTCTTCAGTAAATATTTTTGTAAAATTGGAACATATTTGACTAATATTTTGCTTCTTACCTAAATATTTTAATATCACGTCGTCTAAGCTAGCTTTTTTCCTACCCAGCCACGTATTAATTTTCGCCCATATCTTCCTAAAATCTCCGTTACATTGTTTTACTTCTAACTGTTTGTATTTATTTTTTGCTTGGTTAACTAACTTATTTACTTTGTTTCTAAATTTTGTATATTCTAATCGCTTATTCATATTTTTTGGCTCATGATTCCACACTCAAAATAAATAATCTCGTCGCAGTAACATTTTAGACAATTGTTTATCTATCCATGGTTGCCTTATTCTTTTATTACAATTCATGACTGTAACTACTGTGCATTCCTTATAAATATTACCGAATACCGTACACAATGTCTGATACAACGTTACAGGACACGTTATGTCAAGCAGCTGCGCCCAGTTACATGCACAAAGTTTTTGTTTAACGAGTTTTTCGTTAATCACTTCTCGCGTAGTGTTCTTTATTTGCACTAATGAGCTATCACTAGCAAATGTGTCCAGCGCTATTCCTACCGCGTAATGATCAGAAATGTATGTCTCGACAACGTACGACAACGCCGCGCACTCACTCCATACGTAGTATCCTTAGTCTGTGCTCACTCCGTCCCGCTCGTACCAACACGTGGTCTAAGCATGCCTCCTTTCGCCTCCCATTCACTATCGCCTCGCGTGTTATTTGCGTGCCAGGTATTGCAAGCTGCAGGCTGTAACCACACATGGTGTTTTTGTACTTTGTCGTAGTCGGATTAGTTTATAGCGTGTCTATGTTTGTGTCGCCTATTATTATAACGTCGTCAGTGGCCGGGATATATTTTAAGGTGGTCTCCAACTGCTCCAAGAATGTTATTTTATTACATTTAGGTGGTCTGTATATAGCAATTATATGTGATATATGTTTTCCTGATTTTAGATGTCCGTGCAACATTTATAGAGCTTCTGAGTTTACTTCTTTAATATTAAGTCAAGTCTACCCTTTACATATATTATTAAGCCTCCTCCCCTTCTCGTTTCTCTTGTAGTTAAGTATGCATTATAACCAGATATTTGATAGAATGAAACTTCTTCTTTTCTTATATTTATTTCACTTAATTCTATTATATCTAATTCAAAATTAGTTTCTTCCAGCAAAACTAGTAATTCATTAAAATGCTTCCGCAATGACCTTATATTTAGATGAAATTGGTTGGGTTGTAAGTATAAACTTGAGTAATCACATGCACTTATTTTATGTAAAGATATTAGTCTCGATGCTCAAAATGATTTCCTACTTATAATCATGTATTTGTATATTTCACGCTTATCTTCTATAAGAGGGTAATATTTTCTCGAGCGAGCCAGCCCATTTTGTGCTTTACCACTAGCCAGGCAGTGAGCAGGATTTCAACCTGCATCTTAACTTGACGAGTTATTAATTTTGTATAGACCCAGCACAGTAAGTACAGAGTTGCGACGACAATATCGACTGACGTCGAGAATATTCGTCTGTCGTCATAAAGTACATCAATGAAGGAAAACTTGTGATTAACTGACGCCAAAACCACACCACAAAATAAATAATTCGTCATACAATCCTACGCAATACCAGCCTTTTTTTGTTAAGGAGGGAAAACAAGTTCCTAACCGCACACCCCGTCGTCTGGGGCAACGAACAGGCTAGTGTGGGGCCTGCACCCACTAAAAAAACCCGCCGTGTGCCGTCTCTCCGCCTTTATTGGCGGGCTACTGGTACTATGTTACATTCCTACGGTGGTCCGTCGGCGGCCCTTTCGGGTACCCTCTACTGAGCGACGCATCCGCAGAGGAGCGTCGCACCTTCACGGGAGGCCTTGCAGGTGGCGGACGTTCCTCGGTCCATCCACCTGCAGCCTCAGCTAGGGCGGCATGAGGCGCAAGTACCTGCCTACTCAATACCAGCCTGGAGTTAGGAAGTTAGCGGTGTTTCATCCCCGTGCTTGGAAAGCACGTAAAGCCGTTAGTCTTACGCCTTATCTCTCTCCGGTGGTGTATGCCATCACGTCGGATAATGAGAATGAGAGAACAGCGAGTGCACTTCTGTTTGCGCAAGAACCACCGCTTAACGTGCTTTCCGGAGCACAGAAGAGGTAAGCTGTCCCCAAATAGGTGTTACTTTTTGCTCACCCATCTAATGTCAGCCGAGCGAAAAATGACTAACTTTGTCGATCGATTAGGCTACGACCTACTAGCGCCTTCATACATAAAAAGCAACCACTGAAGTAATGTAACACAGTTCCAGTGGTCCGCCACTACAGGCGCAAAAAAGACACAGGGCGTGATTATTTAGTGGTCCCCCACTACTCAATTTCAAATTCAAATATATCTCCGTGCCTCTGTCGGTGTGGTGATGGACTAAGAATACAAGTGTCACCACCCTATTCTTTCCCACGGGTGTCGTACGAGGCGACTAAGTAAGCAATTTATCACCCATTGTATTACTGGTGGTAGGGCTGGGTGCCAAGTGGGAGTACTCATTTATATCAGGCCCGAGCGGGTTGATACCACCATATCCCGTGTGACCGGCCATGAAGCACATTGATGTGTTGTGGTTGTAGCAGGAGATAGCCGTTAATTCGTTCATACCCTTACTTCTCTTAACAGATGTTAGAGTAGCAATAGGAAATGGTGTGCTAGAACAAGTGGATGAATTTGTATATCTTGGATGTGGATTCAGTCGGGATGGAAGGTACACCACTGATGTAGAGAGAAGAGTGAATGCGGGAAATAGAGTGAACGGTGCATTGGGACAACTCCTCGGCAGCCACCACCTCAGCCAGAAGGCACGTGTCGCAATACACAACGCAGTGCTTGTCCCATCATTATTATATGGAAGCGAGAGTTGGGTTACATACCAATTCAGTATGAAAATACTTCCGACAGATGGCGCAGGCGTCACCCAAAGACGTTAAGTATGATGTGTTATCGAAATTAGCAGTCAGGAGCAATTGTCAGGATTGCTGAATTGGTAAAGCATCTGGACGGTATCCAGAAGATGCAGGTTCAAATCCTGCTCCTGACTGTTATTTTCGATTTCACATTTTTCACTTTGTGTTTAATGTATAGTGCTAAGCATGTCAAATGCTAAAAATATATATAAAAATATCTAAAATAAATGAATTACACTTAGAATTGACTTAGAAATTATGTGTAAAATGTCACAACGAAAAATCAAGATCAGTTCTAATATTATAAGTTACATTATAATAGTGCCGTGTGGGGCTGGCTTTAGAATTGTCCCAGCCCTCTCTACCCACGGGAGTCGTAAGAGCCGACTGAGGGATACCGAGGGAGTGGGCAGCAGCACTCCCTCGAGTATTAACAACATCCACTGCGATCGCCAACCCGCCTGACAAGCGTGGCGATTACGGCATTATCCCCTTGACGTGACCGCTCGTTGTGGCGTCCTCTTGGGGAGGCCTAAGTCCAGCAGTGGACGGTGAAAGGCTGATGGATGGATGGATGACATAATAAATCTCGACAAAAATTAGAAGTTTTTTCACAATTGGTTTTATCAATAGATTTTGTTAATAGATGTCCCTGCTTTTGTAAGACTTATTTTTATTATCAATATTAGAGTTTGTTAATAGATGTCACTGCTTTTAATAGACTTATTTTTTTTATTATCAATATTAGAGGAGTTTGTTAATAGATGTCACTGCTTTTAATAGACTTATTTTTATTATTAATTTAAGACAAACTTAAAATGTCATTCTGAATTAAAATAATAAAGTAATCTAATCTTTATTGTATATAGAAAGAAAATGAATAGTTAAAATATTTTTTGAAGCGCGTAAAATTTAATAAAACCCCATTACAAATACTGTCTGATTTTGAGGTCATGAGCTGGGCGTTTTAAACTTATGACAATGAAGCTTGAATGTAAATGGATCAGTTTACGTATGACAGTAGATTGGTGTTTCACTACCTCTTGTAATAGTTTTCAATTTAGTTGGATTATAATCCTAGAGTTGCGTATTTCCGACGTATTTCGACGTCCAGATGCTTTGCCAATACAGCCATCGTGACAACTGCTTTCGACTGATAATCTCGATAACACATTCATACTTAACGTCCTGGGTGACGTGTCCAGGAGATGCGGGTTCGAATCCTGCTCGTGAACGTTATTAGCGATTTCACATTTTCCATTTTGTGTTTAATGTATATGGCTAAGCATGTCAAATGCTGGGAATATATATAAAAAATTCCGATATTAATGTATTAATCAATTAGTGATTTATTTAGTAACTGGTAATAATTATATCGCGATCTTCATTTAATTTTCGCCACATTTAGGGCGAATGGTACGTAATAGCTACACTGAAGTGTAATATTGCTGCCTCATGAGTGGCTACGTGATGGCTACATCTATAGGTTATTTATCTAGGACTAATATATATAAGTATTTAAATATTTATTACGCATGTCATGATTAAACAGGGAAAATCTACAATAAAGACACACACATAATATAATACAACAATTAAAATTATCCTTATTCAGTATAAATTACTATAATATAAGCCACTTTACCTTCAAATAATCGAACATTATAGACAAAGGTTTTGTAGAGAAAACACTTATGTGCTTTATATTGTCCATTTGCACGCATCAAGAATGTTCATGAAACTTATATTGATACATTTATTGTTTTGTTTTGGCGAGTTTGTTAAAGCTCTTTATTTTGTATGTCCACCTGGCAGGCTGAGATATTACAACACTTGTTTAAAATTGTTCGAGGAGGAGTGAGTATTATACTTTATATATCTAAAAAACAACACAATTATAGGTACGGGATATATTATATTGGGACTTTACTAACACACTATAATTATGCAACAATATAAAACATTTTATTAGTGGATTGATTACAATCCCAACTCCACTTAATGATTTTTAAATAATTTTCTGCTGGTTTATGAGAGCTTATTTTTATTAGCTTCTGATTCGCGTCAAAGAGACTAACTGAAGAGACAGTGTACGAAGATTCACCTATATCGATTACATAAAATCGACATACATTGACGATAAAAAATAATTAAGTTTTTTTTTCTTGCAGGTCAGCAGAAGATTATTATGATTATAAAAAGGACTACGACACCTGATTATTACGAGTTTTGCTACTGATCCAGATTAATTCTGCTATATTATAAGTATTTGTATGTTTCTTACCGAATAACGCAATAACGCTGAACACAATAATTTGCAACTTTTATTTTCTTTTTTATGTGATAACGTCTTATAAACCGATGAACGCCGGTTGCACGCACGAAAAAGTCTCCCTTTCCGAAAAATGTATGGCGACCGATCTATTGTTTGTGAAACTCTCAGAAAACATATATGACGTTATATATATATCCGTAAACCGACTTTACAGACAACCATATAGGTTTTTTATTTCGCCTTTGAACGTGTCTATAGGTACTGTAATCAAAACTGCCTCGGTGGCGTAGCGGTAGTGACTGCTAATCATGAGGTCTCGGGTTCGATCCCCGGGTAGGGCAATGTTATTGAGCTTTTTTCTAAAAAGAAAAATTCCCTGTAGCAGCCCGGAGTTTGGAAATGTCGGGCACATTAGTAGACGTCAATAGGCTCGCCCCCTATTACGTGGGACTTAAACATACATAGCTGGCGAATCGTGGGTGTGTAATCACCTCTGCCTACCCCTTCGGGGAATACAGGCGTGATGCTATGTTTTTAGGCTATATATCAGGTGCCCGATGCAGTGAGATAAAACATATACCAATTTTTAAGCCTAATCAAGAGCTATCAAACAAAAAGTTTCAGCAGAATACCCGAACAAACAAACAGACAGACTGACAAACAGTCAAACGGACATAAATTGTATAGAAGACTAGAAACCTACCCAAACGCACACCCTGTCGTTGGGGATAGGGTAATGGTACCACTGAAGTAATGTAACATAGTTCCAGTGGCCCGCCAATAAAGGCGGAGAGACGGCACATGGCGGGTTTATTTAGTGGGTGAGGACCCCACACTACCCTGTTCGTTGCCCCGAACGACTGGGTATGCGGTTAGGTAGGTTTCTATATATACTATTATAAACGTATGTATCATACATACAATAGTTTTGATTTCGCTGCTTAAAATTTGAATAAGTACATCGTTTAACATTATTATTCTTTCCAAAATGTATTTTGTACAAATCTGTCTAGTTAGAGGTCATCCAATAATCACGTGAGGCTCGAATTGTCCGAAAAATCACGAAACCGTAGTGAGATAATTATATCACGTTTATTTATTTTGTCGTTGATCGTGCGGTTTCTAAACAACCGAATAGCGGCGTGCTCGAATTAGTTTATAGGTAGGTACTTACCTGTATCTATACTATTATAAAACTTAACAGAGCTGTGTCAGTACATTTAAGATATAGGCATGTCTTAACACAGTTTTATTTTTTTATTTTTGTCTGTTTGTTTGTTCGCCCATCACACAAAAACTACTAAACGGATTTTGATGCAACTTTTTTTTATTTGAAAAGTCTTGATTAGACTTAAAAACTGGTATACATTTTATCCCACTACTATATCATAAACCTGAGATATAACCGAAAAACTAGAAAATTATTTAAACTAGAATTTTTTTAGAATTTATTTAAAAGAACTACTAAATGAATTTTAATGCGACTTTTTTTATTTATCCCGCTACTATATCGGGAACCTGAGATATAACCGAAAAACTAGCACTTGGCTGCGGCGAAGCCGCTGGCAAAGGCTAGTTTAAAGATAATTTTCCTAAATATTTAAATCTCACCAAGGATGGGGGGGTGTAAACAACATCACGTGATTAATGGACTATCCCTTATTTGGTTTATAGGCTAAAAGTAATCTATGTTATAATTCAGTATTTCACCAATATACCTACCAAATTTCATCCAAATCCGCTCAGATCTTTAGGCGTGATTGACGGAAAAACAACACCTTCACAAATTTTCATACTTATTTATATCGTATACTTAATGGGTAGTTTAGGATTTAAAAAATATATGGTTGTCTGTAAAGACGGCTTACGGCCGATAATTTTACGTGATAACGTCATATATGTCTATCTATTATATGTATGTATTTACAAAAAAAAAAGTAGGTACTATATGTATTATATCCGTAATCTGGTACCCATAGCACAAGCATTAAGCTTAGTTTGGGACCAGAGGACGCTGTGTGAAAATGTCCGTGAGTATTTATTATTTAATATGTTTTCTGAGAGTTTCACAAAATATAATACTGATAGTAATCGAATGGTACATACAAAAATGTACGATCGCACGTGCTGCTATACAATAATTGAGATACACGTGTTGTCAGGGACGCGTTCGGGCGAGGAATGTGATGTCAGCTGCCGGTCGGTCAGTCGGTCGGCAGCGCGGCCGGCCGCCTCCCTCCCGCAGACTCTCTTCAGCCCCCAGCTCTCTTGTGGGCGCGAACATCAAACAATGCATCGATCGCTATATATGTTTTCGGAACGTGAGACTTTTTCATGCGTGCTGCCGGCGTTTATCGATTTATAAGATGCTATCACGTCATAATGTGTATTTGTATTATACTTAATAAAATATTATTATTTCCAACATTTATCATTCATTATTATTTTTAATTAATTTATTACAGTCTGACGTAATTTAAATGTTGACCTGTGTATTATTATAAATTTATTGTTTGTAACAAATTAACAATATTATTGTATGCCTTCGAGGCGGGATATAGCTGACCACATCTGTTAACTAATTTACCAACTTATGTACCTGTGATCCACAATAAAGTATTTGAATTTAAATTGAACATATTTACCGTATTTTACTTATACCTTTTCGACTATTTTGCACGCCTCATTTATTCATTGCTTATAAGCGAAGTGTTGAGGTGGGTACTATTCTCGTTTTACATAAAACTACTAATTTTTCAAACTTAAGATGTCTCTATTTATCATATATTGCACTTGTAAAACAATATATACACATACATATCAAGAAAAAACACTATTTTTGACCCTCATGATATTTTTTATGCCATTTTTATTATTTAAACTAGTTAAAAAACTGTTTAAAAAAGTTCTGTCTTGGACGTCCGTTTGTTGTAACTAATGTATGTTAACACGATAACAACCAAAATAATTTACTAATCGAGTCTTTTTTTTTTCTTATTAACTTGAGTATAACTACGAATAGAGCCCTATTACTTTTCACGGTCTGATTCTATGTGGTTTAATTGTTATTAAATAAACAAAAAAATAGTGAATATTTACGCTCGACTCAATGGCACAGTGATACACTAAAACCAGCGCTATAGCCTATTACCTTATTTCGTAGAACTACTTCTATAGACCAATATATTAGAACTTCTGAAAATTAGCGCTAGATGGCGTATAAGACATGAGAAACACATTAGCATTTTTCGAAATTAGCGCTATCTATGTGATTTATTGAAAACTACTTAGTAAGACCAATACATTATTAGTTACTTATCAAATAATCAATTTTATTGTGAAAAATTAAGATTATGAGTCGTGCAGTTTCGGATTTTCTAAATTTATTTTATACTACGTCGAGACATAGGGTCCACCTGATGGTAAGTGCTTCCCGTAGCCTCGAGACGCTAGCAAAACCAAAGGCATCACTCACATGACGCCACCTATGTATAAGGAATGGAATACCTAGGAGTTAGAGAGACAGAATAATAAGAAGGGGATGAAGACGAGGTGCTCTCACTCGCCATACGAAACTCTACCGTTGTTTTACGTTAATCTTCTGTGAGCGGATGTGGCAAACAAACATACGAACTACGTTATGGTAAGCTGTAATCGTACTCTATAAACGCTAGCAATACCTAAAAGGCATCACTCTCGGCAGCACCTAGGAAAGGGATTGGTATTGGAGAGAAAGGGTAATAAGAAGATAAGAAAGTTGTGTATTTAGATATTTTTATATATACCAGTATTTTTAGCGTTTGACATGCTTAATTAGCCATATACCTACATTAAACACAAAAGTGTGAAAATGTGAAATCGAAAATAACAGGCACGAGCAGGATTTGAAACCATGGCGTTACCCAAAACGTTAAGTTTGAACGTGTTATCGAAATTAGCAGTCAGGAGCAATTGTCACGATGGCTGAATTGGCAAAGCATCTAGACGGTATCTAGGAGATGCAGGTTCAAATCCTGCTCGTGACTGTTATTTTTGATTTCACAATTTCACACTTTGTGTTTAAAGTTGTGTATGTTGTTTTATAGCTATTAAATAACATTACACCACTTTTTTAGACAGTCGTCTAAAGATGACAATACTATTATTCAACACAAAAGCTACTACTACTTATCATCACGCCATTTCTCTTGCGGGGTAGGTAGAGAGAACAGAGTGGCAAGAAATTCTTAAATAGGTACATCCCTCGCTTCCTCAACATTCATAATTCTCTTAATATACGCATGCCGGTTTCGGAGACTCCTGACTCCACCTTCTTTCAATACATCACATGACCGATTTGCTCTAGGTGAGTCTAGTAGTGTCTAGGTCAACACAAAAAAGTTTAACAAAATTCTGTAACATAGGTACATATTGTAGCGTGTACGTCACTAAAATATTATATTACGTTAACATATGTAGTAATAATAGATAAGAGAGAAAATAAACTTTAAATTCGTGTGTGTATGTATATACTACTTCACACCGCGTAGACAGATCGAAGTAAACAGACGTGTTGCTTATCGCGCAGTTAATATTCTAAGTTCATAAATCGTTGTTTTGTGATTGGTGAAAGTTACAATAATCAATTTCTTGTCACACTTACGGTGTCTTTATCTGTGGTTTACGCCCAGTGGGCGGAGTTAAAGCGGAATAGCACAAATTGAGGAGCTTACGCTTTTAACAAATAACTACTCAATAGGATTAATCTTACTAGCGGATCGATCTCGATGTATGTCATCTGCGCTGTCGGGTGTCTTCGTGCTCACAGTTTAGACAGAGATATTACGAGTGCTTTCGTCGTGTCCGTTTGAGCGCCGCGTTGTTATTATCGACTACTTGTGGCACATAATAGCCTAGTGTGTGTTGTATTATTAAGTACTAAGTATCAAACATCTGCAAAGTCATGCCGCGTGTGACTCGATCACCGCCCCAATGTTCTCCAAACAGGCAACTGTTACCTGAAACGCAGTCCGAGCCTGACCTTTCTACTACCTCAAGGGTATCGGAAGCTGTGGCCAGTGAGTCACCTAACGTTATAGTTAGACCGGGTAAGCGGCTTCGTGGTGACGAATGTTACTCCGAGTCTGATAAATTTGTGGAGCTGAAGAATATGCTTCAATCTTGGAAACTCGATCAAGACATCATTTTGAATAAATTGGTAACAGAAGTGACTGAATTAAAACTACAAACTACGGCCATCCAGAAGTCTAATTTAGAGCTTGAGAAGTCCCTGAGCTTCATGAACAACTGCTATGAAGAAATGAAGACTAGACTCACGGTTGTGGAAGAAAAATATAAATTACATGAGGAGCGATTGAACTCTGTAGATATTCATAGCGGTGACCAGGTGGTAGCGAAATTAGAGGCCAAAATTGATAAAATGGAACAGCAGGCCCGTCAATGCAATATGGAAATATGTAACTTACCTGATAAACGTAACGAGAACCTGCTCGCTATCATGCATGCAATAGGTAGCGTGAAAAATTATACTGTGTCACCTAATGATATTTTGTCCATACACAGGGTTCCACATGCCCAACCAAATGACCGTAAGCCCAAAAACGTCATCGTTAAATTTAAATCACAGATTATACGCGACAACGTACTGAGCGCCTACCGAAAGATAAAGAGTGTTAAATCTGATCAGTTAGATATATCAGGCGCTTCGGTACTATATTTTTAAATGAACATCTGACGCTTAAAAATAAGACTTTATTTCGTAAAACTAGGGAAAATGCTAAAAAATGTGGGTATAAATTCGTTTGGATTAGAAATGCTTCCATCCTGGTGCGGGAGAATGATGGAATGCCATCTTTTACAATACGTTCGGAAGGCGATCTTTCTAAAATTAATAAAAAACCAAGTACTGCATGCTCTCAATAATATCAGTATTATGATTATGCTTTTATATACAAATAAGAACTATTTTGGTGTTTTACATACATTTTTGGAATTATTATTAATAATATGCTTTTTTTATTGTTTTATACAACCTTGTCTATTTAATTTCTACAGCGGCAAGTGTACAGGTATATCGTTCGTTGAGGGGAGACGTCGCACTAACTCGATGTTGCGGTTTCTGCGTAGTATTATTGGACAAGTATTAAAATTTATATTCGAACGTACCTTTCAAATTTCATTTAAAGTATTATTTTCTGATCGGCTTTTGAATAAATCATATATTTTACCACATTATTTATTAAACAACGTATCTTGTTATATCTTAGTCGCGTATTATTTTATATTATTCGTACTAATATTTGTTGTTTTAACATTTTTCATAAATGGATATTAACAAGCTAATTATGTATACCCAGAACTGTAGAGGAATACGTACAAAGTTAAACACTCTCTACATGAACATTTTATCAAACTCATACGACGTGATTATATTAACCGAAACATGGCTTGTCTCTGAGATTAGCGACAGCGAGTATATTGACGACCGTTACCTCGTATTCCGTTGTGACCGGGACCGTTTGGCTACTAAAAAATCTGACGGCGGAGGCATCCTTATAGCAGTACGTAGAGGACTGCGACCATCTCAATTACAGACTGCATTCACGTTACATGGGATTGAGCAAGTTGTTGTTCAGTTACCTGCATTACAGTCTAACCGGCGACACTTTATATGTGCTGTGTATATTCCACCTCGTACTCGTGATGACATCTACACTACATATTTGGATATGTTGTACGAAATAGCTAACGACCCAAATACAGGCTCATTCTGTGTAGTGGGAGATTTCAATTTGCCTGCTTTTGATTGGCTGAACCAAGATAACCATTCTACGGCACACACACGTACACCTATAGACCAAGAGTTGCTAAACTTTATGTCTCTGACTAATAGCTTTCAATACAATACTTTTAAAAATAGCTTAGACAGAATACTTGATTTAATCATATCCAACACCGATTGTGAAGTGTTATCTTGCTGCCCATTGCTGGAGCCTGATATTTATCATCCTCAGTTCTTAATAGTGATTAGATTAGCTATACAATTTGCACCCATTGGGCGTTTTTCGACACTTAGACACAACTACTATAAAGCTAACTATGATGGTATAAATGATGAGTTGAACAGGGTGAATTGGGTTGAGACCTTAACCAATCTTTCCTCAGAACAGTCGGTTAATGTCCTTTACGAGATACTTCACAAGGTAATACGACAACACGTTCCATTAACGAGAAAAATCAGTTCTAAATTTCCGATCTGGTTTTCTCCGTCTTTGATTCGTGTCTTAAAGAAAAAACAACGTGCCTGGGTTAAATGGAAAAAATATAATAACCTTTTTGATTACGAAAGTTTTGCTAACTATCGCAAATCTTTTCACAGAGAGTTAACTGTTTGTTTTCGTAATTATATTAATTCGGTTGAAGATAGTATACCTAAAAATATAAAGTACTTCTGGTCTTATGTTTCCAATAGAAAAAATATTTCTAAATACCCAGCAAATATGTATTTTAAGGACAAATCTTCACAAAATTCATCCGATGTATGTAACTTATTCTCAACATTTTTTGGCTCGGTTTACGGACCATCAACACTTGACCCTAATGTGCGAATGCCTAGTGACTTATCATACAATTCTATTTCTCTGTCTGATATTTACATCACGGAGGAAGCTATAATTGTAGGACTAAGGTCTTTAGACACATCCAAAGGTAGTGGTCCCGACGGATTACCACCTTATTTCTTGGCTAAAATTCATGAAAATATTTACACTGCCTTGCATATTATTTTTAACAAATGCTTACGTGACGGATTTTTTCCATCCATATGGAAACACGCACTCATTACGCCCATATACAAAAAAGGTGACAAAAGCAACGTAGAGAATTATCGGCCAATATCCATACTATCTACACTGTCAAAACTTTTTGAAACTTTAGTACGCAACGTAATATATCCCCATATACATCAACTTATTATACCTGAGCAACACGGTTTTGTACAGAAGAGGTCTACCACAACAAATCTAATGGTTTTTACTAATTATTTATTTGAGAACATGGATCGTAGAATTCAAGTAGACGCCATCTACACTGATTTTCAGAAGGCTTTCGATAGGGTAGATCACGCACTGCTTCTTGAAAAGATTGTATTTAATGGAATTCGTGGTAATTTACTTAGGTGGTTTGTCTCATATATTTCTAACAGAACGCAAAAGGTTGTTATAAATGGATTTGAATCTGATTGTGTAACGGTTGCATCCGGAGTTCCTCAGGGTTCAATTTTGGGTCCTCTTCTGTTTATACTGTTTGTTAACGATATTAAAAACTGTTTCATTCACTCCAGTTTTCTCATGTATGCAGATGATATAAAAATTTATAAATCTTGCAATAGCACTGATGATTGCATACTACTTCAGGAAGACCTAGATAGACTTTACTTATATTGTAATAATAATAAGCTAACACTCAACCTACCTAAATGTAACACTATATCATTTAAGAAAAATAATAACAAAATACATTATAATTATTTTATAAATAACGAAATTTTAGATAATGTAACAGTAGCTCGTGATTTAGGAGTATTGATTGACTCTTCTCTGCACTTCGATGTTCATATTGAGGCTATTATCAACAGAGCTCTACAGATATATGGTTTCGTGATGAGATCTTCGGTTGACTTTGTACGTTCCTCAACATATCTGTTATTATATAAAACATTAATTCGCCCTCAATTAGAATACGCGACTTCGATCTGGAATCCTATATATCAAAAATACATAGATAGACTCGAAAAGGTACAAAAGAAATTCTTACGTTCTATGAATTACAAATGCTGCCATAGTAAAATTCCTTATAATGATTTATTACTACGTTATAATGTTTTAAGTTTAGAATCCAGACGTCTCCTTCTCGGTACTATAGTGTTATACAACATATGTAACAATAGATATGACTGTGTAAATATTACAAACAAATTATGTTACACGGTTCCTAGAACTGTAATAAGACGAAAAGCACGCATTTCTCGCTTGTTTCATGTAAATATGTGCAGATCTAACGCCGGGGTAAGAGCACCTCTTCGTCGCCTCACAGACATTTATAATAATCATTTCACCAACATAGACATCTTTCATTTGTCCAGTTATAAATTTAAACAAATGTTAACTCATAAATTAAATAAATAGAATTATGTATTTATATTGTGATATAGGTGGAATCATATAGCAAATGCGATGTATTGTAGTCTGTTTTTTCTTCCTATTATTATGTTTAATATGTGGGCATTGTTGTGGGTTACATATTAATATATATTTACATTTGTTAAGTACTTTGTTGTAATCACACTATGTAACTGTTTTTTGTCCCTGAATAAATAAATAAATAAATAAATAAATACTATATACTATGCGCTACAATATCAAACAAACCAGCGGCCGTGCGCCTAAGCGCAGTCTCTCCTCCATTATTTTATAAATATCAATTATTCAATGTTAGTGGTTACTGTAGGACAAATATATGACGAAGCCGTCTGCTTCAGATTTCCTCATGAATATAAAAATTAATTGTCTCAATAAGTAGGTAGGGTAATGTTTAATGGACGGGAATAATCAATATAAATAGCAAGTACCAACAAGAAAAAGTTTGTTAGAACTACATACCTACCTACCTTATAATGGATATTGAATATAATGAAATTGACGGACCTCGTGGCGTATTCGGTAGTGTAACCGACTTCCGTGCACGAGGTCGTGGGATCGATTCCCACTCAGGACAAATATTTGTATGATGAACACAGATATTTGTACTGCGTCCGGGTATTTTCTATCTATTATATGTATGTATTTACAAAAAAATATATAATATATTTTTTTATTATTTATATCCGTAATCTGGTACCCATAGCACCACCATTAAGCTTAGTTTGGGACAAGTAAAAAAAAAATTTCAGTGTGTTAATATCACGGGTGTCGTACGAGGCAACTAAGAGAAGTAAGTAAATAAACACAAAGTGAAAAATGTGAAATCGAAAATAACAGTCACGAGCCCGATTTGAACCTGCATCTTCTGGATACCGTCCAGATGCTTTGCCAATTCAGCAATCGTGACAATTGCTCCTGACTGCTAATTTCGATAACACATTCATATTTAACGTCTCTGGGTGACGCCTGCGCCATCTGTCGGAAGTATTTTCATACATTATACCGACCAGGTAAACTTAATTTTACAATTACGATTTTTACCTAATAATGACGCAAACCCTAGGTATAAATATTTATATATATTTTTTAGCACGTCGTGTCACGATGGCTGAATTGGCAAAGCATCTGGACGGTATCCAGGAGATGCAGATTCAAATCCTGCTCGTGACTGTTATTTTCGATTTCACATTTTTCACTTTGTGTTTAATGTATAGTGCTAAGCATGTCAAATGCTAAAAATTTATATATAAATAAATAAGCAATTGTCACCCATTACATTACTGGTGGTAGGGCTGCGTAGCAAGTGGAAGTAATCACTTGCTATCGGGCCCAAACGGGTTGGTACCACCATCTCCCGTGTGACCGGCCATGAAGCACGTCCAGTAAAAATGTTCTGTGAGCACGTCAGTATTTTTTGCTTATAGCAGAAGATAGCCGTTTATTCTTTCTTATATTCCATATCTGAGAAATGAAATGGTGCGCAGCAGCTTGACAATACTCTCGGTATAGTTGAGTCCATGAGCGACGGTTACCATTTACCAGCCGGTGGTTCGACTGCCACCATACCTAAGCAATAAAAAAAAAGATCTTCATGATGAAGCATCTTAACTCCTGATAATGTTGGCAACGACGATGGCTGCCAATCACCACCATAGGGTTTGTATACAACAATAAAAAGTACCAGTTTGTATACTTCATTACAGACATAATATACAAAGTTAAGCTATTTATATAATAGGTACACATGTTAACACGTTAGCATTATTATCTAATTTATAAAATTCTTGTGTCACAGTTTTAGTGTTTATACTCGTCCGAAACGGCTTAACCGATTTTGATGATATTTTATATGTATATTCAGTAGGTATGAGAATAGGTTTATAAGGGTAGCTCACCCCAAAAAAAAATTTGACATTTTTTGGACAAAATTATTTATTTTTATTTTATTATGATTGCATTGGAAAATACATATAACTTTAAATTTTCACCTTTCTACTGCTAACGTAGAAATAATTTATATGGCAAAACAACGTTTGCTGGGTCAGCTAGTAATTTAATATAAATATATCATAAGGTAAATGAAGTTGCTTTTTTTGGTCTAATTTAAATGTACATAACACATAACATGTACATACATAGACATAACAGTAATACAATATTTATATAACACTAGTTGCTACCCGCGGCCTCGTCCGTGTGGTTTTCAGTTAAATTTATTCTGCGCGAAAGCTTAATTACTTTTCCAAAATACAAGTGGCCTATGTTACTCTTTATAACATCAGATATCTGCGAGTGAAAGTGCCGTCCAAATTCAGTCCAGCCGTTTTGGAGATTAGCCGGAGCAAACAGACGGATAGACATACAGGCAAAAGTTTTAAATATTGGTTTTTTGTTACACCTAACTGCCGTAAACGTTTTGTCCGTGTTGTGACGGACTAAGAATACAATTGTCACCACCTCATTCTTTCCCACGGGTGTCGTATGAGGCGACTAAGGGAAGTAAGCAATTATCATCCATTGCATGACTGGTGGTAGGGCTGGGTACCCAGTGGGATTAGGTATTCACTTGGTAGTGGGCCCGAGCGGCTTGGTAACACCATCTCCCGTGTGACCGGCCATGAAGCACATCGTTACGTTTTGGCTGTAGCAGGAGATAGCCGTTTATTCATTCATTTTATATCTGTAAAATGAAATGGTGAGCAGCGGCTTGACAATACTCTCGGCATAGTCGAGTCCATGCGCGACGGTTACCATTTACCATCAGATGGGCCGTAACTCGTCAGCCACTACTTACATGCAATAAATAAATAAAAAAACCTATTTGATTTCGAAATAAATACCGAAACTGAAGGCTTTTAATAAACCTAAGAAATTCAGATTAAGACTGGCTGTAAGTGAATAGTACAATAATGTTTTTATAATAAATCTTCTCAAGAACTTGTTAATTAAAGCTAGTATTGACATTGATTGCTGTATAAATATCAGATCATCACAGTCAGTAATTATCTTTATATGACTACCTATATAAAAACTCGTTATAAAAACACATAGCTGCGTATAGGCATAATTACCCCGAAAAGTCACATTTTGCGAAACCTCTATTAGATTGTAATAATGCATTAGATAATAGTCATAAATTCGAGCCCTTACATATTTGTGACAAAAATATGTCTTTTTAGAACAATTAGAGATAATTAAACAAAATAAAAACGTTTTACTAAATGAACAAACCAACTGTAGTTTCCCACTACTAAACTTGTTTTCATATCGTTCGAGTGATTCGTCGTAACTGTCTGGTAGTGGAAGAGGTATATAAGCAAGATACACGAGTAAGCTTTGCTCATTTGTTGCGGTCCTAAGGATGCCTCATGTAGAGGCGAAACACGTCCTTATTCCTCTTCTTCGGATCATTCTCGTTGTCGAATTTGTGTTCGAATTTTTGCGGGATATTGCAACGTTGTGTTGTGGTTCTGAGAGCCCTGCCGTATCGCATGGTTGTGTCGCTATGGTGAGATTTTTTGTCATTATCGTGCATGCTACTCTGCTATTATCACATTCTCCTCTATCTGAGGTGCAATCTTAGGTTATTTTGTGTGTGTCCAAAGATAACCGGGATTGGATATCCGTGGGTGAGTGGCGGGCTCTCCTCCTAATATATAAGTTCTCAAATAATAATAGTAATTAATTAAACAGTATTTTAGGCCACCTACGTCGCGCTTTCAACAGTTATTTTTTAGTCCTTTTTGGCCAAAACTGAAGGTTGTTTTTTTGGGCGGAGGCCCATACGCACTCCGTATACTTTCCTGTGTATCCGTACTGTCCTCTCCTTATTATCCCTTCTCCATCTCCTATATCCTACTATATACTTTGGAGATGGCGACGCGCAAATGATGCCTCTGGTGTTGCTAGCGTCTATAGGCTATGGTAACTGCTTACCATCAGGTGGGCCGTATGCTCGTTTGCCATCCACGTAGTATAAAAAAGATAGCCGAAGCTTCGGTTAGGGGCCATCCATAAATTACGTCACACGTTAAGGGGAAGGGAGGTCGACGAAGTGTGACATTGAGTGACCAGGGGTGGGGAGGGGTCCCAAATTTTGTGACATAACATTTATTCAAAATATACCTACTTAATATTTTATTTCTAAGTATTACAACAACACTAAATTTAAATTACATACACCTACTAAATAATAACATGAAAATAGTTGCAACTGTCTGCATGACTATAAGGTTTAAATTTGTTTTGTTGCCAAGTTTGCACTCGCTGTACTATTGTCACGAGCCGTTGATAAATGCCATCACACTGAGCCTTGCCGTGATTTCTTTGTTTCTATTTATTCGATAATTGACTTTCGCCAAGTGAACAACGTCGTTTTCTTAGTTCTGCTATTTTGTGATTTTTAACTGATGAAACAGACGTAAGTAATAACGTAGCTTTGCCAATTCAGCCATCGTGACAGTTGCTCCTGACTGCTAATTTCGATAACACATTCATAGCAAGCATCTGGACGTTATCCAGGAGATGCAGGTTCAAATCCTGCTCGTGACTGTTACTTTCGATTTCACATTTTTCACTTTGTGTTTGATGAAACCCATAAAATTAACAAAAAAAGTGATTTAGGTAATTTTTACCATAAATTATATGAAGCATACAGTGCAGCTTATGCTGATAAAAAAAAACAAAATGTACAAGAAGAAGTTAACACATCATGGAAAAGTTTGAGAAGTAATGACAATGTTATAAGTGAAGTGAAATCTAAAATCAAAAATTGCAAATAAAATTAACAAAAAAGCGAAACACATAAATGTAAAAGATTAACAGTCAGTTACAAAAAAGTCCATTAAAGTTATTTTAACTTTGAAATATTTTTTTATTCACAAAAATATTCCTTGTTAGTTGATTTGAAACCTCGATCTCCGGATTGCGTGATCAATACCTAAACCATATGACCACGGTGTAGATAATACGAGTATTAAGTTTGAAAAAGTGATATAATTGACCTATATTTCAATCTCGCCTTCAAATAATATGAATTTTAATTGCAAAATTAAACTTACTATATTGTATTAATGCATGTAAATGCATTCCGATAGATGGCGTTGGTCTTAAAGACAAATCTGATGAGGAGATTGGGATGGCCGAAAGGTCGGTACGGTAGCTCAGTGGCTTAGAGCACTTTCCCGGATTGGAAGGGACGCGGGTTCGATTCCCGCTCGCACTAAAGTTCTCGTTTTCCTCATTCACAGATAATTTTTAATTTAAATAAAGTATTTTTCTCACCTAACCCCGAAGTGAATCATATAAGTACTTTAGTTATTTATATTGCTATATTGAGGTTCACAAGATCTTTTACCGAAGTTGTTCCATGAATTTCCACGGGATAGTTTTATCTTGTCCACTTTTCAAGATCGTCACTATGTGGTAATTATTTTGAGGAGGACACTAGAAACACGTCTATTCGCAACCAATGATCCGAAGAAGAGGAAGAAGGAGGGAAGGTTACGTCTGCAATAATCATATGATTTTATGTCCACACTATCCTTTTTAAAGTTAATAAGTATTTTTTTCGAAGTCTGCGCGGTTCCTGAAGTGAAACTTCGTTAGAATCGTTGTGATTCGAAACTCGATGAAACGAAAATGCGTCACGATAAAGAAACAAACATATAGACAACATTAAACGTTAATCTACCATTATTATCGTTCCAGAAAACAAAAATAAAAATTTAAATGAATTATAATTCTCCATTGAATTTAATGAATAAGAGGTCATTTAAAAAAAAAGCTACATTTATCCTAATACTCCTGATACTCTATATCCATCTCAATCTCTCGTAGGCTACTTTTCAGAAGTTTAACTTCTGCCGTGTGTGTGAATTACACACATGGGCTTTTTCTGTTTTGTTAATTTTCATGCCTATGCTTGATTTGATATTGATTTTATTGAAAAGTATTTAAATGGAAATAAAACTTATAGTAATTTTTTTTGAAAAAGTATTAAAATTTCTAAATGTAAATTCGCAAAATACGTGACATCACACTAGGTAGGGGGGGTCTCACAAATGTGACCAGCTGTGACAAGGACGGGGGAGGGGTCAAAAATCGTGAAATTCGTGTGACATAATTTATGGATGGCCCCTTAGACATTAATTAACATTGTTCCTATGTTTATCCAATTCACAATGTATTCGTTTACTAAATTTCCTTCAAGTCCATAATTTCTATAGGATAATAATATTCATTTTTCGCAAACAAAATAGGTATAATAATTTTGTGCTGATGAGGAGTTTTCTACGAATAGATCTGCATATTCTACGTATGAATTTTATTTGCAAAATTAAACTTACTATATTGGATTAATGTATGTAAATGCGTTCCGATAGATGGCGCCCAGGTAGTACGATAGCTCAGTGGATTAGAGCACTTCCCCGGCTTGGAAGGGACGCAGGTTTGATTCCCGCTCGAACTAATGTTCCCTTTTTCCTTATTCACAAATAATAATTTGTGCATACCATTACTTAAGCCGTGTGCGGCCGGCACCAAGAATAGCTCCACCCCGTCTCTTCCTATGGAGTCTTAAAAGTCGACTAAGGGTTTACCGGGGGCCCGGGCAGCAGCGTTCCCCTGTGTACTAAAAACATCCCCTGCGATCGCCAACACGCCTGCCAAGCGTGGCGATTATGGTAAAACCCCCATTTTGGGGAGGCCTATGTCCAGCAGTGGACAATGAAAAGCTGATGGATGGATGGATAGATTACTTAAGTAGCTCAGAAGCGTCTGCGATCTTATCCACGTTTATATGCAGGAATGTAGATTTTATAGGGACCGCTCGAAATAATGCTCATTTCAGAAGCCATGTAACGCTAATACACAGCACCGTCATAGTGTAACGAATGCTAATAGTGAGTCAACTCAGCGACTAGACAGAGCAACGATGAAGTGAGGTACGAAGGAGAGCGGAGTCCCCCCCCTGCCCGCGTCGTCTGCGGTAATACCGGTCGGCTTCGCTTGCATACCGGTATGCCCAATCAAGCGTGTCACTCATCACTGTAATTGATTGCATGTTTATTTGGTGTTCACGCAGCAACAAAACAACACACTAAAATTATTTTCTTTTGCTATTAACTCGTTTTTAAAGAATCTTTTATTTCGTTCGTCGGTGAAAATATCGGGAAAAGATTGTATGACACCTTAAGTGCTATTGAATTCTCACAACCATGTGATTGCTTTCCATCACGATTTTTTATTAAATTATGCCAATATTATCAGCGGAATACCTGGGATTCCGCTTTATAGTGAAATTAGTTAGATGACTGCATAGGTGAAACTGCGGGACGCAATGGGTATGTTTGTATAGAAATATAAACTAATATAATCAAAGAATAAATAATTACGAGGAATACATGTAAAATAAAATGTAAAAATATTAGGTACTATCTAAATTAGTGTTTTTGTACTAGACGTCGAGACAGCAGTGTAGGTATTTTGCGGCATAACAAAGGAGTTGAACCACTATTAGTATTCGTTACACTATGGCACCGTTCACGTTATAGGAAAAAAAAATACATAAAAACTCCTAGATATAATCACAAAATAATCCTTGTATTACTGCGGACTTTACAAATATACAATTTCACGGACAAAAAGTACACCCAGACTCAAAACAACCAATTGTGGATCACGCAGTTGTCCTGTGTGGGAATCGAACCCACAACACACGGATGGGAGGCCGGTATCTAAACCACTCCGCCATCTGTGTAGTCGTGTAACTAAATGTGTTACGCGCGTGCTGGGTCCTGGAAATTAAGTTTCGACTTAATTCGACGGCTAGTAAGTTTTACTATAAAACCATACTCGAATATTGATATATTTCTTCCTCTAAATAGCGTTCTTTTAAACAGTATTATCTAAGCAACATTTCCCAGTTTAAGTCACATTAAGTTTAATGAAAGCTACGCACAGTCCACCTTTTTACGGTTCCGTACCCGAAGGGTCAAAACGGGACCCTATTACTAAGACTTCGCTGTCTATCTGTCCGTCCGTCTGTCGCCAGGCTGTATCTCAAGAACGGCGATAACTAGACAGTTGAAATTTTAAGAAATTATGTATTTCTGTTGCCGCTATAACAACAAATACTAAAAACGAAAAAATATAAATATTTAAGGGGGGCTCCCATACAACAAACGTGATTTTTACCAATTTTTTTCCTCGTTCCTGATATAATTGTACGGAACCCTGAGTCTGACTCGCACTTGGCCGGTTTTTTATACTACGCGGACGGCAAACAAGCAAACGAACCACCTGATGGTAAGCGGTTACCGTAGGCGTAGCCTATAGAAGATGGCAACACCAGAGAAATCACTCGCGCGTCGCCATGTCCAAGGAAAAGGGAATACAAGCCATATCTAAAATCATATACTTAGAAAATGTCTGATAATTAAATAGTAAATGTTGATGTTATTGATAACGCAACACAGCTGATGGTAAACACCACTGACCACTCTTGTTCTAATAAAGTAACCTACTACTACTTAACATTACGACATTTTTCATGCGAGGAAGGCAGAGAGTTCTAAAAGATTGCTATACTGTCCGATAATAAGGAGTGGACGGAGGTTGAGGTTTGATACCTCCGGCGCTCTCACTCACCGTATGAAACAACAGTAGGTGTACCCTTACATATTATCACGCTGGTCTTTTGTGAGAGGGTGGTACTCTCTGTTAGTCTGATGGGACTATGAGAGTGAGGGAACAGAGTGCCAACTTCCTAACTCCAGGCTGATATTGAGAATTTCTTGACGGAAACACCCACAAACTTTTCGGTAGCATGACCTTTTTTTTTGTTAAGGCTTGAAAAAATGTTCCCAACCGCACAGCCTATCGTTCGGGGCAACGACCAGGGTAGAGTGGGGCCTGCACCCACTAAAGAAACCCGCCGTGTGCCGTCTCTCCGCCTTTATTGGCGGGCCACTGGAACCATGTTACATTCCTTCGGTGGTTCGGTAGCATGACCTGAGAATGGAACCCGAGACCTCGTGATTTGCAGTCGCATACAATACTGCTAGACCACCGAGGCAGTTTCCCGTAGCCTATAAGCTAGCACACCAGAAAGGGATAGGAAGATTGATAATGGAGACGAGGAAATTGTTTAAGCCTCCGACACTCTCACTCACCATCACAGCCATCGTTGCTTCACACAGGTATAATCTCACAAAACTTGTGTAACTGCACAAATGACAGAATGGTTTAGATACCACCTTCCCGTGCCGAGTGCTGTGGGCTCGATTACGACACAGGACACTTCTTTGTGTGGGTAAACTCAATCGACTCGAAAATTGATGTTAATAAAGAAAATCTTAACAAAAACTAGATCAAGAAGAATAATAGCACTCAAAAAAGTAAAAAAAAAAGTGATTGAATTGATTTTAATGTATATTTCACATAGACAAGAACAAAATAATTCGAAGTCATATCGAACATGCAAAATCGTTATTTTGTCTGTATTTCGACTATAAAATATGTAATAGTATGATTATAATATACACAAGTATAAACAGATTAATTTACAAAAACAACAATTTTTTGATATTTACGCGAATACTACACAGAAATAAAATTATTTTTACAGATTTTATCGCATTTTTTTCGGTATTAGTGCCACCTCTCTACTTACCCCACTACGAAAGAAAGCGTGCTACTGGATCATTACGAGCTTAATTTTTTTTAGAAGTCAACTGATACCTAACGCTCCACATAATTGTTAGTGCTTAGCAATACCAGGAACAGAGTCTATATATAATTCTACCGCTGCATATAGAAGAGAAGAGAAATGTTAACTTATCATGATCATAGACAAAGATCTCCGGTAACTAAAAACTGATACAACAATAAAATCGGTAAAATTAATCTTACTTCATAAGCAACACTTAATTTAGTACAACTAAGTAAGCGGTTATTTAATTTGTCTTTTTATATTTGAATCGGCTACATTAACTAAACTATTCGTACAATATTTGATAATAACAACAAGTTCAAATCGACAAAAATCGTTAAAAAATACTAAAAAACCGGTGTCAACAGGATGCGTAATAGATAAAAAATAAAACATAAATTATACACAAATCATATATAATTATACACTTGGTCAATTAGCCTACAATATAATTATTTACAACAAAATTTATACTACATATCTTAATCTTTGAAACGTGAATTATTAGACAAAAGAACTGAAGAATACGTCCACTAGATCATCACAATATAACTTATGTATGGAATAATAATCTTTTTATACTAAATAATGTGTTACTTACAATTATAAATATAATTATTACAAAAAAATATAATTATTATTACAAAATATAATAAATGATAATTATTATTACAAAATATACATTTCGCGTGCTGGGTTATACAAGTTAGGAGATATATTGTAGACGCACGACATATCCGGTGCGTCGATGTGGTTCGTCGAGTTAGTGATGGACCAGCCAGTACTTGTGTCGCAGTGTTAGTAAGGCTCCTCAATGAGTCTGTTTTCCTTTGCAGTTTACAGTATTCACCCCCCATTACTTGGTTGTTCCTGTTGAGGTAAACATTTATTATTAGAATGCCCAAATTTTTTTATACGGGCAATTTCGTTCAAAACTTTGGCAATGCCATTTAGAACGGATAATTCAATCAGTATCCAAAGTAGACAAGTTTGTTTTTATTGGGGCACTGTAATTAGTGGTCGAGCAATTCGTTTAATTGACAATTCATTCCTGCGTATATATAATACCGTGCGAAAAATGAACATAAATTAGTTAGGTTTCGATGGAATATTCTTGAATCTTGTGGCATAATGTTCTGTTGCGGTGTTTTTTAGTTAGTTCTGTTAATTAAGCAATATTTTTGATATTTTTATATATTTTTCTAGCATTTGATATGCTTAGCCATATAAACCAACACAAAATATAAAAATGTGAAATCGAAAATAACTGACCATATTATTTTTGCTACTTTTCCAGGGTTTTTTGTCGAAATTTTATTTTGTCACATGTATGGCAATAATATAAATTAATCTCGAGGAAAAGGATTTTTATATACCTGTATAGACGGGTCCATTGCTTTCGGGAACAATAGCTCCTCGCTGATTTGGTTTTCTGTAATAAAAAAAAACTTGAATAACTGGTTACATTAAAAATATGTTTTATTTGCTTGCTAGTTTTAAAGTTATATCCTAGATTCCCCACATAGTAGTGGGATGAAATGTATACCAGTTATTAAGTCTAGTCAAGAGATACCAATTAATTTAAAGTTCCATACAAATCCGTTCAGTAGCTTTTGCTTAATTTCCAGACAAAAAACAAACAAAAATTCCATAACGTTTAGTTTTCAGAGCCACCTAAATAGCCTAATACAATATTTTATTCTCAATTATACTAAACTACTTGATTTTGGGTGCGACTTCATCCTCGTTCTTCGGGATGAAAAGTGTCCTATGTCCAAACTATGTGTATGCAAACCTTTCATGACGATTGTCTCAGTAGTAACGGCGTGAAAATGTAACAAACAAACCAACTCATTTTCACATTTATAATATTATTAGCAAAGAGGCACAGACATAGCTTTGTTATAGCTGTATAATTTATAGTACACTCATCACGATAAGTGCCAATTCGTTGTTTCTACTTACATCTCCGGGTAACAAGGCATTTTTTATTGATAGCTTAGTTGGAGTTAGTATATTGTAATTAAAATTAGTTATTTTGAAGTTTATTTTGATTGAATAAATGTATGAGTGTGAAGAGTTAGTATAGAGAGAGAGACTGATAGGAAGAGATAGAGAGAGAAGAGAGAAAGAGAAAGAGAGTGGTAGTTACCGCGGCGGGCGCGTAGCGCGTCGTTCTGGTCGCGCAGCTCGGCGAGCGCGTGTCGCAGCGCGCGGCCGCTGTGTGCGGGCGGCACGGCACACAGAGCTCGCGCCAGTGTCTGCCGTAGGCCCCCCGCCACCTGCCACACTTGTGCCGCCAGCTCACTCGCACTACCCGCCACGTCTGCGCATACGTTATATTTTATTATAATTCTTACTATTTGATAACCTATTGTTATCCCACTTCTGACACTAATAACAATTAACCACCGCTCTTAGTTACAAACCACTGCACATCGTGAAGCTTAACCACTACGCTTGATACAAATGGCAATAGCTGGGCTATTTTTTTCTACAATTGAAACGCTCGATAGAAAGGGATATGCCCACCAACCAGACACTCCGGCCCTGGGTGCACAGGAATTCATTTAAAAAAAAGTCCGGATTTCCAACTTTTATTTTACTGTAATACATACATGCATTATCAACTTTTCATCCAGTTAGGAGTCTTCGAGCCTATTTAGAAAGCTAACTCGTTGGTTAGCTATCAAATCCGCAAGAAAACCAACAAAATAGGTTATTCAATTGCAAACGAAGTCGAATTGTGATTATATATTTATGAGTTTAATGACAGATAGCCGCCATGCGGTCATAACGTCAGGTTCGATGTTGCCACTTACACAAACATTAAAATTGATAAATCGATATCGTATTTTTGTTCGAATTTTTATTCAACACGAATGAATTTACGAATGAATTACAGCAACGATTATTGTTTTGTTTCTTTTAGTTTTTTTAATTCAATTTTAATGGATTTTGAACAAAGGCAGTTAAATTTTGCAGTAACGTATTTGTTATGATCTAAAGAATTTATTGTAAATTAAATAGCAATTCGCTTATTAATTATAATAACATTACAGCAATAATTAAAAAAAGAAAACAATATTGACTTTATATCAATTAACTACCTCATAAACATCGATTGAAGAAAAGGGAATCGATTACATATTGAACGGAATTAGTAATTGGTAACATTTTTTAGTTTATCTACAAACCACTGAATTCCGGATTTACCTAACTGCATTTTATCTTTCCGGCACTTTTAATTTGAGCAAAAATGTTGCAATTTTGTTTGGATATATGGCTACCGCGAATAATAAACATAAAATAAGATATATTTTTTTAACAAAAGTAAATTGTTGTGCCTCGCATGGCCAAGAATGGGCAAGATGCTTTTTGCTGTGAGGATGCATAACCGTCAGATGCTGTGTCGAATAACGCCAAGCTGCCGTTACAAGCGGAGGCTATTACTAATCTCCATAGATTTGAAACTCTTCCATAAGAGTTTTTGTAGAAGGCTTCGAGAACGTAGTTCTGTTAGGAAACGATCTTTCTTGTTAGATACTATAATCCTCTTTAGTTGTGGTCATCGTGATGTGCGGACTGGCTAAATTCTTGGTGAAATGTTATATTTTATTTTAAGATATAGCTAAGGTATTTTTTTGCAGTAACTAAAGGTTTGTTTAGTGTCTATGGTTGATTTAATTCTATTGAGTTAAGTAAATTAGGGTTTCCATTTCTAATAATATATTATCAAAATTACCTAGCACATCTTCGACGCTGTCTTCGCCTAAACTATCTTCATTCACGTCCAATTGTGCGAGGACATCGCTCACGTCCCTCTCCAAGACTTCCGTCAGGGTCTGTCTGTCGGCGGACTCAGAGTCCGCCAACTCGTCCGGATGAGAGATCACTTCGAAAGATTCTGAAAGTATTTACATAAAATATTTACTACATAAATAAACGAGAAGTAAGAAACTGTACTTTTGCTGGATTTCGTAAAGCCTTAAAATATTTTATGAGTCCTTTAAAAATAATGATTATAAAATTAATAAGAAATATTTTACGTATATTGCAGTATAATGAGATGAATGTATTCTTAACATGTTTGTATTTTTATATGATTCTCACTTACAAAGATTTAACATTTAAAATAGTAATAAATAGATTAAAAATAAAAAAATGCGTGTACTTATGTACGCGCGTGAGAAGTTATACTTCTTTGGCATCATTTAATAAATAAAGTAATTATTAAATTTGTAACTGCAAAACTTGTCACAGTTATGTTCATAAATATCTTGCTCGATAAAGTAATTATGTCTAATGTCACAGATGGCATTAGTAAAATTTTGAAATTTCTTACAAGACGATGTTAAGAGTTTAGGTGTCTGATGATACCTCCTCCATGGTAGCGTTAAACATTTAACGCAACCGTGGTGGAAGTCACAAGTCACACTAGAATTATAACTTCAATAAGTGATTAATTAAAATGAGCACGTACCGGGGCGGCACGCGTCGCAGCGGCCGGCGCGGGCGCGGGCGCGGGCGGCGAGGGCGCGCGCGGGCGGCAGCGCCGCGGCGCGCGCCACGTGGCGCGTCAGCTGCGACGCTGGGGGGGGGGTGAACATTTAAAACTGCAGAGCTCCTGAGCGGCATTAACCACTTCATACGTCCATCAATCTTTTACTCGGAAGCACGAGCCGATATATAAGGACCTTGTATCATTGATTCAACTGATGGCAGGCCATCTTGCGCTACACCGTCCGAAACGATGTCACCACTCGACAACTTTTTCCCAACAATAATCGGTTCGACGAACGATGTGACCTACCACTTCGACCCGCCATCCCAGTGAGCAATATCGACCCCTCCTATTCTCCTTAAACTGCCGAGTATAACCTGCTTCACAGGACAGGGGCATAACTGTGAGGATTAATACTAAGTCTACATTCAAAGACTGTCTCTATTTTATTTGTCATCACTAGTTACACACACTGGTCGTAGACCTTTGTGTTCAGATACTGCGAAATTTTGAACGTGATTTTATTGAGCTTTCCGAAAACCGAGGAATCCGTTTTTATACAGTAAAATATAAGACTACACTAATCCTATACCCAAACGAGAAAGAACCGCGATATGCTTCTCTGATGTAGTTAGCTATTAAATGAAAACGCTTTCTACTTGGATTTATAAATAAACTTCTCTTCTCTTCTCGAACTTGTACGAGAGTAACAAATTCAAAAAGCGCATTCCCATTTTGGAGTTAATACTAAAATGACATGGGCATTATACAAAACCTTCGTCTTATTCATTTTTATACTCATTAACAAAGACCATAACTTGATGTATTCGCCATTAATGCTAGTACCTAATCCACTCGAGTCCAAAATATTAAAAACATATTTCAGTACAATAATAAAGACAGGACCATTACATCTCCCTGTCTAACGCCTCTCAGCTCGATTCTTGTCCTAAACTCGAATTGACATGGTGCGTGACAACTTATAGACGTGGCTCAAGAGCAAGATGGGTATATGATTATTCAAGAGGGTCCTGTCACCCCTTTTGAAGACATGCACTACCACGTCCCTGTTCCTCCAATCTAGAACCCCCGAAAACAACGGATTTGAACATCTTTTGATGGACTTGACTACGGGTTTTCGCCCTACCCTCTGCTCAAACGATAAACCCAACACACCCCCTTGGGAGTGATGGTCGCCCTCCCGGGGAAATACCAAGTTCCCGGACTGGAGAATCATCGTTTCATCTCTCTCTTCAGATTTTGACAGCCGTACAATGTCCCAGGGGATATTCTTCAATTCCTATTCTACCTCAATGATTCGCTCGTCGGCTCTAAGTGCATCGTACCGCAACCATACATTTTTCAGACCCCCTGCCCCGCCATTCCTGGGCTCGGTACCGTGAGGCCCAACCATAGCGGAGCTGCCGTGACTAGGGGCCATTTTTAAATGTTTG
Source organism: Leucoma salicis (assembly GCA_948253155.1). NCBI lineage: Eukaryota > Metazoa > Arthropoda > Insecta > Lepidoptera > Erebidae > Leucoma > Leucoma salicis. The sequence continues at coordinate 814,135 of OX411830.1, forward strand.
CTCATTTGGAGGAATATGCCACAATCGTCACGCTTGGTAGGTGGGTTGGCAATCGCAGGGCATGCTATTACTTTTCGAGGGATTGCTATTGCTCACTCTCCTGGTTTTCAGTTGGTTCTTAAGACTTCCCTGGGTTAATATGGGTTGGTCTGCACGGCAGCATTGTTTACTAACTATCAAGCAAATTAAAATAGACTGGCGCTATTACTACTAAAAAACTACTAATAGAGTGTGTCACGAGACAACTTTTTGGCATAAAAACGAAAAGCAGAAAGATTACATGAATATGATCTCGACTCACTACTTTCACTTATTATATTGTCATTAAAAATAAATGTGTTATAATCGTTACCCCTTAGGGGAGTTCTAAAAACAAGTTACAACCACAGCTTAACAGATCAACTTACCTTGGACATGCGCAGCAAGCAACAGTTGGTACAAGTCAGGCTCCTGCGTCGGGACCTCTTCCTCAGTGCTACTGCTGCGGGATAGGCCACGGGTCAGCTGCAGGTCACTCGACACGTCGACGTGCCCCAGCGCGTCGGCGACGGCCAGGTCGGCCACGTGCGCGTAACTGGCGGCGGGCACGCCCAGCACGCGGCCCACCACCGCGCTCTTGGCGGCCAGCGCGCGCGATATCACGTTGTCTAGTCGCCGCAGTTGCTCTGTAACATACCACGCACCATACTTACTGTTGGCTCTAACCTGTTATATGCGATCATATATCATAGCTTCACCAGGTGCGAGAGCACACGGCGCCACTATAATGTACTGACCTTGGTGCGAGAGCACGCGGCGCCACTGTAATGTACTGACCTTGGTGCGAGAGCACACGGCGCCATTGTAATGTACTGACCTTGGTACGAGAGCACGCGGCGCTACTGTAATGTACTGACCTTGGTGCGAGAGCATGCGGCGCTACTGTAATGTACTGACCTTGGTGCGAGAGCACGCGGCGCCACTGTAATGTGCTGACCTTGGTGAGAGAGTACGCGGCGCTACTGTAATGTACTGACCTTGGTGCGAGAGCACGCGGCGCTACTGTAATGTACTGACCTTGGTGCGAGAGCACGCGGCGCTACTGTAATGTACAGACCTTGGTGCGAGAGCACGCGGCGCTACTGTAATGTACTGACCTTGTTGCAAGAGCACGCGGCGCCACTGTAATGTGCTGACCTTGGTACGAGAGCACGCGGCGCTACTGTAATGTACTGACCTTGGTGCGAGAGTACGCGGCGCCACTGTAATGTGCTGACCTTGGTGCGAAAGCACGCGGCGCTACTGTAATGTACTGACCTTGTTGCGAGAGCACGCGGCGCCACTGTAATGTGCTGACCTTGGTGCGAGAGCACGCGGCGCCACTGTAATGTGCTGACCTTGGTACGAGAGCACGCGGCGCTACTGTAATGTACTGACCTTGGTGCGAGAGTACGCGGCGCCACTGTAATGTGCTGACCTTGGTGCGAGAGCACGCGGTGCTACTGTAATTTACTGACCTTGGTGCGAGAGCATGCGGCGCTACTGTAATGTACTGACCTTGGTGCGAGAGCACGCGGCGCCACTGTAATGTGCTGACCTTGGTGAGAGAGCACGCGGCGCTACTGTAATGTACTGACCTTGGTGCGAGAGTACGCGGCGCCACTGTAATGTGCTGACCTTGGTGCGAGAGCACGCGGCGCTACTGTAATGTACTGACCTTGATGCGAGAGTACGCGGCGCTACTGTAATGTACTGACCTTGGTGCGAGAGTACGCGGCGCCACTGTAATGTGCTGACCTTGGTGCGAGAGCACGCGGCGCTACTGTAATGTACTGACCTTGGTGCGAGAGTACGCGGCGCCACTGTAATGTGCTGACCTTGGTGCGAGAGCACGCGGCGCTACTGTAATGTACTGACCTTGGTGCGAGAGTACGCGGCGCCACTGTAATGTGCTGACCTTGGTGCGAGAGCACGCGGCGCTACTGTAATGTACTGACCTTGGTGCGAGAGTACGCGGCGCCACTGTAATGTGCTGACCTTGGTGCGAGAGCACGCGGCGCTACTGTAATGTACTGACCTTGATGCGAGAGTACGCGGCGCCACTGTAATGTGCTGACCTTGGTGCGAGAGCACGCGGCGCTACTGTAATGTACTGACCTTGATGCGAGAGTACGCGTCGCGCGGCGGCGGCGGCGGCAGGCGGCGCCACGTGCACGGCCGCTGCACTCTCCAACGCGCCGCGCCCGCTGTGTGTGCTGGCACGTACCTCCGGCGCGAGCCTGGACACACGAACGGTTAGTACCGACTCACTCACACTCACAACACGCACGGACAACACTACGAAGAATTCACGATAACGGAGGATAACAGACGAGAGATGACGAGACGCAAAGAGAATGGCAGAATGATCTAGGCTCCAGCACTATTTCATTCATGCAATCATTCGAGAGGATCGGGCATATGGGTCCTGTATCGAAGCAGCTACCTACGTGGACGAAGTATCAAAGTCCCTCGGTGTGAAATAACGCTCGGCTCTGTTCAGGACGTCCAGTTTTTTGCTCGCTAATTAGGCTTTGATAAAATGACTCCCAAACTGGACTTTGCTGGAAATATCGGTGCCGAGGATACCAATACTATAGGAAATTGGGGGAGTTATTCCGGATAGGGACTTAGGCGCCACAACAAATGCGTCCTTCTTTGCAGTAAATGCGCAACCTTTGTCCTCGTAGGGTTAAATTGAACCAAGTTCTTTTCTCCCAATTACCACCACCCGTCCTAGCGACCGCACAACTTCAGACACAAGCTATGTCCATCTCTCCTTCAGCATTTTCAGAGGGACTTTCTAATGGCCTACATATCGCACATTACCCGTAATATCATCCGCATAGCAATGCATATTCTCTATCGAGAGCAGGTCATTGATATGCAGGATGAACGGCGTTGGGGAGCCGGTTCCGAGTCTTGTGGTACGCCAGTGATAAGCCATGGTATCGGAGCAGCAGCCGTTTACGATTTTAATGGTCCAACTCTGCAGGACGCTGGCGAGTCATTTGCAGTCCCTTGAGGATTCCATAGGAAGGTAGCTTCGATAAAAGGACCCTATACCAGATCCTCTCAAGCACCTTTGCGAGTCCCACCCTCCAAACCTCTGCCCAACGATGGGTAAGGTACACAAGAAGATCGCCAGCGGATGGACCGTGACGAAAGACATATTGGCAATCACTGGTCAGCTGGTGATCCTCAAGGTACTGCAGAAGCCTGCGGCTAGTAACCTTCTCTAAGACCTTAGAGAGTCGGGATGTCATTGCAATCGGAGTGTAATTCGACGGGTCCGGCCGGTCACCTCTTTTGGGAATCGGGTGAACATAAGCTATACCTTCCACAAAGCTATTGAAGAGTTGCTGACCGGTCACACAGGTGCTGACACAGGTCATTGGTCCAGTCGCCACTCTTTGTAATGAGCATTGAAGTCACCTAGGACCACCACCTCCGCAGATGTATACTGCTCCAATATTTTATCAAACCCCCAGTTCAACGTTTTCGAATAGATGAGTTGACCCCAAATGCCATGGGACTATAAAGGTACGTGTAGATGCGGGCAGTCCCTAACCATAAAATGGACAGGTCATGTTTGAGGTAATGCAGACGGTGGCAGCAGACATCACTCCGAACGAACAAGCAAACCCGGGCTTTACGATGGAAGGAGTGTTCCAATTCGTAACCGGGGAATTCGAGGTACGAAATGTCGTCCGGGGCACTATGTAAACCCATGATATTGCAAAATTCCACAGTTAGTGTGGATAAGGAGTTCACTGTCAAAAACCTCTTCTTTTTATGGACCTTTTTATGGTTTGAGAAGTTGGGGGAAGGAGCATCCCCGGATTCTGATCCCTACTGACCGGCAGGTGGCCAAGGAACCATTCCCACTAGGTCTCTCTGAACCCCATGCCAATGCCTCACGCTCAACGTCAACCACGACCATAGGGACGCCTGAGTTCCAAGCATTCATCCATCCATCCATCAGCCTTTTAACGTCCACTGCTGGACATAGGCCTCCCCAAGAGAACGGCACAACGAGCGGTCCTGAGCCGACCGCATCAGCAGCTTTGACCAGATCATCGGTCCATCTGGTGGGGGGCCGTCCTACGCTGCGCCGTCCGATACGTGGTCGCCACTCGAGAACCTTTCGTCTCCAACGGTTATCGGTTCGTCGAGCGATGTGGCCTGCCCATTGCCACTTCAGCATGGCAACCCGGCGGGCTATGTCGGTCACTCTCGTTCTCCTACGGATCTCCGTATTACGGATTCGATCACGTAGGGAAATACCAAGCATAGCCCGCTCCATGACCCGCTGAGCGACTTTGAGCCTTGATATGAGGCCAACATTCAGAGACCACGTCTCTGTTCCGTATGTCATCACTGGTAACACACACTGGTCGTAGACCTTCGTTTTCAGACACTGCGGAATATTGGACGAGAAGATCTTCCTTAGCTTCCCGAACGCTGCCCAGCCGAGTTGGATTCGTCGATAGACCTCTTTCTCGAAGTTGTGCCTACCTAACTGGACTGTTTGTCCCAGGTAGACATAATGGTCGACAACTTTCAGAAGCGCACTCCCGACTAGGACCGGTGTTGAAATGACATGGACATTAGACATGACTTTCGTCTTATCCATGTTCATTTTGAGACCCACTAGTCGGGAAACCCTGCTGAGATCATTGAGCATGGTGCCAAGGTCCTCCAGAGATTCTGCCATGACTACGATGTCATCGGCATATGTATTCGCCATTGATGTTGATGCCGAATCCGGTCCAGTCCAAGAGCTTGAAGACATCTTCCAATGCAGCGGTGAAGAGTTTCGGGGACATAACGTCTCCCTGTCTAACACCTCTCTGCAGTTGGATCGGTCCCGTACTCTTGTCCTGAACACGGACTGACATGGTGGCATTTCTATACAAGCCCTTCAGCACTTCGATGTACCGATTGTCAATTTGGCACCGCTGAAGGGACGGACTGCAGCACCGCCCAAGTTTCGATCGAATCGAAGGCTTTCTCATAGTCCACAAACGCCAGACACAGAGGCCGATTGTATTCCTCGATTTTCTGTATAATCTGGCGTAGCGTGTGAATGTGGTCTATGGTTCTATAGCCTTTTCGAAAACCGGCTTGTTCGGGAGGCTGGAAGCCGTCAAGCCTGCGCGTAAGTCGATTTGTAATGACCCTCGAAAACAACTTATAGACGTGGCTCAAGAGCGAGATGGGTCTATAGTTCTTCTTGAAGGGTTCTGTCAGCTTTCTTGAAGAACAGCACCACCACGCTTCTGGTCCACGACTCTGGAACGTCGCCCCCGAGAACGATGGAATTGAACAGCCTCTGAAGAGCTTTTAAGACCGGCTTTCCGCCTGCTCTCAGAAGCTCCGTGGTGATTCCGTCGTCTCCCGGTCCCTTTCCGTTCTTTAGTTGTTTGAGAACCATTCTGATCTCGTACAGGCTAGCTCCGTGGTGATTCCGTCGTCTCCCGGTCCCTTTCCGTTCTTTAGTTGTTTGAGAGCCATTCTGATCTCGTACAGGCTGACGTCCGGGATATCTTCGGTAAAGTGCCGAGTTAGCTTGGATCTGGGGTCGTGGACCAAGCCAACAGCAGGGCTCTGGGATCTGTACAACTGTCCATAGAACTGCTGGACCTCTCCCAAGATCTCATTTCGAGACGAAATGATAGTGCCGTTGTTGGTCCTCAGTTTAGTCAACTGACTTTGGCCAACAGACAGATCTCTTGCGAAGCTCTTGCGAGCCTTGGTTCCGCTCTATCGCCTCTTTAATACGGGTAGTATTAAATTGGCGAATATATTGGAAGCGATTTTGTAGTTCGAGCTGAAAGCTCTCGAGGTTCTGGTATTGGGCAGGTGTTGGTCGGAGCGTAGACTTCATCAAACGCGACCTCTCGACTTTTGTTCTAATATTCAAGATGCCCCTGACTAGTCGGTGATCACTCCCAGTTTTAATCCTGCTGATCACTGAGACATCATTGAATATGTGTCGTTTGTCCGACAGGATGAAGTCAATCTCGTTTGTCACTGAACCATCAGGGCTAATCCAGGTCCATTTTCGCTGGGGCTGCTTCCTGAAGAAGGAATTCATCATGAAGAGGCCTTCCTTCTCCAGAAAATCAGCCAGCATCTGGCCCCTGTGTGAAATAGGTTTTAGACAAGTGGATGGCCTTCGAGATATCCTCATATAGGGCCTCCACCTCGTCATCGGAGTGTGTCGAGGTCGGTGCGTAAACCTGTATGACCTTCAACGAATACCGTTTGGTTATTCTGAGTATAAAGTACGCTACCCTACTCGACACACTTTCAATCCTCTCCACGTTGCCTACGAGAGACCTGCGAACGATAAACCCGACACCCCCTTGGGACTGGTGGTCGCCCTCCCGGTGGAAGAGCAAGTTCCCGGACTGGAGGATTGTCGTGCCCTCACCCTCTCTTCGGACTTCTGACAACCCTATAATGTCCCAGTGGATCTTGCTCAATTCCTCTTCCAGCTCGGTGATTCTCTCGTCGGTCCGAAGTGTCCGAACGTAGTGCGTTATCAGGACCAGAGGTCGTTGTTTATGGTAGCCTATCCGCGACCGGAGATTCTTCGCACCCCCTGCTCCGCCGTTACCGGACCCTCTACCGTTAGGCCACGGAATAGCGGAGCTGCCGTGACTGAGGGCCGTTTTTTGTTGGGTGCTCATTTTTTTGGGGGATATTGCCGTAATCACCACGCTTGGCAGGCGGGTTGGCGATCGCAGTGGATGTTATTAATACTCGAGAAAGTGCTGCTGCCCACTCCCCCGGATTCCTTTAGTCGGCTCTTACGACTCCCATGGGTGGAGAGGGGTGGGACAATTCTAAAGCCGGTCCCACACGGCCCCACGTTCCAAGCATTACCCAGCATGAATAGGCCGGCTCGACTGGGGAAGTATCACCCTCTCGAAGTGTGAAAAAAAGCCCCGGAGGACCAATACCCTACCTCTTCCTTTCCTGGAAGGATAACATCTTTCCACTCCTGCTTCTATCTCTTTTATTTGAGTTGACAACACGCGAGTGATACTTCTGGCGTTGTTAGTGTTGCTAGTTGCTGTAGTCTTACCATCAAATGAGCCGTATACTTGTTTGCCATCCTCGTAGTAAAAAACAAGATACACCACTATCAAATTTGATTGGGAAAAGAAAATCTGTCAAACTAAGTACTACAGTGAATGGAGACTTGTGCTAACTATCTGCTAATTGAAGTAGGACAGGGATTATACCAACTCAATCACTGACTTAAACTGAGTCACGGGGGACGGGGAGTTCACGAATCTCTACTAAGTGAGCCAAAGCAGGGTGGAGCAAACCCTGTCAAACTAAGTGACAACGAGGAAGAGAATTATCTAAATCCTATTCAAAGTTAATTAATCGAATGAGGCGACACTTGGCGGAAGTTCATTGTTACTATCATACAATGGATATTATGGGAGGAGAGCCCACCACTCACCCACGGATTGTCAATCCCGGTTATCTTTGGACAGAATAACCTAAGATTGCCAATCCGCACTCTCACAGATAGAGGAGAATGTGAAAATAGCAAAGTAGCATGCACGATAATGACAAAAAACTCACTAACGCGACACAACCATGCGATACGGTAGAACTCTCAGAACAATTTGAACATCAATTCGACACGTGTTTCGCCTCTAAACGAGGCATTCTCAAGAAAGCTCGGCAACAAATGAGCCAAAAAATATTCAAAGTGTTACAGCGATTACATTATGTAAATGTTCTTTAAACTAAAACGATGGTGAGCAGAGTAAAATGCAAATCCTCTTCAAACTGAGCCACAGTGAGAAAGGAATTTTGCTAATCCTCTTCAAACTCTGAGTAGCATCATATGTAGTAAATTATTTGGGTCCGTGGAATGTAACTCACAAAATCGTATCGACATAGTATCGTCTCGCTTGTGATTGGTAGAGAAACCGACGCATGATGTCGCAATAATCCCTCGGCCAATCACGGTGATCTCTCAACCAATCACAATGACACAATGCGATGTCGATACGATTTAGTAAGATAAATTCTAACCCTCTCTGCTTATTAAAAGTCGACGTGAGTAATGAGACGTTATAAGCGCTCTATCAGGTGTATCATCATTCTGAAAAAATAAGTTATATGTTTCGATTAGGCATTAATGTTTAATTTGACAACAAACAACTCACTTGTGCTTCTCTTCTTTATCGTCGTCCTTGTCTATGGAACTCCTGTCGTCCCTCTCTACACTGTTGTTGTCTCGCTCTTTCTCGTCCATCTCAGACGAAGTGCGGTCGACAGCTTTCTCGGGTTCAATCGGCTCGTCTAAAGGAACTGTCGATGTGGATTTTTCAGACGCATCTGATGGATTTCGCGATACATTGATACCTAGAAATAAACACATAATTTGGTTAAAAAAATAAGTTAGATCATGCGACAGTACGAAAACAGCTCAACCTATTCCGGCAAGAGCGGATCCGAGAGGAAGGTCAGGGCGGTGACCTGATAAACCAACCTTATATTTTTTTCTAATAGCTGTTGATTTGTAAGTGAACAACTATTTACAATGTCACCTTAATACGTAGTAATAAGGTTAATATTCACCTGAGTCGTCAGTGGAACGGCTCGCTTGGTGGGATGGCGTGATGATTGGCTTCAGTTCCGTTAACTTAGCCAGCGGTGCTTCTTGAATGTGCTTTACCCATCTGCAAAGAAAAACAAGATTACATTTATAAAAGGCGCCATCTATTGACGATCTGTATTTTTGGTCCCGATGTAAAATCAGGTCAGCTACGATTTATATTTCGGTAATACTTACGAAGCGTACTCCGCCGCAGTGTTGGCAGATAATTCGTGCATTTGTATGCCATTGATGTTCATCAGGAAGAAAGCGTTCCGTACTGCCGCGTTTGGTCGAAACAGTACCCTATCCCTGTAGCAATAAAGATCATTGTTATATTAAGGACTTTAAAATACCAGTGAGGTAGAATAGCGTATCTGTAAAGTATTTTCGTATATTTTAGCTCAGCGGTAATATCAAGGGCTGCAGTGATAGTGGTATCGAGTTCGATTTTTAATGCGAGGTCGAGATCTCGTGAGGATACCTGTACACCCGGGTGATATTTAGGATGGCTTTTGAAGTATGCAAACCTGCACTGGGCCAGCGTGGCGGACAGAGGCTTAAATTTTTCTTAATCTGAGAGAAGATTCGTGTCCAATAGTGGAACAATAATAGATTTTGCTGAATCCACGAGCTCTGGGTATCTTCTTATCATCCACAAAGTAAGTTAATATATTTATTGTCCGTTGGCAATAAAAGAAATTAAAAAGTTTTTGATGTGAAACATCTTTAGGCTCGTTTTGATAGGAATTCAAAACGTTCTTATGAAAGGTGCCATTGAGCTACGCGCTGTTGTCTTACAGCTTTATTCATAAATATTGATTAGGTGAATTTGTGAAATTAGTATGTGTGTGTGTGTGTGTGTGTGTGTATGCGTGCGTGTTTGCATGTGTGTGTGTGCATGTTTTCATGTGTGTGTGTGTGTGTGTGCGTGCGTGTTTGCATGTGGGTGCTCGTGTGCGCCCGTGTGCACGTACCACTTGATGAGCGGCGACAGCGGCAGCGGCCGCAGCACGAACCGCTCGCCCTCGCGCTGCAGCAGCACCAGGCTGTCCTCCAGCAGCAGCGCCTGCAACGTCACAGGGCAACACGTCACACGCTGCTACTGAGCGTTGGCAACTACACCTCACTTTATTATATGTTTAATACTTGGCCTAAATTAATATTTCTCTAAAACGAGTGTAGTTTTAATAAATCACAACCATTTCCACAACATTTTGAGTCGGTAGAATAGGATTCCCTTTAATTTTTTCATTATTCGTCATCTCAACATTCATTACTTCCTTTCTTATATCGTCATTCAGATAATCAAAGACGGGATGAGTGTATGTTGAGATATACTCACGAGCACATTGATCCTTTTGTTGGAGTCATTCCTGAGGGTCAACTCGCCCTCGGTGCGGAGTGTATGTGTGGTGAGGTCCAACCGTTTCAACTCCTCCCACTCACTCCCCGACGAGTTCGGCACCCGGACTTCCAGCTTGCTTTGTATCGTCTTTAACCTGACAGAATAACAAGAGACTCATCAGTAAGGAAGTCCCTTCCCCCAGCCAGCAGCCAGGCCGCACGCAGACGCAAGGTACCTGTGCTCGTTCTCGGCAGTGCGTATGGCGGTGTCCACGGTGTGCAGCACGGCCTTGGCCACTCCCAGCGCGTCCCGCAGGAGCGCCGCGTCGTCGTCGCTCTCGGCCGTCTTCAGGATGTTCTCCACCAGCAGCTGGTACTTCGTCAGCCTGGACAAGACTTACTTCATTTACTTTTTAAATTCTCTAATCGAGTACCTATTTATGCGCATCATACTTATCAAACTTTTAAATAATAAAATTTTGTTTAACCGTGCCCGTTCTTAGCGCCAGGTTTTCTAGAAAACAGAATTTTTTGTGTTGACGCAAGGATAAAGAGCTTCACTTCTGAGAGGTCAACTAGCATCGTTCAGCTAGACCTGGCAGCTGCAAACTTGATAGGAATCGCATAAAAATTCTGTAGCCTCCTGACCTTTGCCAGACGCAAGCTAACATGTCCTTCAGCTGCAGCCTGCCGCAGACCTGCAGCTGTTCCCTGGAGGCGAGGAACTGCTGTAGCTCCTTGTTCTTGCGGCGCCTCTCACGGAGAGCGTCCAATGCCATGCGCTGCTGGCGGCAGAACTTGGACACGCTGGACGCGTAGCTCGCCTCACCCAGCTGCGGGCAATGAGTAGCTTTGATAAGTCGCATTGCGGTTCATTTTTTTTATACAATTATAACTTTCATACAAACATAAATAAAATAATTAAAAATGTCCACGAATCTGGTGCATACTCAAGTGTCTTTTTTACAAATATATAATCTATTTATATAAAGGAATAAATGACTAACAGACTAACATATCAACTCACAGCCCAAAGTCCTGGGGCTAAAACCGTGAACATTTATGTATAGGTTTCTTTAATACAGTAGGTGAGCGCTAAGAAAGGATTTTACTCAAATCTTAACCATAATGGATTTATACAGGGACGCGGGCGAATCCGCGGCTAATGCTTCAGGTTTTACAATAAAATGATTTATCAAAGTAAAGGGGGTCATATTAAATTATTCCGCTACATGTACATGTGTAATTAAAACTAAGATTAATTAAGTAGCATAATTGTAATAACGATCCCACCATTTAAGAATTGGAATATTTTATAATATTGGATCGTTTCCAAGTAAAACAATTAACAATATTCAACGAAACGAGGTTAAACTAAACGATGTTCTTCGGCGACTAAAGATTGACGCTCGGAAAAATTGTTTTTAGGACAACATTTTGGCAAACCCAGTTTATTCCAAACTAAAAACTTTCTGAAAACGAATACAGATATAAATATCAGGTTTTGAACGTGCACCTTTCCATTTGTAGGGAGAATGCTTGGGCCTGCTACTAAATGGTTAAAAATAATTAAAATAATGCCGACAACACCACTGGCACTATATAAAAAATGAGAAAATTTATTTAATTTGTAACTCAAATCTGTATGGTACGAGATACCGAGTATGTACTCTCACGTGGTACCCAAAGGTAATGGGTGATAACTGATCACTCCCCTATTTGCCATGTACGACAGGCCTTAATGGGGTAATGACACTTGTTATAGTGAGGACTCACCGTATTCAATAAGGCATCAGCTATAGGTTTGATCTCCACGACATGGTTGACGGCCTCATTCCTCGCTGTCCTAAGTTCTCCGTACAACCTCATGTGATGGTCCCTCACGGCCGGTAGATTGGGGAACAGGGCGCGCAGTTCCTCTTGAGCGAGCAGTCCGTTGGTTTCCAGCGGCTTGAGGAAAAACTTGCCAAGAACGCGGAGCCATCGCAAATGTGACCTCTCTGAGACTATCAGCTCTATAAGAAACGTTACAGGAAATTTGATATTAAATAGAGCTATGAAAGTATGTACTGTGTGAATTGTTTTTTTAAGCATTTGACTTTGTTGTTATGTCGACATGTCATTTACTAAATCATCAGATACTTATTTGTTTTTATATATAGATATGATTAGCCAGTATAGTATACTGCAACAAATTTTCATGGAAAAAGAATATTTGTGAGCAGAATTTGAACCTGCGCCTTATGTTTCCATATTGGGGGGAAACGCAATATCCCACACAAAAAAAAATCTATAAGTATACCAACAATAGAATAGAACCAATATTTGAGAAGATAACCGAACTTTATCCCACTACTTTGCAGCACAGCGGATAGTTTTTATGATGGGCCTGGCTGGCTGTCTTACCGGTCATAAGCGGCAGTTACCACTTACCACCAGGTACATCTTAGCTCAATTGCTAGCATAAGCAAGAAAAACGAGTAAGCAAGAGAATAGTACACTAAGATAGAATTTCTTCGATATTTGGTCACATTGTATCTGTATAATACATAATAAATTCTAATACATACCATGTATAACTTCCTGGCGCTTCCTTAGCTTGGCGCACAGCACTAGGGACTCCAAAACTTGAGGTGGAAGACTGTCAGACCACTGCGCCGCCAAAGGTTCATCTTCCTCGGACCAGTCGGATTGGGATGCTGCTGAAATAAATATACAATGGTCAGGTCCAGCCAGGTCCCCCACAGCTATCCAGTCACAAATCAGAAACTCACCAGGGGAAGAGGAATAAATAACCCAGCAAGATAAAAAGCGACTTTTGAGTTTTGACTAGTGGTAGAGGCTTGCTTATCCCAGAATGAACGGGCCGGCTCGATCGGGGAAGTACCACTCTCACAGAAGATCAATGTGAAACAACGGTAGATACTCTTACCGTTGTGTTTCGTATAATGAGTGAGAGCACCAGAGGCGCAAATCCCTAGCCTCAGCTTATTATTCTTCCTATCTACTCTTCGTTGTCCTTTCTATCTTCTCCTTCTTATCTCTTATCTCCCTCCTTATAGATGGCGATGTTAGCGTGCAGTAACCGCTTACTGGCCCAGCGCAATAAGTTATACTAATAGGAGCAGATATAGCGTTATCTTTAACACGTCGCGTGACCATGTCGATGACGACTTACATGAATTCACTCCCATCTAAACCTAATCACGTGACCATGTCGATGACGACTTACATGAATTCACTCCCATCTAAACCTAATGGTACAGGAGCCGCCGCCTATTTTTTAAAGTGTTTAATAACAGGTTCAATCTTTGTGAGTAGGTTCCGTTCGACGAGACGCCCAAGGTTTTCTCTGTGAAATATCTCGATAGAGGTACCTAATAAACAGCGCAGGTATAAAACATTTCGATTTGGTGGGGTGTCGAAATTGTCTGACTAACAGTAAGTTTAAATGTTAAGATAATTGGATAATAAACTCAAAATAACAATTGTCCTACAAAATGGGTAGTTTGACTGCAGCGTACTCTTCTACAAATATAGAGAGACAAATATAAATAAAGAGGTCATTAAATTTATTAACAATCTGATTTTTTGAATGCAGTTTTGTAAATATTTATATAATGAAATGGCCATATAGTCCTACAAATTTAGTGGTACGTTTTCTCTGTCCCACGCTTGGTAGTTGTCGAATTCACGGACACTTAATAGCTACCTCTTACAAGATTTTTCACTGAGAAAAATTTGCGTGTTTCATCGAACGGAACCTACTCACAAATATTCAGCCTGTTATTAATCACTAAAAAAAAATAGGCGGCGGCTCCTGGACTATAAACCTTCCAATACAAGTTTTCACTTCAAAAATTAAAACATGAAAACAAAATGAAACGTGAATTGACATTTATGCGGCAGAAGTCGGGAATAATTGATGAATCTCACTTATTTTTAATCTTTATAGGCCATAAGATTTTCACTGTGAGACACCGGCGTATGATACCTATAGCCAATACACTCAAGAGTTGGCATATGACTTCAATTGTACCTTAATAGATTCCTTTGACACGCACGGAATGGTAAAACATAGTAACATTTGGTGGGTTACCTACAACAATAAGGACAGAAATTGGAATACATACCCTGGTGCTCAGCAGCAACGGTGTTGCTTTCATTACTCTTAGATGATAAACTCGAACTGCTGGAACTGCCGGAGGGGGCAGTGGCTGCACCAGGCTCCAAGTCACTGGAACATTAAGTTTGTAATTAATAATTAAGTAGCATAAGCGAATTTATGACAGATGCTGTCATGGCATTTGTAGATGATGATATTCCTTGAACAAACAATTATATTGTTTGCTTCGAAGAAGTCGTAAAAGTCAATATATCGATAAGAATTGATAAATTCTATTCAGTTATAATGCGCCCTTAGTAATGGCTTCCCTAGGTGATCAAATTGATTTTCAGCTGATTAGGACGGAAACCGCTAGCGTCCTATGCACAATTAGGTGTAAACGCATCCGCATCCTGCTTCCAGTCTGTCAAAATGTCTATTAGCGTAGCAGGTGATGTTAATTGAGATTCGCGTAGGTAGCAAGATATAAGATTTCCTATTATTAAATAAGTAGCTACTGTAAAATCGATCATCCGACACATTGAGAGCTATATTCATATTATCATTGTGCATTTATCGACGCTATTTCGAGCAAACTTTTTCTTGGATTCTTTTTTAAATGTTGGCAGCAATATTTCTGGATTTACGTCAATCGAGATTTACGATATGTTTGTCTATAAAATGAAGAAGGTTGAGAAAACAATCACTTTTGTAACAGTGATGGAGAATATTTAGAGATTTTTATATATATTTTTAGCATTTGACATGCTTAGCAACATACATTAAACACAAAGTGAAAAATGTGTAAATCGAAAATAACAGTCACGAGCAGGATTCGAACCTGCATCTCCTGGATACCGTCCAGATGCTTTGCCAATTCAACCATCGTGACCCTTTCTCCTGACTGCTAATTTCGATAACACATTCATACTTAACGTCTGGGTGACGCAGACGCCATCTGTCGGAAGTATTTTCATACATTATACCGACCAGGTAAACTTAATTTTACAATTAAGATTTTACCTAATAATGACGACGTCATGCCTTTTAGCGTAGCTCCCTAGTAATGCAAAAGAAATCATAGCTTTATTTGTATCTAACGAGCAAACAAAGCTTTCCACGTATTTTACAGAAAGATATGCATCAGATCAAGATCCGTCAAAGTAATAACATAAAACTAATTTCTAATTTCCTACGTATAAACCAAAACTAAAGCATCAAAATTTGAAGTCCATAAAGGTCTATTTAGTATATATAAATAAGAAGTAGCTCCAGCAGAAACAAATGGCTAATGGTCGAGATCCAAAGGTCACAGAGGAAACGCGAGTCTAAACATCGCACGGGAAGTTGTAAAACCGTTGCTAATTTAGAATCGACTTATGAAACGCACTGCGGACGCACGGGCGACCGTTTAATTAAAGACCTTTGAGAATTGGCCGCAGTTCATGATTATTATAATAATAATTGAATTAGGCGATAATAGCAACAACCTTATTGCTGTAAATAGTGATTTTCGCTGCCCTTAGTCCAGCACGCTGGCAAAGCACGTGTTGATAATTTCTGCATATCTAAGAGCGGGCCTTTACAAGCCGTTCTGGGGGGTTAGGCAGAATCTCATATTTCACGTGTCGCGTATCGTGATCACATCCCCATATATACAGGTCGACTCGCGATGTTTTCTGGGCAGTGGCAACATATGATTTCAAATATCAATCTCGCCTAGGTGCAGTTCTGAATAGGGAACAACATATTGCAGACTAGACTTTAAAATATAAAGGTTCACTCTAACCAGTTATTAAATTCCACGCTATTGTTTTCTAACAGTTTGAAAAATAACAGAGTTGACAGCAGACAAGTTAGAATCGTTTAGTAAGTTATAATTAGATCGTGTCGGTTCTCATAGAAATGCATTTATGTTAATCGCATAACTTTTAAACTGTTTAAATCGCATCTGATTCAAACTTTTTAATTAATTTAATACTTAGCTTTTTATAGAAGTTAGTGATATAATTGTATTACCAACAGTGTCCAGATAAGCTAGGGGACAACCTGATTGTAAGTGGTGTCCGGCTACAGTAGACTTAGATTGTCAAGGTGACCATAAAGACCGCTGCGTCACATACAAAAACAAAAAAATATTTCATTAGTTTTAGTTTTTAGTTAATACCAGTCCACAGCACAGAGTAATAACAGTAATTCAAATCGTATCTTCCATTTATTTCAATTACTTTAGTTAAATTAATAAATTCCATCAAGTTAATTGATAAATTGTTGGCAAATTCCTATAGAAAGCATTAGTTTTACTAATTTTAATAACTATATATTGAGTTGTACGCTGGAGGGTGCTACCTCACTCTGATGATGAGCATGAGAAGATATACTGGAAACTCGAGTCAACGTACATAATACAAGTAGGAACCATCTATCGTTACTGAAGGAATGTAATAAATGGTTCCGGTGGCATGGATAAATGGTAAGTTTTTTCCCGCCTAAACAAAAAAAAGTACCATCTATCGTTACTTGTAAATATTAGTGGAAAAACCCATTATTTATTCTTATACATAATTCCTCTATCATCAGACATTCTATCTGTGAAATTGTATTTGCACGACGGACACACATATGCACGTAAAGAATTTTGCGTATGTTTACACTATTGTTAAAGACGTTCTTTTTAAGTTAGGTTTTTATATCGATAATTCCTATTATGTCTAGTTAATACGTGACTCATTCAGGTCAACGCTGGCTAAACCTTGAGATATAAATCAAAGTAATGTACTAATATTTTAATTCTTAAAAAATTCTAAAGACTTTTTCTAATATACTAGCTGACAGAGGTCCTGTATGCTATGATATTATATTATTTGCAAACTGTCAAACGCGCGAAGTTATAATAATCGTGTTCGAAAATTTTCCAATTTACGAGTACAGCGCAGTTTTGGCCAAGGGATATTGGGATTCATTTTTATATATAAAAATATATGTGTACGAACTTCTACCGCAAAGTTAGGAGGCGGCGCGGCTGTGCCAATGTTGCTAAAGTCCATGAACGGCGTTTACCACTCACAATCAGGTGGCTAGATGGGGGTCAGCCACCTACTAAAAAAAGATTATAAAACGATTTCGAATTCTTAAAACTCAATAAATTCTAGGTTTCCTAAAGTTAGATATTTATCCATTACATTCTGTAGATTTCTAATTTTATCGGACTTTGTAACAGAATCTCAACCGCTTACCATCACATCTGGCCATTACATAGCCGATTTATTAGTAAGAGAATATGTTATATGAAGTACACTTCACGAGCCCTCCGCAAGTCTCTCTTCTAACAGGGTTTGCCAATTTCATTTACTAAACACCAAGGATTGCGTTTGAAAAAATCAACTAACATCTATTTACGTGGTCAGAACACTAACAATTTAAATGTTTAAATATAACGTTTTTAAAACAACTGACTCGAGTACTACAGACAATAACAGTGTTATCATAGCCGTCGCATACTCCAAGATAATGTGTCTAAACATACAAAATATGGCTGTTCGTTAAACAGTTAATTAACTTAAGCGCAAAGAAAACTGTCACGAGAGACATACTTCAGCAAGTACGTGAAATAGAGCCTTAATGGAAGTATCACGCTGTCATAGAATATCGGCGTATAGTAACAGTAGATACGTATTTCTACCGTCTCATTCAGAGAGTAAGAGTGCCGTAAACCCAAATCCCACCTCATCACCTCCCTATAATCCTTCTTCTCTGCTTTCTTATCAACCCTCTTAACATCTTTTCTTTCCAGCCCTTTAAAGGGATAGGCCCTTTCCGTTAGGAAATGAGCGAGTGATAACATAGGCTTGCTAGCTTCTATAAGCTAAGGCAGCCGCTCATCATCTGGCCCACCTGTACTCGTATGTTCGTTTGCCAATACCTTTGACATAGAATATGAAGTAAAGTCTTTTTCTCGCGCCTCACAATAATTGGCCCAATATTTTAATATCTTTCACGGGCTAGGAGTACTGAACTACTTCAATAATGCCTAACCAAAGTTGTCAATGCCCTCTAACTCATGTTAGACAATAAATAAATAGGGTTGCAACATTTTTGTATAAAAATATCACGCTTAAATTTAAAACAAAATATTTATTAAGCGCGGTAAAATATATTCGCTTTTAAATAAACTGGTAACAAAAAATATATTATGTATATAATATATTATGAACAAATATAATGTTCAGTGTAACAAAACGAGATCCCGAATATGTAAATATCTGTTAGACCCGAGTAGGTTGAGTACCGCAATCTTCTTTATAACCGGCGTGAGGCAACTCAAATGTGTTTCAGTTGTAAAAGAAAATATCCATTGTGATTCCCAC
This sequence comes from Leucoma salicis, assembly GCA_948253155.1. Taxonomy (NCBI): domain Eukaryota; kingdom Metazoa; phylum Arthropoda; class Insecta; order Lepidoptera; family Erebidae; genus Leucoma; species Leucoma salicis. The sequence continues at coordinate 832,604 of OX411830.1, forward strand.
TCTCTTTAAGCGTAATGGTTGATCATTATTGTGGGCAGCGGGTTTGCTTTACTTTTGTTATTTTCAAGTTTATGAGCGGATGTGATTACTTACTTACCATCAAGCGACCTGAAAAGCTAGTCTGCCATTTAAATCTTGATGGTATTAAGAACCGTTTGCCGAGGTGCACCTTCGTGCAACAAATTCTGAACTTTCATAATTGTCCTTGTACCAATCGTAGACCAAAGTACGAATATAATTTGTGAAGCCACTTTTTGATCTGGTATAACTTACCTTTCCGACAAAGTCCGCCTGGCCATCATCGCGAATGTTGGCGGTTGGCGTCCAGCCGGCAGAGAGACATTTCTGGATACCCTCGGAGGTGCTGGCGTAGCCATAATGGTTGCAACACTTTACACTAATCACCAAATCTTTTATACTGATGATTATCACACTAATGTCATATTTTATCACTCACTGGTTGGCAAAAAAATATTTAATATTTAACGTGTCTACTTACAGAATGTGTTAAGCTACTAAATATTTTGCACTAATTAAGTATTTTTGACATTTTTATCCTTCGATCATCAGTACCAATAAGATACAGTGTCAAGAATAAAATCAATCTAAAAACTGTCCGTGTGAATATATACTATACACTGTTTACTAACGAACTGAGACAAAAGTTTTAAAACAGTTTTAAGTTCAGCGTAATTACACTCATGACACTTAGTAATAAAGTAACAAACCTTTAAAATATTATCTTACATTTACGATCATTCGTCACAAAAACGAGCAAAGCAATTTTTATTTACTACTGCCACTTAAAAGTGAAGAAAAAAATTACAAATTATAATTTGTGAATAAGGAAAGAGTATTTTAGTACGAGCGGGAATCGAACCTGCGTCCCTTCCTTTCCGGAGAAGTGCTCTAATCCATTGAGCTATCGTACCATATCTAGAAATACCGAATTTCCATTTACATTCATTCATCCAATGTAGTAAGTTTAATTTTGCAATTAAAATTCATACTATTTGATGGCTTGATTTTTCGAACATTTTTGTACTTTAAGAGTAGCCGAGCATGTCGTGCTAAAATATAGATCAAAAATGTTCAAAAAAAATTACTGTGAAATCAAGCTTAAATAGCAAAAAACAAAGTACTTTTTGAACTAAACAAAATAAGAGCTCACTTCTCAAGTGCGCTGTTATTTGCCGAGACGGATTTTTTGGGCCGACGCGATATCTATTGCATTGTTGATCTAACTTGTCATCAGTATTAAGACTAATAATTAAACGTTACACAACTCTATTTTAATCTTTTTTTTTGTTTAGGCGGGAAAAAATGTACCTAACCGCACACCCCGTCGTTCGAGGCAACGAACAGGGTAGTGTGGGGCCCTCACCCACTAAAGAAACCCGCCGTGTGCCGTCTCTCTGCCTTTATTGGCGGGCCACTGGAACTATGTTACATTCCTTCGGAGGTAACTCTATTTCAATCCTAACAAATAGTATAAATATGAAAGTGAGTTTGATCATTTGTTACGTCTTGACGCCGTAACTTAACCACCACGAAATTTGGCATAGATATAGTCTGGAGTAAAAAAATGAACATTTAGTTCGTTATCTCGGCAAAATGATGGAAATATAAATAAATAAATAATAAATATTCACGGACATTTTTATGCCAGATGGTGGTGGGGTGACGTATGACCGCGGAACAATCTAGCTAAAGCATATCTACAGAAAATTTTAAATTACTTATTAAAATGTACGAGTGTGGCACCCCTAATGGTTTTAACATGTAATAAATGTTCATTAGTTTATGTTTTTAAAAATCATTGGGGCTAACGACGTGTTTACCATTGCGATTTATTTCGAACAGATAACATAGATTACATGTTTACTTTGGTATCAGTCAATCAAAAGTAGGATAAGGTAGTTTCAACCGATTTTGATGTAATTTATTTATGTGATAGCTCCTTAGCTAAGCTAAAAATCTGGCAATAATTTATCTTAATATTATATCCGGGAACCGGGGATATAACAAAAAAGTGTGTGTGTACTTATGTAGACACGTTATAAGTTATACTTTTTGGCGTAACAAGATAAAAATCTTTTCAAAAATTTTATCTTTCGCCTTATTCTACGTTTGTAGAAAAAACGACACTAACGATAGAAAACAGGTATTTAATACATTGAAAGTTTTATTATATTTATAACGCATTATCTAGTTAAATAAAGTTTATTTAAATATCATAAAAAAACTAAAATATTGACTATAGCTAACTTGAGGGTGTCTAACTTCAGGGTGTTGGTTTTTCGTGACGGTGTGCGCACGCATCGTAAAAATTTACTCTCATCATTTTTCCCTAACGCGCCAAAAGAAGTATAACTTAAAAAAATCTAGATTTTGCTGCCTGTGGCGGAGCCAAATCTATACTAGGTATTACTCGTAATAAGTTTTAACAGAGGTATGTGTGTAATTAACATAATAATTATGTTACAGTGATTTTTGACTGTATATCTTTAGCCGTTTCTGAATTCCAAAACCATTTATTTAGAATCATTGTCTATTTTTTACACATCACGCAAAAACTACTGAACGAATGTTTATAAAATTTATTTGTTTACGTTTATGATTGGACGTAAAAATCACATTTTTTCTCGCTACCCGATTACATCTTGGAACCCGCCGTAAATGTATTAAAGGTATATTCACCATAGAGACACTATACAAAGAAATGAAAACTAAAATGCCAAGACATAATTAATTCAACAATCAATTTGCTGACGTGAACGCAACATACGCTCAATCATTGTGCTATATGAATGGAGACATAATAAATGGTCTATGGCCATATTTAGTATTCTGCTCTTATTATCGCGAGTTATAGACAAAATTTTATGATAATATACCTACGCCTGGACCGCCACCGATATAAAACATTAGACAATTAGATTTAAAGCACAGATTTATTTAATTAATAGATTTTAATGTGCGTACGAAACACAAACTTGTGGTTTCTTTGAAGGACGCAGAAAGACGAGGTGAACCAGAAAACGGAATGAAGACACCAAGGTTTTTATTGCACGAGACGATCCATTGCTCATCTGATGGTAAATGGTATCGATGTATCCTTACTTTCTTACTTATAGTGAGATCAATTGGTTGTTTGTTATGCTTTTACGCCGTATCTGCTAAATCAATCATCATGAAATTTTGGTCAATAATTAATTTTAGTCAGTTTTTTTTCTTTTTATCCCGTAAAATGGTATATTATGGTAGTTCCCGGGAGATAATTACTTTTGCATAGAGATCATTAATTTCCCGTAGGACATATTTAACCACTGAAGTAATGTAACATAGTTCCAGTGGCCCGTCAATAAAGGTAGAGAGACGGCACACGACGGGTTTCTTTAGTGGGTGAGGACCCCACACTACCCTGTTCGTTGCCCCGAACGACGGGGTGTGCGGTAAGGAACATTTTTTCCCGCCTAAACAAAAAAAGGTGAGGTATTTTTTTTTCTGAAACCGCGGACGAAGTAGCGTGCAAATTCTAGTATGATATTTTAAGAAACTACTTAGGTATATCATTTCTACACAGAATTCTTTGCCAGTGATAGAGCCTTGCTTATCGCAGCGTGAAAGGGCCGGCTCGATCGGGGAAGTACCACGCTCTCATATGGTGTGTGAGAGCGCCGGGGGCCCAATACTAGGGGTATTTATTCTCTCCTTATTATCCTTCCTGTCCCACCTTCTATCCTTTTCCTTTGCCTCTGATGTTGCTGACGTCTATAGGCTACGGTAATCGCTTACCATCAGATGGCCGTATGTTTGTTTGCCACCCACGTTGTATAAAAAATCAGAACAGACCAAGTCGCGGGCAGCAGCCAGTCGCAATATAAAATGCCAATAAATATCCAAAGTGTGACGTAATAATATCCATCACTGAACCCTATTTTTACTTCAAACCCAAACATTTGGCAGAATCTTTCCGTACACGTGCGTCAAACAAACCAACTTATCAATCAGTTATTTATATTGAAAATGTGTTATTAATATAAATATTTCACTCGCTTGTTACCTACTCAATTTCTACATAACAGGTGCGTCTATTCGATTCCGATCGATCCCTCATAGAAATTATTTTTGGAAAATATAAGACTACAACAGATGTTCCGATTTGGCTGGTTTCGACCACACGGCGGTTGTATGCTTGCAGAATAAATATCGATATATCTATATTTTTTGTTAAATATATCGATATTAAATTTCGAGTATCGAAAACGTATCAAATTCGATATATTACTACTTGGACCCATATATTTATAACGAAAAGGTAAAACAGCTTATTTCTTAAAAACTAACTAGTTAAATGATAGTTTACATATTCACGGATTTAACTTAAAATACTAGCACTTTTTATATATAAACGAATAATATTATTAAACCTATTAATAATAATATTAGGTTTAATAATATTATTAAACCTAAAAATATTTTGCGAATGTTAGCTAAATTAACATAGTACAAATTCTTATTTGTTAATGAGGAAAAAGAGAAATTTAGTGCAAGCGGGATTCGAACCTGCGTCCTAATGCCGGCTGCACGCACGAAAAAGTCTCACGGTCCGAAAAATGTATGTCGACCGATGCATTGTTTGTTAAGAAAACATATATGACGTTATCACGTTATATAAATTATCGTCCGTAAACCGACTTTACAGACACCATATAGTATTTTTTCGATATATCACAACCGATATTAATATTTTTAAAAATCGATCGATATCGATACTTTTTGGTTCTTTTTGCATCCCTAGACGGTTGTATAGCCGACTGTCAGAACGTCTATAGCAATGTCGGAATGGTTGGCACGCCGGCTAATTATGGTCGGAACCAGCCAATTCGGAACGTCTATTAGTAGCTTAAGAAACCTCGGACTTTTAAATCTAATAGAGAACCAAAGAGGATATAATTTTCCTTCCGAAAATGTTATTCTCGTATAGTCAATATACATTTGTAGATAATTTAAACGATTAACTTTAGTTTTAATAGATCTTATTAATTTACTCGCATTCCGCCGGAGCCAAAATCCGCCGCGGACAAAATCTAGTTTTTTTTTGTTATATCTCTAGTTCCGGCTATATACGCCTGGTAATACCATCAACGTTACAGCCTATAATGTTACTAATTTATAAGTTTTATCAAGAGCTATCTAACCAAAAAAAATCATTCAGTAGTTAGTGCGTGATGCGTGAACAAACATATACACATAAACATAGCATCACGCCTCTATCCCCGTAGGGGTAGGCAGAAATGCATTACACACCCACGATTCGCTAGCTATGTTTAAGTCCCACGTAATAGAGCCTATTGCCGTCTAGCGGGCACAGTTCCAAACTCCAGGCTGCTATTGAAAATTTTTCTTTTTCGAAAAAGCTCAATAACACTGCCCGACCCGGGGATCAAGCCCGAGACCTCACGATCAGCAGTCGCATACACTACCGCTGCACCACCGAGGCAGTTATAATAAAAATTATTCTTATAGCTTATCTTGCTTTTATAAAGATCCCTTGTATTAAAATTACCTAATGCCTTACTAATATTATGCTAAAGTGAGTTTGTCACGCTTTCACATCGTAACTACATTAGTGTTAAATTTGATATACATACTAGCTGACGTTTTGCCATATAAATTATTTCTACATCGGCAGTAGAAGGGTGAAAATTTAGGGTTGTATGTATTTGTAATGCCGAATCTTAATAAAATAAAAATTAAAAGTTTTGCAAAAAAATAAAAAAAATATATTAAGAGGTGGGTTTTCAACATCTATTTTTCATACCCCTTAATGCTTACCATTAAGGGGTATGAAAAATAGATGTTGGCCGATTGTCAGACCTACTCAATATGCACATAAAATTTCATACAAATCGGTCTAGCCGTTTCGGTAGTGTTTGGGAAAAACACAGCGACACGAGAATTTTATAATATATATTAGATTAGTCTGAAGCCTCGAAAAGGACATAGGTCACGTATTTATATTGTGAAGTTTACGCGGACAGAATCGCGGGCAGTACCTAGTATCTCATAAGTGCAGACATCGGCCGGGGTACTGAAGTAACGCTACAAAGTTCCAGTGGTCCGTCAATACAGGAGGAGAGACGGCACACGGCGGGTTTATTTAGTGGGTGAGGGCCCCACACTACCCTGTTCGTTGCCCCGAACTACGGCGTATGCAGTTAGGTACAAATTTTTAAAATGATATAGATTGACAAAAAAAAAATATAAATATTTTTAATTTGATGTAGATACGAATTACCGATCAACTGGAGGTTTGTCATGGTGACAAGAGCCAGCGGTTTACGTGATGGTAACTGGTATTAGTCGTAAAATAGCGATATACTAATAGAACTGGTCAGGTAAAAACACCGTTGCCGTGTGGGGCCGGCTTTAGAATTGTCCCACCCCTCTCCACCCACGGGAGTCGTAAGAGCCGACTGAGGGAATACCGGGGGTGTGGGCAGCAGCACTCCTTCGAATATTAACAACATCCACTGCGATCGCCAACCCGCCTGCCAAGCGTGGCGATTACGGCACTATCCCCTATTCTTGGGGAGGCCTATGTCCAGCAGTGGACGTTAAAAGGCTGATGGTTGGATGGATGGATGAAAAACACCGTACTTTAGAAAGAAATAGCGGCTTAGTATTACAACGTAAAGATAAACGTGCAGTCAGTTCCACGTTCCCTGTTCCATGAGCCCTCCTGGTCACTAGAGTATTAATTCATGAACCTATTGCACTACCATCACAGGATCGGGGTCTACTAACAACAATGTTATTTTGTAGTTTAAGGGCGGTCATATCATACGTCATATGATAGAAGAACGAACGTGCTTCTTTACATAAGAATGAGTTTACATGTCAATTATAACGACATACACCAGCAATAATAGTATATATAAAAGTAAAAGTTAATTATACAAACTATCTAATTTCTCGGTGCGTTGATTTCTACTAAAAAGACAACATATTATGTAAAGTAGATAGGTATTGTTACATTCATACACTGTATTGTATGGAATTTGTTTCTACGCCAACGAGAAAAGGCTTTGAGCTTACGAAGGGTGCCTACATCGCTAACACCCCACCATCCATTAGCCTTTCATCGTCCACTGCTGGACATAGGCTTCCCCATGAGAACGCCACGGCGAACGGTCCTGTGCCGCTTGCATGAATAATATATAACACCCCACACTATCTCACTGTCTGTATTAGCAGACCACTGGAACTGTCTGATATTACTTCAGGGGTAGAGAAAAATCCCTATATAACAAGAATTTTCGTAAGCATATAAACAAAATATGCCATGCAACTCCACATCACACGGCGTGGGTGATCGCTAGGTAGAAAATCTCATTATCGTAGCGGGAATTCTCGAAGCAAAACTATCTCATAACAAAGTATTGTATGAAATTATGATTTTTTTGAATAGTATTACCTATATTTTTCCTGCTTGTGTTTCGACCTAGGAGCAGTACCTATACACTTCGCGAATCTTTCAAGTGTCATTCCGTATTGATGCTATGAACAGCTGTTACCACCACAACTACTATTGGCTCGTTTGCCCTAGATTGCCACAGATCGCAATAAAAATGTCTAACTACGCTTCATCTTCAAAGCTAATTCGAATTTCTAAAGTAACCTTTTGTAGTGGCACATGTAGGCGTTATGATTTCAGACGGCTATTATCTGATATTACTCATGTCTAGACTAACTAAACATGTCTATCTAAATAGCATCGCCTAAAAAGTGCAACCGAATGAACTCAAAACATCCCAACACAATAGCAAAAAAAATAAATACTAACACAATCTGTAAATAAACACTGTTGTCCCAATCACAGGCAACTAAAAACACTGCCAACTCAAAAACATTCAAACGAATTAAAGCAAAATTTAAATCACTTGAATCAAAATTCGAATCACTTGATTCTAAATTCAAATCACTTAGTTCTAAATTCGAATCACTGTTCTAGATTCAATTTGTTTTTAATGGGATTGTTAGAGCGAGTAGCAAGCACACGTATGGACGTCGCGATCGCTGCGGTTGGACTGTGCTGGGCCACTAATGATTGGACTATATACGCTATAGATATGTGCGATTAAGTTTATATCGGCAAGGGTGCACAATGGAAATCGAGGGTCAAGTCTGACGTAGACTTTTCCTTTACATTTCTATACAATTGACGTATGTGGTCATAAGTAATGATATCAGAAAAATACATGTTAAGAGATATTTTGAATGCAATGCCCAATATACAAACATCATAGGTACTCTGTTTACGAATCAATTAACATTCCAATACATTGGTGGATTAGGGACAAGGGTCACTTCTATGGTGATTAAATGAAAAGCACCGATTATGGAACCCTGTACTATATAGTCTGGTACTATACGATGCGTGACATGTTGTGGACACAATTTCCACACAGCAGTGCCACAAATAGTTGTATCAAATATTTTCGTGGTATAGTAGGTACCAGGTGACAAATAAATATAAATATTCTAATCTAATAGGAAATTTCACACAACGTCTTCTGGTCCCAAACTAAGCTTGACGCTTATGATATGGGCACCAGATTACTTATATAATACATTATATAACAGATAGAAAACACCCAGACGCAGTACAAATATTTGTGTTCATCAGACAAATAATTGTCCTGAGTGGGAATCGAACCCACGACCTTGTGCACGGAAGTCGGTAACACTACTGACTCCGCCACGAGGCCCACACTCTATAAATAGATATATTTGAATTTATAGTATAATGGCTATATCGTCTATCCTTATATAGAACTTTACCTTTGGATGAACTCGCTACAGATTACTAAATAAGTCATTATTTAATTTATTTGACATACCGTCCTGACGGTACAGATATAAAATTAGATCACCGTGCTGTCGCAGTGATGATTTTATTACAGGTGAACGACCCGCTAAATATACTTATATTATTTCTTGTTTTCAATTTTGAGGAAAGATAAGGATGCATTTCCTCTGGTCATGTGCTATGAAGCTAAGCTAAGCTAATATGAATCAAACCCGTCTATAACCTGCTTATATTGAGTCTAATGTGTAATTACACAGAGCTTCGTGAAGAAAATTTCAAGGTTGAGAATTTTTTTTTTAATAGTGAAATCTGCCAACCCGCATTAGGCCAGCGTGTTGGACTACAGCCTTAATCCCTATCACTATGAGAGAAGCTCAGTGCCCAACAGTGGGATAATGGGCTCTGAAAAATGAAAGAAAAGCTAAGCTTTAAAATATGTGAAACACGCGATTTCAAAAATTATGAGATAATAATAATAATAGTAACTAATTTTGCAGTTAATTAGTTTTTGAGCAAACCAACGAACAATAAAGACGCAACTGCCGCATGTAAGCTAATCTATACATAAATACTAACATAAGAAAAATATGTACCATTTTTATAACCGACTAAAAAGTAAACAGTCCATTATAAAAATATGGTACGTTATTTTTCTTCTTTTTTCTCATTTTCATGCATTGTCATCCACTTCTGGGCTATGGTTCAAATTTAAAGTATCTAGCTCATCGGGAAGTTAGTTTAAAATCAATTACAAAATTGCACCCGGACAGACATACAAGAAAATAAATAAGATTGTGTCTGTTTGTAATTTCTAAATAACAGCTGTTTACTAAATGCCTATGATAGTGTATACGTTACCTATAACAGAACACCATTTTTAAAAGATTTTGTCTGTCTGTATGTATTTCTATTTGTTCCTGCTAATCCCAAAACAGCTGGACCGATTGGGACGGGTTTTTCACTGCCAGTATTCAGATTTTATAAGGAGTAGCTTAAGCTACTTTTATTTTGGAAAAATAATTACGGTTCCGCACAATAAAAGAAAATAACTTAATTCCACGCGGACGAAGCCGCGGGAAACAGCTAGTATAAATAGAATTCTTTCATATTAAGCCGCGCGTCACCCACGCGACATTTAATTATTATGAATAAAATTAATATCCCACCATTAAGCCCGCCTGTCTCTCAGAATAAATTCCTAAAACAAAATTTTTATTATTTTTTTAAACCCTTTTGCCTTTCTAAATAATTTCTAAAAAATATTATACAAATCCGTCCGATAATATTATGAGAAAATACAGTTAATTTCCACTATAAACTTGAGACTGAATTGTCCCACCAATAACCCGTGGTGGTTAATAAATCCAAATCGTCTAAGGGGTGAACCGCCAAGGTGTGGGATGACGTCAAAAGGCGCGGCATCCAACCCTCGCCTTGGAAATAAAACACATAAAGATACACCATGGTCCATATTAGACCATAAGCGTTAGGGTGACAAGAAACTTTGCAAGACAAAACTAAAAAATATTGTTAAAAATCCCATCAAGGAATCATTTAACATAATAATCACCAGCCCCCTTAGAATGAAAAACGAAAACGTTAGACGAAATTTCGTTTCGCTTCATTGTGATTGGTCGCCTGAATCACGCGTCGAAATCTCGACTAATCAGGAATAAGTTACCGGCCCTTAATGCTACCTCGAAACAAAAAGTGAACATGGACTTGGAGGGCGACACAGTCAGTGTGGTATGTAAACATACGAGGGACAATAATATAGTGAGGGACGGAGCAAAAACACATCCATCCACTCCCGGACACGATCGACAATCTCCGGCCGACATCGTCGGTGCCGGGCACGCTCCACCAGCGAGCCCTCCACCGCAAACTGCACCGCTGTCGCGTCGAGCCGCGCGCCATGCGCTCCGCAGTGCACGCTGGGAGCTCGCAGACGCCGCTGCGTCCTGATGATGAGCATCGGATATGCTCAAAACCGGGGTCAACGTAATCGATCCTAAACGTGAGTTACTGTCGGTATTATAATAAATCTAATCAGGAATAACGCGTCAGACTGTTGATCTATCACAATGACTCGAAACAAAAGTTCGTCTAACGTTTCGTTTTTCATTCTAAGGGGACAGATCGTAATAGTCCGTGTAAGGCTGGCTTTAGAATTGTCCCACCCCTCTCTACCCACGGGAGTCGTAAGAGCCGACTGAGAGAATACCGGGGGAGTGAGCAGCAGCACTCCCTCGAGTATTAACAACATCCACTGCAATCGCCAACCCGCCTACCAAGCGTGGCGATTACGGCATTATCCCCCATGACGGGACCGCTCGTTGTGGTGTTCTCTTGGGGAGGACTATGTCCAGCAGTAGACGTTGAAAGGCTGATGGGTGGATGGAGATCGTAATTTCACTGCGGCCAGTGTCAACAGACACTAGCCATGTACGCAGGAGATATTATAGTGCACGAGTGTGTGCGCAAACATAAGTGCATTCTGTGTTCCCTCACTCTCATAATCCGATGGTAAGGTATTCCAACACGACCGGAGAGAGATAAAGCGCAGGACCAACGGCTTTACAATGTTTCTGAGGCACAGAATTCAAAATTATTGACAGAAAAACCCAATAACCGGAAATCGAACGCTGTACCACCGAGTTACCAACATAAACGTACTCGGAAAAGACTAACAATCATGAGTTACGTATTTGTCCAGAAATTGAAACTCGCTGGAATGCTCTGTGGGGTTAGAATGTATCTCACTCAATCGTATCGACGTTACATCGTGTTAGTGATTGGTTGAGAGAACACCATGATTGGCCGAGGGATTATTGCGACATCACGCGTTTCTCTACCAATCACAATCGAAACGATACGATGTCGATACGATTTAGTGAGTTACATACTACGGGCCCTGGACCGATAAGCTATCGCAGTAACCTAACGGTGATAACCAATATCCTCTTCACATTTGTTTTAGATGTCTTTACGACCCACTTCACTTATCGGATGCATTTACATACATTATTCCAATATAGTAACTTTAATTTTGCAATTAAAATTTATACTATTTGCATTTTTAAATATTTTGTCCGTATTTTAGCACTTTACATGCTCAGCTACTTTAAAGAACAAATTATTTGTGAAACTGAAAAAGAGTATTTAGATATTTTTATATATATTTTTAGCATTTGACATGCTTAGCACTATACATTAAACACAAAGTGAAAAATGTGAAATCGAAAATAACAGTCACGAGCAGGCGTCACCCAAAGACGTTAAGAATGAATGTGTTATCGAAATTAGCAGTCAGGAGCAAGTGTCACGATGGCTGAATTGGCAAAGCATCTGGACTGTATCCAGGAGATGCAGGTTCATATCCTGCTCGTGACTGTTATTTTCGATTTCACATTTTTCACTTTGTGTTTAATGTATAGTGCTAAGCATATCAAATGCTAAAAATATATATAAAAATATCTAAATACTCTTTTTCAGTTTCACAAATACACACATTTTTTTCAAATTTAACCTAGCCCTCCTGCTCGTGTCCATCCATCCATCCATCAGCCTTTCAACGTTCACTGCTGGACATAGGCCTCCCTTTTTTTTTTGTTGAGGCGGGAAAAAATGTTCCTAACCGCACACCCCGTCGTTCGGGGCAACGAACAGGGTAGTGTGGGGCCTTCACCCACTAAAGAATCCCGCCGTATGCCGTCTCTCCACCTTTCTTGGCAGGCCACTGGAACTATGTCACATTCCTTCGGTGGTCCGCCGGCGGCTTACCCTTTCGGGTACCCTCTACTGAGCGACGCATCCGCACGCGGAGCGTCGCACCTTCGCGGGAGGCCTTGCGGGTGGCGGACGTTCCCCGGTCCATCCACCCGCGGCCTCGGCTAGGGCGGCATGAGGCGCAAGTACCTGCGCCTGCGCCGCCCCAGTCGCTGGCGGCGGTTTGGGTCAGCGGAAGAATCCTCCTCCCTAGCCCTCTCCGCCGCTTCCTTCCGCGAGATAACTTCCTCGCAGAAGGCAACGACCGCGGCCCAATTCCTGTCGCTGCCAAGCATCGCTCTGACGACGCTCGGCAGCGAAAGGTCCCCCCATATTTCCGCGACGAGTTCACGGCGCTGCTCGGCCCAAGCCGGGCACGACTCGAGCGTGTGCCGCGCCGTGTCCTCGTCACAGCCGCAGTGGTGACAGCCCGGAGTCGCTTCCCTCCTTGCAACTATGTGCAGATATCTGCCGAAGCAACCGTGCCCCGACAGCACCTGCACCAGTCGGAAGGTAAGGACTCCGTGCCGTCGCCCCGCCCACTCCTCCAGCACCGGCTGGAGCGCCCCTACGGTCCAAAGACCGGCCCGAGGCGCCTCCAACCGCGCCCTCCATCTGGCCATGGCAGTTCGGCGTGCGTCGCCCTGCCACCTGGCCACCTCCCTGGGTAGGGGGCGTCCGCCCCCCTCCCGCTCTTGCGACGCCCGCCGATACACCTCGGCGAGCACCTCCGCCTCCAAGTCCCACGGGGGGATTCCGGCCAACGCGCAGGCCGCCTCCGTCGGACATAGGCCTCCCTAAGAATAATGCCGTAATCGCCACGCTTGGCAGGCGGGTTGGCGATCGCAGTGGATGTTGTTAATACTCGAGGCAGTGCTGCTGCCTACTCTTCCAGTATTTCCTCAGTCGGCTCTTACGACTCCCGTGGGTAGAGAGGGGTGGGACGATTCTAAACTGCTACTCGTGTACCGCAGTGGAACAGTAACAAGAGTAAAATTAGGGAGAAATATAGGAGCCTTATTGACATACATACATCTGATACTTTTAAGTAGATCCACAATAATATTTGTCAGTCAATATTTGACCATTTGTTATCAACTGTTACGTGCCGGGAGTCATTCGCCAAAATCCAATATTTGATAAACATCACGCATAGCATTGTACTCTCGTACTCCTTGTCGGGGAACGGAGTTTAATTCAACCAAATGTTTTATTGGGAAAAACATCAAAAACAAAAACAAATAAAGAAAAAACCGAAGTTCCAAAGCCTCTCCTACTAATATCCATACCATTCGGCGGACAGAAGGTATGCTTGAGTGCCACCCGTGTGTATAAAAACCAATTACTTTTCCGTTTCCTAATCTTCGTCGAAATATCAACACTAAATAGAATTAAATTTAAAGGTTGACGCAGACGAATTCGCAGGCAGATACTACCTAGCGTTTAATAAAGTACATTATTATGGAACACTTAACAATGCATTTTTACAAGTTTATTCACTGACATGAGAGAGAGAGAGGGTAGGACGTGCACTTTATACTGCTATGAACTATAGTTATCTATCTAACGTCTATTATCTAATGTGTCCAAATTCACGCAACGTCGGTAACGGCTACCGAACTTGGTACTTCCGTTGATAACAGCTGATAATTTTCATACTGTTCACAACAACACAAGACCGAGTAGGTATGAAAGAGAGTAATGGTGTAAAGATGCGAAAGGAAATGCTCCGATGGTTCCAACATGTGGAAATAATGCCGGACAAGCGACTGGTTAAGAAGATATAGAATGCGAAAATGGAAGGCTGTAGGTACAGGGGGAGACCGAGACTCAACTACCTAGACCAAATCAGTCATGTATTGAAGGAAGGTGGAGTCAGGAGTATCCGAAACCGGCGAGCATGTATGAAGAAAATTATGAACATAGAGGAAGCAATAGATGTATGCAAGAATAGTCTTTTGGTACTCTGTTCTCTCTCTCTATCTCACAAAGGAGATGGCGTGATGATAAGTAAGTGAGTAACTTACGTTGCAGTGAGTAAAGAAATCAACTCACCAGTTTACCATTGCCAATCTTATATATTAAACATAGAAAAAAAAACATAGCATCACGCCCGTATTCCCCGAAGGGGTAGGCAGAGGTGTATTACACACCCACGACTCGCCAACTATGTTTAAGTCCCACGTAATAGGGGGCGAGCCTATTGACGTCTACCGGGCACATTTCCAAACTACGGGCTGCTACTGAGAATTTTTCTTTTTAGGAAAAAGCTCAATAAGATTAATTATTAACAGATATTACAGATCAGTAAAATTGTAATCTTTATGTAATACATTGAAATGGTGGGAGATGAGCTACCCGCCTGCGATCTTGGCTAGTGAACTCATGTTAAGCTTTTCTGTAATAATATTTTTTTATAAACTAAAAATAAGTTATTTCTAACTATTCTACAGTAGAATGTTTCCCAATAAAATTGCAATTATTGGGATTATTCGGGTGTCTTCCAGTGTATACAGTAAACGTGTGAAACAGAAATTGTTTACAGCGACCAATATCTACGTTAGCTTCATGATTAAAACTTTTCACACGTGTCAGGGGTTCGAATCTCAGTCATAGTCACCGACTAATTCAAAGATAACGGATCAAAACAGTTTCGAAGACAGTGTACAAACAGACAACGCGGATAGCGACTTTATACTATGTATATATAATTTCGGACAGTCCGAACAGTTTGCGCAAACATGGTGTTGCCACAAATAACACCATTATATGCCCGAGTTATGTTCGTTAGCCGCGTGATATCGTTCTCGTGTGACGTTTTAGCAATGTTTGTCATTGGCGTGTTCAGCGAGAATGGGCGATTATAACGACGCACTAACAAAGGTGTACCGGCCGATGTCTGCGCAATTTTACGAGATATATGGAGTAGTTATAGGAAAAAGCCGGATAGTTTATCTTTCATTTTGTTGCTAAAACAGAGGTCGCGACACAAAGTGTATAAAAAGTTTTTGGGTGCTTTTATAAGCTCGAATAGCGTTATAAGTTTAACATGTATCTGTGCTGTGTGTGCCTGTGGTAACATAGGATACGAATATTAAAGCTGCGCGGCTTTTCATTCAGTTTTTTCCTGTTTGAAAGTTACCTTGATCAAGAGCATTCTTAGCTATTATGATTCAAAAAATCTATTAAGCCGTTTGAAGAAGCTAATCGTTACTTGCTACGATTAGCTTCGAATCGGGCTCATTTGAATGATCTCAATGAATCAGTTATGCATAGAAGATTTCCAGAGTACGATGATAGAGTAAACAAAAGGTCCAAGGGTCGCGGGGTTTTTAATTTGTAGAATCGATTCTCATAACGAAGAATAGAAATATATATACGTAGATTCTCTGTGTTTTTCAAGACTCAAAAATACGGCGTAGCAATACTATGCCTAAAAATCTCAGATCACCGTGTCCCAGTTATACAACACAAACGCTCGGCACGTACTACAACGTAGTTTATTATAATATAATAAGGCTTCAGTGTGTTATATTTCCGCCGCAATGCACTTGACATGTCACTAAGCCTTTCACACTGGCTTCACGGCCTCAGTGGTCTGGCGGTAATGTATGCTACTGCAGATCTTGAGGTCTCGAGTTCTAATCCCAGGTTGGATCAACAAAAACTTATAGTATTTTGCGCCAAGTAATTCTCTATAGCAGCTCGGAATTAAGAAATTGGCGGTTTTTCACCTCCATGCCTCGGAAAGCGCATATAACCATCCATCCTGCGCGTGATCTATCTCCAATCGTGTCGTGCCGTTTCGTCGGGTACAGAGATCACTTGTTTTTGTGCACACACTCGTACACTATGTATCTCCTGCGTACACTGCTAGTGTCACCTGTCTAAATTTGTGTAAATTACGGCTTAAAGATTATAATTTTTATGACTGGCTTAAAATTACTTATGAACTATACTGAAGAAATACTGAAGAAAATTCTTATGGTATTTCAAGCAAATACCAATAAGATAATCTGCCAGACGCTAGCAATACTAAAGCCTTACCAACCTTAATAATTGTATATGCCCCTTCTATTTCTTTCCAAAGCAGATAGAAGAGAAGAATTCCGTATTAAATTGTAAGAAATACATTCAGTCAAGAAAGTATTGGGAATGGATGATTTGTTTATGGTACCGAATTCAAATTAATTTTTTTTTGTTGTTGTTAGATTGGCGCAACTGTTATCCATTTTGGCGCAGAGTTTGAGTTGCATCTGTTATTTATATTATATACAGTGCTGTTTTTAGTTATATCATAATTATCTAGTGTGTATTGCGAATTTCATAATGGACAAAAACATCGAACAAAGAGTTTTAAATTTTGTATCGCCAATGGAATTTCGTGTTCGGAGTCACTGAAAATGTTACAGAAGGCTTACGGTGAATCGACTTTATCAAAAACACGTGCTTATGAGTGGTAAAAAGCGTTTAAAAGCGGTCAAGATGTGATGGAAGATTTGCCTCGCTCTGGTAGGCCATCAAAGTCTGCAACTGAAGTTAACATTGTAAAAGTGAAGGAAATAGTGACTGAAAATCCTCATTCAACTTTGAGAGAGATAGCCGCCGAACTTTCTGTGTCCCACGAGTCGATCCGTACCATTTTAAATAATCACTTGGGTATGAAACATGCTTCCGCTCGGCTAGTCCCAGAAGACCTGAATTTTCTCCAAAAACTCAATCGCATGAGAGTCGCTGAGGACATACTAGAACGAGTCAATTCCGACCCAACATTCATGAAACGCATTGTTACTGGTGACGAGACGTGGGTTTACGAGTTTGACATGCAAACTAGTCAACAAGCTTCGGAGTGGCGACTTCCAACTGAACCGAAACAGAAAAAACCACGCGAAAGTCGATCAAAAGTCAGTCATGTTGACTGTTTTCTATGACTATCGCGGTGCACTCGGAATTCTTGCCAGAAGGTCAAACGATAAATAAAGAATACTATTTGAGCGTTATGCAGCGTTTAAGAGAGCAAATTTGACGAAAAAGGGCAGATTTGTGGAAAGAAAATTCTTGGATTTTGCACCACGATACACCTTCGCACAAGGCCATCATTGTGAGTGAATTTTTGTCCAAACACTCAACAAATACCATCGAGCAACCACCATATTCACCAGATATGGCTCCAGCCGACTTCTTACTTTTTCCTAAACTCAAATTACCACTTCGTGGCACCCGCTTTCAATCGGTAGAAGACATAAAGGAGAATTCGCAGCGAGAATTGTACTCAATTCCGGAAACAGCGTTTAAAAAATGTTTTAATGATTGGATTATTCGTTGGCGTAAGTTTATCGTTTCTGAAGGAGCATACTTTGAAGGTGATAAAATAAATTTGGACGAATAACAAAAATTTTGTGTATTATTGATCTTTTCCCGGTACTTTCTTGACAGTAGTACATCAACAATAAGAATGCAAGAAATAAGGAATTGTCAACCATTAGGTATATTACTGGTGGAAGGGTCGTGTACCAAGTGGGAGAACTGAGTGAACAGGCATTAACTTCCCATCTGCAAAATGAAACGGTGAACAGCGACTTGGCAGTATTCTTACTATTGCCGAGTCCATGAGCTCAAAATAACGCCATTATTAATTTTAAATATTGAAACAATAATAAGTATATTCATTAGTGAACAAAAAATATATCAAAGTTCAACGACCAGCATCGCTCAAAATAATCACATATCTCCACCGGCCATCTCAACTGGATCAAACAAGGTTTTTCCTTATCACCCCAATAACTTCTCTTCAAAAATCGCGTATGAATCATTCGTCTGACCTCGATAAATAATATATATTTTTAATAGTACACATACAGGAATAGACTAGGTACCAGTGGATCAATTATGTAGGATGCTAAGTTTTGTGTGACGTTTTCCGCGCAAACGCACGGCATTTTGACAGTTTTTAATCATGGCGTCGATAAAATAGCGGGAATTAAACTGGTAAAATGAAGTTGTAGGTAGTTTGTAAACAATAGTCTAATGAGTAACGCGATTACGTAAGCATGTGAGTGATTAGGTGGAAGAACAATATTATGGTGTCGGTTACTGTACATTGATGTATTTAGTGCTTAAACACGCGTAGGTTTTAAGCAATATTAATCCATAAAGTGCATAAAGTCAAAGATTATTAATTTCATTTTGCGGTATAAAGAGAAAACCTAAACTTCTAACAGTTTCTAGAATATAGTTCAAGTTTTTGACTAAAATAATTAAATAGTATAGTGCCCCAAATTTAGAAATACCTTCTAGTATTTAATCTTAGCTTCTTAGTCATGTTTTTAAAAAAGTGGATATAATGCTAGATTATAAACATATAAAATGATCACTAAGAGAATCTATTATCCCAACTATAGTAATCTTTTTCTGTTTACATAACAATTTATTCGCTTAAATATAAATTAACTTTCGTAATGACCATAACTCCGCTGATGACAGACGTGACATATTTACGATCTTGATAATTTCAATAAATTTTTAAATCCACTATTACTCTTAAATGAAACTTAAAAAGACAAGCATTTTAGGAAAAAATTAGACGCCATTTACAAATATATAAAGCAGGGAATTGCTCATGCCACTACAGAAAACTATACATAAATAGAACGCAACAAAGAGGCTAAATAAATCAAAACGAAAATACAAACTATGCAATCAATATGTGTTTAAAACTAAGGTTAGCTGATTTAAAACACAACATAAATCATAGTTTTAGAGGATATCCTCCTAAATATTTATTGATCTCTTAGATTTAACAATAATAGAAGCACAGCCAAGCCGCTGCTAACCGATCAGACAACGCTCGAAAAAAAATCGGATCAGATTTTTTGACGGCTATTTACGAAAAGGAACACTGTTCTACCAAAACATTGAAGTCTGATAAGGATTGAGATACTGTACTTGGTATCACACCAACTAGTAGGACATTATTATGTGTTGATTTGCTCTCCCAGTGTTTGTTCCAATCGTGTGCTTAACTATTTGATATCTATTTGCCCTTTACTTTCATATAATATTAAAATTTCTATTTTAAACAAAACCAACCCATCAGTAAGTATATGTATGTTGATGTGGCTAACATAAGCAAATACGTCTTGAACTAACCTCGGCCTTCTAAATCATGATTCCAGAACCCTGGTCAAAACTAATTTTTGATGTGTAACCAAACTCATTATTGGCAACGGATCAAAGGCTCAAGAAATATACCTGTTCGATTTACCAATAAATAAATCATCTTGATAGTTTGGACGTTGACCGGAACTCATGTGTACATCCGTAAATACTTCAAGGCATAAGCTGTCCATCATCAGACAAATTGATTAGATTAAACCGTTTGATAATATATATAAGGGGAGCGAAGTGATTACATTACATTGTAATTATACGAGCTAAAATCTTTTCGTTAGGACTAGGTTTGTGTCATAAATTCCAGTCAGCAATGAACTTGGCATCATTTGGGGGATGACATTAGCAGCTCGAAGATATTCAATCGAAACCCGTCAAGAGCAGATTTCTCATTAATTAATATAAAAAGCCCATGGGAATAGAATCGTCGATAGCTTACTAAATTTACGAGGAATCTACTACACGGGCTATGAAAGTGTCACGAGATGGCGCCATTAAAATCAGGACAAACAAAATAGCGTCAACAGGATATATTAGATACTCAAAATTACATAAACCGTTACGTTTGCACCCGAAATCTAACCTACAAATTATATTTAGGCGTTTACTAGCACAAATACTAAATTCTAGTCTATTTTAAATGCTTTAAAACTATATGTATCCAAAATGCCGCAATTTCTCATGTTTTCAATAAAATTTATAGCTCGCTAAAATAATGTTTAATGGTTGGCGAGTTAGTCATTCAAGCGTAAACTGTTCAGGTCGTCAAAAATGGACGGAGGCAGAGTTTACTGAAAAACCAAACAGATAGTGAGGTGATAAATACGGAATACTCATATACAAATACAAAGAATAATACGATATTTATGTATATCCAAGATGGTCAGACCTTCGCCGAAATTAATATCCCAAAGCAATTCAATAAGATCTCTTAAATTTTTTTATATATAACGTTATTGGTAGCCCCATCGAATACCATAGCTCCAAGGCATTTGACCCGGTGACGTCTATTTCCGTCCACGGAACGCCAGCGTCGCAGCCGCATTCGTGATGAAATAATTACCCGTCCAAATCTCGCGAATTTGTTCCGACATTAGACATAGTCTAGATAACCCAAAACACTGTTTCTATTTCATAACTTTTCAATTGTTAGGTGTTTTACGATACCTCGTTAAGTCTGTTCGGTACTGTATCGCTGGCAGCTTAGCGGAACGTCCGTCAATTACCTAGATGATTTCGAAGGGGATTTCATTTCACATAATTGAAACAGACGATAAATCGGTACGAAATGAACGTACTGTCAAGACAGAGGAGTTATAGGAAGACGCGAATACAATCGCGCATATCCGAGCAACATTCAGATTTTTAAGCTACTTCAAAAAAGGGGGAAGTTCTTAATTGGGATGGTTTATATATTTTTAAGTGCGAGTGTGAATGGTGCAGTTGGGAGGGGTAGACCTCGTCGAACGTTCTCTGGTCAAATCAGAGAAGTTCTCGAGAAAGGTCAGGTCAGAAGTACCGTTAACCGACGTGCATGTATGAGGAATATAATAACAGTGAATGAGGCAAAAAAGGTAAGCAAGGATCGTGGCAAGTGGAAATTCGTTGTCTCTGCCTACCCTTCTGGGAAAAAGGCGTGAGTCTATAAATAAAAAAAAAAAAAATTTAAATAAATATATTTTTAAGTATGTTCGGGCATAACTCCGTCATATATAGACGTTGTTTGAAGAGGTTTTATGGTCCCATTTAAATTTCTGAACTCATGATGAGTTTCGGAGACAGACAACGGAACTCTTCAATAAATGTTGTCCTGTACAATCTAAAGGTTTTAGAAAAATATTACTTTATCGCGGCCACTGTTGTGGTTATTTTCCATAGCCCGGTGTTGTCAATCACAAAAATATCTCTCGTTATCTATTGGCTTAAGTGCTGTTTTAAGGGATTTCGTTCGAAACGATTACCTGTGACGCTCTTGCTGCTGTGTGGGAAGTAATAAAAGTAGTTTCGTTCAAAGTGCAATTTTTATGGAAAGCACATTTCTACAGTAAACGCTTAAGTATAGTTTACCTGGGATTAACATGCCGCAATCCATCCACCAATCTTTTGTGTTAAAGGCCTTGCCAACAAAACGCCAATACTAAGGGTCCTGTCCCGTGCCGCTTGCATCTAGCGACTCCTTCGACACCTTCCATAAAACCTTCCCAGACACTTTACCAGTTCACGATGGCTGAATTGTCAAAGCATCTGGAACGGTTTTCTAGAACTATTTAGATCAAAACTAATTTAATTTAATTGTTTTTTATAATTGTATTTCGGTTGACAAATAAAAATATTAAATGAAAATATTTAAATGATTTACAGATATCCTGATACGATTCGGATGTATAATTTAGAGCGTAAACTGTGACAAGTACAATTTACTCGTAGGATACCCTAAACAACACTAGAAGGAAAGGCAGAGTAAATGAGCTTTACGAAGCTGTGCTGTTACCATTGCCAGTAGTCACCACTGAAGACTTCATTACGTAAGACGGAAAAGTACATTTACTCAGATGAATAAGTTGCCTCATATGATGGAGTATATTCTATTTGAATTAACCTTGACTCCCTAAATTCCCTGCGTGTCTGTATTCGCCAGTATGTTTTAAAACAACAGAATATAAATATCGAAGTATCGAAGTGATTGTTTTCAGCGCTGTTATGTAAACATAACATTGTTATAGAAACATTTTGAACACGGTTATCTATTCTACATGGATGGGTCCCTTTATTCGGAATACATTTTATAAACTGCTTAATTAAAATATAGACAAAAATTAGAAATACTTTGGAAAATCCAAAAGTGTACGCGTCATAATCTTCATTTTTCACAATAAATAAGATTATTAGATATTAGATAAGTAACTAATAATGTATTGGTCTTACTAAGTAGTTTTCAATAAATCACATAGATAGCGCTAATTTCAAAAAGTATCATCTCATGTCTCATACGCCATCTAGCGCTAATTTTAAGAAGTCTATATTGGTCTATAGAAATAGTTCTCACGAAATAAGGATAGCACTGGTTTTAGTGTCACGTCGAGCGTAAATATTCACTATTTTTTTTTTGTTTATTTAATAACAATTAAACCACATCGAATCAGACCGTGAAAAGTGATAGGGCTCTATTCGTAGTCATACTGTATCATAAAAGAAAAAAAAAACTCGATTAGTAGAGTATTTCGGTTGTTATCGTGTTAACATACATTACCTACAACACACGGACGTCCAAGACAGAACTTTATTAAACAGTTTTTTAACTAGTTTAAATAACAAAAATGGCATCCAAAATATCATGTGTTAAAAATAGTGTTTTTTTCTTGATATGTGTGTATATATATTATTTTACAAGTGCAATATATGATAAATAGAGACATTTTAAGTTTTAAAAATCAGTTGTTCTGAATGAAACGAGAGTATTACCCATCTCAACGCTTCGCTTATGAGGCGTGCAAAATAACATTGATCATTGATATTTGGTATTATAAAAAATAAAACTTTGGTATGATCATTGGTATTATCTAAAATATAGCAGTGATATCTAGCGGGTATAACCAAGGACTGCAAAGACGGTAATATCGGGTTCGATATTGGATGGTACGAGGTTTGGACCTTGGATTATGTCGAAGGTTCAGACATCGTATGGTACACACCTCTGACATTTGAAGATTTTTCGAAATGATTGTATTTGTTTACAATTTATCACTGCTCGGTGAAGGAAAACATCGTGAGGAAACCTGCATACCTGAGAGATTGAGAGCCGATCTAATTAAGTACTCGTATGTATGTGTGGAAATAAAATAAGTTGAGGCTAAAATTAGTAGAAAATGTAAATATGAGGAGTGTCTCTTGAAAGGACTCATTCGGTCCCAACTCCACATTCTCAATGATTTTGACCATAATTTTGTTTTAAAACAGCTTATTTCTTCTAGATAATAAATAATCCTTTTAAAAAGAAACTCTTAATTATTGTACTACTGTTAGCAACCCTGTCACAAGTTTTGGCAAAGAAACACGCTTTTGAAAATATAAACAACATAAAAAGCGGTCCAAAATCATGTCAAATATTTTAAATGAAAACTTCCCAATAATATAAGTCACTGGAAAAACCTTGTTGATAGGCAATTCAATAAAGCACAACACATCATTTTTATTCCAAAACAAATAGAGACATTATGGATGTTATGTAAAAAAATAAACGTGCTCTGAAAGTCTACAATGTAACATTCCTGATAACTAGGCGACATCTTACACGTTTTATAAAATATGTAAATGTTCGTTCACACGGGCGAGTATACTACAATTCTTGCCGAGACTTCGTGCCTCCTTAATTTTGGTCACGAGACTCCTCTCAAAGAGTGAGGGATTTTAGGCATCCACCAAGCTGACAAAGACCAGATTGGCAGACTTCACAAACCATCAAGAAAAATCCAAATTGCTTCACCGAGTAGTGATAATTTGTAAACAAACACACATAATTTCGAATAGTCCGAGGTGCAGTGCGAGGTCCTTGGACTTGGGATCGAACTCCATACAATTGTCTCCTTTAACGAAAGTAATTTCTATAAGACGTTGCCTAGACTTATATGCGATTCACAAATCACTTTGACTAATGCTACTGAGTACAAAATAACTTCTTGTTCACGAATTCTGGACTTATAAGACAAAAACTTATACAATTATATGCAGGGACCCCAGAAAAATTTACAAGTCAACAGTTATCTAAGTCTACCAGCCCTCTTGAAGCGAAACTGACTATGGCCGAATCCCTCTTATTCCAAGCATAATCCTGTGTCAGATCATTTGTGTAAAAAATCGTGTCAGCCCAAACTCTCTGTGTGCATAGGTCTTTAGATATGTAAAGCCAGTCGTGCACACCCACGCGCTTAACGCGAGCGATGTAAACACTGCGCATTTGTCTTCAGACAGAATTGGGTTGTTGGATAAATTCAGCGGTCATGTCACCAGCAGATAGTAACACAGCGTTAAGTTAAAAACTTGAAACAAGACTATGCCAACCATTTGGCTAGTGTAGGTCAATATTTTTTTTCTTTACGAAAGTCTCTTCTTTTCCATCCATCAGCCTTTGGAAGTCCACTGCTGGACATAGGCCTCCCCAAGAGAATGCCACAACATGTGTTTCGCTCATATGGGGGATAGTGCCGTAATCGCCACGCTTGGCAGGCGGGTTGGCGATCGCAGTGGATGTTGTTAATACTCAAGGGAGTGCTGCTGCCCACTCCCCCGGTATTCCCTCAGTCGGTTCTTACGACTCCCATGGGTGGAGAGGGGTGGGACAATTCTAAAACCAGCCCCGCACGGCTCTTCTTTTACCAAAACGTAATATACGTTAAAAAAAAGAAAAGTGTAAGCAAATAATAAGAAAAAAATGCAAAATGAAATTATTACGTTTGATAACAGCAACAAGTATCGTGATAAATATATATTTCTTAACCTTTGCTGTACCACTATCGAGCACGGGCCTCCTCCCAGAGGGAGGGGATTTAGGCCGTAGGCTATCACGCTGGCCTAGTCTAGGTTGAAGACTTTACAAATCATTGAGACAATTTCTCAGGCAAGAAGTTCTCACGATGTTTTCACCGAGCATAATATCTTAATCGATTAAAACTATCCGTGTGACAAATTTCATGCAAATCCTGCCGTTTAGGCAGAAACAAAGATTCAAAGATCTTAACACAAAAACATTTTTTTTGTAATTACATTCGTAGTAAGACGAACATGAGTTTCCTTATTTCAAGATATAAACAAAATTGGTTATAAAATTTATCTTTAGTAAAATTGTTGGTACGTACCGTTAGAACTATATTTAAGGCGTAGAAATTTGCCAGAATGGCTCGTTGGTGGAGACTATCAGTGCAATAAATAGCTATTACGCTTAATAAAATCATCATAATATGTCATATGCTCACGTCATGTACGTACATAATGTAACGAAACAGCGAAAGTGTGCTATTTCACTTGTTTCTACCCATGACTTCGTCTGTGTAGAGTTCTGAGAAAAATATAACTGCCTCGGTGGTGTAGCGGTAGTATATGGGACTGCCAATCATGAGGTCTCGCGTTCGATCCCCGGGCCGGGCAACGTTATTGAGCTTTTTCCTAAAAGAAAAATTCTCAGTAGCAGCCCTTATAATACTTTCTAACATTTACGCGAATTTCACTCATTTTGAATTAAAACTACGTTTACGGAATCTATCGCGTTTACTTGATTTTTATGCTATCCCGACGTTTCGAATACTTTACAGCATTCATGATCACGGGTGGACTTAGATGGTAGATGTCCAAAGCTGATATGTTGTTTCAACGGTTTCATCTACCAACAGTAATTCCGTAAACGTAGCAGCCCTTAGTTTTGAAATGTGCCCGGTAGACGTCAATAGGCTCGCCCCCTGTTACGTGGGACTTAAACATAACGGGCGAATCGTGGGTGTGTAATACACCTCTGCCTACCCCTTCGGGGAATACAGGCGTGATGCTATGTTTTTTGTGTTTATATAACTAGATAAATATATCTTGCAGTTCATACATGGTAGAAAGTTTTTTGTTAGGCGGGAAAAATGTCCCTAAACGCACACCCCGTCGTTCGGGGCAAAGAACGGAGTAGTGTCACCTCACCCACTAAATAAACCCGCCATACAACCGTCTCTCCTCCGTATAAGAAGACATTACTTCAGTGGTGAGAAAGAGGACACCTATCTTCGGCGTTCATGTTCCACTGAATGATTTCCCAATTTTTGTGCAAAAGGTAAGCGGTTCTATTCTGAACGCAACGCTTTTAAATATCTCTGGCATTAAATTGAATGCTTTCCAAAAATAACATTAAGACGTGATTGACGATATCACATCCAATACAACTTTATTACTCTTGTTACACAGACAATAACAAACACTGTATTTGTTTTCTATCTCATTCTCTCGCAAGCCAAATTCCTATAAATGTACATATTTATCTCTTTTTAGTGTTGCTTTTTCGTTTCATCGAAATTCAAATGAAAACATTGCTAAACATGTTTTCAACTCCAAAAATTAATTGACAAACTTCGGCAAGCCATGTCAACTATACTATTGTGTGATTATAAAATTTCTTGGCGCAATACTACGTCCAAATCTGTAAAGCCATTTATAGCATTATTGAGAAATATTACAATGTCAAAACATACAAACTTACACATCTAAACGAGTACTATATATAAAAGAAAGTCGGGTTAGGGGGCAGCATTTATAATTCAAGGACGGCTGAACCGGTTTAATGATCTTCGATTTACGGATTTGTCTCCGCCCGGAATAGTTAGAATAACCAAAAAAACAATGAAAATGTTCACGAAAAAAGTTATGAAGAAAAGTGAATGCTTCTGAGGCGGTACGAAGTTCGCCGGGTCAGCTAGTTTATCATATTAGTAGGGTAATCGGTAAGTTTGGGTTCGATTACTTCGACCCGGGGTTAGTACCATATCTTAACATCATCAGAGCCAAATCTATTCTAAACATAAGATAATTGCCGGTAATAAAACAATATGTTGAACAAATAAAGATGACTCAGAGCTGCACCTAGCTATCGAACCCGCAACACACGGTAAGATCGAAACCACTGCGTGCATTGATGCAGTAAAGAAACCGAGAAAACAATGAAAGTTTTCTCAAATGACATTGAAACAATGTGGGGCTGGTGTAAATATCGTCGGTGCAAGTACGACGCGACTGTTTCCGTGAGATAACGCGACTTTCGTGTTACATTTAGGATCTGTTTTACAAAATGTAGAATACATTTTACAATATTCAACAAATGTAAGCATTTACAAAACACATCATAAATTACGAGTACATAATTTACTACATAACTATTGCTAGTGGCTCTAGACACATCGATACAAAATTTCAAAAAGATGTAGTGTAGTTCCGTTTGGAAAAACCCACAGGAACATAACATTTGACTTTTTAACACAGGCATTTAGTTTGTAAAACCTATACCAGTATAATGGTCTTTATACTAAAACCTAATTTGTGTGGAGATATCGCCTATTACTGGAACAGTAATAGATACAAAAATTGTGCAAAATGACGTACTTATCTGAGATTTGAGATCGACACCCCAGATTGAGAATCAGACTCAATTCTTCCGTCTTGAGAGTCAGTGGTCTTATCATTCATCTCCGGCACATATGGCATAGTGGTTAAACTGCCCTCCCGAGTATTCAATTCCTACATAGGACAATGTATTATAATCTACAAATGGTTGTTCTGAGTCTGGGTGTACTTTATACCCGTAAAGTCCCCACGATACTAGGATTATCTATAGTCCATGAGTTAGATTTAAAAAAATATCCTGCCTTCTTCTACATATACAGTATGTTATAAAACAGCTACTGTGACATACACCATCATTATAATTACTAGTCTATTGTTAGCACGAGCAAGTATGTGTAGAATATTATTTTAGCATAGCCTGCATACGTGCCACGAGCCCGATACTAGGTACGTACCAAATACTACATATCGGATACCACTATCTACGCCTTTTTTATTCTACAAAAGTGGCAAACAAGCATAGGCCCGTCTGATAGCGTTAGCGTTTAACCTCTGCTTGAGAAGTTTAGTTACGTAAAACAGTATACTCATATGTTATCGACTTTTTTATAACAGCGGACGGTAACCTGTTGGTGAGTGGAAGCTACCGCTCATAGACTTAGCAGTACCAACGGTCGCAGCCATGCTCCTGCCTGCCATGACAAACCACTGAATCCAAGAGGAGGATGGCGATAAGGTCGACCATGGTCATTTCAACTGCATGCAACGTAAACTTATAAAAACAGCTATCCTGAAATCACCTGCCACTATAAATAGTTCTTTTTTTTTTAAATTAACTATCATAATTATATGAAGGCTATTTATAATCTTTCTCACTCTGAGTAGAGATTCGTGCCCAACAGTGGGAGAGATTGTAGTTGTGAAAATAGACACGTTACCCTTGCCAACCAGTACTTACCACTAAAGGCATACCTATTACACCACCAACATTCAAACACAAAACCACTGATATACAATCTAAAAAAATCTTTAACTCCCTGACTATATACAATTAAAATGTCCGACAAAATGTCCGCAATGCGCTTTCGATCGCGTCTCGTGTTCAACTGAACATTGTAGCCAGGAAAAGTTTCTTGCACATGCACCAACTAACGCAAGACCTACGACTGACAACAATTTTCTAAATATCACAGTTCAACTAAAATTGGTCATTAAAACCAGATAACAAGGCCTTGGAAATCAAAGCGTGATTATTAAAGTGTCAGGCCAACAAAATTTGGTCGTTACAAAGCAATAGTCCAGAATGAACCTGAGCTGGCATATTAAGAGCGTTTGTTAAAATGAGAGCTCAAGTTACAATTGTCATATTTTCGTTTACACGTCCCCAGTCTGCATCATAAATTCATAATAGATGCAAATAAAAACTAAAAGATCAAATAAAAGTTTAACATTGAAAAGCTTCATATTTATAAATTCTCGAAGTTTTCATGGCATTCGTGAAAAACGACTAAACAAAAATGATATTTCGTAGGAAATCTTGTTAAATGAAACAAGGTACGAATGTCTAACAAAAGCTCAAAGTAACGATGAAACAGTGGAAACATACGGATTATTATTACAACATTCGTATTAGAAAACAAATGAAAAATAATAGCGGCTAAACTAGTGATAATAACAATGATAACAATGACTTTTTTGGAAACATACCAAATCGAATTTTCATGAAAACTCAACCAAACCAAAATAGATATTATAGCGGTTTAAAATTGAGCACTGCCTGACTGCGCATTACCATTTACGTTCAAAATATACGTTATTTTGTAATTAATAACATTTACTTTTGCAGCTCATAAAAAAGTTTATGTCCTTTTTATGTCTGTCAATGTAGTGACTGGGAAATATATGGGAGTCATCGGCTCCCCAACTAGGATAGACGGGATATTCCTGGAAAGCATGACAGGAATTTGCTCCTGTTTAGCTTTTATTGTAAGATAAAGATTAAACACGTTGTATCGATATGTTGTGGTTATTAAAAATCTTCTTATACTTAAACAAAATCTAAATATTTTCTTCTAACAACATTCGAGTCCCACTAATAATTATTAGTGTCTCTTCCGCCCACTAGAGAGCACGATTTTAAATAAAAACAAGCTCTTAGGGAGTGACATGGCCCTGGTAGGCACTTACAGAACTTTTTAAAATAATATAATATTAAAGAGAAGACAATATAAAGAGGGTCATGCCATCTTAATTGACTAACAAGTAAAGTCATTCAAAATACCTAAATATGAACTGAACTCCGCCTACTCGTAATGAAATAGGACTGGAAACCAGGCCATCAGTTAATCCATTCAAAACGATTTAACCAATAAGGCACCGTTCAAAGTACTACCCACAGTACTACCTCGGACCCACGGACAGTAAGGATTACTGTACATTGAGTGACGCAGGTCAAGAACTGGAGGGTTCCTATCCCGATTCGTACGAATGTTTTTTTTCCTGTTTTAATAACAATTTATTACTTATAATTAATTAATAGTAGTAGCATGTCCAGTGAAAAAAAACGCCTGTATTAATGAAATCTTTAGAACAATCCCTAATGAATTCTTTACTGCCATCTAGTATCGCATTGTTTAACTAAATAAAACCAATACTTGATACTAGGAAGCGCCTCATAACGAAATAACCACTATTCAATACTAGATGGCGGCACATTTTTACCACTGATAAATATTAAAATTGTTAAGAGTTATACAGTTTACTTTGCATATAAAGATTTGCCCGATGGTAAGTGGTAAACGCCACTTATGGGTCATCAGAACAGCCAAGCCGCATATATATCTGATCAGTTACCACAATGGCTAGCATTCCCAAGGGTTTTTGGTAAGGTCTCTAAATTTTACTCTTGTAGTCAATCCTTACATAAGCTTACAAGCAAAACCCTTTCTGTTGTCTTATTATGACAATATTTATGGCTAAAGAATGAGAAAGTACTCACTGGTTGTTATGAGCAGTCAATCTGTTGGGGTCGCTGGCGTTGCGATGTTTTCCACGTCGCGGCACGTCTCGCTCACGGCAGCTCTCCGCCCGGTTCACGCCACGGCCCGCAGGAGACCGCCAACTAAAACAGACGAATACATATATGTAGCAGTGAAAAGGAAATTTACAGAAAAACAAACACTCCCTATTTTAAGTTTTTAATGCATTAAACACACATTAAAACAATATATCAATTAATTTCATAATAATAATTCTAGAGAATAAAGTTGACAGATAATTTGAAGCAATCGGACCCAACCAGCAACCAGCATTTTGGTCACCAAAAAGTGGTAAATACAATTAACACATTAATTCCACTACTTTATAATAGATGGCGACACCAGTAACAACTATTTCAACTAAATGACAGAAAATTAAGAAAAAGGCATATATTTTAGGCATTGTAACATTTAGCCTTTGCTCGCGACTCCACCGCAATCAAAACCTATTTTTTAGGTATTTTCTCAGGTTTCGCACTTAACAAAATAAAATGCTTACCAGTCTTTAAATTTAATCGATAACTATCAAACAGGAACGTTTCATTAAAATCCGTTCCGTAGTTTCTGCGTGATGTCTGAACAAATAAACAGACAAATAGAAAAGCAGCATTGTTTTGTGTTCAGAGCAATCTAAACACATTTTTCTATATCTTAAACGTACAGACAGCTCAGTTACAGCTATATAATAGTGCAGATGACTTACTTATTATCTTTATCAGGCTCTTTAGTATTAGCGTCGCTGGTATCTACATCAGCGTCCGGGGCTGTCGGTTCATCGGTTGAACCCTCCCGCCGGGACTCGCCTGTGAATTAGAAAAGCACTTCATTACATTGAGAAAAGCGACATCTGTTGTTTATACCCAATATTTATATATTGTTGCAGCGCCATCTATTATGTGATCAACTAAACTATCACTTTTATTCATTACATAGGTTTTACTAATTATATTGGTATTGCGATATATTTTCCTATTGTAAAGACGCTTTTGCTGATAATATTGCCATATGTACATAAACGTTAAAATACTTTATTAGTGTTAGGTAATATAATATTTCAAGGGCAAACATCTTGTACAATTTATTCAAAACTTCCGTGTTCAATGTCTAGTTTTTTCTAAACATTACAAACATCCAAAAAAAACAATTCAAAGAAGCCTGAAATTGTGATATTCACGCAAATACAACACTAAAAATAGGTAATAATTATGAAATAAAGCCACATTTTTCCTTGATTTGCCACTACATAATCGCCACGCTTGGCAGGCGGGTTGGCGATGGCAGAGGATGTTTTTAGTACACAGGGGAACGCTGCTGCCCGGTCCCCCGATTATCCCTTAGTCGGCTTATACGACTCCCATAGTAAGAGACGGGGTGGAGCTATTCTTGGTGCCGGCCCCATACGGCAATAGAATTAATAAATATAAGTACAAGAATTGCAGGATGACCGAATCTGCACTTTCGTGCTGTTCCTCGTAGAATCTTTTTGTGTAATAACGGGAGATATTTCTACAGTTGCCGTCGCTTTGGTGAATGTCAGTAGGATCCAAAATATCCATTCATCACCTCTCTACTTCCAGTACAGTACAGTAACCGTTTAATCAGACCCTATGCTTGTTTGCCATCCTTGTGCCATAAAATAAAATACCAACGAAATTAAGTTATAAGTATCTTACTTAATAAAAGATTGAAACATGAGCAGACTAATTGACTCCCCTATTGACATCGTTGTATAACCCGTATTAAATAAAACAGGACAATTAATATAAGGATATTATATAAACAACACGATGAGTTATTATGAAGGTCACTGTTACGAGCACATGTGATGAATATGTAAACGTGAAAATTAAATAAAATGTCAATAGTAAAATAAACAAACTTGTTTAATTCTACTTTATTTTCCAAATTAATTTTCTACATGAGTAAGGAGCATTTCCGTGCTTTAGAAGTGTTTTTTTTATACTACGTGGGTGCAAACAAGCATACGGCCCACCTGATGGTAAGCGGTTACCGTAGTCTATAGACGTTAGCAACACCAGAGGAATCACTCGCGCGCCACCATCTTCAAGAAAAAGATAGGGAATTATAATAGGGAGAGGATACTAAGAAGAGTAGAGGGAAGACAATAAGGAGTGGATAGGGAGGGGCTTGGGCTTCCGGCCCTCTCACTCACCATACGAAATAAAACGGTAAGAGTACCTAACCTTGTTTCACGCCGATCTTCTTTGAGCGGGTGGAACTTCCCTGATCGAACCGGCCCTTTCACGCTACGCACGTCGGCAAAGTTACTAAGGCTCAATAAGAACTGGTCAGAAGCGTCTCTATTTATGAATCACAATGATCATTAATACTTAACAACAGGTGACGACAGAGCCCAACTCAAAAGGGTAAGCAGAAATCTCTGGTACAAACCACACAATAATACATTACTCATTTATAGCTATGATAGATTTAAGAAAACAAACATCTACCCACGAGCGACGCTGTTAGCCACAAATATATATCCTGTTTTAAGGAAAACATTATACATACTGATTTGTGTGATATTTACACCATAAAACTACACTCAATTGTGGTGTTACTTTAAAGTATGAAATATCCATCGCTAGCGTGGTGTAGAAACCAGAAGACTATATGCAAAGCCTTAAAGCAGTTTTGATTTTATCATTAACTAGTGACCGGACCACATGGAAACGTGTCATGTTTGTATTAATTTCCAGAAAAAAATGCCAAATAACCAAAAAAATAATCTCTATCAAATTTCACAAGATCACTTGCTGAACTTAATCTACAGAGAAAAAATGCCAAAAAAACAAAAAAAACTTTTCTACCAAATTTTACAGGATCACTCGCTGAAGTATTTCATCAAAATCGATCCAGACTTCTATGCGTACATAGGGAACATACACACATTAATTTTTAAAACAGTAAACGATATTCTCGTAGATAAACCAGTAGTGTCTGCCACACAAAAAAATATCTAAATATATATTTTACGACGCTCTATAAGAGTCTTTGGCTACGCAAACTATGAAGGTCATATACGTTCTCCGAAAGTAGTAAATATTACATTACAGGCATTATCGTGAAGAAAAACCAATAAATATAATGTAATAAAATGGGCAATCGGTTGTATTTTCATTTGTACTTGTAACGAAGTTACTGCTACTAAACGGTAGATGGCGTTAATGCATCAAACAGAATTAGGTGGGAAAACATTTACATGTTGCATATTTTCAAGGACCAATATTTGATGAGCAACGCCATCAATCAGTGCGTTTGCACAATATTCTAATTGCAACTATCAATAGTGTTAACCATATCAGTAAATTAAAAATTTTAACCATCGATGCAGAATATTCTTTGGGCATTAGATATCGTAATTTCCTTTGCTTAATTCGAAGAGAAATCCATCACATTTCAGGACTCATATACCTGCCAAAGTTTTAAACAAATTAGTCTGATATTCCACATTTAAAATGACCTCTAATACCGCAATGATATAATAACAGTACACGACCCACATATTTATTATCCCACATACAATTCAGTACAATGTCACGCTGATACGCGCGGTGAGTCAACACGGAAACCAGCACCCTTACCATCCTGTTAATCCCATTCGCACGAACCGTTTGATTATACATATATTGTAGTGCGTATTAATCATAATTATTAGGGACGCTTGTTGCTACCACTGAAGTAATCCATCATAGTAACAGTGGCCCGCCAAGCCAGGCGGAGAGACTGCACACGGCGGGTTTCTTTAGTGGGTGAGGGCCCCATACTACCATGTTCGTTGGCCCCGAACGACAGGGTGTTCGGTTAGATACATTTTATTGTATTATAT
This sequence comes from Leucoma salicis, assembly GCA_948253155.1. Lineage (NCBI taxonomy): Eukaryota > Metazoa > Arthropoda > Insecta > Lepidoptera > Erebidae > Leucoma > Leucoma salicis. The sequence goes on from OX411830.1 coordinate 867,393, forward strand.
TGTAAAAAAAGGGACGATTGTTTCTTGAATGAAAACAATTCAGCTCGAAATACAACACGACAAACCAATGCGGTGGTCACACCTCATTAACCTTCGGGAGCCTTATCGAGCTGGATGATGGTTTGTATATGCAAGCATGCGGTAATGAATAATTAAATTGCAATCATCTCGACTGCACACCGTCTATCAAACACGATACTTCTGTAAAAATTACTACATATGGTATGTGATATACATATTATCAGTACCACGTGATTTCACCCTTCATTACTCCACCCCTGTAAGTCACAGCATGATGTTATATAGCCTATGTTACATTTGGATAATATATCTTTCTAATGGTGATAGAATTATTAAAATCTTTGTAGTAGTTTCAGAGTTAATCGATTACAAACAAACCTTATAATTTAGTACAGGTTACATTATTAAATTACCAAGACAGCACATATTTTAACACGTAATGTGACATGAGTCTTACCGACAAGATTTAAAATATTTTAATTATTCTACCATTACATACTATTTATGCAAAAGTTTAAATTAATATATCTTCAACACGTTTCAGGAAGAATCGTAAACTCCAACAAGCTCTGACAAGACGTCCACATAAAAAATACATTAACAGATATCACAGTATTATAATTAATTACCTTGTAAAGCGTATTTACTCGTATTTAAATGTTATTTTTATACACGACCTGCTTGAGTTCTTACATTTACAAGCACTCTGTTTTCTTTAATAACGAACTCACACTAGAAAAATGTCCTTGTGCTGCGGGGTGACTTAATAACCAAAGTACATCTACTCAGAATATCTCAGAAATAAATTGTACTATGCGGGAATGTGAACCAGAACATCGATTATAGAATATGGGTGCCTTACCACTACACCTTTCGTGAAATTTTTAGCCAGCCCGTGTACCTTGCACATACAGATATGTATTTAAAGACACATGATTCTTCTAGATTCATAATTTCCCTCAGAACCAAATATTGAATTCCATGCAAACGGCAAAATGATGCTAATATAGTATGTTTAACTGCCTCTGTAGTGCAGCGGTAGTGTAAGCGACTGCTGATCATGAGGTCTCGGGATCGATCCCTAGGTCGGGCAGCGTTAATGAGCTTTTTCGTAAAAAGAAAAAATCTCAGTAGCGGCCCGGAGTTTGAAAATGTGCCCGGTAGACGTCAATAGACTCGCCCCCTATTACGTGGGACTTAAACATAGCTGGCGAGTCGTGGGTGTGTAATACACCTCTGCCTACCCCTTCGGGGAATACGGGCGTAATATTATGTATTAGTATGTATAAACAAAGAAACGTGGTCACATGTCCAAAGACAGTAAACTTCCACTTTCCATAGACAACATGTACAAATTGGCGTGCGCGCACACCCCGCACACCGAGAACATACAAATGATTCGCCACAATTAGCGATGAGCTAACGCGTAACATCACTCCTTAAGGCTTGGCGAGAGCTAAACGAGTATTGTGGAAATACAAAGGATAACTGCTGTTTTGTATTTGTATAGAAAGTTGTTTAACTATTTTAAATTTAAATTCAAGTAACTAAGTGGTAATATAATTCTAAATGCTAAAATAAATTGTCGCCTCTAGACAACTTTAATTTAGATAATGAAGTACCTAATCAATAGTTAGAACACAATTTTAATACTACAAGGGCGAACATGCTTACGGGTTGTTTGTTTGGACAGACCCCAGCAAAAGAGATAGGAATTTAAAATGTGGGATGGCAGAGAAGATTCTTAGAAAATTAATAATGATGTACAGGATGAGGAGATGTCACAACACAACAGTAGAAATATCTACGATTACTTCACGTTGATATTCAGTTTGGAACTTCTCCGGTCGAGGTTAGGATTAGATTAGACATTTTATTCATCTATTAGGGGACGATTTTTTATGAAATTTTCGTGTCCTTAGGTAATAGAAGCCAGTTGATAGAAAATTCGGTGCTGTAAAATTATCGTGCTTCGGTTGAGCACAGAGACCCGAGAATATCTTTCAGATTGTGACGGATTCCTTTTTTTTAAACAAACTTTATTACTGTTCAAATAAGGCCAATTTGCCAAATTAGCACCGAGCTAGCTTAATGTCACATTTCATTTCGCGGTCTCATGCATTGCAGCTTTCAAGTAATAATTTGCGAACAAATATGTACACATAGATATGAAATTGAGATTTCGATTTTAGACTAAGGATCGATACCATTGTCTTTGCAGTGCTTAGTCTATCCATTAAGCTTTCACGGTTAACTACTACCGGGATAAAATAATACATTCTTAGCGTGTTACTGTATGGATAACAATATCGATTTAAGCATTTAATGAATGTATTTCTCATTACATCAATTTATCGGACAAAGGAGGAACAAACTGGTTATCGCCATATAAAATTATATTTATCTCAAACAGTTTATGGAAAGATTACGTACATTAACGCAACGAAGCTCATGTACGACTCCTTATGAGAGTAACGTGAATTACATACCTTTGTGTTATTGTAAATGTCAACTGGAATTGTATATTCAAAGTTATAATAGGCAATGTTTACTTAAATCATTACTGGCAGCCGAGTTATGTCGTTCCAACTCGTTGTCTCGATATACTTACGTCAAACTACTTTTAATATTACTACTTGTTTAAAACTTAGCTCATTATTTCTATTTGCGTCATGAGGATTTTATCGTGTTTTGTTACTAACCATATATGTGTAAAATACCCGATGGTTAGTCGCAAAATATGTCTCCAACTAATTACGTTTTGATTTAAGTCGGGTGCTTCGGAAAGATAACATTGTTGCGCGGCAATTCTTCTAAGTTGTATAGTTAACGATTGTCAGGAGGTAATCCCGGGTTGAACAAACACAGGGTGGTTTTCGTCCTAAGCCCCTCTCATTAAGAAAGGAGAACCGTGTTCAACGGTGGTTTTGTTGAGAAAAAAGTGTCTACCCTAGCCGTTTACAATCGAGCTAGCCTTGGGCTTGTTTGCTAGCGTTATAGCAGGCTTCTTCCAAAAAATATGATTTTTAAGCAATTACGCCTACCCTCGCTTACTAGAAGAGTATTTAATTGTATTATTTAGACAAACACTTATTCTACATTCGTAAAATCAAACAACTTTTAGAGAATTTATCGCGTTTAATTGATTACCTCCCAGGATTAATAATGCTGTAAAGCATTTGAAACTTGGAAAATAAATTAAATGAAATCGATTCTGTAAAAATGGTTTTAAGTCTAGTGTTCACATTCATGTCAAAATGATTTGTAATATTATTGTTTATATCATTTAGCAAATCCTTGTTTTAATTATATTATTTTTTAGTGAAAATATCTCGAAGAACGATAGCCACTGAATACACAATTTAATTGGCAAGATCTCGGACAAAAACGATATACCTACGACATTTCAGACTAGTTATTCGCCTCTCTGACATCAAATATACCCAGACACCGCATACTATTAAAAACCAAATTAATTGAGAGCTAGAGTTGATATTTAAATATCTTGAATTGATTGACAATCAAGACGAAATTCTGCCACACAAAATACAGCTCTATAATTTACCTTCAAAGTTAGATTTGCATTAAAAGTTTGTAAAGGATGTGGTTCTGCGTCATAACACCTCGATTGGCCGTCGACCCGTTACCGAAACTGCATCCCAGCAATCGCAGGGTGTGGGCAGAGTTTGTATTCAGTTTGATAAATATAGCCGCGGACACGAGTAGCAGTTTTTTGTTTAAAATATTACTGCCAAATGTGTAAAGCTAAAACGCGTACAAATTAACGTAAACATACGTTTGCTTTTAATAACATAAATTACCCTTCCTGGTTTATAAGACGGCGTAATCATTTAAGTAGTATGTCACCAGCTGATCACGAGAGGACTGGCTGAGTTTTAGGGCTACGAATCAGTAATGGCATGCAGTTCCATGGGCCCGCCCATACAGACAGAGACGGTACACGGCGGTTTGAGGCCCCACACTACACTGTTCATTGCCCCGAACGACGGGGTATGCGGTTAGGTATATTTTGAAAGGTTACGAATCTTCAAAATTAAATTTCAATATTAAACAAATCTAGCAATATTTATGAGATACCATTTATTTATTTACATAGGTATTTATTGTTATCATAGCAAAAGAGTAATAATTATCTGCTTTTGTCATAACCTATTCGACTATAGCAATGTTAACAAGGAACAACTATAGAATCAACACACTAACCAAAATGCGGGTAGGCACATTGAGCAGGCCATTGACGAAATCTTTGAGGCAAGCAGGATTTCTCTGCATATTTTTTTTTAATTTATTTAGGTTAAAGCTACCTAACCGCACACCTCGTCATTCGGGGCAACGAACAGGGTAGTGTGGGGCACTCACCCACTAAATAAACCCGCCGTGTGCCGTCTCTCCGCCTGTATTGGCGGACTACTGGAACTGTGTTGACATTACTTCAGTGGTGCACCAGTGATCCTGTGGTGTTGTTACTAGCATTGATACGTCATCGTTACTTCTAACCACCAGGCGGACTGTATACTTTTTTGTCAGCATCGTAGCATAAAAATAGCTTTTCTCCTTTATAGGAAATAAAAAAATATTATAAGTATGAGAGTCTCATGATGACGCTTTATGTCGCTAATATGTTGTGTATACAATTAAGAATCTAATCTATAAATAGATGTTTCATATCGTTCTCGATTAGACATCGAACACAATGTAATTATATACAATGCTATTTAAAATCACAAACAATGATATCATATGTGAACATCCGACGACTGAGCTTCGAGACAGCAGCCATGACATTAGCCGATCAGTAAAACTAAATATTAGTTTACGTTTATGCTAATATAATAAATCTAGTTTGTTTAAAGTACAAATTATTATTTGGAATGAGGAAAAAGAGAACTTTGCGTCCCTTCCTTTCCGGGGAAGTGCTCTAATCCACTGAGCTATCCTACTCCCTTGCGGTTATACCCAATTTCCTCATCACATTTGTCTTAACGACCTTTTCCTCATTCACAAATAATAATTTGTACTTTAAAAGTAGCTGAGCATGTCAAGTGCTAAAAATATAGATCAAAATGTTTAAAGTTAGTTTGTTTGAACACGCTAATCTCTAAAAGTACAAGTCATATTTGAACATTTTTTTAGACATTATTTAAACTATTTATTCAGGCGAGCTACAGGCTATTTAAAATCATACTACAACCCTTTTTTTTTTGTTTAGGCGGGAAAAAATGTACCTAACCGTACATCCCGTCGTTCGGGGCAACGAACAGGGTAGTGTGGGGCCCGCACCCAGTAAAGAAATCCGCCTTGTGCCGTCTCTCCGCCTGTGTTGACGGACCACTGGAACTGTATTGGATTACTTCAGTGGCCCGCCGGCGGCTTACCCTTTCGGCTACCCTCTACTGAGCGATGCATCGGACGTCGGGGCCCATGGAAAATTAGGGCGCCGCTTCCTCGAAGTTTCCGCCCCGGGCCACGACCAGCGTGTCATCCGCATAGCAGATGACCGCAAGCCCGGGGGGGAGCCGACAGCGTAGCACCCAGTCGTAACCGACGTCCCACAGGAGCGGCCCTAGAACCGAACCCTGCGGGACACCGCACGACATGGGTATCATGCTACAACCCTAAGATTTGAGCAATGAAGATAAAAAATATTTTCCTTTGTACACCCTCATTTCTGAAACTACTTAGTTATCATCATTTTATACGTTAATTATTAGAAAAGGCTATATAATGTTATCTAACTTCACGCTATAATTCTTAGGAGCGGAGCAGTTATCGAGTAAACTAAGACCCAACTGTGACTAAACTAAGACCAATTGGAGTTTGTTTTTTGTTGAAACGAAAGGTTTGCTTGGTTTGGTTGTACCCACCCCTGGATTGCTAAATCCATGAACTACGGTTACAATTTACCATCAGGTAAGCGTAATAAAATTGAAATAAAACGCATAATTAATCTCACATAATGGACGTGCATAGTGCATAAATTTATTTCTACAAGTAATTCGTGATTATGCAATTGCTAACTTAAGTGTTAAATCTATAGGCAACGATTACATTATAAACAATATGTATAATAACCTAAAATTTTAAATTATACATCCGGACAACACTTAATTGATAAATACTTCCGACGGATGGCGCAGGCGTTAACCAAGACATTAAGAATGAACGTGGTATCGAAATTCGTAGTCCCGAGCAATTGCCACTATTTCTGAATTGGCAAAGCCTCTGGGACGGTATTCTAGGAGATGCAGTTTCAAATCCTACTCGTGACTGTTATTTTCGATTTCATATTTTCACACGTTGTGTTAATTTATATGGCAAATACTCAAAAAATACATAAAAATATCAAATACTTAATTTATTTTATTGGAATAAATAGGAGAACTGAAAACTCTTCTCTAGACCCAAATCCCGTAAGCATATAGGTGCTTGATCAAGGTTTGAAAGATCGTTTAAACTACACCAAAAATAAACACCATATTTAAAAATCCGCTTAATACTTAACAGAAGCCTAAAAGGGTACTTCACGATTAGGCGTCCAAAATTAACTCCGCCAGTGACAATGCGGGCCAAGCCGTGAGTCAACTCACCGAGCACTATTTATGTACACTTCCGGAGATGGACGGAGTCGACAGGCGAGCGTGCATATCAATCGAAGTGACGACATCAGAGTGCTGGGGATTCGGAGAACTATTAAGCCTGGCGGTAGTTTTAATGGTATAAAATTTTCTTTGTGGTAAAAGGATGGCAAACAAGCATATGCTCACCTAATTGTAAGTTTACATTGACCAATGTAGCCTGTAGGCAATCAATACCAGAGGCCACACTCGAACGTTCCCAATCCTAAAGAGAGATATACGGGGGGAAGAGTATGTGTAGGGGAGATTAAGAGGTTTTGACCTCCATCTTTCTCCCTCTTTCACTCTCAATAATAACACAACTATAGGAATAAATAATATTCTTTCTATGAGAGGGTGGTACTCGCTGTACCGATTGTTGGAATGTAAATTACCCAAACTGTAGGAAATTCAAGACATTTGCGTAATTCCTATAGAACAACACTGATGCAAGTAAATGCGCGACTACCCTATGTTTGGATATATTACCCAATAGTGGGTAATTAAGACTTCAGCATAGGCAACGTTTTTCTGATCGAGCCAGCACGTTTAGAATCGTCATGATCCGATTATAACAAAATCATTTGGTATTCTAAATCCGTCACATAGAGGCACATAAATATGAATGAAAAACTTTGATGTCACATCATATTTATACAGTCAACTACTGACACACAAACGTCAGTAAGTAAGACAGTTGGCCGAGATATTGATACCGATGTAAACGGCGCTAATCGCATACTAAGCAGTGAACTATCGGTAATCTGGATCAGATCATGCAGAATTAATATGGATGGTAGATACACTGCATGGTTCTGAGCTATGAATCAGTATTGGTCTTTCACAAAGCTCTTCAAACCCGAGGGAGACAATAGAGTCTCTTGAAGATGGAGAGATAATATCTGATATAGTAATCAAAACATGGTTCATTTTAAAAGCTCATATAAAACTTTATTACCCACGAGCACCTCCTTATTCCCTCTGTATTTTGTTCTATTATTCTTTCTCTCCAACTACTATACACGTAACTTTCTTCGTGGTTGGTAAAGTGTGGGTGATGCCTCTACAAAAACCTACTACGATAATCTCTATTCTATTTCTACCTCTATCTCTGCTATTGTCTACAAGCTCCGATAACCACTTACCATCAGGCGGGCCGTAATTTTGTTTATCATACTTGTGGTACAAATTTTTTTTTTTTTCATATTTTATTTTATAGTAAATTAATGACGTCCAGTTTTCGCTGGTGCAAACATAAAATGTAGACGATCATTCAACATATTTATTAGTTCAATACAACGGTGATATTATGTTAAAGGAATGTTCTATATCGAACAATAGCTTCTCAGAACAGTTGGAATATCCACACATCGACATCGGAAGCATGTTATTTATTACAAGTATAACATACAACTACTATAATAATGAATATTATATAAGAAAATTAATTTTTAATAGAGCCACTTTAGACAAAGTGTCTTGATCTAAAAATCTTTTAACATAAGTTTAAATAAAAATTGTAAGATTATTTTACTGAAACGATTCTGCTATATTCTTAATAGACTACTAAACAACAATTGAAGTGTGCATTAAATAATAAGTAAAATAAATGACTCTAACAAGACCTTAAAGGTCACCGTTTATCAATAACCCAAACACGATACCACTGTTGTAAATTGGTGATAGAAGCTGATAGCATTCAAACGGCTGTGCTGTTTCTTCTATATCGTTGTTATGAACGCTCTAAATCAAGTTACCTTGCGCACGACAAAAACCTAAATCAAAATCCGTTCAGACATTTGGAAGCTATAATGTTACAGACAGACACACAGGTATACACTTGTAACCTTCCGTTTACGTCTGTGATAAAGAAAAAAATCACAAGTAAACGTCCAAAAAATTGTAAAGATACCATAACAACGAAGAAGGAAAATAAATGAAACAAAAGAATCAAGTCACAAGTGCAAGGCACCGACTGGACAACTGCCACTTAAATATAAGGTCACACATATCGACGAACTTATAGATAACACACATTGTGCTACAATAATATTAAAACTTCAGAGAAATGTAAGGCACGATCGATTCTTTATTAATATTCACTTAGCAGGGAATGATGATAATGAGAAATAATTTATATTGAATGAAGAATATAGTTGTTATGATTTTATATAAAGAACTTATAAGCGATAGTGTTAAGTTTAGAATTGAAGACAGACTTAATGAGTCAGCTAAGTATTCAATGTTATGCGCTGGGGTATTTCTATGAGTGAAGTCAGACTATAATTCTCACGCTAAGAGATACTCTTTGGTAGTATTCACAAGGTCGTCAAGAAAACATGAAAGATATTCTGTCGTGTTTTCTTATTATACATTTTCTTACCTCCCCTCCTGTCCCCTCTAATATACATATTAATGCTTAAGCGACCATAATAATATAATAGACCAATAATAAGACCAAGTTTTGGGCGATTAGTTTAAAGTGGCCCAAGATTGGAATGTCTGGTGTCTGGGGGGAATGGGTGAGCTCTTTGTCCAACAGCGGGATGAAAATGGCTAACATAATAATAATATTATAATACGAGTAACGCGTAATAATTATACTGGACGTAACTCAAGCAATAAACTTGAAAGATCATATAATTCATAAAATGTTGTTGATAATTAGCTTAGTATAAAACTGTAGCCATAAAACGTATAGAAAAAAAAGTGTGTGTGTGTGTGCGTACTTATGTACACGCGTTAGAAGTTATACTTATTTGCCGTAACAAGATAAAAATCTTTTCAAAAATTTTATCTTTCGCCTTATTCTACGTTTGTAGAAAAAACGACACTAACAATAGAATAAAGGTATTTAATACATTGAAAGTTTTATTATATCGCATTATCTAGTAAATAAAGTTTATTTAAATATCACAAAAAATTAAAATGTTGACTATAGCTAACTTCAGAGTGTCTAACCTCAGGGTGTCGGTTTTTCGTGACGGTGTGCGCGCGCATCGTAAAAATTTACTCTCATTATTTTTCCCTAACGCGCCAAAAGAAGTATAACTTTCAAAAACTGTTTTATATCTCCCAAATTCCCTACTATAATACGAAAAAATATATGCAAACTCACCTCGGGATCCGCTGAACAGCCAAGAGTTGTGTTTAGAAGAATCTGACATTTTCTTCTTAACAATTGGAGTCTGTTCAACAATGCTAGCTTGCCTGCTCCTTCCACTAGAGGGAGCTTTTATACTCTTCTTTTTTCCCTTCTTCAAGGTCCCACTATGAGATTTCCTCAAGGTATTGACTTTTAAAGACTGACTCTTGCCTCTCACTTTGCTTTTACTTCGTGACGTCTGCCTGCTCAATCTACGTCTATGCTCAGTCAACTGCTTTGGAGTCGGTGGTTCATCTTCAGAGTCAGTCTCTATAGGTCGCTGCGGTCTAGCATTACAATACTCAGCAAAACGTTTTTCGCCTTCTAAAAATATTTTCGTATAACTCAATATTTCAACTATACTTAACATTTTATCATCTTCCGCAACTGATTCAACTGGCTTGATAGATGTGGGTGTCTTTTTTCTTCTAAAAAAGCCAAGGCCACCAACAGAAGATCCTTTACTAATTTTTCTAGTTTTAGGAGCTTCATTTGTAATACTTTTTCTGCTATTGGCTTGATTCTTATCTTCCTTTTTGCTATTTTTCCTTATTTGATCTAGTTTCACTGAGGACCCGTGAATTGAGTCTTCCTCACTCCAAAGACTCTCCCTAGACTTTTTTTGGTGAGAGTTTTTTTCTATATCTTTTTTTGCTGAATCGAACCATTCATCCCCTAAGTTTCTGACTATTTCCAAGGGATTAGATAGTGACATGGCTTTTCTATGAGTTTTTTTACTTTTAACGAAGTCTACTTCCTCGTCTGTGATCGCTAATTTGAGAGATTCTTTGCTGATTGTAGGAGTCTTGAGAAGTCTCGGCAACGCATCATCACTCGCAGATATAACATCACTGTGTCCATCTGCTGATTCATATAGAGACTCGTCACTTTCATCTCGCCTTTCTGTAGGAACGACATCAAGTCAGAAATATACTTCATTGTCTGTTAAGAGAATTCCTTGCCATTAATTGCTATAATGATCAACTTTATTATTGTGACTGCTAAATTTAATTACGAACATTTCGCAATTGCTATTAAATAACGCTGAATACGTCTGTACGGTATAAAAACTAAAACAATTATGGTAAAAAATGTCGTGTTCTGATCGATTGTAGTTGTGAGACAATGTCAAGATTACTGTGAGTCATGCGGAGACGGTTAACTGCTATTATCATACAATAAGATGAAGTTAGACTGCTTTAAGAAGGCGTGGAGGAACGCTTTCTATTATGTAACTTATTTCAAACGTGATTATCTACGGAGGCAATATTCTAATGTTTTATTTGTTTGTTGCGAAAGTTTCGCGAGCACTCTCTCCATGTTTACATTTGATACGGTTTCATGTTTTTTTTTTTAGGATATATATTTTCGTGCAATCGCTACTCTTCTGATTGTCTGGAGAGATTTAAATTCATTATTAAAAAATACCTTATTGGTTACATTAGAGTTTTGACTTTCTTTTTTTTATTTATTAGTAACTGTGGCAGACAAGCTGTGACACAATGAATAGTAAGTGGTAACTAGTGGTTACTGCTACTTATGGATCTAGCAATATCGGGGACAAGCCAAGCCTCTTTCTAGGTTGAATACCTGCTACTACGGTCAAGAGAGGTGAGATTGGCTATTTTCTTGTACAACCAAAATATTTTGATATATTTGACGGCAATAAAAATGGAGTACGATGGTGCAATAGTAAACTTACTCTTGTTAAGAAACGGTACCACTTTTATTGAAATGTGAAGCCTTATCAGACAACAACAATTACACGCAACTTCAAAAAGTTTACAAATTTTCTTAAGAAAAATTGTGAAATAAAAATATGCTCCTAAATTATGTAGCAACTAGGGTATTACCCGCATCATAGTGATATCCTGTTATGTGTTTTTATGCCCCACTTTTTCATTATAATACCACCGAACTAGACGTTATACGTTCATCGAATTACGTCAAAAAATAACATTTTGGATAGGATTTGCGTAAAATAATTTCTTAGTGCTTAGGTACCTGCAGTAAACCCATGTGTAAATTTTCACAGTCCTAGCCACAGGAGTTTTGCGTGGATATGTCAGTCAGTCGGTCATTCTTTATATATATATAGGTATATATTTACATATATAGATTGCAAATACGATTTCTGTATAATAACAACAGTATAAATATTTTAAGACCGAGGTTCTATAAAGAGCTGAACTAATCGCGTTTAAAATATTTTTTGAAACTAAAAACAAATGCACGTCACTATTTACAAGCCTTTTCTCTAGTCTGCGTGGTTTTGTTGTTAATTCATAACCATTAACAATATAAACAAACTGTTAAATTTAACTTAACCACATCAGATAAGTTATCTGCGTGGCTTAACCTAGATAACTTTGTACTATATTTACTTTTATGAGCCGCGCTAAGTCTCCGTAAATCTCTGTAACATAATCTTACGTAATCCATAAACATTTGACAAACTACAGTTTAACGGCCCACTAAGTTTTAGTTTATTTGTATTTATTTTAAGATAATTACCTTGGATTTATAGCGTTTGTATATGTTAATGTCTGCATTTTTGAATTTTATTTTATTAAGGAACTTTAAATAGGATTAATCATTTCTTGTCATTTTACTAAAAGTGCCAAATATGGTTCTTGCCGGGTTCTTCTCATTGAAGACTACGGAATCCGGCCGCCTGTAGCAATGGTGTTTGCACCGCATTATTGTTGCGAATGCACTTGCCTCAGGCGCTCTTGTTAGTTATTAGTGGATTCTTGACGATTTTAAATGCATATTTCATATTTTAAAATTTGAATAACATTGATTTTATTTTTTTAAATATGTGTCGGATTTACTTCTATAATAATTATAATCATTTTTAAAGATAAAGTCTATTGCAGTATCTAGATTTGTAAGAAGAGCATAGATAGTCCTGTGTGTAAAAGTAAAACCTTACAAATACCAGTTACAAATAAAAGTAAAATCTTACAAGTACCAGTTCATATTATGTTTAATGCTTACAGATTTATGTTCTCTATCAATTGTTATTGAATATTTAAAAACCTATATACGCATGTGATTCCAATGTTAAATAATACCTATATAAGAATGGCCACGATCTGTTACCGCAACTTACAAATGCCAAATTCTCGTTAAAGTCTCATAAAATTAAACACATGTTAATCTCGGGCACGTTCAAGGCAAATTCCGTGTGAAATCACAGGTTGTTCACCGCCCGAGGAATTTTGAAATACTCGATCATACTTGATCGATATATATACGAATAAAATTTAAAAAAAGAACCAATACAAGAGTGCTCTTCAAGAGTTATGTATGTAAGAATACGGGATTGTGGTTCAAATTCGTATATATTTTTGACAAGGGGACTGGAGGTTTATAAATAGAAGGCCTAAATAGAAAATCTTCAAAATTATATCATTCAAATTTGCTACCAGAATCATAATAATGCAAATAAAGCAGCTTGTGTTTAAATTAGACATGTTAGTTTAAAACTGAATTACCTAATTACGGAGAAATTATAAAAATTTTAAAACTACACCGTACCATTTAGGAGGTCATGATATCCAATAATCATTCAATCAAAACTTGTTTTATAATACTTGAACAATCCCTTACCGAATGAGAATAAACGTCATATATTTTAAAGATTTGAACTGAATTAAAATATATCTAATGCATTAACAGCTGTAATGTGCATAGTTGCTTCTGTGGACATTCGTTGGTAAGTATCGTTTTCATCATTAGCCCTAGTATTAGGTTGATTAGTCTTACCACTTGTCACCAGACCGGTTGTTGATTCGTCTGTGACCAACAATAAAATGTGTCTGTATATGCACAGGTATTAGTTGGATATCTCCGTTTAAGTTATGCAAGGACGTTAGATAATAAATTAAATTATGACATGACCTTCCAAATATAGTAGGTTAAAGCAAAACAGGTTACTGGGTTCGTACTAAATAACAGTCGCGTGTTTAACTTACTGTGCTATTTAATTAATTAGTTTGTCAACCATATTAAAAGTATCGGCAGCTATAGAATTGTTTTCTTTAACTTACTGTTTCATTTAGATGATACTCGATCATTTTGTAAGAGTTGCCCAGTACTGAATTATTTTTATTTTCTATTTCTAACATTTGTGTTTTAGATTTAGTGGTTTTTATTTTTATAATTAGTTTCTTTTTATTTTATTGGTTAGCCTCAGATGAGAATTACAACATTACGCAGACAATTGGACTCTTGATCCAAATATTTAGACACCATAGCTCAAAAGGTATCATCATAATTATGTGATATGCCTTTCTAATTAACATTATCAACATATCAATCTATCTAATGTCAAAAAGTATTCAAATTTTTTGGGCAAGTCCTGTAGTAGTTAGATAGCTGAGGATTCAAATATAAGATACTTTATATCCCGAAAACTAATAATAGTTTCTGTACCTATAGATATTTTTGAAATACAGACCTAACAACTAAAACGATTTGTACGAAATTTGGTATGATTCTATGGATCAAATTTAGAAGTCCACGCAGAGGATGTCGCGGGAATAAGCTAGTATAATAATATAAGCGTAATATAAACAATCATGATATCCAATATATATATATACACATTGTCCATCAACGTTGCCGTTATTTATAGCACACTAAACGTATTACATAATAAATAGAAATTACCGCATACCAGACGTCTTTCAGCGTAAGATAATAATGGCAAGAAATTCTTTTAGTTTTACACAGAAATCTTAATATTTAGGAAACAGAAATGACGTTACGCTCATTTTTAGACAGAACCAATGTCGCACACATATTTTTAACAATACACCAATGTCCCACTTTTAGAGACGGGTGTTTCTTCTCACATTAAGAGGGATTTAGATTTAAGCCATCGTCCACACAGGCTGGCATAAAAATAGGAATGGCAGAGTTCACAAGCCGTCGTTGATAATAAAATCATGCAGGGGCACGATCTTTACCACGGAAGGAATGTAACATAGTTCCAGTGGGCCGCCAATAAAGGCGGAGAGACGGCACACGGCGGATTTCTTTAGTGGGTGAAGGCCCCACACTACCCTGTTCGTTGCCCCGAACGAAGGGGTATGCGGTTAGGAACACTTTTTACCGCCTTAACAAAAAAAAAGGACACGATCTTTTAATTTTCACGTTTTTAATTTGTATATACTCGTAATTTTGAAATGCCCATAGCACAAGCGTTAAGCTTAGTTTGGGACCAGAAGACGTGTGAAATGTCCGTGAAGTTAGACTGGATTTTGAAGGTCTACTACAACTAATAATACTTTTACCGAAATAAAAGTTTTAAGGTATCTTTCACACCGACTTTTAGAGCGCCTATAATAATGGATAGAATGCACTACATATTCTACAATAAAATTAAGTGTAACTAACGTTGCTACATTATTAAGATTAAGTAAGTCCATTAACTTTAAAGCGACTACAGTTCTGAATACAAATAAGCGTATGGCCATTTCTATTACAAATCTTGAAGATTTCTATAATTGTACAAACCTATAGACACTGTATCAAGTATATCCGAATATCTTCTTCTTTCTTTATCGCTCTCTGTCGAAGGTTCTCTTTCACTAGATTCTCTCGTAGGCTTCAACAGCGCCGTCTTCTTTCTTCGCAACTTCCCCACAACCCCATTCTCAGCCGGCTTCTCCACGGCTGGCTTGGGGTCTCTCTTGAACCACATCATATGTCCGACCATATAGTAACACGATATTAATTCACTGATATTTAGCACTTACATTTGTAATGAGTTTTGTTATCACTAAGTAAACTTTATCACTATTTTTTCTTGTATACATCCAACTAAAAAAGTGTTAATCGATGTTTTTTATGACGTTGTTGGTATTGTCAGATATTTTAGATGATCATTTGTAAATGAAGATTATATAAAGTCACGTATTTCCCGCCAAAACGAGTATTTTTTTAATAATAGGTAAAGAAAACTACTACATTCATCGTCAGGGCATTTGTCCGCGCGTCCTTATAAATAGTGTAACGCGAGGCGACACCGTACATTACGAGTCAGTTGACGTAGTGAGAGTTAGTCGTACTTCGTATGTTATCTAATAAATAATGCTAGTATAGGAAGCAGCTGTTTTGTTGTGTCAGTAGTACGACAATAATATTAAAGTCGACATATTTTATTAGAAAACCTCACTATTCTCTACTGGTGTAAGAGAGTTGTGTTCTCATTTCTACAGGAAATATATTGGAACCATCGTCGTATTGATTATATTCCTTCCAAAAAGGCATGTGTATTAAAGAATAATGTAAATACGTCCTGTATATTGTAATCAAAGTTTGCAATGTGCATTTTAATTGTATTAAGGAACAATATGCTTTGTGCTCATCAGACGTTTGTCGCTCTGAATTTTGTACAGCATTTTTCTTTTAAGAGCTGCATAACATTTATTGTTAAATCTGAATATTGTGTATTCTTTATAAAGTACTAGCCTTTGCCCGCGGCTCTGCCGTAGCCAAAAGCTAGTTTTTAGGTAATATATAAGGTTTCCAATTTAGGATAAAATGTATACCACTTTTAAGTGTAATCAAGAGCTATCAAATACAAACTGCATCAAAATCTGTTCAGTAGTGTTTGTGTGATGCGCGAACAAACAAACAGATAAACAGACAAAAAATCTAAAAATAAATTGCTTTGTGTTCAGACACGTCTACATTACAGACACAGCTCTGATACAACTTTATAATACTCGTAGTATCCATCCATCAGCCTTTCGACGTCCACTGCTAGACATAGGCCTCCCCAAGACAACGCCACAACATATTTTGTTTCGCTCATATGGGGGATAGTGCTATAATCGCCACGCTTGGCAGGCGGGTTGGCGATTGCTGCTGCCCACTCCCGCGGTATCCCTCAGTCGGCTTTTACGACTCCCATGGGTGGAGAGGGGTGGGACAATTCTAAAGCCGGCCCCACACGGCATACTCGTAGTATAGATAGAAGAAATATATGGTGATGGTTCTCCATGGCGTGCTGCACAACTTTGACATTCTTTATAACGTCTATATATATCTATGAGCACGTCTCTGTTCCATTTATCATCAAACCTGCAACACCGGGCACACAGAAGGCCGCTGTTAGACTACTTCGCTATTATAATCAGGTGTTATTTTCCTGTTCCGGTACAAACATCGCGTCACCTACGTATAGCGCATTCTGACCCCAAGTCCAATGTAATATCCTTGGTCAACGAATTAATATTCGGTAAGCTTAATTGGTATTCTCTGTAACTAACGAAATGGCTAAAAGCGATGTGTTATACACATGAATGACATTTTAGGATACAATTTTTCAGTTTTAATGGTTTACGAAACAGATGATTCCACAGCGCTAAATGAGTATGTTGAGTAGATATAGTATAACCTTTGCCCGCGGCTCTTCCGCAGTATAAGCTAGTTTTTAGGTTATAATATCTCAGGTTCCCGATATAGTAGCGGAATAAAATGTATACCAGTCTTAATCACAACACCTATCAAATAAAAGTCATCAAAATCAGTTGGGTACCTAGTTTTAGCGTGATGCCCACGACCGAACAGATAAACAGACAAAAATAAAAAAATAAAATGTTTTATATTATAGACGCGCCTATATCTATTACAGTCATTTTTTCTCAAATATCTTAAATTTGTTGGACAGAAAGAAGGACAAACGAAGAAGTGCTAAATGTGGTAGAAGAGAAAAGGTGTATCCTTAATACCATCGACAACAGAAGATGCCAAATGCTGGGGCATTTGATACGACACGATGATCTAGTCAAAACCATCCTAGAGGGAAAGATTGAGGGAAAGAGAAAGCGAGGAAGACCAAGAAGGACATTTATACAGCAAGTGAAGGAAAGTCTGGATGTCGTGTCGTATCAGGAGATTAAGGAAAAGGCACTATGCAGAGAGAGCTGGAGAATGCTCCACCGACAAGAGCCAAGCTCTTAAATGAGACGATGATGATCTTAAATATACAGACACAGCTCTGTTACAGCTTTATAATAGTATAGACTAGATTTGTCGTGCGGTATAACCGACCTTTAGGCCACAGTGTGATGTTTTTATATCATGTATTAATTCTGGATAATGTATACTATAATGGTAAAGTGATTGAATTTTTGAAAACAGAGGTTATCGATTATTAATTATCTAATTATTAAGTATCCGAAAAAATAAGCTGTACAGACGAAACTACGTGTTGTTCGTCTATCTGGTGGCGGCATGTACGCACCGGAAGTGCCGCGAGGATGCGGCCTCCGCACTTCCGGCGCGCGAAGCTCGATTGACTAACATTCGCAAACGTCCTTATATTGCGCGTGAAGTATGTGGGATGGGTCGCACGGATATTGCTACATTGTGAACCGTCATACCATCAATTCTGACAGTATTGGGATTCAATTATAGGATAAACAAGAATTAGTGAATTCGTTTTTTTTTTTAATTTTATAAGAACAAATTATCTTTTTATGTGGAAAAACAGAACTTTAGTGCGAGCGGGAATCGAACCTGCATCCCTTCTGATCCGGGGAAGTGCTCGTATAGACAAATGTGATGTGGAGATTGGGAATGGCCGATGGTCAGTGCAATTGCTTAGCGGTTAGAGAACTTCCCCGGATTGGAAGGGACGCAGGTTCGATTCCCGCAAGTTCTTTTTCTACACATTTTCACAGATAATTTGTTAGTTTTTATTACAGACAGTGGCAGTTGCACCAACAGACAGCAAATGGTACTACTGCCACTTATGAGAAAGTGGTTACCGCAACCTGTTAAAGGCGTTAGCAATTCTGAAGGCATCACTCAGTCATTGTCTACCCAAGATAAATATAGAGGAAAAATTACAGAAGGGATGAGAGAGTTGGGCCTACAGCGCTCTCACTCACTGAACGGAATACAACAATAATATTATAAATGAGAAAGTGAATTTGTTTGTAACGCTTTCACGTCGTAACTACTGAACAACTGGTTCAGTTGTGACGACGTGAAAGCGTCATCATCATGAAATTTACACATATAGACTAAAAAGTGTACTTCATAATTTGTGTTCATTATGATGGGTACCTATATAAGTATCTATTTATATAGTCTGGAGCGCAGAAAAGTACATCTTAAGCTACTTTTTGTCTAGGAAAAATTTATAGTTTTTTAAAGTACAAATTATTTGTGAATGAGGAAAAAGAGATTTTCAGTACGAGCGGGAATCGAACCCGCGTCCCTTCCAATCCGGGGAAGTACTCTAAGCCACTGAGCTACCGTACTAACCTTAAGGTCATCCCAATCTCCTTATCACATTTGTCTTTACGACCAACGCGTTAATGTACTTTAAAAAAGTAGCTGAGCATGTCAAATGCTAAAAAAAATATAGACCAAAAATGTATAATTTCTATGTGATAGCTATTTTTGCAGAGAGTTTATGTGTAAATATTTATACCTATATTTAAGTCGACTTGTACGAAGTAGCCAGCAGATTCTAGTTTAATTATAAAAACGCAGCATAAAAGTATGTTTAATTCCCGACCCGCTCCGCATCCGAAAAAACAATTTCACCCCCCGTCCGGCCAGACGGGGGTAAAAAAGCGCAAACTGCATTTACAGACTAGACGGGGTGGAAGTTGGAGGGTGTGAGGGTGAGTAGCGCTTGTAAACTGAGATACGAGTTAAATTAAAGCACTAGGGGTGCTTTGAAGGCAATTTAAGTTGAAAATTACCTCAGATATTGTAATTTAAGTTTGATAATATTATTTTATTATTTCGTATGGTGATTTTCATAACGTTTATTACTGTCCCACAGTCGGGCACCGGTATCTACTTATAGTGAGAGTAATTGAAACCAGATATTATCCTGGTATGAATTAAATAACATTGAGTTATCCGTGTGGTGACGGACTAAGAATACAAGTGACTAAGGGAAGTAAGCAGTAAGTAACGTGCTTCATGGCCGGTCACACGGGAGATGGTGGTACTAACCCGCTCGGGCCCGATTACAAGTGAGTACTTCCACGCTGGTACCCAGCCCTACCACCAGTAATGTAATGGATGATAATTGCTTACTTCCATTAGTCGTTTCGTACGACACCCGTGGGAAAGAATGGGAGAACACTTGTATTCTTAGTCCTTCACCACACGGACAAAAATACATCCAAAAAAAATGTTGCCTTGACTTAGGTACCCCTTTAGTATACCAGTCTAATCAAGGCCTTTAAAATAAAAAAGTTGCATCAAAATCCGTCTAGTAGTTTTTGCGTGATGCGTCAACAAACAAACAGACACACAGACAAACAGATAAACAGACAAATAGACAAAAATTTAAAAAAAAAATCGGGTTTAGTCGCGCCTATATATAGCCTATTACAGTATTTTTTTCTTCTTCTCTTGAATGTACAGACATAGCTCTGTTACAGATTTATAATAGTAGGTATAGATTAAAATAAATATTAGATTGATGGCATAAATAAGTATTATATGACTGAATAGAGGTAAATTCCCGCCAAATCTTTTGGTTATATTTCCAAGTAGAGAAGAATGTCTGATGAGTCCACTAGTGAAATGTAGATTTACTTACTATTTATATAATTAACAGATAATTTATTATGAACACCTGTACGAATCCTTTTATCGATGATTTATTTGTGACTATCGCAGCGGAACCATTTATAAGTTAAAAATAATCAAATGCGCAATAAGTAAACACTATAAAATAGTTCGCACACTCGCCTTTCGATGGATCTACAGGAGTTTACATTAATCGTACTCTTTGAACTGCACGTCAACAACTACGAAGGTCTGGGATTTACTCATTCCCTAGTCCATTCATTCAATCGTATACTTGATGAGTCGAATGACGTTTTTTTGTTAGGAGAATGTTATTTTTACACAGCTTCGTACGAATCAAATTGAATAATTTTACCGTAAATTCCAGGAGAAATGCTAACGCATTATTTCTTTGTAGAGAACAATAGCCTCCGATCAATTTGTTCAATTTTACCACAGTTTTGCTAAACCATAACAAAGAGTTCGAGTTTTGATATACAAAAGCCGTTTAATCCATACTAATATTATAAATTCGACGTTGTGTTTGTTTGTTTTACGTTTTCGTGCCGTAATGATTTAACCGATCATTATATTATTACCAACCAAAGTTAGCCTTAGTTTTATAATACAAACGAGAAAAATACAATTAATACTGCATTCCATTAACAAGTACAGTATCCAGCGGCTACAGTCACCCTCGTGTCGCATACAATTACAAAAGTATGGAATTTGTCACAAGCGTGCGGCGCCTGCGCCTGTACTATATATAACTAATACGAGGGGTATTTCGGATATAAGTTAGACAGACGAATGGATACGGTTTATTCTAAAAATATATAAGTATTAAAATCTCTGTAGTTAATAATTTTAAAGTCAGCTGTCTGTTGCACGGTAATAATGGACTTGAATGAAATATTGAATTGATTATGATGAAGATTGAATTTTAATGCTTATGGACTTGAATGAAATATTGAATTGATTATGATGAAGATTGAATTTTAATGCTTATAGCAGACGGGCGACCTACCTAATGGTAAGCATCACTCATGGGCCCTACAATACTTAGAATACTGCCTTGCCGCTGGTCACCATTTGGGACATGATTGAATGGAATGAACGGCTATACCTATCTATATCAATACAGCGAGGCGCTTCACGGTTGACCACACGGCGACGGCCCACATAATATCCTTTTTTATATGGTCATAAATGTACCTATCACACACCCCGCTGCCCGGAGAGACAGAGTGTAGTGTGGCGCTCTCACTCACTAAAACACACTGTGCGCTCTCACCCGCCCGTAGGTACTCGAAGGGCCTACATGATACCCAACTCTACCAAATACAACCTATATCAGTATCTACATTGCGCAAGGCTTTATTAAATTTCAGAGGCCTAAAACCATTATTATAAATGTTATGCATCCACACAACAATAACGCAACTGTCAACTCTTCTCGGTTTTAACCACCTTGAATAACTAATTAAAATAAATTAAAGTAAATAATACCTATGTTAAAAGCAGTTAAAAATGTTAACCATGCCGGCTTTCCTAGTTTAAAACTATTCATTATAAGTACAAATTATTTGCGAATAAGGCAAAAGAGATTTTTTTGTACTTTAAAAAGTGGCGGAGCATGTCAAATGCTAAAAAATATAGATCAAAAATATTCATAATAAATCAAATTGCGACTTAAGTTTATTCTTAGTTACCCTGTGAGGGTAGAGAGGATGGCGTAATTAAAGGATGCGCTTCCGTCATTATATTCGGAATCAAGATGAAACATGATGAACATCCATGTGTGGCAGAGTATGAATACACTCTGATGCGACCCCATTCTTTTGTGTATGAGGCGACTTTTTTTATACTGCATGGGTGACGAACAAGCATACGGCCCACCTGATGGTAAGCGGTCACCATAGCCTATAGACGCTAGCAACACCAGAGGCATCACTCGCGCGTCGTCACCTCCGTTAAGGAAAGGATAGGATACTAAGGAGCGGATAGGGAGGGGAGTTAGGGTCTCCGGCGGTCTCATTCACCATTAAAACAACGGTGCTGGGATAAGCAAGGATCTACCACAAGAGTAGACTAAGAGAAGTAGATCATTAGAGACAGAGAAATAAACTCCAAACAAAATATAAGTGAAAGGAGACTATAAGTACAATATGTTCTTCAAATGAATATGTAATTAAACCCCATGTAATATGGCGGTTGTTGCTGCCTACCAAGCATATTTCTAGACTCCATATTAATTTTTATACGAGCAAATATTACAAACAGCGCACAAGAAACCAGTAAGATAATATTAAATGAAACATATTTCTTTATAACTTTTAAACTAACTTTAACCCCTATTACCAATTATCGGATTACACGATGTAAGGCAGCAATTTAGAATGACAGACTTTTTTAAAATTGAATTGTTGAATTATACGCGTAAGCTTTGATCATAAATCACTCCATTCATTCGTAAAATAGCATGAAAACCCGTTAGGTAGTTTTTGAGTTGATTTCTTCGGAAGGATAGACGCAGCGGGAGTCTTTATATAATGTATAGATGCGTATAATAGTAAGCACTTGCCGTAAACTATAGTAGCGATAGGCAAATTGGGTTCCATAGCATCTTAAGGTTTCGTTGAAGTCAGTAGGGGTCCGCAATTTTATTTTGATATTTTTATATATTTTCAAGCATTTGACAAGCTATGAACACAAAATGCGAAAATGTGAAATCTTAATAAATAGTAGACCAGAATTTGCCTGCATCTCCTGAAAAAAACATCTGGGGCAGTTCTAGGGGATGCAGATTCAAATCCTGCTAGTGAGTATTATTTTCCATTTCACATTTTCGATTTCATTTAATTTTATTAAATAATTCAAAAATAAAAACATTGATATGGAGTTCCATAAAATAATAAAGGAATTAGGGAAGTATTCCGTTATCATAAAAGTTTAGGAGGAAAAAAACAGGTCCTACACTCTCGTGATGCAATTTTAGAAAAGGAGGTGGAAGTGGATTTAGAATTCTGCTTACTATAAAATCCCAGGTTGAAGTCTGGCACGTGTAAAAAATAGCGATACAACATCTGCAGTTTTAAACCGAAGAGAAGGCCAAGGTGCTATAACTATTGGCTCGCATCCAACTCTGTCAATGGTAAATTATTATTTGTTTTGATTGATATTAAATTAAGAGGAGATTTGATTTTCACGTCAAATAATTGCGATTTTTAAGTGATTATAATGAAAGTTTATTGGCTATCCTCCAAGGTTCCTGATTGTAAATATTAATTTGAAGTAAGCATAAATGAATAGAAGTATGCTAAATTAATAAGGAC
Organism: Leucoma salicis; assembly: GCA_948253155.1. Lineage (NCBI taxonomy): Eukaryota > Metazoa > Arthropoda > Insecta > Lepidoptera > Erebidae > Leucoma > Leucoma salicis. Next base: position 891,089 of record OX411830.1, read on the forward strand.
CAGTATCGTGACCGCTGCCTTTTACCATATACTTACTGAAATATAAGAAAAGTTATAGTATTTTACCCGCTGGTGCCCGCACGAGGTCTTGGGTTCGATTCCCACTCAGGACAAATATTTGTGTGATGAACACAGATATTTGTACTGCGTCTGGGTGTTTTCTATCTATTATGTGTATGTGTTTACAAAAGAAAAGTAATATATGTGTTATATCCATAATCTTGGTATCCATAGCACAAGCGTTAGGTGCAGCGCAGACGACACACTTTTTGTGCGATCGAATCTGCAGCGCACAAAAAGTCTGCATGGCGCGCTAAAAGTCCGTCGCGGATTTTTCGTAGACTTAACGCACACGACGCACATCTACGATCATTTTGTCGGCAGAACTGTAGGGACGTATACGTTGTGGAAATGCAGAGATCGCGATGTATTATTTTATACTTGAAGTTGTGGGGATAATAGTATTTTCCATTCAACCTCCTCACATAGATATATTTACTGTCGTGAATCAATTGATATATATTATTAATTGATGTTCTATGATTCCTGTAAGGACCCCTCTGGTCTGGTACAAAAGTAATCTCTCTATCAGTTTGTGTTGTTGTGTTCAACAGTGTTTACATAGGGAGCCATTTTATAAAAGATATTGTTGTAAATGTATATAATAATAGTGCGATCACTACAGCACACATCAGCCCACATTTTTCTCTTTAAATGTTTATCATGATATTCTGGCTTAGAAGTATTTATCAAAAATAAATTGTTGGGCTGTTTTGTACTTCTTGTATTAACATCGATACATCTATCTCTAGCGCCATACTTTACCTCCACCACTTAACGAGTGCAGATTGCAGATTAAAGTGTGCGCCGTCTGCGTTAACGCTCGTTGAAGCAAACGTTCTTTTTTCGCGCACTTTTTGTACGGCTCGGCGCGGCGCGGTCTGCAAGAATCACGCGGTTTTTGTGCGTCGTATGCGTTACTGCATATAATTACATAGGTTCTATTTTTACAGACTAAAAAGTGCGCCTCGGATAGTACGTCGTCTGCGCCGCACCATAAGCTTAGTTTGGGACCAGAGGACGTTGTGTGAAATTTCCGTGAATATTTATTTATTATTATTTAGGAGTGAATTTTCAAAAGGGCCAATTTCCTCGTGGATGTTTAGTTGGATAGTACGGACTAAACCACGATAGCTATTCTCTCTCTCTAGTCTCTTTGAAGGTGTGATGATTTATTATAGAAAAAAATATAGAGGAAGCTGTTATCAACTACCATAACATCATTGGAAATGTAAACTTGGCGTCGAATTGCACTAAATAAAAAGTATTTCGCATTTCATTATAATACAAATAGCTATCCTATAGAAACCTAACATTTATATTGAGGTAAAATGTATCCTAATCAAGTGATTGAGTAATAAACATACAAACGTTTACTAATAATAGTATTGTTAGTTAATAGTATCTTTCACACCATTATAGGAGACCCATTCCCACCATTCCCAATAGTGAGGCAGAAAAAAAGGTAATGTAAGCAAGTTATTAACTGTGTTTTTTTATATTATGAGATTGAACTCTTGTAGTAGGTACACGGCAGGCCAAGACCGGGCGATTTTTAGAGGCATAACTCGCGTGTTGTACCCGAATGGAAAAGGTATATTAGGATAGTAAGCATAATAGAGATATGATTAGTGACGTATGGGTTGCCGCCGTTCTCACTCATCAAACAAAACACGATAGTAACCTTGTGAGAGGATGGAACTACCCTGGTCAAGCCGGATATAAAGTCGGTGACCAGCAACATGTTTAGGAAATCTGAGTCAACATGTGCTAATTGAAGTTTAGTGCTAAACATACGTAATGTTGACATCATATTATTGTCGTCGGATAAAAAAAATTGCTAACTTTGTAATACCATATACGAAATTGGTAATGGGGTATATTATTTCATTTATTTGGTGAAATATTTTCCTGGAGTTATACGTATTACGACATTTACACGGTTTACACCCGGCATTTGAAGGTATCTATCAAAAATGCAGAGGGGACGATAACAAAATGTAATAGACTACAAATCCATTTTTAATTTATTATCTTTCTGTTTGTTTTTACGCACATCTCCAAAATTACTAAACAGATTTTAATCTGAGTGTTTGAATACTTTAACGATATTATATATCAAAAAATAACGATGAGAAAAAGGTAATAAAATAATAGGAAATTAAATTTTTGTGTGTCTGTATGTTTGTTTGCTCTTAAACATTCTGAAATTACTGAACGAATTTTAAAACTGTTTTCACGAATAGATAAAGATTGGAGGAAGATATAAGCTTTATTTAATTTAAATCGGATGCCAGCTAAAAGGTATCTCCATTAAAAGATATTAAGACACAAAACTATATTTCATGCGAACGAAGTCGCAGCCCACAGCCATGATGCAACTAATGTAGCTAATATCAATAACACTATGATAGATAACGGGCACGAGAGATCACAGAGCAAACATTATAATAACATATACCAAGAATAGTACTCGATCACCTTCGGTTACATAACTCAATGTGAATCTTAAACAGGCACGAAATTTTTTTACCAGTGATTCTCAAATAGTGGGGGTCTTAGGGGTTAATTGCGTCATCCTGCCATATAAAAAGGCGACTTCTGAAGTAATTGATATGTTAAATTTAATAAAGGCTTAGTTTAAGAAAAGAAAAGTAAACTTCAAGTTAAGTAAACTTAATAACGACAAAGCGAATTGAGGATTAAAAACTGTATTGATTGCCCTGCCCTTGAATTGATTAATTTCGGAGTCGTCAAGCCACTACAATGTTGAGAGCAGCTGGCATAAGTTATTTTAGTGTTAGGACGTGACAGAATGCTTGTATTATTGTTATAGAGAATTCTAAAACTTGCTATCGATATTTCAGGACGAGCATGCATCATTCAAATCCAGATTTATAAGCGAAAGGATTGTCATAGATTAAAGCTAAGTGTTTAATAAGAAACGATACGTTAAGAGTGTATTTATTTAGTCTTCAGCTCAAAATATTAGTTTTGTCTGTGTTGAGTTTGTTTTCTATTTTTGAGTCAGCAAGCTACAAGGCACATTCAGGCAAATGGTAAGTGCTTTAATTAAGCAGCTGCAAATACTGAACCTCTACCATTAATCTCGATAGGTATGGAGGTTTATTCGGCTCTCTTATAGTACAAGTAATATACGAGATGCTTTACAGATCTTTAATGAAGTCGATTGTGGCACTCGACAAAGAGTGAGAACTTCATTAAACACAAAGTGAAAAATGTGAAATCGAAAATAACAGTCAGGAGCAGGATTTGAACCTGCATCTCCTGGATACCGTCCAGATGCTTTACCAATTCAGCCATCCTGACAATTACTCCTGACTGCTAATTTCGATAACACATCATACTTAACGTCTTTGGGTGACGCCTGCGCCATCTGTCGGAAGTATTTTCATACATTATACCGACCAGGTAAACTTAATTTTACAATTAAGATTTTACCTAATAATGACGCAAACCCTTTAAATATTTAGATATTTTTATATATATTTTTAGCATTTGACATGCTTAGCACTATACATTAAACACAAAGTGAAAAATGTGAAATCGAAAATAACAGTCAGGAGCAGGATTTGAACCTGCATCTCCTGGATACCGTCCAGATGCTTTACCAATTCAGCCATCCTGACAATTACTCCTGACAGTGAGAACTTCACTCACTTTCGAGAGGGCAGAGAAACTGTGTTCGATGGCGCTGTATCGAGCTATTAAATCACGCGATGGTAAACGAAATAGTCAATAATGTGCTACTTAAATCAAGCAGACAGCGAGTTTGACGAGTTCCTATCTGTAGCTTAGCACCATATCGCATCCCTGAATCAAGTATGGTAACGTAAATCATTCGCGCTCTGCAGACATGGCAGACAATCTTAGAATCAAGGGACCTCTATCTAATTTAAACACGAGATAAAATAAAGCTCATTCGCTACTTAACCGGAGACATGATCTTAATCTTTGATAAACCCACTATTTCTATACATCGTACATAGACAGCAGCTTACATCAGCATTACATCTGGAAATATTGTGGCTTTAATTGCCAATGAATACAAGTGTTTGAGGCATCCACTAAGAGCGTTCTATGTCTGGATATTATTTAGCTAGCTTTTAACTTACAAGTGAAGCTGTGTAAAACGATAGTCGAGGTCCTTAACTTAGTTAAGATTGTTGTTTTGTTTGGATTTCTTATTATAAAAAACAAAAAAACAAACTTTTCATTCTCCTAAGACCTTGAAATAGAGGTAAAACATGCAAGTTCTTTTATAAAAACTTACTTTGTCTGTTATTTGTCACTAGCTGATAACGAAGCCATGTGGTGTTTGGGTCGTAGGAACTTGTGAAAAAGAAACAGTTTTTTGCTATAAGAATGAGGTACGATCAGCACACGGACCAGAAAATATTAAAGAGTTGGAAGCAGCTTTCTAAATAGTAATGGATTTTCCTATAATTAAATACTGAAAATGTATAATTACATTACAAAAGAAATAACCAGTCGTACGAATTTCCATATTTCTTTTTAACTACTATCAATGTCTACGCCACAGAATAATTTTACAATAAACTTTACAACGAACTTCCTAGTGAACACATTTACAATAAAACCTTGAAAAACGTTGTGTAAGATTAAAAAGCGTGTAGCAATTTTCTCGCTTTTAATCCTAATTTTTATTATCATGAATCCATCAGCCTTTTAACATCCACTACTTGACATAGGCCTCCCCAAAAGAACACCTCAACAAGTCCTATGCCGCTTGCATCAACATCCCTTGATAGATTTTCAGTAACAATCATTAAAATGGCGGCGACGTTCCCACGGGCAATCCGTTGTCTATGCTATACCTACCCTTGAATGAAAGAAACGGGCTGTGTACGCATACAAGTAACTCCCAATAACGAATATCACTAACGCAAAACAACAATCAAAACGTGCCTTCCTTAGCAAATAATAACATCAACGATCAAAACGTGCTTTTCAAGGCCTGATTTTACAGCTGAAGCAAATGATACAAGTCAATTAACGACCGAACTGAAGTGTTGCCACATCAAAAAACCCAACACAAAGTTTTGTAAATATCGTGATTATTTACAAAACCACTTCAAACGTACCTAAACATGTTTACACATTAGGAATACAAATAAAAATGTGTTTATTTGTAATTCTATTTGCAAGGATTTTTGCATTAAGTACCACTACTAGTAGCGACTGTTCATGGACACTGCTGTAAAAAGCTACATAAAATCCTAAATAAAGTACTCTGATCTTGTTTTGAATCCACCATTTGTACCACTAATCAGGTCGATTAATCCTGATAAATTTGGTATTGCCTGGCATTGATTAATTTGGTATGGTGCTGACCCAACGCAGACAGGCATGAAAACCTCTCACGCTTGCAAGGTTTCAGCGAGAGCTATTTTTGATAGTTTCGAGAAAAATTAGTTGTCTAATGAATCTAGATATATCATGGACAGCAAATCGCACTAATTTATTGATTTTTGTAGAGAACTGAAAATCCAAAACAGGACTTCGTAGGGTCATTTGCCAAGAAAGTCTTTGGATAAATCGAAGATAAGCATCTAAGAGAAGCAGAAACCCAACTGACAGAAAAAAATCATACAACTTTTGATACGATAACATACAAATCTATACTTTTGATACGATAATTTGATCAGAGTGGCGTGATATCATCCGAGAAATATCGTTTCAAGAAAGTAGCCACAACCCATCAGTTAATTAATGGGAAACAGATCGTGAGAGAAGCACAGTGTTAACCTGAGAATTGAGACCAAAGTCGACACGTCGTCTCTGCTATCACAGTTATATAAAACAATAAATATTCACGGACATTTCACACAACGTCCTCTGGTCCCAAACTAAGCTTAATGCTTGTGCTATGGGTACCAGATTACGGATATACCTAATACATATATTACTTTAAACATAAAGAGAAAAATGTGAAATCGAAAATAACAGCGAGCAGGATATATAGTGCTAAGCATGTCAAATGCTAAAAATATACATATAAATATCTAAATATATATTACTTTTTTGTAAATACATATATATAATAGATAGGAAACACCCAGACGCAGTACAAACATCTGTGTTCGTCACACAAATAATTGTCCTGAGTGGGAATCGAACCACGACGACCTCGTGCATGGAAGTCGGTTATACTACCGACTACGCCACGAGGCCCGAACCTCTGAAACAATTCTCAACAGTTACTCACCCCAACATTCCAACATAAATTCATACTGAGCTATTAAAATTACACGTATCAGAAATAAACATCGCTAATACTTCCTGGTGGCTATACAAGTCACAGAGTAATACATCAGTCGATACAATTGACTCACGACGAGGAAAAACAATCTAGCGGAATTTTCAGTTATTTTAAACGTAAACTGGCCATGTGATACGATGTTTGTAGGTTTGTGACGTCTTTACTATTAAACTGTAAAACAAGAGTGGGCTAAATAAGAGAATCTATGTAGCGCGACCCAAAGCTATGATTCATGTAAGCCAGGGTAAACAGTATTGACGAGAGATCCATATTAAACTTCATAAATTTCTGGAAAGTTGGTCTTGAAACCAGAGATAGAATAGGTTCGCGTATAAGATCAGGAATAGGCCCGATTCAATGTATTAAGCCACATTGGACGGAATAGAACGGAAGCGATATATGCGTTTGGGAGTTAAAGGTTGTCTTGTACGTGTGTACGAATGTCTGTCACCACTTTTCTTAGAGTACTGTACTATCAAATGAGTTGCGGTTTCTTGCATTTAAAATATAGTATTTCACAACAGATTCTCTTATGGCGGTAGACAACACAGCAAACGTGGGCTTTTTCGAAAAGGTTATCTTTAATTTATTTATTCAATGAGATTACTGTTTAACCGGTGATGATTCTATTGCGCTTGATATAGATATCGAATCCATGTTAGTTATACTTTCTGTGCTTTATGAAGGATTTCTTATGCGTATAGATAACTGCAAGGGAGCTATTTTTGTATGAAACTATAACTTAAAATAAAAAAAATGTACACAATATTAAACAAAATTTCGATAATTTTGACGATATATCTTAATTATGTGTATAATGTATTATTACTTAAATACACTAAGGACCAAATATAATATATGATCGGATTTCTGTTCAAAAAAAAAAAGATTAGGCTACAATATTCCAACCTCAATATTGCAAACTGAATTCAACAGTTAGGCTGCTTCAAAAATGAAATATTTCGTGCTTTGCGTGCCGTGTAGGATTAACCGTTGGCCGTGTGAGGCCGGCTTTAGAATTGTCCCAATATTTATGTTTATAACTGTTGAAATTCCAATCCAAAATTTAGTTCATCCACGTAAATCCATTAATGCGTGAAAGATGTATAAAATATGTATTTAGCATTTCAGATCAATCAACATCTCACAAGCCAAAATGCTAGTTAATTCCAAAAGTAGGTCGATCATATAAAACTACATTTAAAACAGTGTAGACACACGTTTCTGGGTCAGTCCCGGTGCCGCTAAACTATAATGAGGTTGCACGCAAAGTACCTACCAAATTAGCACTATTAATGATAGTCCCGTATTCAAGAAATACAAACGCTATTTATAAATTAACTTTACGATGTAAAACTCCAACGATAGGCAAAGTTAACTATGCGGGTACTTTTAATAACCTTTTGTTGATATATGTATATCTGAATCTCGGAAACGGCTCCAACGATTTTCATAAATTTATAATGCAGGGGCTTATAAATCGATCTAGCTATGTTTCATTTTTAGAAAACGTCGTTTTATCCGCGTTTCCAGGCAATTAAAAAATAACCACCAACCATTTTCATTATTATGTCGGTAAGATCGCAAAATATTATTCATATTTCATCAGTATGTAATTCGTATCTAAATATAATTACCAAAAATAATTACAAGCACAGCTCGGTCTTATATATACTTATGATATATACGTACCATATCTTTATATCATGAAGTTTAATCAATAATTCGCGACATGATAACAAAACATTGTCCGTGTGGTGGTGGACCACGGATACAAGAGTCACCACCTTATTCTTTCCCGCGCGTGGCGTCTATAGGAAATAAGCAATTAGTAATGTCGCACAGTTCCAGTAATCTGCAAGTACCGGCGGAGAGACGGCGCACGGGGGGCTTATTTAGTGGGTGAAGGGCCCACACTACCCAGTTAGTTGCTCCAAACGACGGGGTGTGCAGTTAGGTACATTATTTCCCGAAAAAAAAAAAAAAAAAAAAAAAGGTTTGGTAGCTGGCGGGAGTACTCACTCGTTATCTGACCCGAACGGGTCGTTACCATCTTCCGTGTGGTTGACCGTGAAAGACTTCGTGGTATTATGCTTGTAGAGTAAGATAGGTACATTCATTTATTACTGAGCAGCGGATTGGAAATATTCTTAGTATTGGTGAGACCAAAAGCGGCGATTACCACCTACCATCTCGAAGATCGAGACTCATGTACACCATAAATAAATAATAAAAAAATGATTTTTTTTTTTTACTTATAAAACGTTTAATTAGGATGTGTACTACACATTCTTTCCTAAAAATGTCTAAATTACAGTTAAAACCATATCAAAATCCATTGCGTGGTTTAGGAGAAATAAGAGGAGAAAAATCAGACGCGAAAATCGACTTTATATTATACTATTTGGTAATATACTCTTAAGGCGTACAGAGACTACGAATTTTGAAAAACTACAATCTTGACACGCTTCATTTAACACGTATCAAATTCTTTATGCACGATTGGAAATTTGAGCAGTCTCGGGGCTCGAACTCCAGAGTCTCTAGTTCTCCTCTCTAGCGTATACATGTCAATTAATATAACTTACAAGCAAAAGTCGTACAGTTATTCCCAATCTAATACGCAACTGTTATAACTAAATACATAGACAAAATGTAATGCACATATATACAGATAAATATATATGACATCATACCAATGACACACGGTACCGGCAATTATACAAAAATTATGTAATTTTAGAAGAATCCGGAAGATATGTTAATTTAATTTTTTTAGATTCAATTTATATACTCTATGACCTCGGAAACGTTGGAAGAAGTCGCGTATTGGGGCATGAGAAGTCTTCTTTAAAAACCTGTGGTAAATAATAGGATTCTTACACTATAGTGTATTTTCATAGATATCATACTTTCTGATATTTACGCGAATGTTACACATTATGTAATAAAACTACGGTTACAGAATCTATTAAGTTTACGTGTTGAGAGGGTCCTGATACTTCACAAGAAAGACTACAACATATTGAAAGAAAGTGAAAGATGTGGCAAAAATCAACGCATATTACAGCAATAACATGTTTTTGTGAAAATTTAATACACCAATGGATAGATGTAACATTGATTACTCAAAAGACACAGATATTGGACTATAACAATCACTCATTTAAACACAATTTGAATGATGAATTTTGAGGAAGCGAGAGATGTATGCAAGAATAGATCCATTTGGTACTCTGTTCCCTCTGCGTACCCTGCAAGAGAAATGGCATGATGATAAGTAAGTAAAGATTTCAAGAGATTGTTACCGTGTTTTAAATAACAAGTTAGATCAATGAAAACTTATTGAAACCAGAATAAATAATATTGATATCGGAATGTTCGGTACCAGTATGAGCATACTTCAATTGTATGTGAATTCCCAGCTGTAGGCCTACACGAGCCAGAATAATTTCAAAATTACACTATGATCGGGTATACACGTACGGAATTCTTCAACATAGATACTCTCAAATATCGTCGGGTTTCAGATTTTTAATTACTTTGAAAATTTGCACACGTGTATTTATGAACGACAATGAACTTACAAATCTTCCTCCTTGAGCTGAAACTGAAACTTATGACTGGATTCTGTCCGCAACTTTATCCGCGTGGACTTCAGTTGGCTTTAGCTATCCCGTGGGAGCCGTCCTTTACAAGGTACATGTGTGCAAAATTTCATGATAATCGCATATATAATTTCATAGTTACGGCCTGAAATCGTAATAAACAAACAAATAAAGAATCACTTTCGAAACTATACTATTGTGAAGCTGTAACAGAGTTAAAAAAATAATCAGTTAGGCTATTTAGGCGTGCCGCCGGCGGACCATCGAAGGAATGTAACATAGTTCCAGTGGCCCGCCAATAAAGGCGGAGAGACGGCACACGGCGGGTTTCTTTAGTCGGTGAGGGCCCCACACTACCCTGTTCGTTGCCCCGAACGACAGGGTGTGCGGTTAGGTACATTTTTTCCCGCCTAAACAAAAAAAAAGAAAGGCTATTTCGGCGTCTCTGAACAACACAAAAATATTTCTTTTTAGTTTACAAACTGTTTGTCTGTCTCGACGACCGAGTTTGTTACGGCTTCACACCAAACCCACTAAACGGATTTTAATGAAACTTTTAGCACCTGATTAGATTTAAAAACTTGTATCATTTTATCCCGCTATATATCGGGCTGACATATATAACCTCCAAACTAGCTTTTGTATGTGTCAGTACCGCTGGAAAATGCTTATTATATTAGTAAGAATTATTTTAAATTACGCAAGTCTGAATGGAGATTAAAACCGAACATTTAAGTGTGATGCAAACAAAATTTGAAATGGCGGATGTTTTACACATTGCAATTGTACAGCGGCGCATGCTAGACTTGCGCAGTTAGGTTATATTTAACGCACTAATTGTAATTTAAAAAGTTGCCGTATTACTCACAGTTCTCTGTTCCGAGATTACGCCGAAACAGCAAAATAATCATGTTTCTTATTTTTATCAATTAACATATTGAAATAAAGCACTCATGGTCGCGGGTGGATGCTGTAGATTATACGAAAAGTTAGGATAAAAGGAAATCAAGTAAACGCGATAGATAAACGTAGTTTTATTAAATAATAGTTAACATACGTGTAAATATCAGAAAGTATCATAAATAAAATAAATAATTATTTTTTACATGTGGTGGCAGAAGAATCACGGCCCACCTGATGGTGAATAGTAGCCGTCGCTCATGGACTCACTATACAGAGAGTATTGTCAAGCCGCTGCTCACCATTTCATTTAACAGAAATGAAATGAAAGAATTAACGGCTATCTCCTGCTATAACCAAAACACACCGATGTGCTTCATGGCCAGTCACGCGGCAGATGGTGGTACCAACTCTCTCGGGCACGATAGCAAGTGAGTACTCCCACTTGGTGCCCAGCCTGGTTACTGGTGGTAAAGTAATAATAATTAAGCTAAAGTAATAATACTGTTGATATATTCCAGAGCATTGATATAAATAAAACCATATGAGGATATTTTTATATTTGCTTGTTTTATACTTTTTTAGTTACAATGAAAACAAGATGAACATATAAGTCAGTATTTATTATAAAGTGCTCATTAAGGTTTGGGCGCAAAAAATAATTGTTTTAAAATTATCTATATAAATAAAATAATAGAGGTCTGTTGTGTGCCGCGCATCACGGAAAAACTACTTGATAGATTTCAATTAAGTTTTATTTCTTAGACACTGTCTTTGCCCGTATCTAAAAAAATTATGTGATATCTTCATCTACATAATATGTATACTACTGTAAAAATCTGTGAGCTATGTCTGTAATTAGTTATCTTTTTCTCAAATTTGTAATAGATATAGTCACTATTATAGAATGGATTTTAGGAGGAGAGCCCACCACTCACCCACGGATTGTCAATCCCGGTTATCTTTGGACAGAATAACCTAAGATTCCCAATCCGCACTCTCACAGATAGAGGAGAATGTGATAATAGCAAAGTAGCATGCACGATAATGACAAAAAACTCACCAACGCGACACAACCATGCGATGCGGTAGAACTCTCAGAACCACAATATTGCAATATTCCGCAAAAATCCGAACATAAATTCGACACGTGTTTCACCTCTAAACGAGGCATTCTCAAGAACGCTCGGCAACAAATGAGATATAGTCATTTTAAGACTGTCTGTCTGTATCTTCCTTTATATCTAAAGAGCAGAGTGAACCGATCCTAATGGAAAATACTTTGGAAAATCCAAAACTGCACGCCTCATAATCTTAATTTTTCACAATACAATTGATTATTTGATAAGTAACTAATAATGTATTGGTCTTACTAAGTAGTTTTCAATAAATCACATAGATAGCGCTAATTTCAAAAAGTACTAATGTGGGTTTCCTGTCTTATACGCCATTTAGCGCTAATTTTAAGAAGTACTTCTATACTGGTCTATAGAAATAGTTCTCATGAAAGATATAGCGCTGGTTTTAGTGTCGAGTCGAGCGTAAATATTCAGTATTTTTTTGTTTATTTAATAACAATTAAGTAAACCACATCGAATAAGACCGTGGAAAGTAATAGGGCTCTATTCGTAGTAATACTCAAGTTAAAAAGAAAAAAAATACTCGATTAGTAAAGTATTTCGGTTGTTATCGTGTTAACATACATACCTACAACAAACGGACGTCCAAGACAGAACTTTTTTAAACAGTTTTTAAATAGTTTAAATAACAAAAATGGCATCAAAAATATCATGAGTGTCAAAAATAGTGCTTTTTCTTGATATGTGTGTATATATTGTTTTACAAGTGCAATATATGATAAATAGAGACATTTTAAATTTGAAAAATCAGTTGTTCTGTGTAAAACGAGAATAGTACCCACCTCAACGCTTCGCTTATGAGGCGTGCAATAAGTATGTAGCATTGGACACGTAATAGGCTATTATCAACAAATAAAATGTGCAGGGCCATCGAAATCTCTAAAGCATTAAAGTTTACGAGTACTTCTAGTAGCGGCTAATTTTACACGTGACTAAATATATTGTTTCTCGTGTGAATCAGATGGGTCCACGTGACCTTGAGTGTCATTACCCGTCGTGGATGTCACCTGTCGTGTGTATTATTGGCAGTGGTAACTCATATACCTTGGAGAATACCACGTACTCAGTATCTCAAATTATATATCATTTGCACGTTATGTAAGTTTTCTCTAAAGAGATTTTATTTAGTACAACTATGGCAGAATATAAACTAACTTGTTATGATTAAAACATTATTACTGCCCGGCGAAACAGGAAAAAAACGACCTAGATGCACAAGCTATCGTACTGCTGCGAACAGGGTAGTGGGAGGCCCTAACACATTAAATAAACCCGCCGCATGCCGTCTCTTCGCCTGTATTGGTAGACCACTGTAACTGTGTGACATTACTGCAGAGATCCACTGGATGAATCGAGGCTAGAGTAGTAAAAATACTACGGGGGAGTTTTACAAACATACCATCAACGGACACAAAGTATTCCCAGACTCCAAACAGCCTTTTGAACCACGTAAATAATTGTCGCATGCGGGAAACGAACCCACCACGCTCGGCTTAAGAGGTCGTTATCCAGCACTATTAGTACAGTTATATGTTATAAAAGCACTTTTATCAAGAAATTTAGAGCTGTTTACTATTAAGATTACATAACGTACACATTACATAGTTTAATAATAAAACAGAGCTAAGAGCCTTACTTTAAAACCGTTACAATCTTGCCCAAAAGAACCTATCCATTGAAATTGTAAACTTGACGATAGAAATGCGATAGTACCTACTTGTTTTAGCAAATTTGTTTTGTTGCTTATGGCGGCAGTCAAACCCATGGCTATGCACAAATGGCGAAGTGGTTTACATACCGAACTCCCACGCCGAGTGTTGTTGGTTCAATACCAACACAGAACAATTCCTTATGTGATCCACAAATGATTATTCTGAGTATGGGTGTACTTCGTGTCCGTTAAACTGTGTTTGTGAAGTCCCCCACGATATAGGATTATTTTTTATCGCAGCGTGTTATCGTTTTTAAAAACAAAACAATCCGATTGGTGAGTGATAATCGGCGCTCATGAAGCGCACAGACAAGTCACGATTGAAATGAATCTACACACGCTTGAGGACAGGATAATATATTAGGTCTTACCTAACAACCAAAGAAACGTCATGCCTATAAAATAAAGAACTATAGAAAAAAAGAGGAGAATAGAACTTCCGCAATCGATAAAGAATGTTTTTTTTTTTGTTAAGACTAGAAATGCAAAGTTATGTGTAGCACTTCTGTTCTCCGATTAACAATTCCTATGGACACATTATAAAAATATAAACACAAGGGACGATAGAAATTCCGCACTCAAAAATAAAATGACCGTTCGGAAGTTAAATATTACGTGTAGCACTTCTGTCCTCCAGTTTAGAATTTCTATAGACAAATATAAACAGAGACGGGTTTTTAAAAGCCTCATCAATAACACGCCATGTCCAGTACAGTCTTGTCTATGATAATACGAAACATTGTTAGTCATCGCGGGAGGTTGATAACAGTGAGGTGCCATCTAGACAACTTACAGCTGAACAGAAACAGATGTGGTATTTTGATCTGTATTTTAGCACTTGATATGCTAAGCTACTTTAAAGAACAAATTATTTGTGAATGTGGAAAAAGAGAACTTTAGTGCGAGCGGCATTCGAAACTGCGTCCCTTCCAATCCTGAGAAGTGCTCTAAGCTGCTTCGCACTGACCACGGGTATGGCCGCAGGTTCGAATCCCGCTCGCACTAAAGTTCTCTTTTCAACATTCACTAATAATTTATACTTTAAAGATGTGGTATTCTTTAAAATACCAGACCAAAATTCCTTATTTTTAAAGTATGCGGGTTCAATTCCCGCTCGTATTAAAAATCTCTTTTTCCTTATTTACAAATAATTTCTACTTTAGATAAACTACTGGAGTATGTCAAATGCTAAAAATATAGATCAAAAATGTTTAAAATTCCTTATTTTTAGAAGTGATACTTATTTGAGCTTATTATAACGGTAATAAGGCTACCATTTTAAGTAACTATTGCTCGGTTGCAATCAGATGGGTGACCAAAAAGAGACACCTATTTGTGAACACCCGATCTCACGTGTTTGAGAAGCCGCGTTAAGCTGCTCAAATAACGAGTTCCAAAAAACAAAATTGAACTTAGCGTAATTTATTAACGGCCCTTATTAATCTAGTTAACAATAAGTCTAGGTCACAGGAGCAGTATAAATAAACCAGTTTAGATTTACCAAGTAAAAATAATCATAACTACACCATCTATCATTAAGATTCGAAATGTCAATTAGTTTTCTATACGAGATCTTATCAAGTATTCATTATATTCAATATGTACCTCTCCATGATCATCAAATACAAGTAACGGTACTAATTATAACCGTAAATGTTTAAGTGACACCTAATATACTTGTCATCTAATAACAATCACTTTTACAGGTAAAAATTAAAACATCAAGACATTTCATTTTGATTTAAATTTCCTTATTAGGCTTTTAGAAGTCCTCAAGTCTCAACCTTACCGCTAGGTGCATAAGCTAAAGTAGTACCCAAAAGGGTAAGCCGCCGGCGGACCACTGAAGTGATCCAACATAGTACCAGTGGCCCGCAACACAGGCGGAGACGGCACACGGCAGATTTCTTTAGTGGGTGAAGGCCCCACACTACACTGTTCGTTGCCCCGAACGACGAGGTGTGCGGTTAGGTACATTTTTTCCGCCAAAACAAAAAAAAGGAGCATAAGCTTAGCAACTAGCATTATTGTTTACTTGCTTACTTAATAAAAATAATATCATATATTTTAGGAGGAAGGCCCACGGACAACCATCCCGGTTATCTTTGGACACACACAAGATGACCTAAGATCGCCAATCCGCACTCACACACAGAGGAGAATGTGATAATAGCAGAGTAGTATGCACGAAGACGACAAAAAAGCTCACTAACGCGACACAACCATGCGATACGGCAGGACTCTCAGAACCATCACCACCGAAGGAATATAACATAGTTCCAGTGGCCCGCCAATAAAGGCGGAGAGACAGCACACAGCGGGTTTCTTTAGTGGGTGAGGGCCCCACACTACCCTGTTCGTTATCCCGGACGACGGGGTGTGCGGGTAGGTACATTTTTTCCCGCCTAAACAAAAAAGAAGGACTCAGAACCACAACCACAGTAATATATGTATATTTACTGTGCCACAACGTTGCCATATTCCGCAAAAATACGAACACAAATTCGACACGTGTTTCGTCTCTACACGAGACCTCTTCTCTACGAAAAATAATAACAGAACACAAACAACAACTCTTTTATAGTTTTTGTGTATTTGTGTGTATGCGCACATCTTTGAAATTACTAAACAGATTTTATTGTGGTATTCACGGGTTTTTACACTAAGCAAGCTTGGCTAAGTGCATTATATAATCGTATTTTATTTAAATCATAATCGATGACATTAAAATTTAGTTGACAGACTGACTGACTAACTGACTGACATTTCAACGCATAGTCCAACTCCTGAGAACAGGACCCTGAAAATTTACATTATGGGATTCTTTGATAGTGTAAGTGTGCAGTACGAAAAGACTGCGGAAATCCGATCCAAATAGCGCTGACTTAGTTCTGGCTATCATTTACGTAGAAGATGCATAGTCTTATTTTCAGTTCTTATTTTTAAGACTGAGAAGGACCTCCGATATGAAAAACGTTTCCATTCCATTATGGAGTAAGTTTTTTGCCCAATAGTGGGCACTTCAATGGGCTATTAAATGTCTGTGATTGATTTTTGATTTGATTTGAAAAATCAATCAATGCTGTCGAAATGCGACCTCTGCGAAGAGTCTGTGGAGTCAGGCTGACCGAGCGCATTCGTAATGACGACGTAAGTGAGCTATTAGATATGAAAGAGAGAATTGGTGTAAAAATGCGAAAGGGATAACTCCGATGTTTCGGACATGTGGAAAGAATGCCGGACAAGCGACTGGTTAAGAAGATATATTTACAATGCGAAAGTGGAAGCATGTAGCTACAGGGAGAGACCGAACTCACCTATCTAGACCAAATCGGTCATGTATTGATGGAAGGTGGAGCGAGCGTATATTAAGAGAATTATGAATGTTGAGGAAGCGAGATGTGTATGCAAGAATAGATCCTCTTGGCACTCTGTTCTCTCCGCCTACCCTGCAAGGGAAATGGTGTGATGATAAGTAGTAGTAAATGTCTGTCAGATATGAAAAGTCATATTCTCATTAAAGTCTAAGCAGACACACACGTCAAGCGTTAAAATAACAAGAAAATCTAACATAATATTATTATAATTGCAAAAAGGCACAACGAAATAACATGTCCTAAGCGACGCGGCATCAGCTAAGCGCAAATAGCTATGACTTCATAATGTATTCCTCAAGATGTGAATGACTATTTTAACTTGACATCCAGGAGTAAGAATGTTGCTCACTACTTCACGGTGGCGGTTAAGTTGAGAGAGGTCTTCCAAGCTGGCTGTCTGGGTGGTCACGGTGGATTATTAAGAATTAAGTTCGTGGTTTTATTAGACGATGCGTCACCACAACTTGTTTCCAACTTCTTTAAATGTTATTTTTGTAGTAAGTAATGAAAACATTCAAAGTGTTTAAATATTAGTTTTTTTTTTTTAATTTAATGAGGTAATAAATTAAATAATTATTCGACACTGGCAAGATATAAAGCGTCTTAAGCAAAAAAATTAATAAATGAATGCATATAACCATTACGCGCGGTTGAAGTAAAGCTTTGTATTACTAAAAAGATTAATCATAAAATAAATGAAATTTCGCAGTTTGAACTCATATATTACCAGTAGGATCATATTATTAATGACTTAATTAAAATTAATTGAGTGCGAATCCCACCCAGCACATTATTTATTTATATGTAAAAAGAGCTATCCCACTGAATATATTAATTTTTCCTGTTCATTTCTGGGCTCCAGATTAATGCAAAATTTCATGATAATTGGTTCAGTAATTACGGCGTGAAAGAGGGAAGACCAGAGTCAGATTTTTATTAAGACCTCTGACAAATTATAACGACTTTCCTATTTGACAGCCAAGATACCACTGTACGTTCCTTACTGATGATTGAATGAGATGAAATATTCAAAGTAGCCGAAACCCGACACGTCGCGTTAGTGGAAGATCGAATTGCAAAGATTTATAGTAATTTTATTAGATTTTCGTGTGTCATGCCCTTCGTACATCATCTTGAAGGATCATAGTCATCAAGTGTAATGTGTACTTTCTTAGTATTTTTTTTATTTTTAATAATAATAAATGTACAGAAGAGCCTATTAAAGTGAACTATTGCCTCCTAAACTAGGCCAGGAGCCTGTGTTTTAAGAGGAAATAAATTTCTAGACATCATGTCTAGCAACACGTCATACAACATTAGAAAATAATAAAATTTATAATTTAAATTGAGAAATTGGTCAGTTTTCTGCAATTAGGAGATAATAGCAATAAGATTTTCACTTGTTCATAAGTTAATTTCAGCAAACATTTGGTTAGTTCACGTTTATTGAAATAATAAAACGTCGACTTTGACATAATGTTTTTTTTTTTATAATCAGTATAAGCTGCGACTACACTAAACGGTACATTTCAATGTCGACTTCTCCATGCATAAGTTCTACGAGTTAGATATTATACCTACTTACTAAGGTTAACCTTAGAACTTTAAATTATTGTCTACGCTCGGAAATTAATTATTTTAATGGGGTAATTTCGATTAACTACTGAAGTAATGTCAGATAATTCCAATGGTCTATCAATACAGGCGGAGAGATGGCAGGCACACGGCGGGTTTATTTAGTGGGTGAGAGTCCCACAATATCCTGTTCATTGCCCCGAACGATGAGGTGTGAGGTTACGTACCTACATTTTTTCTAGCCTAAACAAAAGAGGGTAATTTCGACTACACAATACTAAACTACAACACAATTAATTATGATCATGATGTGAGTATTAATTGTATTGTACCATTAACACTAGAAATAATAACATTATATTTTTCAAGTTTCCCATAGAACTATAATTAAAACAATTAACGGTCAAAAATGAAGTAACTACAAACAGACAGCATTTTTTTATGTGAATTACAATAGCAAAGGAAAATTAGCGTGTGTTGATCGTAACTATTAAGTAGAAGACGGTAGGTATCTGGGCAGTGTACGAAATCCCTGACCCGAACTATTAAACTAATTAAAATGCATCACAGAAGTACTTGCCACAGATGGAAATCGAACTCCTAACACTTAGGAGAAGAATTCAATTTTAGAATGCCTGTTTCGGCACAGTAATTAGTGCGAATTCCTTCACGTAAATGTCATAATTCGCAAATAAAGGACAGGTATACTATGGTCAATAGCTACTAATACTTGGGTCAACAGTCTGTGTATGTGTGCGTATGTGTCTGTATGCACATGTATTATGCGAAATAATGACACAATGTGTGTATGATTGTGTGCAAGGAACAAGGACACACTTCAGTAGTCTGCAAATGATCACGTCATCGATATAAAATACCACTCGAATTTAGAAAATGACAAGAATAAGATTGAGGTACTTAATTCATTTTATTCTACTTATGATATATATTAACGTAAATATGCTCTACCCTCTAAATTATAATAAATTGCAACAGAGCACGTTGTTTTTACGTCTTAAAAATTAAAAACTTTACGACAATCGATACAAAAGTTGAAAAAAAAACAAACCGTGAGTATGTACCCAGCGAACCTCTCAGCCGCTACGAACAAAAGGATATCCAAAAAACAAAATACCAACAACGTCACAACACTACATCTAAAGCACAACACTATAACAACACAATGTCATTGCCAGCACTAAAATTTACTTCACAATAATACACGAATGCTTAACCACTTTCTAAAACAACTATAAATCGCAACCGACACTGGCGTTTTGAACGGCAGTGCTCGGGAGACTGACCTGCCTAGAAGAGATATAAACAACGGGCGCGAGCGAGACAAACATATATTGCACCTGTGCACTTCAATTCAATGAACATCAGATCGAGATGGAAATAAAACAATGCATACATTAGAAAGAGATGAAGTCTTTTTACATCTTAATGATAGAATGTACTAAATGACATTTTTGTTGTATAAATATAGCTTTTATAAACATTGCTGTAGGATACTTTTCGGAATACAAGAGTAAAATAGATACATCACTCATGATTATAGAAGCCTGTGTATTGTCAGGGTCAACATAATAATATGGCAAAAAGGTGGTCGTGTCCAGCAAATTCCATGGTATGGTGCTCATGACGTATAATTCCCGATGGTTTCTGTACATTTGAAATTGTACTATTTCGATGCATCCCGTGAAAAAGTCCTGTTCCTAAAATTGATGGCAGCTTATAATCGTACCGAGACCTTGGCCCGGTCATTTTGAACTGTTGTTCGTACTAATGTAATCATCCACGCGACAATTTCTGATGATACAATTGGAAGGTGAAGACTACGCCGAATGTTCTCTGACCAATTCGTAGAGGTTCTCCAAAAAGGCCAGCCAGGAATACCCTTAACTGACGTGTTTGTATGACGAAAATAATTAGGATGAATGAGGTCATGATGGCAAGTATCGCGGCAAGTAGAAATCCGTTGTCTCTGCCTATCCCGCTGGAGAATGGGCGTGAGTCGTATGTATGTATCATTCATGCATGTATTAACCCTTATCATGATTTAGGAATATATTTCTAATCTATAAAGATGTCTTTTGTAAATTATTTTTTTAATCACAGGATTAATTTGGAAAATAAGACAAACATAGTTTTCTAGCGATTTCAGCTGATAACCCTTCGCAGTGAAGTGAGTTCATTTCCCGCAAAGAACAATTTCTTTTTTAATCATATATTTCTAGAGAGCTATGCTTTTAAATACGTAAATATCTATAAGCATACAGGGCATAACGAATAATATGAAAAAAAAAATTAAAAAAATATTTTGCGTATTTTTTTATTGTTTTTTTTTTCGGGGCAACGAACAGTTTAGTGTGGGGCCTGCACCCACTAAAGAAACCCGCCGTGTGCCGTCTCTCCGCCTTTATTGGCGGGCCACTGGAACTGTGTTACATTCCTTCGGTGGTCTTCTTGACGATCTTAGCTTGATATCTATGAAAATATCTAACAGGAAGCTAATATTAAAGAAGTTAAATGGATTTAACACCAAAAAAAAACTACTGTAAAAATATCCAGAAGGAAAATAATTATAATAATTGATGGTTGTAATTAATTTCACCTGTATTGGAATCATTACATCGAGCACATAAGCTTGGTTTCCAAAACCGCGTTTATTGAACATATGCGAACGGCGTGTGGGGAATTCGTTGGTGACGTCACAAAACCGGTTGCTTCCCCACCTTGCTTACAAGTGCACAGTTCATAATCTAATTATTATTTATAGTTTATTCTACTTATTCATCAGTTTTCAGAAACCTGATTACTTTCATATGATTAGGAAGAATGACATATTTTTTTTTAAGGCGGAAAAAAATTTACTGCAATTGAAGAAGCTCTATTTGTATTTTTTATTAGTTATAATGACAGACTAGCCACGGCACACCTGATGGGAACTGGTAACTACTGCTCACAGACTTAACAAACCATACGAAGAGTGCTGTCAAGCCGCTGCTCACCATTTCATTTCGACGGTGGTACCGACCCGCTCCGGCCCTTATAAGCAAATAACCCCTTTATCGCGGGGGACTTGCGGACAGCAGTACACTCAAACTCAGAACAATCATTTCACACACAGAATTGATCAGCGTGGAGATCGAATCCACAACACTGCGTGGACAATCTGTGCTAGGGCATTATCGCCAACACACCTTGTCAAATATCGCAAGATCACCATCGTTAAAACATAAGTAATTGGTCAATCAATGGACAGCATCAGGCATTTACATGTTTATCTTGTTTTTCATCAGAGTCAGTAAAAGACATTACATTAATATAACATTCAACATCAAAGTTGTAAAAGCCGTTTTACATATTAATTCAAACAAGCTGGTACTTCCAAAAACCTTACAATTACCTCATCTCCGCAAGCTTAATATTCCGAGAACAGATTTCGATATAATATGTATATTATAATGCGTTGTATACATCATTATGTATACATTTCCTTACGTTATTTCGTTCATGTATGAGAGATGTAACAAAAACATATGTTATTAATGTTTGTTTTACAATCAGATTTCATGTGTTTATTTTATCAACACTTTAAAACCAATATGGTAAAAAATCATATAGTAAATATGTACTAATTATAGAGCAGTATAGGCTTAGGTTAGGTGAAGAAAAAGATCGTAAAAAAACCATCCATCCATCCATCAGCCTTTCGACGTCCACTGCTGGACATCGGTCTCCCCAAGAGAACGCCACAACGAGCGGTGCTGTGCCGACCGCATCCCCGTTGGATGCGGTCGGCACAGGACCGCTCCCCGCAGCTTTGACCAGATCGTCGGTCCATCTGGTGGGGGGCCGTCCTACGCTGCGCCTAAAAAAACCTAAATAAGAGATTTTCTCGACAGCTCTGCTAACTTCCACTAGGCCAGCGTGGTGGACTAGCTGGGCCTACATTTTTTGCATAGTAGGACAATAGTGTTTTGAGAAAAAGCCTAGTGGTACCTGTATTCAGGAAGCTCTGAGACACAATTTAAACGAACCATAAAAAGCTTGCATATGTCATGGAAGTCAGATACTAATACCACTGTAAAATGGTTTTTAATGGTCCTAATCATGCAGAAAAACATGATATACTAATTTCAAATTAATTTGAATATGAATATGATTTTATTGACCTGTATAAAATTAATTACATTGTTAACATGCAATTAAACTATAAATAAGAATTTTGTCTTATTTAAGACAAAATACCAAAGTTGGTTTGATTATTAATACCTACTATGTACTTACCAAATTATAAAATAAAGTATATAATTATAAAGTAAAAGTGACGTTTTATCTTCGATCGGATTGTATCCGCCATTTTTACGGAAAAATGTTGATACAAGAATACTATTTAATTATTTTCGCAGATTTAATAATAATATATATTCTTAAACATTTTGATCTATATTTTTAGCACTTAATATGCTTAGCTACTTTTAGATTACGAGTACAAATTATTATTTGTTAATGAGGAAAAAGAGAAAATTAGTACGAGCGGGAATAGAACCTGTGTCCCTTCCTATCCGGGGAAGTGCTCTAATCCACTGAGCTACCTAAATATTCTACGTGTTTAACCAAGGCGACCATAGGCCGCCTTGGTTAACACAAAGCATATTTTTATCCCGTATAAAGTTCCAAGATCGTGTGTAATTTTTACGTAAAAACGATTTATTGAATTTTGACATTTAAGCACACAAAATTACAAGCTGAAGCTAGTAATATACAAACATAACGACTTAAGCAGTAGACAAGTGTTCTAAGAACATTCACGGCCATAAAACATAAACAGTCAATGTAAATCTTTTTAAACAATCCAAATATAGTTTATGTACCTGAAAGCAAAACTGAGCGAGGCGCCAACGTTGAACTACTTCAGTAACGAACATATATTTAAGGGGTTACCGAGAATGCTGTAAACAACTAACATAGTCGTATCCGGTGATAATCGAGGAAATCGAGCAGAGGAGTGAATGATCACATTGTTAGCCAGAATAGCAGAATAGGCAAGGAAAATTTTAACCGTAATATATAATAGTATACTAGTAGAAGCGCTGTGCGAATTGCAACATAACCAATTACGTGATCACCATCCACATTCCAATTTAAACGCAATGGTAGCCTAGAGGTTAAAGTCAGGACTGCAAAGACAGGTTATTAAGTTCGATCCTCGTATAATGGCACACCCCTCTGACTTTTCGAAATTATATATGTATTTGTTTACAAATTATTGGCCGTGTGGGGCCGGCTTTAGAACTATCCCACCTCTCTCCACCCATGGGAGTCGTAAGAGCCGACTGAGGGAATACCGGAGGAGTGGGCAGCAGCAATCCCTCGAGAATTAACAACATCCACTGCGATCGCCCCCCCTTTTGTCAACAGATGGCGTTAAAAATAAACAAATAAATTGGCGTGGCGACGTCGCCCGTCGCCACGCTAGCAGCCGGTTTTACGCTCCCTCTGTATTAGATGTTCTCACCTCATACAATAAATAGATTACTATTTTCCTTGTTAATATTAATTCTAATGTATGGATATACTGATTAGTACTGAGTTAGTGACTAGAGCACGTGCAGTTATTATGAAACAGTGATGTAATTTTTCTAGAAGCACTTTTAAATAGCAACGGTAACACCAATTCACGGAATCAATAAAATCTTAATACGAGTAGTATATTTAACTCTCTAATTCCGGGTGTACACAATTTTCTAACAATAATTACTAATGATTACTGCTAAGTCTAGAAGAAGCTTTCCTTGAAACATCGTCGACTGAGCTATATACATGATTTATGTACTCATTCTTAAATTCGAATCAAAGTTCTATGAAGTACTAGAGTAGTGTGGAGCCCTCGCCCACTAAATAAATCCGCCGTGTGCCATCTCTCCGCCTTTATTGGCAGGCCACTGGAACTATGTTACATTCCTGCCTGGTACGCCTATATAGCCTAATACAGTATTTTTTCTCAAATATCTTAAATGTACAGACAGTTCTGTTACAGCTTTATAATAGTATAGATGAATAAATTGTGTATGTCTTGTTACATAGAAAAGTAAAAATTCATACTATTATAACTGTACTAATATTTCACTAGCAAGATTTTTTAATGCTTTGTACCGTTAAGTGGCATCATCAGTCAGAGCAGCATATTCATGTAGGAATCAACAATACTTACCACCAAACTAAAATATTTCCGATTAGAGAGACAGCACCAAATTGATATAATCTTATATTAAACACAAAGTGAAAAATGTGAAATCGAAAATAACAGTCAGGAGCAGGATTTGAACCTGCATCTTCTGGATACCGTCCAGATGCTTTACCAATTCAGCCATCCTGACAATTGCTCCTGACTGCTAATTTCGATAACACATCATACTTAACGTCTTTGGGTGACGCCTGCGCCATTTGTCGGAAGTATTTTCATACATTATACCGACCAGGTAAACTTAATTTTACAATTAAGATTTTACCTAATAACGACGCAAACCCTTTAAATATTTAAATATTTTTATATATATTTTTAGCATTTGACATGCTTAGCACTATACATTAAACACAAAGTGAAAAATGTGAAATCGAAAATAACAGTCAGGAGCAGGATTTGAACCTGCATCTTCTGGATACCGTCCAGATGCTTTACCAATTCAGCCATCCTGACAATTGCTCCTGACTGCTAATTTCGATAACACATCATACTTAACGTCTTTGGGTGACGCCTGCGCCATTTGTCGGAAGTATTTTCATACATTATACCGACCAGGTAAACTTAATTTTACAATTAAGATTTTACCTAATAACGACGCAAACCCTTTAAATATTTAAATATTTTTATATATATTTTTAGCATTTGACATGCTTAGCACTATACATTAAACACAAAGTGAAAAATGTGAAATCGAAAATAACAGTCAGGAGCAGGATTTGAACCTGCATCTTCTGGATACCGTCCAGATGCTTTACCAATTCAGCCATCCTGACAATTGCTCCTGACTGCTAATTTCGATAACACATCATACTTAACGTCTTTGGGTGACGCCTGCGCCATTTGTCGGAAGTATTTTCATACATTATACCGACCAGGTAAACTTAATTTTACAATTAAGATTTTACCTAATAACGACGCAAACCCTTTAAATATTTAAATATTTTTATATATATTTTTAGCATTTGACATGCTTAGCACTATACATTAAACACAAAGTGAAAAATGTGAAATCGAAAATAACAGTCAGGAGCAGGATTTGAACCTGCATCTTCTGGATACCGTCCAGATGCTTTACCAATTCAGCCATCCTGACAATTGCTCCTGACTGCTAATTTCGATAACACATCATACTTAACGTCTTTGGGTGACGCCTGCGCCATTTGTCGGAAGTATTTTCATACATTATACCGACCAGGTAAACTTAATTTTACAATTAAGATTTTACCTAATAACGACGCAAACCCTTTAAATATTTAAATATTTTTATATATATTTTTAGCATTTGACATGCTTAGCACTATACATTAAACACAAAGTGAAAAATGTGAAATCGAAAATAACAGTCAGGAGCAGGATTTGAACCTGCATCTTCTGGATACCGTCCAGATGCTTTACCAATTCAGCCATCCTGACAATTGCTCCTGACTGCTAATTTCGATAACACATCATACTTAACGTCTTTGGGTGACGCCTGCGCCATTTGTCGGAAGTATTTTCATACATTATACCGACCAGGTAAACTTAATTTTACAATTAAGATTTTACCTAATAACGACGCAAACCCTTTAAATATTTAAATATTTTTATATATATTTTTAGCATTTGACATGCTTAGCACTATACATTAAACACAAAGTGAAAAATGTGAAATCGAAAATAACAGTCAGGAGCAGGATTTGAACCTGCATCTTCTGGATACCGTCCAGATGCTTTACCAATTCAGCCATCCTGACAATTGCTCCTGACTGCTAATTTCGATAACACATCATACTTAACGTCTTTGGGTGACGCCTGCGCCATTTGTCGGAAGTATTTTCATACATTACACCGACCAGGTAAACTTAATTTTACAATTAAGATTTTACCTAATAACGACGCAAACCCTTTAAATATTTAAATATTTTTATATATATTTTTAGCATTTGACATGCTTAGCACTATACATTAAACACAAAGTGAAAAATGTGAAATCGAAAATAACAGTCAGGAGCAGGATTTGAACCTGCATCTTCTGGATACCGTCCAGATGCTTTACCAATTCAGCCATCCTGACAATTGCTCCTGACTGCTAATTTCGATAACACATCATACTTAACGTCTTTGGGTGACGCCTGCGCCATTTGTCGGAAGTATTTTCATACATTATACCGACCAGGTAAACTTAATTTTACAATTAAGATTTTACCTAATAACGACGCAAACCCTTTAAATATTTAAATATTTTTATATATATTTTTAGCATTTGACATGCTTAGCACTATACATTAAACACAAAGTGAAAAATGTGAAATCGAAAATAACAGTCAGGAGCAGGATTTGAACCTGCATCTTCTGGATACCGTCCAGATGCTTTACCAATTCAGCCATCCTGACAATTGCTCCTGACTGCTAATTTCGATAACACATCATACTTAACGTCTTTGGGTGACGCCTGCGCCATTTGTCGGAAGTATTTTCATACATTATACCGACCAGGTAAACTTAATTTTACAATTAAGATTTTACCTAATAACGACGCAAACCCTTTAAATATTTAAATATTTTTATATATATTTTTAGCATTTGACATGCTTAGCACTATACATTAAACACAAAGTGAAAAATGTGAAATCGAAAATAACAGTCAGGAGCAGGATTTGAACCTGCATCTTCTGGATACCGTCCAGATGCTTTACCAATTCAGCCATCCTGACAATTGCTCCTGACTGCTAATTTCGATAACACATCATACTTAACGTCTTTGGGTGACGCCTGCGCCATTTGTCGGAAGTATTTTCATACATTACACCGACCAGGTAAACTTAATTTTACAATTAAGATTTTACCTAATAACGACGCAAACCCTTTAAATATTTAAATATTTTTATATATATTTTTAGCATTTGACATGCTTAGCATTATTTTCGATTTCACATTTTTCACTTTGTGTTTAATGTATAGTGCTAAGCATGTCAAATGCTAAAAATATATATAAAAATATTTAAATATTTAAAGGGTTTGCGTCGTTATTAGGTAAAATCTTAATTGTAAAATTAAGTTTACCTGGTCGGTATAATGTATGAAAATACTTCCGACAAATGGCGCAGGCGTCACCCAAAGACGTTAAGTATGATGTGTTATCGAAATTAGCAGTCAGGAGCAATTGTCAGGATGGCTGAATTGGTAAAGCATCTGGACGGTATCCAGAAGATGCAGGTTCAAATCCTGCTCCTGACTGTTATTTTCGATTTCACATTTTTCACTTTGTGTTTAATGTATAGTGCTAAGCATGTCAAATGCTAAAAATATATATAAAAATATTTAAATATTTAAAGGGTTTGCGTCGTTATTAGGTAAAATCTTAATTGTAAAATTAAGTTTACCTGGTCGGTATAATGTATGAAAATACTTCCGACAAATGGCGCAGGCGTCACCCAAAGACGTTAAGTATGATGTGTTATCGAAATTAGCAGTCAGGAGCAATTGTCAGGATGGCTGAATTGGTAAAGCATCTGGACGGTATCCAGAAGATGCAGGTTCAAATCCTGCTCCTGACTGTTATTTTCGATTTCACATTTTTCACTTTGTGTTTAATGTATAGTGCTAAGCATGTCAAATGCTAAAAATATATATAAAAATATTTAAATATTTAAAGGGTTTGCGTCGTTATTAGGTAAAATCTTAATTGTAAAATTAAGTTTACCTGGTCGGTATAATGTATGAAAATACTTCCGACAAATGGCGCAGGCGTCACCCAAAGACGTTAAGTATGATGTGTTATCGAAATTAGCAGTCAGGAGCAATTGTCAGGATGGCTGAATTGGTAAAGCATCTGGACGGTATCCAGAAGATGCAGGTTCAAATCCTGCTCCTGACTGTTATTTTCGATTTCACATTTTTCACTTTGTGTTTAATGTATAGTGCTAAGCATGTCAAATGCTAAAAATATATATAAAAATATTTAAATATTGATATAATCTTATTCTTGTATTAGCTGTTACTTCTTTCATTTCACATGCGCGAAACATAAATGATAAGCAGCAGTTACAGTACTCTTAGTACTTATAGTTGAGTCCATGAGCGGCAGCCACCGCTTACCATCAAATGCGCTGTGGCTCGTCTGCCACAAAAATCAATAAAAAACAAATAAATAACGACTGACTATTACATTCATGGAATTTGGCCCATCATGCCTTGCCAAGAGCGGAGAACAATTCTTGATACATCCACCCGCGGGCCCCCTCTAAAGTAACACATATATATGTAAATATTTAGCACTTTTTTACTATAATTAAAACAAGACGTAACATGATGTCATACTTATTAGGAAACTTAAGTTTTGAGTCACATTTTATGTACAGTTTTAGGTAACAAGCTATTGTAATTACCATGTGTATTTTTACGACAAAATAATACAATGTAAAATGTATCTTGCGCTCTTAACAATTCGTCGTATGGAGTGAATAGTATTTGTATTAAGCATAAGTGGTATAGGATGTTCTATCAGGAAATTCATAGTCGCTGCATGGTCTTTGAGACAAGCGCGCAACAAGCTTTACCCCCTGTGACAATTACAGGCTACGGTATCTACTTAACTTCAGTTGGGGTGCACCTATTTATTACCCTATAGAACAAAAATTAAGTTGAAAAATATATGTACAAGGTATTAAAGAGAGACTATGGTCGCATTTTTATAATAAATATGCCATTATAAAAATGCGACCATAGGCAAAAACATTCGTAACAATGACGTAAGAGAGCGAGTAGGTATGAAAGAGAGTATTGGTGTAAATATGCGAAAGGGAATGCTCCGATGCTTCGGACATGTGGAAAGAATGCCGGACGAGCGACTGGCAAAGAAGATATACAATGCGAAAGTGGAAGGATGTAGGTACAGGGGGAGACCGAGACTTACCTACCTAGACCAAATTGGTCATGTATTGAAGGAAGGCGGAGTCAGGAGTCTCCGAAACCGGCGAGCGTGTATGAAGAGAGTTATGAATGTTGAGGAAGCGAGAGATGTATGCAAGAATAGAGCCTTTAGGCACTCTGTTCTCTCTGCCTACCCCGCAAGGGAAATGGCGTGATGATAAGTTAGTTTTTTATAATTTTGCAGGTGTTTCAGACACTCATTGTATACAGG
The DNA here is from genome assembly GCA_948253155.1 of Leucoma salicis. NCBI lineage: Eukaryota > Metazoa > Arthropoda > Insecta > Lepidoptera > Erebidae > Leucoma > Leucoma salicis. The sequence continues at coordinate 921,141 of OX411830.1, forward strand.
CATGCGCCCGCGGCTCTACCTTCAACATATTTGGCATTTCTTGATTTCTTTCTAAATTATTTTCTTGTTTCGTACTTTTTAGATCACTTTTTCATTTCCGTAGTCGGGTAACAGTTTTTAAACTTTATTTTTTTATTTTATACTTTTTCGTTTTAGAGCTTGATAAATATTATGACAATGTAAATTTATGCATATCTTGTGAGCATTATGCGTGTACTAGAATGAAGGGATTGTCCGAAAGAAGCAGCATTTCCTTGCTAAATGGCCTATTGATGAAAAATTTATTCTAAGCCCAAAAATGACTTACATTGTTGAAGTCTTTTAATATGTAGCCTATGTTACCCGCCATAATAACGAATCAATTGACACCTTATTCATCAAAATCGGATGAACAGTTTAGGCGCTACGGAGGAACATACGTTAATACATTGACTGCTAAAATCATATCCCTTCCTTTTGGCTTCGCCATAGTCGGGTAAAAAATCAGTTTAAACACAAATCAATCACATCAAAATTTTCCGTCACACATAATGCATGACATCATACTACGACTTTACGAGATAAAAAAACAATATGTGACTTTAAACTGATACCCCTGTGACCAGCCGCTACGATGACAGAATCTGTCACTTTAGCAGGCGTAAGATATCTGTGGCGTCATTGTTTATGTATCAAGAGTATATAGGTACCTGTCAGATACTAGGTATATCTATATACTTAAATAAAAATGTATCTCCAAAATGTACATACATTTTGGAGATACATTTTATACATAATCATGCGCATAACTTCTGAAAGACTGCATCAAATTGGATAATTCTTTGTTTTGTGTGTGCGTTATAGTCAGGACAAGGTTTGTATAAAAGAAAATTTAAAAAAATTTAACTGTAAATTTTTTTTATTCTCATAATATGAAAAGTTTGCGAGTGAATGAGACAGAAGGCTGTGAGTTATTTTCAATACATCAAACGTGTCTGGAATTATTGATAATCTGACTGATTTAAATTTACCGGAATTGTTACATTTCCTTAGTCTGCGACTGTACGACACCACCCGGGTGAAGCCGAGGCGGAGGCAGGATTTTCGAAAATATTCATGTAAAAATAGGTAGGTATATCGTGGTAGGTAAGTTCGCCAGGTCAGCTAGTTTGTAATAGAAATTAGATAATTTATAGGTTATGTAATGTACTTACTTATTATGGATTCTCTTAAGTAAACAAATATTTATAAAAAGCTACGCCAAGAACAGTTGGATAAATTTGGTAAACTGCACAGGTGATAGTTTATTCTTTGATAATTATAATTTATGTCTTATCAATATGCCAGTCGCCAAAAGCTCTTGAAAAGAATGTTAATTTATTTAAAGCGACCAATTATTAAGAAAAACACTGATATTAACATTTATTGAAATAAAACACGATTTAAGCTGCAAGTTCATTAGGCCAGCCAGTTATTGTTTACAAACCTCTTTAAAATAACCTCTTTTGGTTAAAAAAAAAAAAGAAAATTGACACTTAACTTTCTATCTTATTTCGTTTATAGCTGATTTATTGTCCTGGGATGGGCGACACAAGCCTCCTGTGGGTGGAAGAAGTAATTTACTATACCACGTCCCCGGGCGGGTATAATTTGTTTCAAATGTTAGTGTCATCTCAATGTACTTATTTTTATTTTTTACCTCTTAAAGAAGTCGTAGAATCCGCCATCTCACTTACATATAACGCCTTGAAAATGCTACTTACAGCTGTATAAACATCAAAACCAGTTGGCGCCTTGAGATCACACAAATATGTACATATTTACGTAGATACCTACATAAACTTTGCAATCAAATGGCTAACTATTGCTAGCTTTGAATATATTTCTAAAGTTAATCGAAAACCTTGTGGGACGTTATGAAGCTATCCCGCAACGCAAAGAAATAAAGTTGCGGCGACGGGGAAGAAAGGTTTCGTATGGAAACAAATCTAATGACGGTGTTGTAAAAGATGGCCTTCCAGATGATCGACAACCTGATTAAAGCACGGAAAGCCCCTAGACAGGATCTCTCGTAGTAGGACTCTCTTGAAGAGATATATAACCAGCAGGGGACGCTAATGAGATGGTATTAAAATGATTTTGGTGAGACGTTACTACGATATGCATGTCTTCTACTCAGATTAACTAAAAAATATAGACGGAGCATTACAAACAATCCAGTGAAGCCATATAAAATCATGCCAAACTTATAATTACACGCGCTCACTCACACAAATACGAAGAAGTGTCATAAATCAGAAGTGTATGATTTAAAATTACCCCATACGAATACGTCGTCAGCGCCATAATATTCCCTATACGATTTGCTGTAAAGTTACTTTATACGAGTACTTATAATTCCTTTATTTTGTAAACATAAAACTTATAAAAATTTACCCAAAATATAGAGATTATTTATTTCCGGTGACAACACTTCCACGCATGCATCTTTCAAAAAGTAGCTTCACTGTTTAGTGGAACATAAGTTACCATAATGCGGTGTCTTTATTTTTTAGTTAGGCTGAAGTCTACAATTATAACGTAAAACAGCATGCAATATCCACAGACAGTAACCATGACACCGACATGAACACAGCACATGTTTTTTTATTAAATCACTCTTATAATTCCATACAACTGTAGAAACAATAACGTATGGTGACAAATTTACAGCTTTCAGTCAATGGACGTTACTGGTTGTTACGTGGAAACAAACGCGAATACTTTGTAGTAACATTGTTCATATGAATATTCTTTAAGGAATTCTTTTATTTGAGACGGTTATTTGATTTATGTTTATTAATTGCTTTGAATGTTAATTCGGATGTGTGGAATGCGTGAAATTTTGGAATATATATATTCTCGTTATTGATATTTCTGATATAACTACGAGTATAGCGTTTACTTGATTTTCTACTTTCTTCATTTCGTGTGTTGTGGTTTTATTTCGTAGTAAGTAAGCAGCTTACTCAACAGCAATAGATTAAGTTTGTCTCATCTTACCTGAGGTTGGTAACGCGTGAATGATGCTTCTTGTGTTGCCAGCGACTGTAAGAGTACATCAAGGTAATCATATGCTTCTTAGATGATAAATATACGACGAAAATTGAGTGAAATTTCAAGGACACGTCACGTTTAGTATTATTGTGATTTTTTTTGTTAATATTTCTCTATATTTTATCAGAATCAATTTTGATTCTAACTTAAGTAATAATTTAAACATACATCCAGACTTCATTCAAGTCATCTCATGCCTCAGTCTAATTCGGGATCAATGATTCATTCGCGTCGACGTATTCTTTCATACTGCAATTTTGACTCTTAAAAGGTTTAATTTTATCGAGTTATTAAACTTTATATAGATCACTAACAGCAGTTAGCCGCTTCGGAGTTCTCCCAATTAAGACAGTCCTTTTTTATTTAATTTGTATACGTTATTATATTAGAGTCAAAAATGAGAAATTCGTCGAATTAAGTAATTCTTTATTTACTAAAAACTGCAATGATAATTTTTATAATTATTTAAGATATTGTTTTTTAAAAAAAATATAAAAAATATTCCTATTTGTTAAATTAAAACTCTACAATGATCTGTACAATATTACTTAATAACAGTAGTCAAGAAGATGACATCATCGCCTTAAGAGTCGGCGCCGCACCCGTTGTGTCTAGCTAGGTCATAGTGTCTTAGAGATTCAAGATTCAATGTTAAAACTAATTTTATTGAAAATACAGTGCCACAACATCTAGATGTGGACTAAGTCACCAGGATTTTATAATAGAGCACACTCAGCGGGGCAATTATATATATCAGACCTGAAGAATAAAATAAATTAATCTCGGGTTCTCAATATAGAAACGAGTTAAAACGTAAACTAAAGTCTAATCAAGAGTTATGAAATACAAAAGTATCATCAAAACCCGTTCAGTAGTTTTACTTGATGAGACAAAAAAAAATCTAAATTGTAAGGCCTACATAGCCCATAGGTACTTACATAGGTGGCGAACACGTATACGGCCCACCTGATGGTAAACGGTTACCGCAGCCTATAGACGCTAGCAACACCAGAAGCATCACTCAAGCATCGCCATCTCCAAGGAAAGGGGTAGGAGGTGGATAAATAGAATAATAAGGTTAAGGTAGGGGGTTCGAGCCTCCGGCGCTCTCACTCACCATACAAAACGCAACGGTAAGAGTAACTACCGTTGTTACACGCTGAGCTTATGTGAGAGGGTGGTACTTCCCCGATCGAGCCGGCCCATTCATGTTGGGACAAGAAAGGCTCTACAATATTTTTCTTAAATATCTTAAATGTACAGACAACTCTGTAACAGCTCCATAAGTAGGTAGTCACCGAAAACTATTTATTTATTCTGACAACCAATAATTGTTACATTATTGTAATGCTACAACCTAATTATAATACAAAAATATAAACATAAATGCACAACTTTTTAAGGTCACCACATGCATCGAAACTTCGAAAGCTATATCGCTATAAGGTCTTTAATGAAAAAAGGAAAAATTAATATTATTTTATATCTGTAATGAATATTACGGATATAGTTTTCGGAAACTACTTAGATTTTATCCGAGGGTCTTTGAGACGTGAGCAGGCTTAAGCACATTATGGGAATGGAACTCCACTTTAAGCCACTGCCCATTCTCAAACGTCTTAATCCCGACACAAATACTTCCAAAAATACTAAACAAAGAACGGATATCTGCGCTCCCGTATCGGCGAGACTCTTGCACATTCACCCGTTCGATTCCCGGAACAAAATTGATAGCTTTTATTGTTTATATTGAAACGTTTCTGCGTATCGAGATAGCTTTTGACCTCATACAAACGTTGAAGGTAATCTGGTGTTGATATATTACGGCCACTTTACTGTGTATTGTGAATTATTTTGATATTTTTATATATTTTTTGAGCATTTGACATGCTTAGCCATATAAATTAACACAAAGTGTGATTTTGTGAAAACGAAAATACCTAACAGTCACGAGCAGGATTGGAACCTCCATCTCCTGGATCACCGTCCCAGATGCTTTGCAAATGCAATTAATTGGCTGATGTTTTCGATTTCACATTTTCACACTTTGTGTTAATTGTGTGTATTATGTCAAATTTGTTTAGCTTCTTTGTGCAAATAACTAACTGCTGGCCGTGACTTTGTTCGCGTGGACCTCGAAGTTGGGGAAAAGATCATAAAGTAAGTCTCTCGACGGACAAAAACGTATAATATTAGTTATATTTATACTGTGAAGGTTCAAACACACACCGCCCTTCTGATGGTTAGCAATTACCGCAGCTTCTTCACGCTAAATACAATAGATATCACTCGTGCGTTAACCTAGGTAAAGCGATATGAAGTGCAGAGGAAGTATGATAGAGGGGATAAGGAGGGAGTTTGTTTTATCTCATTTCAGGCTACGTCCGCTTTTTCTTGGACACGAATCGCTTTCCCAAAGGGACAAGATTTTACAAACCACATTGCCTACTTTTTCCGTTATACGGTCAAGTTTCGAGTTTTTCTGGGCAAGTAGTGGTATTGTCTGATTAATTTTATTTGTTCTTCTACCACCATTTATATCAGTGGAGGATCGGGTGATTCGGATGGGACAGCTTCATGAACTTTTGTTTGTAACTTCTACAGAGAGCACTACAACCAAAAGTTTTCGACCACCTGTAGGTACCTACCGGCTGCCTGCGAGTTTAGCTCTATCATATCATATCGTTCACGTGGTGGGAGACTGTCGTACACTGCGCCGTTCGATATTCTGTTGCCACTCAAAAACCTAACCTCCCCAACGGTTGTAAGTTCGTCAACAAAATTCACAGCAATTTCATAAAAATGGATTGTATGTTGTGTATAAACCGCATCTGTATACCTACAACATTTTATTGGTTAACTCATAATTTCCTTTACAATCACAATTCACTGCAACTCACATTTAAAAGGAAACATTAAGACAAAAATATATTTTTGCCACCAAATGTTCAATTGATCATAATCGTCATAACAGAGAATTACTGGTTAAAACGAATTATTATTGTGAGTTTAATACCTCTTCCTAACTATTATAAAACTGTGACTGTATTAGGCACACGCAGCAGACCATTACGGATGACAAGGAAATTAACATTTATTACAGAACTCTAATTCAAAATAAATACATTGCTATGCTCGGTAAGGTACCTATTGTTTGGTTCATAGGCTAAAGCTACGCATTATGCTGAACTTGCGGGGTATATTTCGGGGGGACGGCCTCTGTCCATTGTGGTTTTGCCTGGCCCTGAATCCTCTTAGTACTTTTCTAGAGAATTCAGGCCTAGGCTATCGGTTGCGGAGAGAGTCGGGGTCTATCCCACCTCCTTTACATAGATGACTTAAAGTTATTTGCCCCCACCAGACCCCAACTGATGGCATTACTTAAGGTAACTGAAATCTTTAGTAAGTCTATCAGAATGGAGTTTGGTGTGGATAAATGTGCAGTCTTACATATAAAGCGAGGTGTGGTTGTGGAATCTGAAGGAATGCAACTTTCAGATTTCACACAACTCCGATCTCTGTCTGCTACCGAGACCTACAAATATCTGGGTATGTCACAGGTGTTATGCATCTCTGAGGCAGTCATGAAACAAAAGTTGCAAGAGCGCTTCTTTTGCCGCTTAAGAAAAGTACTTAATAGTCTACTTTCTGGCGGCAACAAGGTGTTCCTGTAACAGTTGGGTCATGCCTGTCTTGATGTATTCCTTTCGCATACTCAGATGGACTCAGGCTGAACTTGATATCCTTGATAGAAAGGTCCGCTCACTTCTGACTGCATAACGAATGCACCACCCGCGCTCATCGGTAATGAGGTTGTATATCCCGCGGAGATGTGGGGTCGTGGTTTTTTAAACATCAAAATCCTTCATAACCGCGAGGTATACAACCTCCGAGAATATTTTCTCAATACTGACACGGATGTGCATCGTGATGTAGTTAGAGTAGATCAAGGATTTACCCCGCTTGTTTTGGCTAAAGAGAACTGGCACAAGCCTATAGTGCTTGGCATTGAGGACCACCGGGAGGTATGGAGGAGCAAGGAGCTGCATGGACGTTTTAATCGGGCCTTACATGGGCCTGATGTTGATTTTGCAGCATCTGTTTCCTGGCTGCGATTCAGTGATCTCTTCAGAGAAACTGAAGGTTTTGTCTTTACAAGAATGGATGAAGTTGTGATGACGAATAACTACCGAAAGTATATCCTGAAAGATGGTACGGTTGACATCTGTCGGGCATGCCACCGTCCCGGAGAATCACTTAGGCATATTGTTTCCGGTTGTACTCGTCTTGCCAACGGCGATTATTTGCAGACATAACCAGGTAGCCAGGATTATTCACCAGCAACTTGCTCTTAAATACAAGCTGGTGGAAATTGAAGTGCCATACTATAAATATGTGCCCGACCCAGTTCTCGAAAATGACCGTGCCACGTTGTACTGGGATCGGTCTGTCGTTACTGACAGGACTTTTGTTGCTAATAAGCCTGATATAGTGGTAATAGACCGATCAGAGCGCCGTGCAGTAATTGTTGATGTCACTAATCCGCATGACGAGAATCTCGTGAAAGCTGAAAAAGAAAAGCAAATGAAATATTTGGATTTAGCTCACGAGATTACCGACATGTGGGATGTTGTTTCAACAATTATTGTTCCGATAGTCATATCGGTTAATGGACTGATTGCCAAGAGTCTCGACCAACACCTATTGAGACTCTCGTTGGACGGCTGGCTTAAGGGCTTGATGCAAAAGGCAGTACTCCTCGACACGGCAGTTATTGTGAGGAGGTTCCTTACTCTGGAGCCCTAACCACCGGCAGCTTGGTCCCAGCACCCGATGGCGGTGGTCTATTTTATACATTTTTAAATTTGTTATGTTTACTCGTTTGTGTTTTTGTTTGTATTTTTATAAGTATGTTAGTATGTTTGTGTGAATGTTTGTTTCTTTTCATAATATATTTAAAAATGTATATAATGTGATATAAAATAAATAAAGAGAATAATAATAATAATAGCCTTTTATTCCTAAACATAGGGTTACAAGAAGTCCCTAAGTTCAGTGTGCCTTTTGGCATAGGCCTCCTCCAATTCCTTCCAATGGGCCCCGACCCTTGCTACTCTCAACCAGAATGGTCCCGCTGTCTGTTTCAAGTCATCTTCCCATCTCCTGACTTGACGACCTCTACTTCTTTTGCCGCCTCTTGGTTGCCAGAGGGTGACTTGCTTGCTCCATTTGTTAATGGGATGGCGTAGCATATGTCCAGTCCATCTCCATTTTTGGACGTCTATCCGGGTAACAATGTCTGTGAGTTTTGTTCTTGTTCTTATGTCTACGTTCCTGACTTTGTCTTTAAGTTTTAGCCCTAGCATGCTTCTTTCCATGGCACGTTGGCATTTTGCAAGCCCTTCCCTGTGGTGAAGTGTTATTGACCAAGTTTCACAGCCATAAGTAAGAACTGGTAGAATACAGGTCTCGAATGTTTTCTTTTTTATGTGATTGCCCAGATCCTTACTTTTTACCATTTCCTTCAGTGACCAGTATTTTCTCCATCCTTGGGCTATTCGCCTGTTTATTTCTTTTGTCATTTCATCTGAAGGGGATATTATCTGTCCTAAGTAAATATATTCTTTGACATACTCAATCTTGTTGCCGTCTACCATGACGTCTGTTTCCCTTGAGTTTGTCATCAGTTTTGTTTTACTGGCATTGATTTCCAGACCAACTTCTCTACTTTTATTTGCTAGGCTCTGCATCATTTGTTCTATTGCTGTTGGATCCTCTTCAAAAAGCACCAGATCATCGGCAAATTTTAGGTGGTTTAGGCGAGCTCCATTAATGTTCAGACCTAAGTGGTCCCAGTTTAGCTGTCTAAAGATGTGCTCGAGTACGGCGTTAAATAGCGTAGGGGAGAGAGGATCGCCTTGGCGTACGCTCTTTTTGATAGGAAATGATTCTCCTGTTGATTCTAGTTTAATACTGGCCTTGCTAGATTTGTATATACTCTTAAGTATTTCTATACAGTTCCTCTGGACCCCTTATTGTTCAAGGCTCCGTCATATGTATTGGTGCCTGAGACTGTCAAATGCCTTTGAGTAAGTAGTAATCGCCAAGAAAAGTATAGTAGTAATCGCCAAGTAGATTTGTTTATTGTATTCATTATACTTCTGTATCAACTGTTTTATTGTGTGAATGTGATCTATTGTGCTGAAGTCTTTTCTGAATCCTTCCTGCTCTACGGGTTGGCTTTCGTTTAGTGTTAATGATATTCTTTCCAGGATCACTTTAGCAAATACTTTATATATGTTTGGTATTAGAGAAATTGGCCTATAGTTCCCAATGTCGTCTCTTGGGCCTTTTTTATGTAGTAGCATTATGTGACAGTCGGTCCATTCTTCTGGAATTTGCCTTGTTTGTAAGATTTCATTGAAAAGTTTAGCCAGCACAGGACTGATTTCCTCTACGGTTTCCTTGAGCATTTCATTAGGTATCTTGTCCGGCCCTGGGGCTTTCTCGAGTTTTTGGGATTTTATTGCCTTGATTACCTCTGAGGCAAGGATTTCTGGCACTTCGTCTACTTTGTTTTCTTTTGCTTCGGTTACTTCCGGAATTGTGGCCAACCCTGAGTCGAATTTATCAGAGTACAATAGGCGGTAATAGTCCGTAGCTAGTTTATGTATTGAGAGTCGATTAGTTAAGTAAGATTCACGTTGCTTTAGTTTCAATATCCATTCTTTACCATGTTCGCTTAGTTGTTTCATAGCCTTTTTTGTTCCTCCTGTTCTTTTTATATTTTCTTCCAAAACTCTATTTCTTTTCTCTTTACGGTCTTTCCTCATATTTTCCTTAATATCTTTGCTAAGGTTTGTAATTTTTTGGCGTCTTTCTTTGTCCCCTTTATTTGATATTAGTGTTCTTCTTTCGTCTAATAGTTCTAGTGTCTCTTTGCTTAATTAGCTTTTTTTGCTTCTGGGTTTGCTAACTAGCATCTCTTTCAATTTGTTTTGTAATCTCCTGTATTTAATCCCAATTTCTGTGTCGGAAGTAATAATTTCATTGAGTGATTCTGTTGTGCGGGAATTAGTGTAAAAACGTGAGTTCATTAAAATAAGGTTATTTTCCATCATGAATTTTACTAGTTTTTGTCCGTTTTGGCTTCTTTTGCCATGCCCAAACTTCCCGATTGTGGATTCTTCTCCAATTTGCCTTTCTCCAACCTTTGCGTTAAAGTCGCCCATGATTATTATGTTGTTGCTGTAGTGCGGTTTTATTGCTTCCGAGATACTCTCATAGAAATATTCTATGTCTGATTTCCCCGCTTGTTCTGTTGGAGCGTAAATTTGAAAGATGGCCCAGTTTTTCTTGTACCCCGGAAATTTTAAATGAACCACCGCAATTCTGTCAGAAGCTCCTTCAAATCCCATAATGTTCTTCTTCAGTTTAGACTTAATAAGGAAACCTACTCCTTTTTGTCCGGTGTGTTCTCCTTTGTGAAAAATGATGTAGTCATTCCTCTCTTCTATCCCTTCTCCTGGCCTTCTCATCTCGCTGATGCCCATTATGTCCCATTTTATGTTGGATATAGCTATTTCTAGTTCTTTTAGGCTCTCTTCTGTTCTTAGTGTCCGAGTATTCAGTGTGCAGACACGTATATGTTCCGTGTTCTTTTTATCTTGTTTTATCTGTGTTGTTTTCTTTTTATACATATTTTTTCTAGATAGGTTTGTTTTAGGGTGTTTCGAATTATAATGTTTTGGTTGAGATGGAGGGTGTTTGTCTTCTTCCCCCACGGTGACAAGCCGGCTTGGGGTGCAATTTATGAGTGTTGTGTTTGGTAATATGGTTGTTAGGGTTGTTTGGATCCGGGTGTCGCATATTAGTTTTTTGAGAGATTTGATAATGAAGCTGATCTCCCGCGCTCTACATAGTTTAGTATATTTGGTCTGATTATTTCCTTTGTCGCAGTTTTAGAGGGGGCGTTGTTCAAGGTGGTCGTTGTACTTTGGGTATTACATGCATTGGCTTTCTTTTGCGATGGTATTTTCGGTGATCCTGAAGTCTCTCTTTTCTCTGTTGCTTTCATGTGTTTTCTTTATTATCAGTTTGTCATACTTTATGAATGCTATATTTCCTTTTTTCTTTTCCTCTTCAACTTGCAGCTGCAGTTGTTTACGTTTTTCTATTATTTCTTTAGGGTAATCTTATAAAGATAAATATATATAAGTATAAATTTGATATTTACACCTTGTAGGTTAGATCTGTTTCGCAGAATCATATGTTTTTTCCACGTAGTTGTGAGTGAGACTACAACAGGGCGATTTTTATCGAGCTCTTTTTTACTGATTCTGTAAATGTTATTAATTTCGAAGGCTTCAAAATGTACTCCCGATTCTATTATAATGTCTTTTATGTAGTCTACTAGCTCCGTTTCCGTTGTTGCTTTTCCTTCATCGATGCCAAAAAAGACAAGGTTATTTTTGCGTTTATCCTTATCAACGAGTTTGAGTTTTAACTCTAGCTCACTTATTTTATTCTTGAGTTGGGCGTTTTCTTCGGTGATCACTTTAAGCTTTTCGTCTAGTGCTGCCATGACATTTTGTGTTACTGAAGTTGTTATAAGTTTAGTTTGTTGGTCTAACTTTTCGTCTAATTTTGCCAATAGGATTTCCATACTTTTATCCATCTTTGGTATTTTTTATATTGCTAGGGCAAAACTTGTTTCGTTGTGGCAACACTTGTTTCGTTATGGCAACACTTGTTTTGCTGTGTGACGTGCGTATTGACGGATCTACAACCGGAACCGACTCTCCATAGACTCTCTAATAGCGAATACGTTGTTATAAATATAGCAAGGCATAGCGAATATGTTGTTATAAATAATTGATTAATTACCTACATCAATTAGTTTTTGATCAATCATCAAATTCCATCAAGTCGACTCTCCAGAGATACATGGTGTATACGGTTCACGATACGCTACTAAATTTAGCACGTCGCGTACTCGCGTTGGTGCGCGAATTTTTATCGCCAATTCTTGCCAACGATAGCGGGTTATCATAACAAACAACATGTGCACTGAGACATGTGCGAAACTACACATGTTTTGGGAATTTCAACGTAATACTTTCAACCTAAAGAAGTATGTACAAGTAAAAAAAATACCTCGGCGGTCTACCCGTAGTGTATGCTACGGATCTTGAGGTCTCTGACACGAATCAGGTGTCGAGCCAACAAAACTTTATAAGTTCTGTTCAAGAAAGTCTAACTAACAGCTCAAGAGAGAGTTAGGAATTGGGCGGTGTTTCACTCCTGTACCTCGGAAACAAGTAAAGCCAAACATCTTAAAGAAACCTGCCGACCTGTGCAATTTTCCTACCACTACCCCTCTCATTTTGAGCAGATAGTAGAGTCCAACAGTGGGGTGCAAACGCAAATTAGTAGCCGTTATAGTCGCCATACAAGCGGCGCAGCTGCTGGCGCTCTTTAGGTAAACCTGTCCCATTGTGGATGGATAAAATCTAGAGGATAGAAAAATCGTTCAGAGTTTTCGTCCATATATCGAGTTCATATCATATTTCTGCAAATTCAATTGCGAAACAACCGAAAACGACGCCTATAATAATTTAACAGATTAATTATTTTGATAACCCATCATGAGATCATCACCATATTTCTATGGAGTTACCATATCAAAGAGAAAAATAATTACTCAAAGCGACCCAGAAATCTTGGAGGCATCTGTATACATACCTACATAGACAAAAAAAAATATACCGGGCAAACATAACCTTCTTCATTAAAACAGTCGACATTGACAAGATATAATTTCTACGAACTCTGAAGTGTCTTTAAGTGAACCAGAAATATTCGATTTTGTCTTATACTATTATAAAGCTGTAAAAGAGTTGTGTCTGTTCATTTAATATATTTGAGAAAATATGACTGTATTAGGCTATATAGGCGTGTCTAAACACATATTTCTTTTTTTAGATTTTTGTCTGTCTGTTTGTTCGTTCGCGCATCACGCAAAAACTACGGAACGGATATTGATGCATCTTTTTTGAACCTTTTGAAGTACCTTAAATACATTACACCATTTATATTACCCAGATCAGCCCCCTTAGAATGTAATTTACAAAATCATATCGACATCGTATCGTCTCTCTTGTGGTTGGTAGAGAAACCTTCGATTTTTTATTGATGTCGCAATAATCCCTCGGCCAATCACGGTGATCTGTGTCAACCAATATCAATAACACGATGCGATGTCGATACGATTTAGTGAGACACATTCTAACCCCCAAGAAGCTCATGGCAATAACTTGCGTACAACTTTATTATAGATGATTTACGAGACTGCCATTCCTCGACAATGTATTATGATGAGAAAAATAAATAAATTAAAGTGACAGGCGTTCACAAGACAACCCTAAATTAATTTATGTATTTACGCAATGTACGTTTCAGTGTGGTACGATATACGCGGGCAAAGCAGATAAAAGTCACAATATACAATTATATCATAGGTCCAGTCCGTCTTGTAGGGCTGTTGAATTATACAATTTAAAATTATTTTCCGATTCAAATGTGATAAATTGAAGAAATTGCACAAAACTAATATTTCTGCCATATTAAAGTAGGATTATTCCAGTACTAAACATGGCTTTGAAATTAATTGAGATATTTTGGTTACAATTTCGATTTTTTCCTTATGTAAAAAATATATCACAGATTGTTGATTGGTGATAAATTAACAACGAAATATGTCGATTCTTCAATTTTGTGAACTACCAATCATTCACTTTGATTTTTTTTACATTTGATATGCAAATGTAGATACTAGAGGACAGCTATTTGACGGGCCTCGTGGCGTAGTAGGTAGTGTAACCGACTTCCGTGCACGAGGTCGTGGGTTCGATTCCCACTCAGGACAATTATTTGTGAGATCAGATATTTGTACTGCGTCTGGGTGTTTTATATCTATTATATGTATTTACAAAAAAAAGAAATATATGTATTATATCCGTAATCTGGTACACATAGCACAAGCGTTAAGCTTAGTTTGGGACCAGAGGACTTTGTGTGAAATGTCCGTGAATATTTATTTATTATTTATTAACATAACGCTGCGAAGCCCAACAAAAAGAAAAAGCCAGAAGCCCGAGCCAGAGAAATAGGAGGGAATAGCTAATAGTTATACATAGTACCAACTTTTTTGTTTTACAGTGTTAGCCTAGCGGTAAAACTAAGGACTTCAAAGACAATGCAGGCTGCGAGATTTCACAACTACATCGTGACGAAACCTGCAGCCTGCCAGATTGTCTCGACGACTTGTGATTCCGCATCGGGCCAGATGCGACTACAGCTTCTCCGTACGAGAGGAGACCCGTGCCCTTATCCGACAGTAAAAGGGTCAAAAGAAATCTAACCCGAAAAATAAAAAATAAAAACGTTATAATTTCTGGATATGATATTTTTTTTTATTTGTGCGCGTGCCAACCCTACCGATTCTACACACAAAAGAATCACATATAATGTGTATACGTCACAACTTGGCTTAGATCCAATCAACTCGTGCGCAGAGCCTTAGTCTGATAGAATATTAATAATATATTATAGCTACCACTGTATAATTTGCTATGTTAATATTTATTAAGAGCTATATCCTGCCCGCGACTCCGTCTGCATGGACTTCAATATACATATAAATTAAATATCTCTGCGAATGCAAAATGTACCCCGCCGTGTGGGGCTGGCTTTAGAATTGTCCCACCCCTCTCTACCCACGGGAGTCGTAAGAGCCGACTGAGGGAATACCGGGGGAGTTGGCAGCAGCACACCCTCGAGTATTAACAACATCCACTGCGATCGCCAACCCACCTGCCGAGCGTGGCGATTACGGCATTATCCCCCATGACAGGACCGCTCGTTGTGGCGTTCTCTTGGGGAGGCCTATGTCCAGCAGTGGACGTCAAAAGGCTGATGGATGGATGGATGGATGTAAAAATAGCTATCCCACGAGAACTACACATTCTTCCAGGGTTAAAAGTAGCCTATGTCCGTTATGTTGTGGTGAGTGACAGTCGGGAGGCCCAAATCCCCTTCCCTATTCTCTCCTCATGACCTTTCCTGTCCACCTCCTATACTTTTCCTTTTTACTTATGTACGCGCGTGAGAAGTTATACTCCTTTGGCATCATTCATAAATAAAGTAATTATTAAATTCGTATCTGCAAAACTTGTCACAGTTATGTTTTTAAATACCTAGTTCGATAAAGTAATTATGTCTAATGTCACTAGATGGCATCAGTAAAATTTCGAAATTTCTTATAAGTCGATGTTAAGAGTTTAAGTGCTTTCATACCCCCTCCATGATAGCGTTAAACGTTTAACGCAACCTTTTACAAGTCGCGTTAAAGTATAACTTCAAAAAAAGTATATATTCAGCATGAAGTCATCTTCCTAACCTTAATACAAACTTTGTGGGGCTCAGCTTTTGATCTGTTTAATGTAAAATGATTACGAGTATTTTAACGGAGCGACTGGCTAGTGGCTACCTCTATGATCCAACTAGGGGGACGACTGGCTACTTTAGAACACGACCAGGGTGAGATCTTTTCTTGCATCTGACAACCTGTACGACCTTCAAGACTTATTCTGGAGTATGGAAGAGGTCTGGTGTTCATAAATAGGAATCACGTTTTATTCACCTCTCTAATGCCGGCCGTGCGAAAGTTGCTGAACCTTGCCTATTGTCCAAGCGGTAAATGCACAACTATAGCAAACTTTCTCCTAACTAAACTAAATACACTCAGGAACACAAAATTAAACGCATACGCATATCACAACTCATCTCGGAACAAAAAAACACAAACAAAAACGAAGATCGCAGACCTCTGTATCGGCGCAGCTGCAGCGCCATCTGCCGGCCAAACCTCTCAGTTAACGAAACACCTGTTTCCGCGTCAACGAGATTACCAGATCGACGTGTCCGCTTATTCCAGGCAAAGTAACATTTACGATAACACCCAGTTTATTAGCATGCCCACTCAAAAGTTTTAGCAAATCACCAGTCACTACATGGAGCGACTGGTGAGACAATTTGTGACCTTACTACAATATCGAAGTCATATTTTTATTCAATTTTCTGGCAATGTATAATAAATGCTTAACATAGCATCCGAAAAACCGAAACGATCAGGTGTTAACAAGTACCTGTCACTTTTGGTCACTCATCTAATAGTCGGCCGGGCGAAACTCGACCTCACTCAACCTTGCCTAATAGTCCGGGCAGCAAGTATAAAACTAGATTATGAACTCCTTATGTTACACCAAAATGCCAATAGTATACCGTAGATCTACGTTTCAAATAGACTTGAACCATCTCAAGGTATATATACAGGCTGCTGCTAAATAATCACGACTATTTAGATATTTTTATATATATTATTAGCATTTGACATACTTAGCCATATAAATCAACACAAAGTGTGAAAATGTTAAATAAAAAATAACAGTCACGAGCAGGATTTGAACCTGCATCTCACAAAGCATCTGGACGGTATCCAGAAGACGCAGGTTCAAATCCTGATCGCGCCCGTTATTGTCGATTTCACATTTTCACACATTGTGTTGATTTAATCACGACTACACAAGTGTGAAGGATTACCAGCGAAAAACGTGGAAATGATCCACGGCGGTTTATGATTAAGGAGATAGCACAGTGATAACTAAACTTTCAAAGTGATCAACAATTTAAAACTTTAATATAGCACCAAAGCCAGTAACTTTATTATAGGCACCGTTATTCTATCAGTTTCTAATCAATAAAAAAACAAAGGTCGACCCTACGCTGCACCGGTAATAGCGAGGCTTCGACGTCACCACTCCATATGTTCCATGCGCCTGGCTTTGTAAACACACGGTAATAAGCTCGTGGCGTTC
Source organism: Leucoma salicis (assembly GCA_948253155.1). Taxonomy (NCBI): domain Eukaryota; kingdom Metazoa; phylum Arthropoda; class Insecta; order Lepidoptera; family Erebidae; genus Leucoma; species Leucoma salicis. The sequence goes on from OX411830.1 coordinate 938,153, forward strand.
ACACATCCTAACTATTATTAAGCTGTAACAGAGCTGTGTCTGAACATTAAAAATGTTTGAGGAAAAATTTATGTATTTAGGCTATATAGGCGTGTCTGAACATAGAACAATTTGCTTTTTAGATTTTTTTGTCTTTGTCTGTTTGTTTGCGCATCACGCATAAACTACTGAACAGATTTGGATGTAACTTTTATTTGATAGCTCTTGATTAGACTTAAAAATTGGTATACATTTTCTACCGTTACAATATCGGGAACTTCAGATATAAAAACCGAGAGAGTAGTCCGAGAGTTTACCCAAGATGCAGGGCAAACCATGCGCACCAAGTACCGAAGTCAATAATTACTACTTTATTTAAAACTTTCTATCGAATTATCATTGGCAAGTCTTAGCTCCGTCTACGGGGACTTCAGGATTTAAATAGGTACTTATATCAGTTTAAGGCACACTAATTATCTCCATGTAAAATAGTAATATCTCGGGCACCATCAAAATATGTACATCAATTGAAAAAAATACATTTAATTTATTAACTTCACTGAAGTGTTAATAAGGCAAAATCAAAATCAGGTAATTATAATAATTGACAAATAAAATGCGACGGTTTAAAATCAATTACACACTCGTATTTTTCAACATTGAATCACCTGCGTTTTCGATCCACCTGTGTTTGTGTCCACAATTAATATCGCGTATATCGATCGATACTATAACACAATAACGCTAAAGATTATTTGTTTTTTTTTTGTTTAAACGCGGTAATCTTTGGATTTACCAAATTTGATTTTATTTTTTGTTTTACATTTGATAACCCTCTTCTTAGAGAAAGATAAAGGCTATTTAATATCACGCTACCATCTTTAGGAGCCGAATAATAAGAGAAGAGGCAGAACACTAAGGAATAAGGAAGTAATTGCGTCAAATTAATGCCACACATATAAAAAATACATAAAATATTGTCTCGCCCAAGTACTCTAAATTATAAATTATTTATTTTACTTTTAAACAGATGAAACCGCAGGGCATATCAGTACAAACAATCTGCGTGTATTTGTATTTTCTTATAAAACATGAGGCTTCAATGTTAAAACCTTTTTAGTGTGAACGATGTCGTACTGAACAGTCTCTGTGGTGCAGCGGTAGTGTGAGCGATTAATGATGATGAGGTCTCGGGTTTGATACCCAGATCGGGCAGTGTTATTGAGCTTTTTCGTAAAAAGAAACTCTCAGTAGCAGCCCGGCGCTTAGAAGTGTGCCCGGTAGACAGCAATAGGCTCATCCCCTATTACGTGGGACGTAAACAGCTGGCGTACCGTGTGTATGTCGCAGCCGTTTATAATGTGTGTGCATACCACATTAAAATTTAGACTATCTATCTATCAGACTGTCTATATCTACTACCGGCATAGCCCTCTTCAATAAGAGATAACCACAAGGAGCGGTCCTGTGCAACCTGCATCCAGCGGCTCCCTACGATTTTGGCTAGATTATCAATCTGATCGCGGTAGGCCGTTCAACGCTGCACCACCCAATCCAAATTTAAACTAAAATTAAAAATTTAGCGAGCCGGGACTTCGCAGCCTCTCACAATGCCCACCAGACAAATGATAATTAAAACGTTATATAAAATTAAATTACTGGCATTGAACGTAAATGCCGTTACTCACTGTTTATGAAATTAGCTCGTAACTCTTGTAATTATTGTTTCCTTAATCTAATGCTAATTGCTGTCATAAATATGGTAGTGATCTCATCTGTGTTTTCAAAGATTTAATGCAAGTATGGCTCAGTGTGTGCATTATCGAGCCGAGCGTTATATGTTCGATATCAAGACACACACAAGAATTAAGTAAGTATAGCGAGAATTACCTTCTCTAAAATCATAAACACATAGATATCACAAGGATTTAGGTGTGTTGAGTGTTGTGGATTTAATTTCCAGATGAATCATCACATTCAAAAATCTTTGAAAAAAAATGGCTAAATTTTCATAATAATTCATATTATCTATACAAATAGATAAAATTGAAGTGCCTGTTTCTAATAAATGCCATGCGTTTATGCGTTCCCTATAACAATACCAGTTTCTAGTTTTTTCTTTCCGTTTGTTCCGGCTAATCTCCAAAACGGATGGACCGACATGGACGGCACTTTGGCAGAGAGCTGATATTATAAGGGTACTCCTTAGGCTATATTTTGCCGCACAAAAATAATAAAATACCACGCGGAGAAGTCGAGGGTTGCAGTTAGTATATTAGAAATTAATATTATAATAGTTATGTAAAAGGGGGAAAACGACTTAATAAACATTACAAGAAAATGTTGTTAAAAATTTAATTTCAAAGGCATTAAAATGAACGATTCAAAATAAAAAAATAAAAAAACTGATAATAGTAGTGCCATCTAGTGACAGATAAAAGAATTAAAATCCAAAAATCAACTAACAGTGTTGTCACACATACAAAATAAAATTATACGTGGAAGCATTTGGTTTATTAAATATTTTTCAAAACGAACGAAACCAAATCTAATTCCAAAAACCTAACGAAATAATACAACAACTAAGAGCAACTTGCTTTGAAACGTTACAACAATTAAATAAAATCGAATGACTGTATCAGTTACACGTAACTTGTTTACCTGCGTCACTGCGGTTCAAGCAGATTCCTAGAACAATACTCTTGAGAAGTCACACATTTAATAAAAGCTAGATTCAGACCGCGACCTTGTCCGCCTGTAGTTTAGAATATAAATAAACTCCCTACGGCACACTACTTTAATTATATATACAAATAGCTATCCAATTTTCCGGGATATAATATAGCCTATGTTCATTGCTGGGGTCCAGACTATATGTAGGGAAAATTTCACGATGATTGGTTCAGTAGTTACAACGTGAAAGCGTAACAAACAAACATAGTTTCGCATTTATAATATTAGTAAGGATAATTTACAATGAAAATGGCAACTAAATTATTAAAATAGATATAATAATAATAAACAACCTTGTAATATTAATAATGCGTCAAGTAAATAAAACCTTTGCTTCATAAAATAATATCTGGAAGAAAATATATTACAGCTGGCAACGAATAGTAATGCCATCTAATGGCGAATAGCGGTACTACTAGTGTAGTAATAGACCGATAAACTTAAATAGATGGCGCTGCAACCAACTATAATATTAAATATTGTATAATATATTGTTATCTTATAAACATACAAACCCAAACTACAATAAGCACCCCCCTGTTTTCAGTGTTTCTGGTGTATTTGTTGGCTGCGATAGACTTACCTGTAACAAAATAAAAATGACAATGTTTAATCAATCGGACAAATTCAAAAAGCTAATAAGAAACTTATACGAACATATTTAATAGATGTTGATTAGTAATTATGCTGATTGCACAGAAAACATTTTAATTTAGCGTAAACTAAATGTCACAGTAAAGTATTATTTCCGCAACATAGATGGCGCTTTATACAAAATGGGTGCGCATTGTTATTTTAAACAATATAATGGAGTAAAACCATAGTAAAACCTTTGTAAAGTAATCTACATAGTTTTATTTAGTACTATATTCCAGCTGCGTGGACTTTAGAATATAAATACATCACTTTACAGCACATTCATTATCTTTATGTGAAAATAGCTATTCCATGGGAACCATATTTATTTTATTATTGCATGTAGTGGCAGACGAGCCCCAGTCCATCTAATGATAAATGGTAACCGTCATTCATGGACTCAACTATACCGAAAGTGTTGTCAAGCCGCTGCTCACCATTTCAATTCACCGATATGAAATGAAAGATTAAACGGCTATCTCCTGCTACAGCCAAAACGCAACAATGTGCGTCATGGCCGGTCACACAGGAGATGGTGTTACCAACCCGCTCGGGCCCGATACCAAGTGAGTACACTCCCAATTGGTATAGATCATAATTACCTACTGCCCTTAGTCGCCTCCTATGACACCCGCGGGAACGAATGGGGGAACTACACCAAAAAATGACCCTCACATTTGCTGCTAAGCGATCCTGAGGATGCCTCGCGTATAGGCGAAACACGTGTAGAATCTGTGTTCGGATTTTTGCGGAATATTGCAACGTTGTGGTTATGAGTCCTGCCGTATTGCATGTTTTATCGCATTGGTGAGATTTTTTGTCAATATCCTGCATGCTACGCTGCTATTATCTGTGAGAGTGCGGATTGGCAACCTTAGTTTACTTGGTGTGTGTCCAAAGCAAACCGGAATACACAATCCGTGGGTATGGTGGGCTCTCCTCCTAAAATATATTTTCTTATATAATAACACACCAAACATATTATTCATAGTTTTATCGTAGGCAGTGATAGCTCAGTGGCAAAACCAAGGCCTGGCTTCGTGTATTTTTTTAAATTATTTAAATTTGTTTTCAAAATATAACTTTCCCAGTGAAGGAAAATATCGAGGGGTAAGCCTGACAGCCTGAGAGCATTTTGACGGCTTGTAAAGCCGTGCCTCTCACTCTTGAGAGTAAAATGACAATATCGCACTGTAGGACTATAATAGGCCGTGAAAAGAATTGGAATATTTTGGTAGATTCGATTTATCTTTACTAACACTATTTTAAAGTAATGTCACACAGTTCCAGTGGTCTGCCAGTGGGTTATATTTAATGCGTGAGGGCCTCAGACTACCCTAACCGTTATCCCGAATGACGGGGTGTGTGGTTAGGTAATTTGTTCCCAATTCGACAAAAAAAAAATTCGCGTAGCACACTTTCTGTACAGCTGTTTGCTGATGTTATTCCGTAAAAGTAGTTTTATTTCAAAACGTATTTCACTTTAGATAAAATAAAGTATTATATTCAGGTCAGACAAAGACTATCGGCTAATATTATTCAAGCCATATAACATCCCTGGTACACGATATTTGTTACAAATCTAAAAGAGAACTATATTGGCAAGCGCACATATATGAACAATAAAACCATACACCTACATTCACATCTGAAAGCCCATTTTATGTGCCAACAGCTGCCAATACTAGAAGCGATGAGAATGAGGAAAGCTCACCTATTTCCACTTCACAACACCGACGCAAAAAGGGCGTTCTTTGTGTTTATACATACTAACTTCTACGAGTTCGTCTACGTGGATTTTAGTGCAATGATAACGACGACGTGTTAGGTTTAACAATAAAAATAAATTGTTCGCAATTGACTCAAACTCAAATTAAGATTTTTTTTATTGAGTCGTACTAGCAACACTGAATAGTATCATATTTTAAAAGTTAACGGTTATTGGGAATGATATTTGGTTGGACCAGCGCAGAGTTCGGGCCGCTATCATAAATACTGAATAGTAAAAGAAAAAAAAAACTAGTTTAAATAACAAAAATGGCATCAAAAATATAGATGATTGAGATCATATCAAGAAAGTGTGTACTGTGTACATATTATTTTACAAGTGCAATATATGATAAATAGACATTTTAAGTTTAAAAAATCAGTTGTTCTGCGTAAAGCGAGAGTAGTACACACCTCAACGCTTCGCTTATGAGGAGTGCAAAAGTTATTGTGAATTTGTATCATAAGGATGTGGAAGACGATTTGTAGTAAAAGAGCAGAAAATATATCAGTGTTGTTTCTGCAAAAAAAAACATGTCAGTCAGACAGTCTCATTTGTTTTAATTTTCTCCATAAGATGGTCCCATGAGTTTTACAAAATGAAATAAAAAAGACAAATAGCTGCAGTGTAAGCAGCGCCATCTAGTGATACCGTTTAGTACTGAATCACTAATTTTAACAAAGTTGATAAAAGTCAAGTTTTTACCGAGACACAATTCTATGTATATGTTGTTCATAAATGTTATAAAGCTATATATGTGCCTATAATCTAAATATACACACTGAATGTATGTAAATGCATCCGATACGCGTGAGTCGTAAAGATATCTAAAAAGCAATTGTAAAATGGAGATTGGGTGTAGCCATCGGCTACTGCGATGGCTTAGCGTTCTAGAGCACTTCCTCGGAATGGAAGGGACGCAGTAAAGTTCTCTTTTCCCACTTTCACAATAATTTATTCTTTACACGTTCACAATTTATAAAATAGTGCCTCGGTGGCGCAGCGGTAGTGTAAGCGACTGCTGAACATGAGGTCTCGAATTTGATCCCCGGATCGGGCAGTGTTATTGAGCTTTCTCGTAAAAAGAAAAATTCTGTGCCTGCTCATGGTCTTTAACAACACCAGGGACACAGGCAAGCCGCCGCCTACCACGAGTCTACCATACCTCTTCTAAAACCTCATTAAAAAAGGACGTTTAAAACTTACTTTGAAAATACACACACAAGTTCAAGTAAAGTTTTAAAAGCTCAAAATTAAAAAGCTGTTTTGCAAACAATGTAACTTTTGTCCAGAGGTTTGAACAAGGTTCAACTTTTAATGACTTCTACGAAGTAAATGTTTAGTTAGAACTGGAAAACCTAAGCACAATCGATACTATTATATTATACGAGAGGTGAACAAAAAGTAATGAGTATATTAGTAAAAGTTATGGTCAAAAATTCAACATTTTCGCTTAACAAATCAATAAGTCCACCTCTTTTCTAAATCTAAAAGACCCCTCAATTTTTTGTATTTGAGCCTCCCAAATGAGCTGTGGTGCTCAACGCTCAAATGCCTTAAAAGTGGTCATCACCTCACCCAAATAATAGGGGTTAAAGTATGAAATTGTCGTTTTATTGTAATAGGTACTTCGAATTGACATAGAACCTTCATGATTTGAGATTTTTGAGTGAAACTTTTTTCAAATGGTACCTATGAGGTTCTTCTTTTAAAAAATGTGCAACATTCGATTATCGACTTTCAGTTTTTTTTTTATTCAGCTTAGACAAGAAAGATGGATACTTCGAAAATTCGAGTGATTTTTGAATACGAGTTCCAACGCGGAACTGACGCTGCAGAAACAGCTCGCAATATTGCGTTTGGAGAGGGGACTGCTAATGAACGCACCGTGCGATTTTGGTTTAAACGCTTTCGTGATGGAAATTTTGATTTGAAGAACGAAGCACGTGGAAGACCGCCCACACATTTGAATAACAATGAATTGAAAGAGATGGTGGAAGCCGATCCGAGCCAAACTACCAAGGAATTAGGGGCATGGTTTAACGTTACCTTACCAACAATAATGACTCATTTGCGTCAAATCAATAAAATAAAAAAATATGAAAAATGGGTGCCTCATGATTTGACTGATCACCAGAAAGAAACGCGTGTTAAACTTGTATTACCTTGTTGAATCGATACAGAAATGAAGGAATATTGGATCGAATTGTGACATGTGATGAAAAGTGGATTATTTACGATAACCGTAAGCGAAAAATGCAATGGTTGACCCCAGTTCAAACGCCGCAACAGTGTCCTAAAGCAAAGCTTACCAATAAAAAGGTAATGGTAACTGTTTGGTGGTCTCAGTATAGTGTTATTCAAGCAATAACGGCAGATGTTTATTGTGCCGAACTCCGAACAATGATAGCAAAACTTGCAGTGAAACAGCCCCGACTCATGATTCTATCTTCACCATTACCTATTGCTCCATGATAACGCGAGACCCATATTGCTCGAGGAACCGTTTTAACTCTACAGGAACTTCAATTAAAAACCATTCGTCACCCTCCGTATTCGCCAGACCTTGCTCCAACGGACTACCATTTTTTTCGTGATTTGGACAATTTTCTACGTGATAAAAAGTTTTCTTCCCAGGAGGCAGTACAAAATGCTTTCACACAGTTTGTAGAATCTAGATCACCAGAGTTCTATCGCAAAGGCATAAATGACCTTCCTATTAGATGGCAGCAATGTATAGATAATAATTACGTTAAATGAAAAAAAAACGAATTATAATTTTTCAGTACAAATCGGCCCCTAGATCTGGAGAATAAGGTGGGTGTTCGAGCAGTTCGTAGCCTGCTTCTCGTATGGCAGTCATTGCACCTTCAGCTTTGTGTGCAAGTGCATTCTCTTGGTGATGTTTTTTTAGATTGTTATATTATTAAAATCCTCGTTTCATCATTACTTATTGAAATCCGAAATAGTATAAATAGTTCTCTGTTTGTTACACTTTTACCGCCTTAACATTCAAGCGATTTTGGTACATCCTTTTTTTTTTGTTAAGGCGGGAAAGAATATGTGAAAGAAAAAAAAAGTAAGAAGTAGGAAGTAAACTATTATTGTTATTCTGTTATTCTCCATCATAAGCAGAGATAATAACGCAGCCCTGTGCTGTGTGCACAGAACATAGCATCATACAAGGTACCTACTGGACCGTGCACACGTGTACGGCTATATTTAGGGTTAGCAACTTAGGGTTACCAACTTTTTAATTAAAATATATTCATTATTAAATGACTAGAAATAATGTTGAACACACTAAATGCTTTTGTACCAAACACCCTTTGCTCTATATCTTTCGTTAAAAGTATTCTTTAAAATGTCCCTATATTCATATTTCAGTGTTACTAGTAATTCCGAATCCATCCATCAGCCTTTGAACGTCCACTGCTGGACATAGGCCTCCCCAAGAGAACGCCACAACGAGCGGTCCCGTCACGGGGGATAATGCCGTAATCGCCACGCTTGGCAGCCGGATTGGCGATCGCAGTGGATGTTGTTAATACTCGAGGGAGTGCTTCTGCCCACTCCCCCGGTATTTCCTCAGTCGGCTCTTACGACTCCCGTGGGTAGAGAGGGGTGGGCCAATTCTAAAGCCGGCCCCACACGGCGGAATTCCGAGTAGCTAGGTAGAATACTGTACCGTCGAGACCCAAAAGAGTGGCTTGTTTGGCCAGCTTGTCAGTCCCCTCATTTGGCCAGTATAAAGTAATATAGTTTTAATGTAAGTTATATATATACTGTAAAAGTAGAAAAGATCACTTTGGATAGATTTAAAATCCTAGAAAACCATTCCTAAAGCTTTATAAGTTTAATGACTATATTTTTGTAGTTAATAATAAATTTAAATTAAGTATATTGCTAAGTGTATGATAACATATAGTTGACAACCCTATTGTAGTGCTAGTTTCAAATGCATCTAATGTTTTAGGTCAGATGTGCACTCGGTGACCGTTGGTAGACTAAGAGATACATTCTTAAGGAAGTATCAGAGTCTCGGATTAATGTTTGCCTGTAAATGTTTTATCAAAAATAGTGGCAACTGAGACTATCAGTGTACGCGACTCCATTGGTTTATACATGTATTTACTTACTAAATAACATTCGCAGGACACGTGCTTCTTCGTTACAGACTGCCTCAGCCTCAACCCCACAGAGATCATCGCGCATGTGGATTGGGATTATTCAACGCCTTTCGGACCAGGTACGTCACTTGATGAAATATCGCATTGCCGCTTTACCTTTACGAACATCACCCCAAAAAGAAGAAGGGCCTTCATAAATTAAATATCTTACAATAGACCGACCTGTTTGCAGTTTGTCAGCGGTGAGGCTTCGTAAAAGCCGCTTGATGCTGCGCCTTCGACGAACTCCGCAGGACTCATCGGCACTCGTGGCCATCTTTTACACCACACTTATTTTATATTAGCACTCATTTTAGCATTGTATGTGGTCATATTTGTTTAATAATTATACTTTTTTGCACTAAGGATGAAAAACAGAAACAGATTCGAAATAGTTTTTGCATGTATTGACGAAATCGAAGACCGAAACTAATTTTGTTTTCTTAATTAGCTTTAAATCAATTTGAATAAGTTCTTAGTTTGTATATTTCATTGTTTTATTTTGTTCTTGAATATCATAAATTAACCATAATCACCTTCAGATATTCTACAAAGGTCAACACAAATTTAAAAAGTAAAACTAAATAAATCAGACTAAATAAACTTCAAATATAACATCAGAAGTGGAATCGAGAAGGCGCGGCGCACGGGTGCCGCAAGCGCTTCTCGTTAAAAGATAGCTAGGGCCTCCACCCCAGATGAGACCGCCAGGTATGGAGGTCAAGACATGTTAGTAGGGGCGAAAGATAAGCTGATGGCACTTTGAATCCCAAGCCCTTCCCAAGGACATGTAATCTTGGGTAATCCATTCACGTACAACAATTATAACAGGTAAATCACTAACAAATCCCGCATCCAACCATATTCTAATACCCATATCCTAGCGTAGGCCACAGCGCAGAATATCAATCAAGGAGGATTATAAATTCTGATAGCTACCGAGATGATATACGAGTAACAAAAGGCTTTATTAACTAGTAACCGGGCATCGCTTCGTGCGAAATATTCACGCGAGTTCTATGGAAGTATTTTTTTCCACTTCCTTTCCTTAGGAGGATGAAATAAAAGATTTATATCTGGAAATAGACATTCTAAGACTTGTTAAAGAAATTTGTGAATAAGGAAACAGAGATTTTTTGTACTAGCGGGAATCGGACCCGCGTCTTTTCCAAGCCGGGGAAGTGCTCTAAGCCACTGAGCTATAGTACAGGTCTTTCGATCATCCCAATCTCCTTATCACATTTGTCTTTACGACCAACGCCATCTATCGGAAAGCATTTACATGCATTAAACCAAAAAAGTTTAAAATTTTAAGTTAAAAAATTTAAAATTCTAAGGCTTGGTTAGTCAATGCCGTGAAGTGTGGCCACCAGTTTCATTCAAGAAAATCATTAAATTCTGCGGTAAAAGATATTGTCATTCTAAATATCAGTAAAAGGTTGCGGTGTTGCGGGAGTTTTGGCATTTTGTATAAATCAGGACAGTGTATGAAAAGAACAAAATTATACCTACATCTGTTAGAACTGAAGTATTATTTAATAAATTTTATTAGAAATATATCACCGGAAATAACTCACGATAGTTTCAATACGAAAATAAATTTTATGTTCGAAATGGCAGTCTTAGAAAACATATATGAAGGTAATTGTTCATATTTCCCACTCCATCTACATTAAAGACGGGTCTTAGCATCTCGGGTCAAGAAATTAAACTAAACGCAACGAAATAGCTTTCTATCGGTCGCAATCCCGCACCCCTTCTCCTTATAGGCCAGTGCCGAAGCCTTTGAAAATGGTAAAAAGTGACAAAAAATAATAGTAGGATGAAACCCATTGGAAAAGTAAGAAAATATTACAAAAATAAAAGGAAAAATAATTTACGGGCGATTTGAGGTCGGGAAGGGGGTGGGAAGAAAATTTTCCATAGTAATGTATTTTGAAATAAAACTACGTTTACGGAATCTATCGCGTTTACTCGATAGATTCCGTAAACGTAGTTTTATTTCAAAATGTGTAACATTCGCGTAAATATCAGAAAGTATTACATAGTAATGTATTTCTTTTTGTACCATCAAAAAGTAGAGATTTCAAAGTATAAAAAGCACACTGATTTTTTTCAAAAAGCAGATATTTTGACGTGAGAATTTTTAATTGAAAATTAGGGTGATTTTTCGATATTTAATCAAATAAGAGGAAAAAATAAATATTTTGCATCAAAAAAAATTACAATGTGTTTGAGATACAAAAAGGTAAGTTTTCACAAAATTTCGCGAAAAAATATTATTTTTTGTGGAAGTTAAAAGTAAAAAACCAAAAAGTCTGTTTTTTAGATTTTTCACTTAAATTTTGAGGTTATGTGAAAAAAGTGTTAATACAAAAGTTGTAGATCTTTTTATTGCCTACAATTTTGCCATCTAACTTTTTTCGATAGAACTCTTAGTTTTGCCAGAAATCGTGATAAACCGATTTTTACCCTTAAAAGCTCACCCCCACCCCCTTCCCGACCTCAAATCGCCCGTAAATTATTTTTCCTTTTATTTTTGTTATATTTTCTTACTTTTCCAATGGGTTTCATCCTACTACCTATTATTTTTTTTCGTTTCGAAAAGTATCGGCACTGGTCTATTAAGCTTTGTACATTTTGCTTAACGACATTACATGCAATATTTTTTTTGTGAACCTAACACATCTTTTATTTTTTCACTAATAACCTCTTCAAAATTCATCACCACATTTCATGCATCATCTTGTGTTCATCAACCCCTCACCACTGCCGCTACAGTAATATTAAGATTTAAATTAAAAATCGTATACCTATCCAAACTTTAACTCGTACGCGAGAGATTCTTAAGCAGCTTTTGCTTTAGATGATAAATGCCTAAATTAAAAAAAGTTCAAGATACGGACAAGATCGTAGCCTAATTGTGCACTTGCCGCTTTATTGTCATATAACATTCTGACAGTCGTCACAGGTGGGTCTGAATAAAAATCTGAGTCCGGTATTGTTCTATCGTTGCCACTCGTCATTTGTCCCCCCGAATCGGATTGTGTATAGGTCAGGTAGGCAATCGGCAATCGGGTCAGCTAAAACCGACCCAAAAATACTTTGGATAAGGCTAGTATGATGATGAATTATCATAAGATATAGCCTCTTTAAGTTTTTTAATATAAGTACCCTATCACTTCTTAAAAATGACTATTAACTTATATCAAGAGCTCGTATATAACATTGCTCGTAATCTGTTATTTTATTGTAGCTTCCACATTCCGATATAAGATATGTCACGATAAATAAATATAACATAGCTATAAAATGTATTTCGAGACGTTTAATATGTGCAATGTCAGGGCGTAAGGTCGCCCCGGTGGCGGACGCCAATATAAACTAGGAGTTCCTGTTGACAGACATAACGCAATATTTTTATAATATAATATATAATGCACCACCTCATTCCAATCCATAGTTACTGGAAAACAGAACAACGACAAATCGTCATTTTTTTTTAGAAAGAGAGTAACGGATTCAAATGCAAGTAAAAACATGGCATTATAATACTATACATAATAATACAATGTGAAAGTGGAAGGATGTAAGTACAGGGGGAGACCGAGACTCACCTACCTAGACCAAATCGGTCATGTATCATTCAAGGTGGAGTCAGAGAAGTCTCCGAAACCGGCGAGCGTGTATGAAAAGAATTATGAATGGAGAGAGAATAGAGCCTTTTGGCACTCTATTCTCTCTGCCTATCCCGCAAGGGAGATGGCGTGATGATAAGTTAGTAAGTTAGTATGTATAATACTATAAGACATGAGAGCGAATACTATACATCTATCTAAGTGCCTCAACGGATTTTTAATCAGTTGTGACTGGCAATTAAATATTTTTTTAAGACAGGTTTCTGTTCCACTATGGGGCACGGATTTTTCTGAGAGTTAACTTCAGTAGCCCAGTATGGGGTAGGGCGAAACCTCACTAGATTTTTAATTTGTGGTGGTAATCGAGCCACGGACCGCCCGCGCGGTGAGGCTACACTACCGGGATATGGCAATAATTATGGGCATCATTCAAACAATACCTAGGTGTAGCCGCCATTTATTGCCATAATTTTACAATTCCAATCATTATGGCATATGACAGTAGGCAATAGCTGCGGTGGCGGTCTTTTTTCGCACATCAAAGAACATTACTGCGGTAATTAATGTGTGTGTGGCCACACCTCCGTTTGTTCAGTGTGCAACGTGAGTTAAACGGGAATGCACGAGTCAACCGACATGGAGTGGTCGAACGAATCGGCGCTCGAGTTTTTAGAATTGATAATATAATTATGTCTATGGGATACCCGACAGAAGAATTATAGAAATCCACCATCTTCTTTTTAGTCTCCATTTACCTTTGTTGAAGTAAAAGATTCATGTAATAATAATCGAGGCAGCTTCAACCTCCATTTTAAAAAATATTTTTTTTGCCGCCTATTTCATTGTCATATCTAGGTAAACCTTAGTGTAGCCGCACCAATTCACGCGGTAATTTAAGCGGTAATACAATGCCATAATTATTGCGGTAAGAGGGTGTAGACGGTAAGGTAGTATAGCCGCACCATAACAAGAGCACTATCGAGCCGTTGCTCACAATTTCTTATCACGGACATGAAATGAAACGGCTATCGTCTGCTACAACCAAAACACACAGACGTGTTTCATAGCGGGTCACAAAGGAGACGGTGGTACCAACCCGCCAGGGCCAGATAACAAGTGAGTATTCGCAATTAGTAACCGGCCCTGCTACTACGACTTAAATTACCCACTTCAAAAAAAAATTACCGTTTTTCTTAACTCGCTTTCTTGTATGTCCGTCCAGGTAGAATTTTTTGATTTTAAATTAACTTCCCGATGAGCTAGTCTTGAAATTTGGATCATAGCTCAGAAATGGATAACGATGCATGAAAATATGAAAAAAGAAGAACAAAAAGCAGAAAATATTAATAACATTAAAAAATAATAATGTACCAATCTGCTGCATGCTCCCCATGTTTTCGTTTCCAATCTTACAAATATTTTAATTATTTTATACTTTTTAGACCGTTATAAAAACATGGCACCTTAAATTTTTTCTTTATTGTATTTTTATTCAATTCTTAGCTGTCAAGAAAGTATCGAACCCGCGACGTGGATTTTCGATAATATCAAGTGCTTAAAAGTAGCAAGCTGTTTTTTGAGGAACATGCTCTATATATAATTATATAGACCTTATTATTACGCACCCCACCACCTGGTTCAAAGGCCCGAAGTCACCGACCTTGGTAGGATAAACAAAATATGATACAAGGGATCGCAGACCGCGGGGCGACAAACCGTGAGATCAAAGCGTGTGTTACAGCTCGCCGCCTGGCATCACAAATACGGGTAGGTTCGCCAAGCACTTTATTAAAGCAGGACTTGGCTCTACATTCAGTCGAATTGTATCGCAATTGGAGCGCTGAAATAGCTAAGTTTATTACGCTTTTACAACTGAACCACTAAAGCGATTTCGGTGAAGTTAGGTACGGAGCACAGCCTTTTTTTTTTTGTTAAGGCGGGAAAAAATGTTCCTAACCGCACACCCCGTCGTTCGGGGCAACGAACAGGGTAGTGTGGGGCCCTCACCCACTAAGGAAACCCGCCGTGTGCCGTCTCTCCGCCTTTGTTGGCGGGCCACTGGAACTATGTTACATTCCTTCGGTGGTAAACGGAGCACAGCCTAGATTTTTTTTTTATTTATACCTCGCATGTGTATAGATATAGATCTATCCAAATCCGTACAGCCGTTTAGGCGTGATTCACGGACAAAGATACAAACATAACCAAACGTTTTTTTAGTGGTAGAGCCCTGCTTATCCCAGCATGAATGGGCCGGCTCGATAGGGGATGTACCACCCTCTCACAAAAGATCAGCGTGTAACAACTCCTACTGTTGTTTCGTAGGGTGAGTGAGAACGCCGGAGGCCCCGTCCGCTTCCCTATCCACTCCTTCCTATCCTATCTTTAGTATCCTTTCTATCCTATCCTCCTACCTATCCTATCATTATTATTATTTTTTTTATTGCTAACGGTGGCAGACGCGTAGACATTTTTAATTATTATCATTCCTGTCCATTTTTAATGACCGTATGCTTTATTGCCACCCATGTAGTATAAAAAACCATATTAATAGGAGTAATCAGAGTTTCATTCCAAAATTTAATATAAAATTTAACCTATTTTTTTTATCATTATTAGGAATTAAGAAAGAGATAGACCCTACTATGAAACCGAGAATGTCCAATTACAGTTGAACATCTGGAAACCCTAACGGCACGGGGACGTAACCCTCTACTGGTTTAATATTCATTACCATTCCTGATTTTGTTAGAGGCTATGAACGGTCACTGTGTTATGTATATGGTAAAAATTTGTTTTTAGTTGGTGTCAATGCAGGTAAGACCAGCCGGTTTTCTTAATCGTGCACGGAAGTCGGTTCAGTACCGATTAACTAACGAGGCCCTTAATTTTTCAAAAAAAAAAAGTATGAATCTCTCATAGTATTAATTATCGTCATATGTCTTATACACCCTTTTTTTTGTTAAGGCGGGAAGAAATGTACCTAACCACACACCCCGTCGTTCGGGGCAACGAACAGGGTCACTACCCTGTTCGTTGCCGCGAGGTACGGAGCACAGCCTTTTTTTTTTGTTAAGGCGGGAAAAAATGTTCCTAACCGCACACCCCGTCGTTCGGGGCAACGAACAGGGTAGTGTGGGGCCCTCACCCACTAAATAAACCCACCGTGTTCCGTCTCTCCGCCTTTATTGGCGGGCCACCGGAACCATATTACATTCCTTCAGTGGTATGAGAACTATTATAAAACTGTAACGGAGCTGTGTCTGAACATTTACGGGCTTTGACGGGCCTCGTGGTGTAGTCGATAGTGTAACCGACTTCCGCGCACGAGGTCGTGGGTTCGATTCCCACTCAGGACAATTATTTGTGTGATGAAAACAGATATTTGTATTGCATCTGGGCGTTTTCTGTCTGTTAAATGTATGTATTTACAAAAAAAAGTAATATATATATTATATCCGTAATCTGGTACCCATAGCACAAACATTAAGCTTAGTTTAGGATCAATATAAAAATTAAGATATTTGAGAAAAAAATACTGTATTAGGCCATATACCTATAGGCGTATCTGAACACAAAACATTTTTTTCTAGATTTTTTGTCGGTTTGTTTGATCGCGCATCACGCGAAATCTACTAACAGATTTTGATGTAACTTTTTTATTTGATAGGTCTTAATTAGACATTTTAGATCTATTTCTTTTAGCAAATGACATGCTCCGCTACTTTTTAAATTAGACTGAAAAATTTATTAGACTGAAAAACTGGTAACCATTTTTATCCCCCTATTATATCGGGAACCTGAGATGTAACCTAAAAAACAGCGGCTCTGCCGCAGCCAAAGGCTAGTTTAATAATAAGGGCTCTTTCGAGAGTTTACTGGATGATATTCTTTGACTTGAAAAGCCTAAAAACCTTTACATTTTCAGGTATGTGTGCCTCTGACGATGGCATTGGAATAAGTTCTAACGAGAACAAAAAGCTTTTTAAATAATGACTAGAATAGAAAAAGCTATGAAGTTAACTACTGTAGAAATAGTATACGCGGGGTTTATAATTCAAGCGCTCGCGTGCTTCACATCAAATGTTACAAATAGGTTATTTGGTAGCTGTTTATAACATTTATTATGATCATTAAGATATATAACAAAAAGCATAAAACATAATAAACATACTATGGAAACGCAATAGATATTTTTAGTAACAATTATCAGAAAGACGGCGACGTGGTTCGCTTCCCGTCACGTCTCGTTACCACGGAGGCGAAATGTATTCAGAGGAAGCCCGCTTCATGATAAGTGGCAAACCGTTGTCTCTACCTACCCCTCTAGGTAACAGGCGTGAATGTACCTATGTAGTAAACAGCACCCCACGCTTATTTACAATTATTACTATTTATTACTAGCTGCTAACGG
Source organism: Leucoma salicis (assembly GCA_948253155.1). Classification (NCBI taxonomy): domain Eukaryota; kingdom Metazoa; phylum Arthropoda; class Insecta; order Lepidoptera; family Erebidae; genus Leucoma; species Leucoma salicis. Next base: position 955,490 of record OX411830.1, read on the forward strand.
CGATTTCGTCGGTGTGGTATTAGTTATTTATTCAAAATATAAGAAGCTTAAGTTATTCTTCATAATATCAGCTATCTGCCAGTGGAAGTTCCGTCCAAATCAGTCCAGCTATTCGGATATTAGCCAGAACAAACAGACATACAGACAGATAGTACAAAAACTTTAAAAATTGCTATTTTGTTATAGATAATGCTTTATTATTTAGTAAAAAGCCATTATTTAGACATTAAGAACAGAACATCAATTTTATTTATTTGTATTAATATTATTTTCCACTTTTCAGTTCAACGAGCTAAACGCGTCTTTTTAGCTTTTTAAACTAAATTTTTTTTTTACAGGATCAAAGGTGATTCTATTTAAATTATGTTTATCGTATGTGTGATGATAGTACTGGATTGTAAGAAAACGGACTATCTTCTTAAATTATTGTATTAACATCGGCCCTAGATGAGTATTTTTTTTTATTGTATTTAGTGGCAGACGAGCCACGGCCCCTCTGATAGTAAGTGGTAACCGTCGCTCATGGACTCAACTCTACCGAAAGTATTGTCAAGCCGCTGCCATTTCACAAATATAAAATGAAAGAATAAACGACTATCTCCTGCTACAGCTAAAACGCAACGATGTGCTTCATGGCCGGTCACACGGGAGATGGTGGTAAGTACCAACCCGCTCGGGCCCAATACCAAGTGAGTATGTACTCCCACTCGGTACCCAGCCCTACCACCAGTCATTCAATGGATGATAATTATTGCTTACTTCCCTTAGTCCTCATACGACACCCGTGGGAAAGAATGGGGTGGTGACACCTGTTGTCCGTTACCACACGAACAAAAACATACAGGCGAAGCTAGTAGAAGAGTGTTCAAAACGAATGGCCTCGATTATATTTATAGATATAGAAGATTTCTAATAAACATAGATAAAGAATATAAAACAATACATTCAATCAAGTACAAGGGCATTCGTGTGTTGACAACCAGCTCTTGTTTGCGAACAGTGGGGAGAATCACTGGAATTTATTGAATGAAACTGGGCCGTTCGTTTCCTTCTATCTATAACTACTGCGATATGTAGATATGTTGAAGGTATTCTATGCGGTAGGTTTTGCGGCAACGATAGTACGATACTAATCGTGAGGTTTCAGATTCCAATGCTTATTAAACAAAAAATTATTAGATTTTGCCGTATCGAAACTCTCATTATAATGTCGCAGTCTGGGCCCAATTTACATTGGAGCTAAGTAATATAGACGAAATGTTAAACTCCTCTGCCTATTCCTTAGAGTGTACAGCCGTGAAAATATGAGCACGAATACTATAAATTCGATAGTTATATTGGATACAATAACGGTTTTCGAGCCTGATATCACGGCAGAATGTGACGTGGGGAGGTCATGTACCCATTCCTTAAGTCACATATAGATATAGGAAATGCGGTGGCGACACAATAGTTGCTTCTTGGCTAAAAACAGGAAGAAGTACGCACCCTACAAGACGCACTGTAGGTATACTATTTACTAAAATAATTTACTAGCTGTTGCTCGCAACTTCGGCTAAGTGAGAATTGCTTTTCTTTAAATGAAGATAAATTTTTCTGACATCCCATTTGAGTGAAATAAGGTCTCGCTCGAACTTAGCCTCTTTGCTGTCCTCGGTCCCACGGCTGGGTTATCGCTACGATAATTAAATGTATAATTATACTCCTTAAAATAAGTGCAATTTCATAAGTTTGAATATTAAGTAATGAATGAATGTGATTCATTCTGAAAATATCCAGAATTATGTTCGGAAAATTTACAGTTTGCAAATTTCTGAAATTGTTGACATTAGCGTGCTAAACTAATTTGCCCGGAGAACATGTTTAACGGTAAAACATTATACATCATACATCTTCAATCTTCATTATGTATAACGAATCGAAATGCTTCTATCTATTGTATTTGTGACCCTTTAACTGTCTCCTCTAAGAATGGGAAGCATTTAGGCAACAATCCAACCCACTATCTCGAGTCTATTTCGAGTCAGCGAATTTCACAAGATATTGATAAAATCTGCCAGACGTGCCAGCCTCCTTATAATAAAAAAAATATATATAGCATCACGCCTGTATTCCCCAAAGGGATAGGCAGGGGTGTATTACAAACCCACGGCTCGCCAGCTATGTTTAAGTAACACGTAAAATTTTAAGATAAATAGTTATTATATAATATATTGGTTCTCACAACCAGCCCGTTTCATTTGATATGTCACAAAAACAGTTTGCATTTTTTTTATTTTCTCGTTGACCACCGCTAAATTTCGTTACGCGTCCATGTTTGCGTCACTTGCATGTGTACCTAATTTCAGTCCAGTTTTTGCGGAGCAAATTGGCTGAAGCAGACGGACGGACAGAGACAGGCACACGACTGATCCTATAAAGGTTTCGTATTTTCCTTTTGAGGTACGGAACCCCAAAAATTTAACAAATACAAAATATCTGATCTACTTTTTACGTCTGTAAAATATAACATACTCCCATCCATCCATCCATCAGCCTTTTAAAGTCCACTGCTGGACATAGGCCTCCCCAAGCATGGGGGATAGTGCCGTAATCGCCACGCTTGGCAGGCGGGTTGGCGACCGCAGTGGATGTTGTTAATACTCGAGGGAGTGCTGCTGCCCACTCCCCCGTTATTTCCTCAGTCGGTTTCTACGACTCCCATGGGTGGAGAGGGGTGGGACAATTCTAAAGCCGGCCCCACACGGCACCATAGTTAGGCATACCTAGTTGCTCTTTTCCAAACATAGATATATACTCTACGAACGGATATTGATTAAACCAATATCCAAAACCTATTAATTCCTTTGGGATAGAGACAAGTTAATTCAACGCGGACGAAGTGGTAGGCAAAAGCTAATATTCTATAAAAGGCAATATTGCTTATTAATATTATAGCACTTTTATATGGCGCGACAATTTCTCGGTCGACGATCACAGGGCCGTCTGGGGCCCAAATATTCGAGGCCAAATGCGTGAAATTTGTAAAGGTCAAATTAGAAATGGAGCTTTTTCAGCTGCGCAAAGTTCCATAAATTCTTGACGGAGAAAATACCTAATACTAGGGGGATATGGAGGATTTCTGTAGAATATCTCAAAGTATATACAAATTAATAAACTGAACAATAGTATTCTCGAAGTATTTTTAAGTAGTTTTTTATAAGTTTGATTATCGCAACTTATTACTATCCGGTATATGGGTAAGATTTTCCGCACAAAATAAAAATGATAAATGACATAGCCTGCTGGCCGGCCCTATTCGAGATACCGATTCTTATGTTGAAAAATTCTCTCAGATATTTCAGGTTTCCTTCACTGTGTGGTAACTCGTAAACTATTTAAAAAAGCTTTACAACGTCTTAAACTAGAGATCAACTTTGCTTCCAATATACAAAAGAAACTCCTAATCTATTAAAACCTATTCCAACTTTCATACAACACATCCACTTCAGTTGATAGCGACTTATTTGCCGCGTCAGCTGAGAATAGCCGGTCGATGACGAAGTATTGTCTAACAATGACATAGCTCTGCAAATAACATCCCGCGTCCACTGAAGCGGAATTTTTAAGAACACTCATGCGTGTCAAAATATAGTAGCCATGTTTATACTCGAACACAAGCAGATATTGTCGGAAGATCAATAGACGACCCAGACGTCAAGGGTATCCCACTTCTGAAATTATGTGTACACTTTCTCTGTCCGTGACTTAAGTAATTCAGTTATTTTATTTTTTGTGCGGAGCGATGGCAAATTAGGTTGCCTTCTTATAAGTGGATTGACGACTTAGACTAAGCCATAGGGAGCTATTTGATGCCCTGTTTATATCAGCATAAATAGCACGAACGGGGAAATACCAGCATCTCACAGAAGATTATAGTGTAACAACGTTAGCTACTCGACTGTTGTGTTACATATGGTGTATGGGAGCGCTGAAGGTCTAAATAGATGATGAGGATGAGGAGGTGTCATTTTCTCATTTTTATCTTCCCTTTCAACATCAACACTAGCACTTAGAACCATACAATTAACGCACAGAAAGCTTTAGATCTTTATACCAATGCTCTAAGCACGAAACACACCCAGACACAAAGCACAACCATTGGTAGAATACACGAAGTATTATTCTCAGTGCGCATCGAACAACGTTCACAGGAAGGTCAGAATCTAAGCCATCACGGCATCTGTGTAATATATAAGGTATGATATAATTTTAGTTGTTAGATACATTACCGTCAAAGTTACGTGATGTTTACATCGACGGAAGAGTTGCTGGAAAAATTTGCTACAACCGTCTGTAAATGCGTAAATCGTAAAATTTTATCATAACCAGTTTAACTGCTGTCGATGATGTAAACGTATGAATAGACTTCTATTGACTAACTGAACTAGCTTCTCCTAATAGACAGTAGGAAGACTGATTACTGAGAATACTATTTGCGGTATCATAAAGTTTACAACGTTATTTTGATGTTCTTATATATTTAAACGCTTGGCATGCTTAGCCATATAAATTAACACAAACTGCACTGTCATGCAGTCGTGCAACAGTCACGAGCAGGTTTTGAACCTGCAACTCCCGGAATACCGTCCCAGATGCTTTGCCAATTCAGCATTGAAGAAGAACAAATCATTTGTGAAATTTTCTGTATTGCTGAGTCTATTTTATTTTACTTTTTTTGGTTATAGTAAAATGATAGTATTATTTGTTTTTATGTTTTGGTTATAATTAAGTTCCACAATTTGTTTTATTTTATACTTGATTTTGTGGCAAAAAATAAATATTTTCTTTCTTTCTTTCTTTCAAATATATATATTATATATTGAAGAAGAATTTTCGCAGTAAGTGTTAATTTACAGCGTTAGTTTGGAACGCATTTCCAGATATCATCTTCTTCATCCTTTTCCTTACTATGATAGAAAAACCACAGCCACGGATGGTAAACAGTAGCCGTCGCTCCAGGATACTAAGAACACTTCTAAGCTGGTGCTGACTACTTCATTTCACGGATATGAAATTAAACATTGAATAGCATCTCCAGTTAAAACCGAAACATAACGAGGTGATTCATGGTTCATCACGACAGACGGTGGTACAGAACCTCCCGGGCCTGATAACAAGCGAATCAATACATCCATTTAGTACTAAGCCCCACCACCAGTAATGGGATGGGTGATAACTGCTTACTTCCCGTACTCGCCTTGTGCGGCACCCGTGGGAATTAATGGTGTATGTGTTACTGGTAATTCACCAACAGTGGCGGAACAGGTCTGGGCTATATGTATAATGATCTTACTTGGCTTGTACTACAAACGGAGCATTAACATAAAAAAAAATATTCATACAATTCCTTCAAAATCCGTCTCTAGATTTATTGTAAAACGGACAAACAAACAGTAAATGTGTCACAAAAATTAATATGTTACATTTTCTTGACAAAATATTATATTTAAAGACATTTTTTCAACATACAAATGAGCCGCTTGACATCTTATTTTGTTTATGTCGATGTCGCAACATAACCTTCGAGTTAAAATGTTTGTCGAATCCACTGTACAATAAATACAAAGTTGGCTAGACTCGATAAACTTCATATACGTACCTAAATTATTTATTTTTCATTTAGCGACTCATCAACAGAGAACCAATCAACTAGCTGCACAGATATCGTAAATGTAAGTAGTGTGCCAATCAAATGCCACAGATTAAATTTCCAAACAGGTAAAACAGTTGCGGATTCTAGGTAAAAGTCAAAATAATCCTTTTTACATAGATATGTTTCTAAATATTCTTAATCCCTTCAGATTTCAAACTAATAACGCTTAAATATTGGTCAAATTATTATATGGAGATTATTAATAAGCACAAGGACAAAGACAAAGAATGCATGGAGCCGTCTCGTTGCTAATATAATATGAAATTCCGCTGGCAAGTTTGACATTGCCTAATAATATTCGTTATCGAATGAGCGTGTTCCGCGTACTTAGAGTCGCGTGTTGTGCAAACATCTCAACGTGGGCGGAACAGAAGTCGGGAATGACTCCAAGCGATCCGTCAAACCATGTGTTTTAGAAACAAAGATGAACTGTATAAAACATTCTCATATTGGATAAACTGCATGTCTTGTTTTAAAGATCCGGCAAGCATTTGTAGGCTCCTAGATGCGTTGACAATTCAAATCGGATTACCAGGAGATGCAGGTCAAATCCTGCTCGTGACTGTTATTTCAATTACACATGCTGTGGGCATTAAAGGCGTGCCAAATGCTTAAAAAATATTTGTAGGGCTACTTCATTATTTGGTATGAATCTTAATTGTAATAATTAAGCTTGTCTGATCGGAATAATGTATTCGAATACATTTGACAGATTGCGCAGACGTCACCTAAGAAATTAAAAAAGAATGTAATAGAAATTCGAAGTCCCAAGCAATTGCCACGATTACTGAATTGTCAGAGGACGGTTTTCCAGGAGACGCAGGTTCAAACTCTGCTCGTGACTGTTATTTTCGATTTCACTTTTCACACTTTGTGTTCACCTTATTTTTTATTACAGTACATGTGTTTACGAATTTGAACATATCATATCGTATTATTGCATCGTGGCGAAAAAATCTTATTTTCGCAACTTAGATTGATAGTGCAGCTATACATAAACCATTACGGTTTTCTTTCGCTGCTTCTTGTTTGTAAAATATATTAAAAATGTACATGAGTAAATAATTATAAAAAAAAAGAATCGTAATGCATTGCATGTTATAATAATCGTTTAAAGGGGTATCACATACTAAATGAATGTTATTCATCAAAATTTCGAAGAGCGATTCTATATTGGCGACGTGCCTCAGCGTCTCAGCGTAAAGTTCTGAACACACTGCGCTGGTTTGAATGAGACATGCTCGTGATCCAGTTTACAACTGATATTCCACCTTACTTGCTTACTTACTTCTTACTTATGTGCTCATTTTTATACCAGTATATTAGGCAGATAAAGACCACCCAGTTGGACGAAGCAGGTTTAGCTAATTGGCAATACTTTCCGAAGGACGATAGGCTCTAAGCCTGACAGTAATTCCTGATCGCTTTTAGGTGTAAGCTCGAAAACCACTATAAGTGTGCAAAGATCACAAATCGCGGTGTCTGGCGCTCCGCCAAGCAGTCAAGGTCGCCGCTTGTAGCGAGTTAGTTATGTTACAATAAATTTGATTGATTTATCCATTATTACTTTACAACCAGTGGTCGTTCCCCAAACTCTGCAAACCATAGTCCATCAAAGTTACGGTTTATGAAATAGGGAACATTAAGTGTGTATTTAAGTTTGTTATGCGCCAATATTAATTGTTTCTCAATTTTAGGTCGATGCGAAAAGCCGACGGTTTTGGACATGTATAGTTTATAAATATGTAGTACTACTACTATAGTTTATAAATATGTAGTATAGTAGTACGCATAAATTGAAGCATGATAAAGTTTCTTCAATAAAAATAAAGCTAAGGCTTAGTTTGTTGGCACAACAGAAATAACTCATCAGTATGACAATCATACTAGAGGCCTAGTAGCTATAAATAATATAGGCTAGTCGTTTATCGTAGCCTAATATTAAATTTAGGAATTTCTTACCTCATTCTGGGTTATGACCTATATAAAACTAGAAGCTTGAATTTAAGATAACTTAGCTTATTTCGGGATAAAAATACTCATGTTTTATATTAATTATCCAAAGATGAATGTGACAGCATTGTTATTATCACTGAATCTATGAGCGGTTACCCCTTACCATCAGGTAGCCTGCGGTTCTTCTGTTATCATAAGCAACAACTAAAAAACGTTTCCAACTTTGAAAAAGCAATCCATCCGTAACACTGATAAAATCTACATTTATAAATGTTAGTGTTTATATGTTTCTGCAAACAGTGAGTACATGCCTTAACATCAGATTTAGTTGGCACGTAAAACATTCACCAGCTCATCGGCGACGGTGCTCTAAATAAACTACGATGCATGTATTATATCCGACTCTATCAGCTGTAAATCACTGCACTCAGTCAAATATTTATATGGAGTATACCTCAGGGTTTTTATCACACCGAAAAGACAAAGGAGGTGGGGGGGGGGGAAGAATAATAAGGAGATGGTAAAGAAGGGGTTTGTTTCTACCCACCCCACCGGTAAACAGCCGTAAGTCTATGTATGTTTGTAATCAATTATGCCATACCGATTATAAGTTATGTAACCGATATTCATATTACTCCTTTGTCAAGAAATGCTTGACATCTAACATGAGATATTACAAAGCTATTTAGCAGCACCCTACAGCTAAAAATAGATATAAACAGTTTTAGGACATCCACTGTTAGCTGACCCTCCTCGTCTAGACTGCAAACCCTTTGTGCATATAATGCAGGTTTGTTTGTGTGTATTCGGAGGTAGGGGCGGAACAAACGCAGTTAACGATTTGTTATTTTGAACTAGTTAGGAGACTGCTTTGCCAGCAAATTTACTTGGAAATGTATGACTAAAATGAAACAGTTATTTCAAGCTATTGTTATATTTTATTTTTTAATATGCCAGACTGTCTATTAAATTTAATTGTGAGAAAGATTGGACGACGCAAAACATTTCCGATAGATGGTGTTCAGACATCCGTTTACTACATGATAGGGAATTAGGAAGTCATCATAACCAGTGACCCTTAATTCTAAATGAAGAAGCAATTGACAAGGATTTCCAATAGGCTATGGGTTCGACTTCCACCTGTGCTGATTTTTATATTTCAAAATTATGTTTCACTAAAAATTAACCTATACCACAACGACGACGTAAGAGAGCGAGTAGATATGAAAGAGAGTTTTGGTGTAAAGATGCGAAAGGAAATGCTCCGATAATTTGGACATGTGGAAAGAATGCCGGACGAGCGACTAAGAAGATATACAATGCGAAAGTGGAAGGATGTAGGTACAGGGGGAGACCGAGACTCACCTACCTAGGCCAAATCGGTCATGTATTGAAGGAAGATGGAGTTAGGTGTCTCCGAAACCAGCTATTTGGGTGAATAAGCCTAGAGGTCCTGATATAGAAGAGTCCACATCTTTTAGTATGATCGATAAATAATATGATTATCGATTACAATTGTTAAATTATCATCGAACATTTATCGATTAATGTAACCTGTTAGAAGGCGCACATGCCTTGAAACACAAAAATAGCTACTGCGCAGCGTCTTGCAGCCAACTTCAGAGACACAAAGATCCGTTGTGACTACTGTAGCTGTATAGTAAAACGTCACTAAATTGCCACCAAATAATTGTGAACAGTAAGTGCAGTTGGCATGATCTGTAGCCACTACATACAGAATGCTGCTTTCATAAAATGCTCGTTGGCTCTAGGACAAAATTCCTAATGGAGAAAACACCTCAGTTGCTGACATATCATTCTATAAATGAGATTTTTTGATGAGCACTTCACTTAAGTTGGCTCCCGCTTTAACAAAAAAAAAAAGGCTGTGCATGAGAGACGGTTATCATTTATAATCAGGCTGTCATCTACTGAACTGCTACTTTTGATATTAAAAAAAGCTCTTGGTGAAGCAAATTTTAAAAAAGTCGAGAAATATACTGTAAGTGAAATTCTGACTTCTATACGTTGAGGGAGTGCTTTTGATGGCTAAACTATCGCAGGTATTACCCGCAGTGATTAATGTCTACGTCACATTGTACTCTTAGTGTAATTGTAAGACTAATTAGAAACGTTTTTGGTTACAAACGTAATACAAAATTATATTTATGAACGAGCAATGTTATTTTGGCAGCGGATTCAATCGTACGCGACGTATAATGAGATATTTCATTGCGTTTGACATTTCATGACATCGTACACAGCAATTTCACAATAACACAATTTCAGAATGTGGTTTCATTTTGTGAGAGGCGCACGAAAATTATAAATACGTACAAACCGTACTCCTTTTGCGTAAGTCTCGTAACCAAATTGGAAATTGATATTATTATAAGTAAACTAGCCTTTGCCCGCGGCTTCGCCGCAGCCAAAAGCTGCTTTTTGGGTTATATCTCAGGTTCCCGGTATAGTAGTGGGATAAAATATATACCAGTTAAACACAAAGTGAAAAATGTGAAATCGAAAATAACAGCCACGAGCAGGATTCGAACCTGCATCTCCTGGATACCGTCCAGATGCTTTGCCAATTCAGCCATCGTGACCCTTGCTCCCGACTGCTAATCTCGATAACACATTCATACTTAACGTCTTTGGGTGACGCCTGCACCATCTGTCGGAAGTATTTTCATACTGTATGTATGTATGAAAATACTTCCGACAGATGGTGCAGGCGTGTGTGATACTGTATGTATGTATGAAAATACTTCCGACAGATGGTGCAGGCGTCACCCAAAGACGTTAAGTATGAATGTGTTATCGAGATTAGCAGTCGGGAGCAAGGGTCACGATGGCTGAATTGGCAAAGCATCTGGACGGTATCAAGGAGATGCAGGTTCGAATCCTGCTCGTGGCTGTTATTTTCGATTTCACATTTTTCACTTTGTGTTTAATGTATGTTGCTAAGCATGTCAAATGCTAAAAATATATATAAAAATATCTAAATATATATACCAGTTGTTAAGTCTAATCGAGAGCTATCAAATAAAAAAAGTTGCATCAAAATCCTTTCAGTAGTTTTTACGTGACGCGCGATCAAACAAACAGACAAACAGATACACAGACAAAGCGACAAAAATTCTAAAAAAAACGTTGTGTTTAGACACGCCTATATAGCCTATTACAGTCATTTTTTCTCAAATATCTTAAGTAGCTCTGTTACAGTTTTATAATAGTATATCCATCCATCCATCCATCAGCCTTTCATCGTCCACTGCTGGACATAGGCCTCCCCAAGAATGGGGGATAGTGCCGTAATCGCCACGCTTGGCAGGCGGGTAGGCGATCGCAGTGGATGTTGTTAATACTCGAGGGAGTGCTACTGCCCACTAACTCGGTATTCCCTCAGTCGGCTCTTACGACTCCTGTGGGTAGAGAGGGGTGGGACAATTCTAAAGCCGGCCCCACACGGCCGTATAATAGTATATAGTAAAAGAATAATCACCATTGACTATATATTGTTAGTTTTATTTATATTTTATTTTTAAGCATTTAATTAACTAATACTCGGTCATTTACCAGTACACAAAGTGCGAAAATCTGAAATATAAAATGACGAACAGAATTTCAACCAAAATTATTACGACCATCCACGTTAGCAAAATATTATTTATAAAATAAAAAAATAGCTGTCACGGGACGATTCGCAGATGTGAAAACATACATTTTCTTTCTTTCATCAAATATTGTTCGAGTCTTATATAATTCTTGGTAAGCGCCCTCTCATTATCCATAGACGAATTAAAACTGTTATTGGTTTATTGATTGAAATTATACTTCCTAGTTAGATGCTTTTGTCAACAGACGAGGTTAAAAACCATCAAATAATTTGGCGTGGCCAACAGCCGGTTTTACCCTCCCTCCGCATTAGATGTTTTCACATCAAAGATAATTTAAAGGCAGCCGCCTTTAAATTATCGCTAAAAAAAGCGCTAGGCACAGCTGATATACACATAAATTCAAAAAGTAACAGACCTTAGAATGGTGATCGAATACCCTAGCAAGGGCGGGAGAGGGCGCACGGTGGGTGATCGAATACCCTACCTTGGCAGTCATATTACCACTAAACTATTACTGTTTATTCAGTAACATATACTAAACGGAGCTCGTTTACGCAATTCCCGACAGTCGCACCGGTCTCGATCAGTAAACTTGAACTACATAGAAGGTGGAGCCGTGCCAACTGAGTCACCAGGCTTCCCCTGTGACTCACGACGGGACGTGGTGACAACGGAATGCTGGAACAGTTGTCGTAGTTCATTACGAGGTACAAACTAACGTGGTGTATTATTGGGTGCTTATTGTAGATCGTCATCGTTCAGAACCGGCCGGAGTTATTTCCGGTTATATATTTCTAATATGTATTGCAATCCCACGATAGTTTCAATACGAATATATTAATATATTGTTATATATTGACGAAAAGAATTTTATGCGACTCCGTCAGCATGATATCGTTGTGTCTACCAGTCACAACATGGGTTTGAAAACTAAGACCCGACTATACATATTACAATAGGTACAATATTTTTATGAGCCAATAAGGCACTTTACTAAACAATTAATTGAATGAGGCGACACTTGGCTCCATTGTAATTATAGTATGGATATTGTTGGAGGAGAACCCACCACACAACCACACATTGTCAATCCCGGCTATCCTAGCACACACAAAATAACCAAAGATTGCCAATCCGCACTTCTCACCGACAGAGGGGAATGTGATAATAGCAAGCTAGCATTCGCGACAATGGAATAATCTCACAAAATGCTCCTATTCTGCTGTGAAACCGCATTAAAAACCGTCCAGTAAATTCAAAGACGTGCACTAAGAAACAAATAGACAATAAAAAGCCCTTGCGCGTCGTCGCGTCTCCTCTTCATTTTCGATAAATCCCTCCAATATAGAGACACACATGATTCTGCCTCATTATACGTATATACACAGATCAGGAATAGTTCAATAAATAAAACTCCAGCCATTAGACGACTCAAAAGCTGGATCAGTACAAATGTTTGTAGTTCACCAGTGATCCCGATACAGCATCCGGAAATGGACCAGAATATCAGATTGATTTGTGTATAGATACAACGTGTGTTTAGAAAACATTCTTAAATACGAAAATAGCTATTGATATCTGGTATTGATACCGACTGCGCCAATGAGACGTGTGTACCTATATTCAAAAAGGTATTTTCAGTATGTTTTCATAAATTTAGGGGCTGCAACGCTCTCACTCGCCAAATGTAATTTTGTTTTTATATATTGCTGATATTATACGCCGGTATTCTGGCATTAATGCTCGGATTAGCATATAATATTGATATCATTATGTCTTACTAGATATTTCTACATTTGCATACGAAGATGTTCATATACCGCCCCGTTTTTGTTAAGGCAAGGGAAAATGTACCTAATCGTACACCCGTCATTCAGGGCAATGAACAGGTACAGTACGACCCTCATCTATTAAATAAACCTCCGTGTGCCAGCTCTCCGCATGTACTCATATGGACCACTGGATCTGTGAGAGATTAATTCAGTGGTCTGTGGCAGCTTACTCTTTCTACATATTCCGCCCCTAAGAGTCAAAAATAGGTAATAGGAATCATTTAGAAATTTTTATATATATTTTTAGCATTTGACATGCTTAGCACTATACATTAAACACAAAGTGAAAAATGCTTTGCCAATTCAGCATCTGGACGGTATCCAGGAGATGCAGGTTCAAATCCTGCTCATGACTGTTATTTTCGATTTCACATTTTTCACTTTGTGTTTAATGAATAGGAATCATGATAACGGGTCAGGTCAGTTAACATAAAAAAGCATCGAAATAGTCGATGTTAGTAGACCATTGATGCCCGGAAATCGGTGCGTGCACACATTCGATATTTGTACCGACAGCATAAGCAACAGTAATATACTAACAAAAAATTAATAAGTTTTCGTAAATGAAAACGTTTTTAAATAGACTAAAAAAAAGGAGGGAAGTGCTTGAATGATCAGCAAGATTAAGAAAATTTCTATTAAAAAACGACATTACATGGATGACGAATTAAAACGCCTATCTTTGGACACCTAAACTTCTCCATGCTTCAGAAGGCATAATAATAATCTTAAATAAAAATCAATCTGAGTTCGCCCATTGTCCCTTTAGTTCGGACGTGGAAGTGGTAGGCAGTCGCTATATTTAAATACTGGTGACAGACACGGTCGAGTTCTCTGAGTCCCAACTCACACGTTCCAATCCTTTTAAGTAGCCACCTTCTAGCGTCCCCACAAAGGCAATGGAAGATTTTCCTGAGAGTCCCACATACCCTGCCGTCTGCCGCTAACGAGAGATATACAGACGTTTCCACTACATCAAGACAAGAAGCAGTAGTATCAATACAAATAATATAACTTGTTTAGAAATACATTCTCCACAAATAAATAAAAAAGTTATATCAGTAATTGATTTGCGTGCAGTGCTGTCTACATCTTGGCATATTTTATTTGCAACATAATAGATAGATGAAGACGTATATCGAGCAGCCATGATGGATGGCCGACAGCAATGGTCGTTAAACATATCGCAATACGACATAAAACTTTATTGATTCGTTACGGACTTTGCCAAACAAATTAAATCTCTGCTGACTGTGGCGATGGCTAGCTTTGTGACCCGATAATTGGGAAGAAATTTAGAAAACGTATTTTTGTAATACCTATTATGGCAGACGGGTTATGACGGAAGTGGTAGAAATTGCGGCGTCAGCAATATCCAGAGCACAGCAAAGCTAAAGACCACCGTGAATGTCCAATAATTTTTTAGGCTATACACCGATAGGCTGGCCTATGCGGTTTCCAGATTTCAAAAATCGGCGAAAAATCTCTCGTATATATTGTTTGAACATTTTTCTGAAATCACCAGAAATAACAAGCCAAGGCCACCCATTCTCGGAGACCTGTCAGCTCAAATTCCGTTAGACATATTCGACAGCCCTGTTCCACGGCATCTAATGATGCAACAGCTCACTTTTATGCTGAAAATATTCATTTTAATATCGGCGTTCTGGCACGCGTCCTAAAATTTATTGTTATAGCTTTTATAATGTACTCTCAAGTACAATGCACCTCTTGAACACAAGGTTCGACTGGATCGGGTTGCCGCAACCTCTGGCAGGACGCCCGACGATGTGCAACGGTGGAGCATCAGGTATACTCGAGTTCTAGTCCCTGGTATTCATCAAGGACAAACTGAACTAATACATGTTGGCGGCTCGGTGGTATCTCTAGTGCATGAGGAGCTCATTATCGCGACTCTATCATCCTAAGTCAAACATCAACTTCAACTTTTATCCGGCGTTTGCAACATACTATTTACGTTTTTAGTAATACCATCTATAGACTGTGGTAGTCGCTCAGGTGGTCCCTATGCTTTTGTGCCACTTTGTAGTATACAAAGATACATTTTAGTCTTTCGCTACTCTGTGGGATAACTTTTCGAATATAAAGCTGATAACTAATCTGCGCCTAAGCCGCAAATATGCGCGATATTTAACTATCAAGCAGCTATTCGCGGTCTTTACCACATAATATCTGCTCCCACTAATATTTGTATATAAACATGATGTAGCATACAATCACCGCACTGTGTGTAACGACGGGAACTATAAAATGGACGGTACGCGAGTCTATTTGCGCACTTCCGCGACAGCAATTGCCAAACACAGCCGGACATGTGTTCTATACTAACAATGCACGTTAGAAATACAGAAATTGCAAACAAGCTCACGGTAAATATCCTTTAGTAACTCATGCCGCGGCGGTATACGACTAAAATAATGTTTTAACAGAGAAAAAAAAGACAGCAGTTCTGAATTAGTAAATTTGTATTTTTTTTTAAATAAAATAAAACTATAGTTAAAAATTATCCCTTTATAAAATCTTTATTATGTTAAACAGTTTTAATGTACAAAGCGAGTTGTTTGCCTATATATATAGTTTGTTAAATTTATCAAAATAAATTCTTATTACGTTTTCTTTTGTTAATTAGTTTAATTTAAGTATTGTCCGTACAAAGCGTATTTGCCTATAATTATTTGTTACATTTTGCCAGATATTTAATAATGATGCTTCTCTATATATGTAATAGTATAAGCAAATGTTGGCAATTCTAAATAAATAAATAAATCTCAGAACTACGTCAAATATAAACTAAAAATATTTTTGTTTTCGAAAGGATATACTTTCAGCCCCCTTAATATGTGATTTACAAATCGACATCGTATCTTCTTATTTGTGATTGGTAGAGAAATATACGTGTGATGTCGCAATAATCGCTTACCCAATCACGGTGATCTCTTAACCAATGACAATGAGAATGACACGATGGGATGTCGATATGATTTAGTGAGTTACTATTATTTAGTGAGCTATTAAAAAAATAGCCTCGAAAACCCTCCTATTTTAGGGGTAAAGGCATTTCATTCTAACATAAGCCTACTAAATTACAGGACGATCGGTGAATTGTTACACCATCAAGCAGAAACAAACTCACCGTCACGTTTATATTATTAGTAAGGGCTCGTGTTAATATACCGGTGTATATATGTCTATCGTGCAGCTTAGAAATGAGACATCAAATAGGATTAGATCTACTAGTCACTAGTCCTGCGTGTCTAAGTCATGAATAATTGAAAGACATATGGAACATTAAAAGCGACCATCTTTTATGACTCCCACGAAAATGAACATACCTACATGTAAATATATACCAGTATTGTGATCTGTAAGCACTTGACATGATGTTACTTTAAAGAACAAATTATTTATGATGGTTGAAAAAGAGAGCTTACGCAACTACCTCGAAGGCCGAAGCGTTCTCTATAAGAGCCGCATAGAGCACATTGTTAGGAGACTCATGACGTACGGTGTCTCACAGGGCTTGGTCCTAGGTGGGAAATCAATTACAATTGGGTGCTCGGTTATCGGGCTGGCGGTTATACAATGCAGATGAGGTGCTGGTCGCGGCCTGGAGCCGAAACTGGTGCAAATGGCTGACATCATAGCTAGAGTACTGACCCGCCTAGTTCGCTTTTGCAATCTCTGTCCACTATCTCCAAGACTCATTAGCGCGGCGTCCGCCCACGCACTGCTCATGCGGATTATGAGCGGACCCAATGATGCGTGCCGACGACTCTACGTGGGGGTGATCTAGTCGATGGCGCTGTACACCGTGTGGGCAGAGTCCCTGGAGGCCCTCAGCAGGGCTCCTCTATGGAGACTCTCCCTTGTGGATGTGTGGCTCTGGTTTGAGGAAGTGTTGTTCAGCAGAAGTTAAGCATCCCGCGAACCACTGATATCACACAATTCGAGAGGTTCGCTAGTACAGGTGCAGAGACGGCACATGGTGGTATTGTTTAGTGAATGAAGGCCCATCAATCCCTAAATTTTGTGAGGGTAAAAATGGTGTAAGTCGTTGAACTTAGATTACTAACAAGACTAATAATAATTATTATGAAGTAAAACTAAGTTTATAGAATCAATCGTTAGCTTGTTTTTCTACTATACTAACGTTTAGATTACTTTACAGCATCCACGGTAAAATCCGTAAAGGTAATTTTCTTTCATCATGTTTAATATGAGTTAATAATGAGTTAAGAAGTGTGATGTAAGATACTTCTGAGTTAGAAGGAGTTAGTCCTTCGAGTATAATCACTTGAGACTAATATAAAAGCCATCGAGTTCCTCTTTACATCGACAGCGCTCAAAGCAACAATGTTTTACAAAGTGAATATACTTCACAATTTACTTGATCAATACTTTTCAAATTCCGTGGGAGCTTCGAATAATGGTTTGTAAATCGCTCTTAAAATATTTACATTGGCAAATTATTCGAATTGATAAAACGTTTCGTGTCCATGAATTATCTGTAGAAAATTACGGAATGGATATCATTTATAATACAGATCAATCGAGTAGATACACTGACTATATTCAGTCACAGCATACACTGATTTAAAGAGCTAAACTAACATCATAGCCGAACCATCTCGAAAAAATCATGTCGCTCCGGAAATTAAATCTCCAAACACCGTATTATAGATACTTGTATGTTTTATTTTGTACCATAGTCCATGGCGGTCCTCGTAGCAATAAAAAAAATGGCGTATAGGTGAGCGCATCAGCCTTATCTTAATTATTGATATACATTGATACAGACTTTATCTAAAGAAAGACAAATCGGAATTTGGAGAAAATACTTTTTTTTATTGCTTATGATGGCAGACGAGCCTCGGCCCATCTGATGGTAAGTGGTAACCGTACCTCAAGGACTCAACTACACCGAGAGTATTGTCAAGCCGCTGCGCACCATGTAATGTCTCAGATATGACACGAAAGAATAAACGGCTATCTCCTGCTACAGCCAAAACACACTGACGTGCTTCAAGGCCGGTCACACGGAAGACTGTGATACCGACCCGTTCCAGCTCGATAACAAGTGATTACTCTCACTTGGTACCCAGCCCTACCACCAGTTATTAATTAGTATACGTGTTAAGTTATTATTTTTAAAGCACTTGAGATGCCGAGCTCATCAACATTACAGCCCATTATACAAAACACACGTGCCCGTGAACAGAGCTGGTGCAAACAAGTCAAAACGTCGGGAATAACATATTCCCACAACACATTAACACGCGTTAAGACCCGTTTAATTGTTTTATGTAGTGATAAAACGCGATCATTTCAAATCTTTCATCATAATGCAATCCTTCCCTCTGGGGGACCAGAATTAGACTATCAAGAGTTAAACCATGCTGACTCACCGTTAGTTGGCAGTCTTCACAAACTACCGAGAAAATCTTTCAGGCACTCGGGTTTCCTCACAATGTTTTCCGTTACCGAAAAGTGATAATTTGTAAACAAGAATTTTGAAAAATCTCTATGATGAAAAAAAAAATTTGTACCTCGGACTGAGAGTCAAACTTGATATCACTGTCTTTGCAGTCCATGGTTTTAACGCTATGCAATCAATTCCATTATATTGTTTAAATAAAGCGATTTCACCCTTCATAAACATCACCACCCTAGGTGAGAATCAAACGCACTACGGACTGGTTTAAGGCTTCAAAACTCCTACACCCTCTGCACCTATATTCAAGGAAAGAATGTTTAATACATGTATTATTACAGATCACACAGTCCCACTTTATCCCACAAGTAACAGCACAATTATGCGACAGATGTCGGACCCTAAATGATATAGCGTCGTCAGAATACAAACTAGACGCTGGAGAAGTTCTCACGTATTGAGAAAGAGCACGTAACGTCCTCGGAGATGCCGATTGGAACTACATGACATGTTAACATAAGTACTAATCCTAATTACAAAATATTAAAGTTGTAATGTATATGCATATTGTTTCTTGTTACTACGAGAAGGGTAGCAAGCATCCGTCTGACGGTAAGCGATTACGGCAGCCTTTAAAATACTAGCAACAGACACTGTTGCGACTAGCTTTGCTAAACCTTTTTTTTTGTTTCTTTTTTTGTTAAGGCGGGATGAAATTTACCCTAACCGCTGTTCCGTCGTTCGAGCCAACGAACAGGGTAGTGTGGGGCCTCACCCACTAAATAAACCCACCATGTGCCGTCTCTCCTCCTGTGTTGGCGGGCCACTGGAACTATGTTGCATTAATTCTAAGTGGTAGCTTTGCTTACCCAAAGGAAAGTAATAAAATGAAGATGAAGGAGAGAGAAGACGATCCTGCTGGCCTTAACCACTTATGGTAACTGCCGCTAACAAACTTTAGACACAGCCAGCGGCTGCCTAATGCGAAGATTTTAACACATACTATTAACAGACACAAAGTACTCATTCAGACTTGGAACCGATACTTCTGGATCGTACAAATATTACAATTGTCCTGTGTGAAAATTGAACTCATAATACTCGGCACACCATCTGTGCTATCATTATTAAATGAAGAATATAAAGCTGTTTTCACATGGATTGCGTAAGTGGAACGTGAATGTGCTCTAGTGGTAGAGGCTTGCTTATCCCAGCATGTATGTGCCAGCTCGAACGGATAAATGCCACCAACTTATAAAAGATCAGCGTGAAACAACGGTAGGTACGGTAGGTTGTCTGTGTGGTGACGGACTAAGAATACAAATGTCACCACCCCACTCTTTCCCACGGGTGTCGTATGAGGCGACTAAGTGAAGTAAGCAATTATCATCCATTGCATGACTGGTGGTAGGGCTGAGGGAGTACTCACTTGGTATCGGGCCCGAGCGGGTTGGTACCACCATCTCCCGTGTGACCGGCCATGAAGCACATTGTTGCGTTTAGGTTGTAGCAGGAGATAGCCGCTTATATTTCATTTCATATCTGTGAAATGAATTGGTGAGCAGCGGCTTGACAATACTCTCGGTATAGTCGAGTCCATGGGCGACGGTTACAATTTACCACCAGATGGGCCGTAGCTCGTCTGCCACTACATGCAATAAAAAAAAGTACTCTTAACGTTGTGTTGCGTATGATGAATGAAAGCGCCGGAGGCCCAAATCCCCTCCTCATTATCCTTCCTAAACTCTCCTTGTTATACTCTGCCTATTGCTATTCATTTTCCTTGGAGATGGCGATACGCTAGTGATGCCTCTTGTGTTGCCAGCGTCTATAGACTACACTTACTATCAGGTGGGCTTGGTATGCTTGTTTGCCACTCACATATTATAAAAAAAAGAATATTAAGCTCTACAACTTCTCAGAACATTAATTTCAAATATAGTTAGTTACGTTTGTAGAAGTCAATTATTTATATACTACTAAAGAATTGGCAATTTTCAGTAACCCTGACAAGCCTGTAACAGTGAGATAGAGGATAGGGTAGCAATAACGATGACCTTGGGGCGATTGTCACGTAGTGACGTGACCTTGTGCGCTCAGCTGACGACTTATAAGGGGAACACAAAAGAAACATTTCAAACAATTTTTTAAAATAAATAACGTATTTGATCTCGCGGCGCGATTGCCGTTATTAGACTATTTTTATGTTTTTATATATTTTTTTGAGAATTTGACATGCTTAGCCATATAAATTAATACAGAGTGCGAAAATAATAGAATTTGAACCTGCATCTTCAAGATTTACAGGGATGCGTCACTATTTGGTATGAATCTTATGAATCGTAATTGTAATAATTAAGCTTGCCTAGTCGGAATAATGTGTGCATACGTACATCCGACAAATGACGCAGGCGTCACCCAAGACATTAAGAAGTGTTATCGAAATTTACAGTCCCGAGCAATTGTCACGATAGCTGAATTGCCAAAGCATCTCGGACGGTATTCCAGAAGATGCAGATTCAAATCCTGCTTATTAATGTTATTTTCGATTTCACATCTTCGCACTTTGTGTTAATCACTAAGCTATGATATAACGAAAGCCGACATCGATTAAACCCTTAATTTCTAGATATCCGCCATATTTTAAAATTGTAATACTCAGGACTGCAAAGCCAGTGGTATCGAGTTCGATCCCCGGATTCGCAACACACTTTTCGAAATTAGCTCTCATCGGAATACATGCATATATTACCAAGCTCCAACATCGTTGAGAGCAAATATTCTGAATATAGAATATACAATGCTACTAAGAATAGGTATATTAGTAAATTCTACTTGGGAAAAGCCTGGGCGGATCGTTAGCGGTAAAGTTCTGTAACGTCATGTTGAAATGATGTCACTCACGTTTTGTGAGATAACATTATCCTAGTGGCCAGACTCGCTGCGCTGATTGCGATAATTACTATGGAAACTGTTCAAAACCATTAGATAATGTGTCGATATTCACTCTGCTATGTTAAGTATAATATAATTATATTATACGAGCGGGTGCCAGCAGCCTTTTAAGCGTGCTTCAGACAAAATACAGATTTATACAAAAAATATCATAAATATTTAACTAAATAGTACTATAGTTAAAGTTCTTGTTAAAAATAACGAATCTCCCATACCAACTTTGGTCATTCATATTTCCTTCTTGAAATATGAGTATCCAAACCCTGAACCAAGTATTTATATACTAGTTATGTAACCGCAACTTCGTCCGCAGGGATATATTTAGTTATAAGCGTCGCCACGCTAACAGCCGATTTTACCATCCCACCGCATAAGATATTTCACATTAAAAATATAGGTTCCGGATAAGTATCTAATCACAAACATATCATATAGGTAGTAAAACCTTCTCCGAAACACGGTACATCTTAAAGTATTATTCCGATCGGTTCAGTTGTTTTCGCAGTATAACCGAACAAAAAAACCGGCCAAGTGCGAGTCGGACTCGCGCACGAAGGGTTCCGTACCATTGACTAGGTAAACAATATTACACTATTTAATTGTAACTCTCTGTAACCATGGTGTTTGGCTGTTACCAAATTTTGCAAGTAAAATTTGACTCATTTCGTGGTTTTCAACTTAGACTTAGATGCGCAACTAGTAAAGAAACACGTTTGTGTACGGGAGCCCCACTTAAATATTTGTTTTATTTTAATTTAATTATTTATTTTTAAAGTGAATATATACTTAACTAAATATTCCGTGAACATTTCAAGCGTCTACCTGTTGCCGTTATCAATAGCGAGCAAAAAAAGGGCCATAAAATTACGTCTGTTGTATGTGAGCCCCCCTTAAATATTTTATTTTTAGTATTTGTTGTTATAGCGGCAACAGAAATACATCATTAGTGAACATTTCAACTGTCTAGCTATCGCCGTTCTTGAGATACAGCCTGGTGACAGACGGACGGATAGACAGAGCAAAAACGAGCAAAGAAACACATTTGTGTATGTGAGGCCCCCTTAAATATTTGTTTTATTTTAATTTAATTATTTATTTTTAAAGTGAATATATAACTAAATATTCTGTGAACATTTCAAGCGTCTACCTGTTGCCGTTATCAATAGCGAGCAAAAAAGGGCAAAAAAAAATCACGTTTGTTGTATGGGAGCCCCCCTTAAATATTGTTTTTTTGTTCTTAGTATTTGTTATAGTGGCAACAGAAATACATAATTTGTGAAAATTTAAACTGTCTAGCTATCGCCGTTCTTGAGATACAGCCTGGCGACAGATGTTGTATGGGAGCCCCTCTTAAATATTATTATTTTTTTGTTTTTAGTATTTGTTGTTATAGCAGCAACAGAAATACATCATTTGTGAAAATTTTCACTGTCTAGTTATCGCCGTTCTTGAGATACAGCCTGGCGACAGACGGACGGACAGACAGACAGCGAAGTCTTAGTAATAGGGTCCCGTTTTGACCCTTCGGGTACGGAACCCTAAAAACCGGCTCTCCATTTATTAATATAGATTTAGGAGGATTAGACACAATTCCATTTTCAAGATTGTATCTTTAGAAATCCAATAATTCCATACAAGAGTTCTCCCTACATTTTCATCCATTAAAATGTGAAATTTCACAAACCAATGTCATTATTTACTTATGGATAAGTAGATTTAACTCCAATTTCCCTTTCTATAATAAAACCTATACTCAAATACAACATTATACCCTACATTTCTCCCGACATAACATGTGAATATACAAAAAAGGTAAAGCGTGTCGTTATATTATAATTCAGTAATTCAGTGACAACGTTTTAACGTGGCTTCACTTTTTTCATCTTTATTTTTTAGTTAGACTGAGACCATCCGTTTGGTGGTTGCGCGTCAACCTATCGCTATAATCTATAATAAAATGCCGAAATGACAGTACACACGTAAGTAAAAACTGCGCCTCATATTTGAAATGATTTAATTATATTTTCGTACTATGTTATGTTAGCTGCGCTCACTAACAATATATTAATGTAAACTAATATTCCAAACGAAAACATTTGGAAACGAGGATGTACTAAGAAAACATCCTGGCAAGTAAATACGAAGGGAAACGGCGGGAGAAAATTAGCAATGACCTTGGGAATTATATCGCAACAAACTAACTCCTAGCTGACGAGACAAAGTTATTTCAAGGGTACATTTTACTACTCAATCCAAAATTAACATACTATTTACGATGGATAAATAACCTTTTTTTTTAGGCGGGAAAAAATGTTCCTAACCGCACACCCCGTCGTTCGGGGCAACGAAAAGAGTAGTGTGGGGCCTGCACCCACTAAAGAAACTCGCCGTGTGCCATCTCTCCGCCTTTATTGGCGGGCCACTGGAACCATGTTACATTCCTTCTGTGGTCCGCCAGCGGCTTACCCTTTCGGGTACCCTCTACTGAGCGACGCATCCGCGCACGGAGCGTCGCACCTTCTCGGGAGGCCTTGCGGGTGGCGGACGTTCCCCGGTCCATCCACCCGCAGCCTCAGCTAGGGCGGCAGGAGGCGCAAGTACCTGCGCCTGGGCCGCCCCGGTCGCTGGCGGCGGTTCGGGTCAGCGGAAGAATCCTCCTCCCTGGCTCTCACCGCCGCTTCCTTCCGCAAGATAACCTCCTCGCAGAAGGCAGATGGATAAATAACCTATCATGAAATTTCTCAGGGTGTTTTTTTTGTGAAGTGTAGAAACAATTCTTCGAAATTCCACCCCTAAGGGGATAGAATGCGGGGTTGAATTTTCTGTGCTACCTTTAATTCTCTGGGTCAATAGACTCGCCAGCGAATCGCAGCGCGGGAGTATTTACCTATTAGTTGGGTAGGATTTTTCTGAGGTAAAGGTGTATCTGTAATATGCAGAAAAAAAAAACACTTCAGGAACAAGCAAGTCTCAACGCGCCCTTAATGAAAGAAGTTGCTTTAGTGATGGCTGGTCAACTGTTGTAAACCTAGATATAATATTTTAAAGTCTTAACCAAAGTGTGTGGCGGATCAGTGAGCTCCAGCGATCATATATGATGCCCTATAATATCCTTTATTATTTTTTCGCGGTGGAGATGTATATTTAATTTGCTTACCACAATGCTATAATATAAAACAGTTCAAAACTATCTCCGCTCACAGATTTCTCGAGGAATATAGAGGCCATAGTCTTAATTTAGCAGGGGTAGGCTTAAGGGTGAACTGCTATTCACACAGTCAGTTATACGTGACCCGCTACAAAGTCAGCTCACGGAGCAGCCTGGGGATTCTGCTAGAAATACCGGCCTGAACGAAATACAAAACACATTGTTTACAAAAAATACTGCATTAGTATTTCGTTGTAAACTACGAGTATATTAACTATTATGCCAGTGTCGATAATTTTCGAAACCAAAAAAAATTAGAACAGGATGATACCCATTGCAAAAGTAAGAAAATATAATAAAAAAATAAAGGTAAAAATAACATACGGATTTGAGGTCGGGTAGGGGGTGGGGGTGAGATTTTAAGGGTGGAAAATGGTTTATCACGATTCCCGGCCAAACTAGGAGTTCTATCTTTAAATGGAAAAATTGTAGGTAATAAACACACACACATAACCTCAAAAATTATGCGAAAAAATCCAATAAACCGACTTTTTGGTTTTTTACTTTTAACTGCCACAAAAACAATATTATTTCACGAAATTTGGTGAAAACTTACCTTTTTATATCACAAACACATTGTAATTTTTTTGATGCAAAATATTTATTTTTTCCTCTTATTTTGATTAAATATCGAAGTCGCCCTAATTTTCAATCGAAAATTTTCACGTCAAAATATCTGCATTTTGAAAATAATCGGTGTGCCTTTTGTTTGTTGAAATCTCTACTTTCTGGTGGTATAAATAATATACATTACTATGGAAAATTTTCTCAGAAATTGCATAAAAGCTAAATAACTTTTTGTTAATCATTATGTAAAATATTGAGCTATTTATTAAAATTTAAACTTTAATTACTTAAAAAATGTACGTTTCCATGTAACATTGATAAATTTAAAAAAAAACAAATTCATGAAACTTAATTATATGTTTATTTCGGAAGAAATATATGCAGTTCTTTTCCTGTAGGCCACACGGGCTAAGCCGCGGGCAAAAGCTAGATATTTGGGAAAAAATTACTGCATTGTATTTTTAAGGCGTTTGAGACCAAAAAAATTATTTTATATAATTTAGTTTGTTTCTATATTTGTTTGAACTAGTAAACATATTTTTATGAAATATTATGTTTGTTGCTCGTGCTTAAACTTAGAAATTGCTCGCTATTATATCAAGACTTTTTTTGTTAAGGGGGAGAAAAATCACCTAACAGCACATACAGTCGTTCGGGGCAACGGGGTAGAGTGGGGCCCTCACCCACTAAATATACCCACCATGTGCAGTCTCTCCGCCTGTACTGGCGGACCACTGGACTATATTGAGACCCAGAAAAACAATCAATCTTTAAAGTTATAATAGTTTTAAAATAAAAGGTGAAAATTCCTCGTTTCGTAGAATCGCTTTTCTCACCTAGATAAAGCATACCCAGCACAGACAAAGTTGAAAACAATAAAAAATTATTAAATAAGTTAAAAAGCAATATATAAAGGCCAAAGTTAAAAAAATCAAAGAATAAATTGGACCGAAGCTTTTAAAATTCAGTTTCGCTTTAGCAAAACACATCGTGAGTTGTTTCATAAAATTATTACAAATAAAAACTGCAAAGAGCTTTCGCCGCCTAGAATAAATTAGGCTGATGAAAACAAAAGTTCACTTGACAGTTTTTTTTTATAATCCATTACTGTACATTAAACACAAAGTGAAAAATGTGTAATCGAAAATAACAGTCAGGAGCAGGATTTGAACCTGCATCTCCTGGATACCGTCCAGATGCTTTACCAATTCAGCCATCCTGACAATTGCTCCTGACTGCTAATTTCGATAACACATCACACCTAACGTCTTTGGGTGACGCCTGCGCCATCCGTCGGAAGTATTTTCATACATTATACCGACCAGGTAAACTTAATTTTACAATTAAGATTTTTACCTAATAATGACGCAAACCCTATAAATATTTAGATATTTTTATATATATTTTTAGCATTTGACATGCTTAGCACTATACATTAAACACAAAGTATCCAGGAGATGCAGGTTCAAATCCTGCTCCTGACTGTTATTTTCGATTTCACATTTTTCACTTTGTGTTTAATGTATAGTGCTAAGCATGTCAAATGCTAAAAATATATATAAAAATATCTAAATATCCATTACTGTGTTAGAATTAGGTAAGAGGGGGCTTCCTTAGCGTTAAAGAGATTTGCCGCCATGCTGGCAGACTTAATAAGTCAGGCTCATAAGTGTCTCATCTGATCTTTCCTCGCGCTGTTCTCCTTCACTATTCGTTTTCTATATACTACAAGGGTGGCAAACAAGCATAAGCAAGCAGTCCGTGTGGTGACGGACTAAGAATACAAGTGTCACCACCCCATTCTTCCCCACGGGTGTCATATGAGGCGACTAACACAGTTTACTTCCCAACTGTGGTAGGGCTGGGTTTAAGGCCGGGTTAAGGCTGGGTACCAAGTGGGAGTACTCACTTGGTATCGGGCCCGAGCGGGTTGGTACCAACATCTCCCATGTGACCGGCCATGAAGCATATCGTTGCGTTTTGGCTGATAGCAGGAGATAGCCGTTTATATTTCATTTCATATCTGTGAAATGAATTGGTGAGCAGCGGCTTGACAATACTCTTGGTATAGTCGAGTCCATGGGCGACGGTTACCATTTACCATCAGATGGACCGTGGCTCATCTGCCACTACATGCAATAAAAAAAAATACGGCCCACTTGATGGTAAGTGGTTACCGTAACCTATAGACGCTGGCAACACCAGAGGCATCACTTGCGCATCGCCATCTCCAAGGAAAGGGACAGGAGCGGGATAGGACGGATAATAAAGAGAAAATAGGTAGAATACTAAGAAGATGATAGGAAGGATAATAAGTAGAGGATAGGGAGTTTTGAGGTGGTGGTTGTCGATCAAGCCGGCCCATTCATGCTGGGATAAGCAAGGCCCTATAACCAGTGTCAATTTATATTGAACTTGAGACTCGGTGACATTTATCTTTGCATGTGACTTACCACTATATATATCACTGATTATTTCTTTCGGTCACACGGGAGACGCTGATAGGTACCGAACCTCTCGAGCCTAGCAACAATTGAGTACTCCCACTTGGTATCCACCCAACTCTACCACCAGTAATGAAATGGGTTATAATTGTTTACTTTCTTTAGTAAACTCGTACCACACCTAAGAATGGGGTGGTGATACTTATATTTTTAGCGTGTAACCACACGGACAAACAAATATGTATATATAACAACATAAATAAAGTATTTTTCATCAATCTATCCGATCAAAGCTTCATATAATTTGAAACCACCATGACTAGAATGCCATAAATTACAGTTGGTTCGGAGAAAATTTGCGTATAACCTTGATCGAGTAATTTCTGTCTTCCCAAGATAGGGTCTCAAGGTTATTATTATTAACTCTAGAATTTTATTCGATACAAAAGCGAATTCCGTTATCCCTAAATGGGGGTAAATTATTTTTTGAATGTAGAATTCCGTTTTTAGAATAGAGTTTTCTTGATATTATTTCAAAATAATATGAATGTACAAATAGTATAGTCTGGATTTATTTTCAAATCAAATAATCAATCTCAAATCCGTAATTCCTCTGTTAGATAACCTAAGTTTAAATCATAGTAACCCTTATTTTATTCACTTATTCTATTTTGTATTAATTTTTATTAAGGAGAGCGAAGCGAGCCCTAGTACTATTCCACAATTTATGCATATTGTTGTACACTTTACTGAGAAACTATCACACTTGCAGATTTGGGCATTGACATAATAATTTGGTTTTATTTCTAGGTGTTTTATCTATAGGGATGGGGCGAAATTCGTTTTACATTCGGTTTAACCGAATTTCGGTGGCTTGAACCGAACTTCGGCATTCGGGCGTAGTTCGGTTTTAAATGCCGAACATTCAGTATTAAAAAAGGTAAGCTTCATACCAAAATTTAGAGATATCAAATCTGTCATAGCTGTAAAATAAGTCACATATACCAATACTATAGAATAGAGTCATTTAATGATGGTCAATTGTAGGTACGTTAAACTATATAAATATAGATAAATTAAAATGTACAAATGAATTAGTTTTTTTCTCAATCCAGGAGTCTACGAATCAATAAACCCAATAATAGACTAATGTGTGAATGACTGCACAGATGGCGGACTGGATTAGATACCGGCCTCCCGTCCGAGTGTTGTGGATTCGATTCCCACACAGGACAACTCTTTTTGTGATCCACAAATGGTTGTTCTGAGTCTGTGTATACTTTGTTTCCGTAAAGTTGTATGTTTGTAAAGTCCTCTACGATATATTGATTATTGTTTATAAGCTTAGCAAGGTGTCGTCGTCTAAAAAAAATTGGAAATACTGTGACACCTTACACTGACTGTTTTTTATTGCTTTACGACGTTGTCTTTCATAAAAAATACACACAGAACACGACTTGTTACTCCCAAGAAGGAATACACCGAAGTTCGGCCGTAGTTCGTATTCGGTTAAAATCACATTCGGCCCATCTCTAGTTATCTATCATAAAACATAGTATTTTAAACACATAAAAAATATAACAATTTTTATTAATTAGAATTTTATTGTATTCCTAACGCCATCTGTCCAAAATTATAAATTAAGTAGAAAACTTCGCGAGCCCTCACACTAGTATTTATGTTAGTGAGCAATCCTTACTAATCTTATTTTTTTATAAGTCCATGTTACTAATATTATAAATGCGTAAATGAGTTTGTTTGTTTATTTCTTACTCTCGATTGCTAATTTTGTGTTTGCACAGAAAAAAAGCTCATATAAATACCATAATAAATTGTCGTATACGTACTTGAAGTTAAAACTATGGACAAAGGGAGTGACTCCAAGTAACGTTTCAAGACCCTCGAGTGGGACTGATGGCTACTCGTGATGACAGTAGGTCACACGTGAAGAGGTGTACAGATGTTGTGAAAATTAAGACAATATACTCGTACGTATGTATGTAAAAATAGGCAAAAGTGTTCTATATTGCATCCCTTCGTAACGCCTTGTAGGGTGAAGCCCACGCAAAAGATAGGGCTATACATGCAAAAGTGGAGGCCGTGCATAAACAACGTAGAGCATAAAAAATGTATAATGAATGATATAAAAATTTAAACACACAATATAACAAATTGGCAGTTCAAAAAAGTTGCTTATAATATAAAATAAAAATATAAATATTTGCGGACATTTTTTCACACAACGTCCTCTGGTCCCAAACTAAGCTTAACGCTTGTGCTATGGGTACCAGATTACGGATATAATACATATACTACTTTTTTTTTGTAAATACATACATATAATAGATAGAAAACACCCAGAAGCAGTACAAATATCTGTGTTCATCACACAAATAATTGTCCTGAGTGGGAATCGAACCCACGAGAGTATGAGTTTCTTGCTGGGTTATTCACATGAAAACCTCTTGCAATCACGACATCAGTGTTGTGGATGCACTTGCTTCAAGCGCTCGTGTTCGTTCTTAGTAAACTTTGAAGATATTACTGCTATATAATTAGCCTAAGATATTTTTTATTCGAATTTAAGGCGCTGTGTAATCAGTATTTTGAAATTATTTATGTTTGTGCCCTCAATGTTTGATTATATCCAGGGCAAGTTTTTAAGAAAAGATATTCTGTGCTGCATGCGCGTCTAGACAGGCGAATAATCGGGTAAAACAACATGCTTGAAAGTACACTTCCAGAGTTTAGCCGTCAGTTTGTTCGTTCATAATTGACCTATATTACTAGTGACTTGAAAGCCGCTTCCGGGATAATCTGTCGGCGGGCGTTAAATCAAATGCCTATTTAGTTTAAAAGGCTTTTAGGAGCGATTAATTTACCGTGATTAATTTGAAAAAGCTGTTTTTTTTACCGCGTATAAGTTTACACTTAACCTACTAATATTATAAAAGTGAAATAAATGCTACATTTAGAACCTTTCATCGTTAGATGTCGACTTATAGCTCGTAGCGAATGCTGCGGTTTCGTAACAAATATTATGCGATAGATAATTGTTCTGAATTAGAATATAATTTGCATCTGTTTGGGTTTCCAAAGGCATACTGAAGTAGCAATGGGCAAACCACATTGATAGACAAACTGATAACCTTTGAGGAAGTAAAGTCGAGTGGCAGCTACACATCAGACGCGGCCAAGAATGTGCAGTATGAGGTGGACCGGTGACCTTATTAACGCCGGAGGCTAAAATTGGATGTACAAAGGACCGCTCGCAGTGTCGCTCTCTTAGGGAATCTTGGAGAACTATGTCTACCAGTTAACGATAGAAGTATGACAAATGGATGGAGTTATCCAATATATGAGAATCTAAATGTAACTTAGACATCAAATGTTTTACTACTATATGCGTGAAATTATTCAAAATATCTGTAATGAGATGTCCCCGATACGAGTACTTCTATGTTATCAAACTCGGACAAATCTGCCGCCATACAGTCTGTGTTCGTAATCGTGGCGTATCTGCAGGATGCGATACCAGCATCCACAAGAGATAAGTTATAACTGCTTTTCAGAAATGTTTCGGTTTTGGAGATTTTAGGTGACAATGTTAATAATTGTATGTTTAATATATCTAAGCGGTTTATTGGGTTAATAATATCTCCCTTAATAGTATATCAAAATAAATATTTTTTCCTGTATCCGATATCCTCCTTTTTTTTAATTGGTAAATTTCGTCGCGCTTTTTTTTTATTGCGTGTGGTGGCAGACGAGCCACGGCCCACTTGATGGTAAATGGCAACCGTCGCTCATGGACTCAACTATACTAAGAATACTGTCAATCTGCTGCTTACCATTTCATTTCACGTCTATGAAATTAAAGAATTACCAATTTATAAGGAAATCTTTGATAAAAACATCGTTACTAGGTTACAGGATTACGATAAACAAACGTAGTGCTACCTATCACATTGCGTATAATTAACATAAATACGTAATAAAAGTTTAATAAAGTGAACATTTTCCCTAATTCACATTTATTTATAACGTGATCTACTTACTAACCGCAAATATGAGGGCTGAGCCACATTGACATGATGACCCTCATCTAGTCATTATTTAGATGACTATTATTTTGTGAACAGTGAACGAGCCAAGGACCACCTACTAGACCATGAGTGACATGGTCTACTATGAAAACCCACCGTAATGGATATGGGATCAAATATCTTCTTCTATAACCGAAACACATCGAAAAGCTTCAGATGTATTTAAAAACCTAATTTGGTTATCAGTCAGACATTATTTTTATACTAATATTACAAAGCCGTAAAGTTTGAGAGGTTGTAAGGGGTAATCTCTGGATCCCCCGAATCGAATTTCTTTTTTTTTTTACCAATAGAAAGCCACGTTATTTGTGAGTGTAGGCTATATATTAACCCGAAAAATGTCAAGACTTTTTCGTGGTAGTCTGGTTTACAAAGTAAGTCAGAGAAAAAACGGTCGAACGAAAACGTTTCTTACGAACGCTGCCTTAGGGCGGATTCGACCAAACAAGAATTAATCGATACTTACTCGAGAATAAATCAATTTTACGTTTTACCAACAACAATTCGAGGAATTACGAGCCTGTTCGGGAATGCTCACTATACGATACGATAAGCATCGAATAAGGAGTTAATCCACGAATGAAAAAATGGTGACACCTTTTTTGTGTTATAATTTTTCGAGCGTATAGTTTAACTATACAGTGACAGTTATTTTCTCACGCTATAATACGACAAATGAGAGTTGAGATGAGTTCAGCTATACACCGTCTCGTTTGTAGAACAACTTCTTTTTGCCGGGTATTACATTTACTTCGCTATTCGCGAATAGCTATTCCAAGTATAGCTATACGTCAGATTGCGTGGAAAAACGATTGTTGATTATCTAGAGAATAAAATCGTGGAATAGATTATTCTCGGTATAGTTATTCTTGTATATATTCGAGTTTGGTCAAATCCGCCCATAAGGATGAGAGATATTATGAGTGAGTTTTAGAGAAAAGTTGTAGAGCTTGATAATGCCTACAAAAAAGTTAGCGACAGCATATGCCTCGCTTTTACATTTGGTCATATTATCAACAATTATGTATTCATATTAAAATAAGTAAATTTATCGTGTTCATCAAGTCTTTAAAACAAAAGACTTTTCCTTTTTACTGCATATAATTTGGACGGACGTATGGTTAAAGAGATAATACGACATAGGTATGGAACCGTGACCGTGTCGTAATCTATTGAGTGATATTTCTATTAGACGGTTTTTTAAAAATGTTTACCACCCAACGAAGTGGGCACGGGTCAGCTAGTCTTCGTTAGACTAGATCAGAATAATACACCTAACGACAGTCAAAATAAATACCTATCATCCCACCTGCTCGTTAAGTGCCATCAAAGTGATATAAAAAGATCACGCGCAAAGAAACAGCTCCACTTACAAACACATTTTATTGACGAGCAGCTATCAACACGCGATAAAAATAAACGTCTTTATAAGATGAAATATTGGCAGTAGACACAATGCCTTACTTATTCATCATTTAGACTAGATTCTCTTCATTTCATATCGCAAAAAAGTAACTAAATACATACGCGACTGTCTGGAGGAAGACTAGGCATCAACAGAATTGATCTTAATGCTAGACCAACACAAAAAGAATAAGATTTAACTAACAAAATTACTTCCGTTAGATATAAATGTAGGATGTTTTTTTATACTACGTGGGTGGAAAACAAGCATACGACCCACCTGATGGTAAGCGGTTAACGTAGCCTATAGACGCTAGCAACACCAGAGGCATCACTCATGCGTCGCCATCTCTAAGGAAAGGGCTAAATCTATCAAGAGTTATCAAATAAAAAAAACTCCATCAGTATCCATTCGGCAGTTTTTGCGTGATGTGCGAAAGTACGAACAAAAAAAAATAAAAAATAAAATGTTTTGTGTTTAGACACGCCTATATAGCCTAATACAGTCATTTTTTCCCAAATATCTTAATGTAAAGACATAGCTCTGTTACAGCTTTATAATAGTATAGATTCCGGTTTCCGGGATTTCCGGTGTCCGTGTGGTGACGGATTAAGAATACAAGTATCACCACCCCATTCTTTCCCACGGGTGTCGTATGAGGCGACTAAGGGAAGTAAGCAATTATCATACATTGCATGACTGGTGGTAGGGCTGGGTACCAAGTGGAAGCACTCACTTGGTATCCGGCCCGAGCGGGTTGGTACCACCATCTCCCGTGTGACCGGCCATGAAGCACATCGTTTCGTTTTGGCTGTAGCAGGAGATAGCCGTTTATATTTCACTTCATCTGTGAAATGAATTGGTGAGCAGCGGCTTGACAATAACCTCAGTATAGTCAAGTCCACGGGCGACGGTTACCATTTACCGTCAGATGGACCGTGGCTCGTCTGCCACAACATACAATAAAAAAAAAGATTAAAATAACAACATATTTTCATACTTCTGTCATAAATAAAATAAAATATTCCCATTTGAACCAGACAACTGGTACATTTCTATCAAAACTACATGACGTTAGTACATTAATAAGCACATCAAACATGTATTTACAAACCGTAGGCAAATGCATTATGACTTTTACGAGGCAATTTCTTGTACGAATCTAACAGTAGATAATAAAAGTTATTTTGTAACGTTTCACGTTTCGTAACTTGTTTTACACGCTATAAAAATGCCTCCCCCAAAAGTACAACAGTAAAAGTTAATTTTTCCTTAACTTGACAGTAAAAATTGTGATGACAAAGAGTCTGTTTATAGCTTAAAGTGGCAGACGAGCCAAAAGTTGGGAATCAATGAATGCAAGGCTATCTCCCGCTACAACTAGAACACACCGATATGTTTCACGGACGATCACATGGAAGATGTACCGATAACACATGGGTATCCCCCGTCCTATCACCAGTAATGCAATCAGTTATAATCGCTTAATTCCTTTACCCGTTGTCCTAGGTCAGCGAGCGTACGTGAAACATAGGGACGCTACGCGACGCAACGCAATGCGACTAATATTTACGCGACATGTGTCCTATTATGTAGTCATTCGTAAGTGACAAACGCGGCAACCTTACATTATCGTTTTAACCATGGGCATGTAATGCAAATGCACGTCTTCAAGTTGTCACTTCGCATCGCGTCGCGTCTTGTCACCAAAAAATAAGTCCGTACTTTGTCGCGTTTCTTCGCATTTATATTACCCGTTGTCCTAGGTGAACGACAAACGCGTCAAAACTACGCGACGCGACACGAAAATATAAAATAGAGGTTGTAATGTCGCCTAATATGAATGCGACGAAACGCGATTTAAATAAGTACATACAACGTCTATTTGATATTTTCGTTTCGCGTCGCGTCGCATCGTATTACCGCGTTTGTCATTCACCTAGGTCAACGGGTTAGTCGCCTCATACAACAGTTGTAAAAAGGTCGTGCTAACTTGTGCGAAGATATAAATCATATTAAAGGGGGGCTTTGGCGCTCTCACTCGCCAAGTAAACTTCGAAAGAATCTAATAAAATAAGATTCGCTTGGTGGCCAATAAACTAGTACAAGAAATTATTAAATGTATCTGAAAAGGATACCAAACATAATTAAAAAATATACGTATATCTTGTGCCATGGACAGTCTATGTAATTAAACTCCTCCTAAGCTTTAGTAGCTGAAATAAATTGCTCCGTCCAAACGAAACGCCAATGTTGGGACGGAACAACGTCTGTCAGGCAGCCAGTATTATATATTTGTTTAAGGGCCGGTTTCACCACCTGTTATTAAAGTCCCGAATAGCCTATTTGTCAAATAAGAACTGTCAAACTCATACAACAACTGTCAAAAAACTGACAATTTTATTTACGAATAGGCTAACCGGAGATGGTGAAATCGGCACTAAATCTTACAATTCTGTGACACCTAATAAATTCATACTGCCAAAATATATAAGCAACAGTTAACATTTGCAAAATGAATAAATAATTATTAAACACACGGAACCGTTTTTCACGTTACATGGAATACTCGCTACATAATTCAACCAATGCCTGGAAACCGTACCCTGACAATTTGTTCATTAGTCCTGGAAAAAGGGGACCTCTAATACACATCGCTAATAACAAAAAAGGGATCTGAACATCCAGTCTCGTAATGAAACATCACAGTAATCAGAAATTATGATTTCTTTTAAAGCAGGGGGTGGCCTGGTTTCTTTCTATAAAGATTAATTTATTTTGACTTGAGTGTTTATTATTTTAACAAAGCAGTTTCTTTACTTTTATTATCGTACAGGCGTAGAGACGGCTCACGACAGGTCCATTTAATTGGTGAGAGCGCCACAGTACCCTGTTCGTGGTCCCGAACGACGGTTTCTGATATTTATGAAATAAACCTAAATTTAAGCAATCTATCTCGTTTATATGTTTTAGATAACGGTATACCCTTTAGCTACATTTATACTTACTTATCATCACGCCGTCACCCTTGCGAGGCAGACAGAGAGAACAGAGTGCGAAGAGGCCCTATTCTTGCATACATCTCTCGCATCCTCAACATTCATAATACTCGTCATACACGCTCGCCGGTTTCAGAGACTCCTGGACTACGATTCTTCAATACATGACCGATTTGGTCTAGGTAGATTAGTCTCGGTCTCTCCCTGTACCTACATCCTTCCATTTTCACATTGTATATCTTCATAACCAATCGCTCATGCGGCATTCTTTCCACATGTCCGAACCATCGAAGCATTCCCTTTCGCATCTTTACACCAATACTCTCTTTCATACCTACTCGTTCTCTTACGTCGTCGTTACGAATGCGGTCAGTCAGCCTAACACCAGAGATTTTTTCGCAGAGACCGCATTTCGACCGCATTAATTTTTCTCTCATGCTCCCCCCTTGCATACCCAACTCTACATTAATATTTCACCGATATTCCGCAATTTTTGATATGTGTAACAAAAACTGTGTAAATATTTCACGAATCGATCTTACTGTGTGACGGCTAAATAAAGCCAGGGTGTGTCATAGTACAGAAGCAAACAGAGAATTGCGTAGGCACTATGGATAAGTGTTACTTAAAATAGAAGCTACACTATTCAGAAAGTACACAAATCATTACAAATATTTTATGTGTATTTCACGTGTCTTTCACGCTGTAGTTAAACTGAAGGTCGGTGATCATAAAAAAAATATTTCCGAAAAAAGGAAACGTCCTGTGGGATGGTATAGAGGTTACAGTGATTTAATTATATTATTGGCCGTGTGGGGCCGGCTTTAGAATTGTCCCACCCCTCTCTACCCACGGGAGTCGTAAGAGCCGCGACTAAGGGAATACCGGGGGAGTGGGCAGCAGCACTCCCTCGAGTATTAACAACATCCACTGCGATCGCCAACCCGCCTGCCATGCGTGGCGATTACGGCATTATCCCCCATGACGGGACCGCTCGTTGTAGCGTTCTCTTGGGGAGGCCTATGTCCAGCAGTGGACGTTGAAAGGCTGATGGATGGATGGATGTAATTATATTATAATATGCACGTGAATTTATTATATTTAAAAGAGACTTACTATAAAGATCAGGCCCTGTATAGCGCGGAACTTTACATACGATTTCACGGACACAAGTTGCACCCAGACTCAGAACAAACATTTGTGGGTCACACAAAGAATTGTCCAGCGTGGAATTCGAAGAAGATTCGTAGGTACTCCTACCGTTGTGTTCCGTATGGTTAGTGAGAGTGCCTGAGGCCCAAAGAGCTGCTTTTATAATATATTAGATAGATAAATGTATATAAATATAACAAAAAAATCTTTCATCGAAAATTTGCTACGTTGAAAGGCTCACAGACATTGATTTAGTTTTGGGGATGGTCCCCAGAGTCGTTCAATCAAAACAAACCGCCCCTGTTTCAGCTGTGCACATCGCCTTCAAGGCTGACGCCACTCCTTTGGCAAAAACTACGCAACGTTTTACCTTAATGTATGCGGAATAAAATTATAGGTTTGTCGATGTGGGAGCGTTGCGGGAAAATATCGGGATTTTTTCTATTAATCTTACATGCCTCAACTCGATTATTTTTCAGTTCGATCCAGGTCCACGGCACACACCTCAGACAATTCGATATTTTTCACATTTATGTATTTATTTACAAATTATCACTGTGAAGAACAACATCGTGAGGAAGCCCTTGTTCGATCGGAGAAGTATCGCTCTCTAACAAAACATCAGCGTGTAACGGTAATTACTTCTACTACTTCTTTTGGAGAGCGGGAGCGCCAGAGCCCCAAACCCCCATTCCTTATTATCCTTCCTAACCCTTTCCTCAGAGATGGCGACGCGCGAGTGATGTCATATGTTTATTTGCCACCCATGTAGAATAAACAAAACCTGCACGTTTGAGAGATTTTCTCGACGGCTTGTGAAGGTCTGTCAACTTGCATTAGGCCTGTAGGTTACGGCTTAAATACCTTTCACGATGACAGGAGACTCGTGCCCACATCGCGAGACATTAATGAGATCCCTATAATTGTTCATGACAGAATCTTTGACTATGACTTGAGTTTAGAATGAAAGTTGAAGGAATAGACTAAAGTGTCCATCCATCCAGCCATCAGCCCATAAACGTCCACTGCTGGACATGGGCCTCCCAACGAAGGGGGCGGAATTGCCATAATAGCCACGCTTGGCAGGCGGGTTGGCGACCGCAGGATGGTGTTAAACGTTTCCCAGGAGTATGCTGCTGCCCATTCCCCTGGTGCTCTCTTAGTCGGTTTTTACGACACCCGCGGGCAAGTAAGGGGTGGTGACATATCGTATTCTTAATCCGTCACCACACGGACTAAAGTGTAAGACTCTTTAAAGGAAAGATTTTATCAGCTTAGTCGTTCCGTTGAACTTGACATTCAAAGACAAAGTAGGTCACGACGGGAACTACTTGTTCATATACATTACGTCTTTCAGCGATAATGGCGTTTTTACTTCGCACATAAAAAGTAATGAATGTGATGATGATTTTAGGCGGTAATAAAAATGGTTTTGTGATAATTCAATTAGTTTAATGTAAATAAATAAGATGAATGAGCTTTTGATGGAAATTAAGTGGAGACTGATCTAGTAATCTCGTAATAGTCATAGCATCTATTTTTGCTTCATTTATAATATGTTCACGAGGATGGTACTTCTCCGGTCGAACCGGCCGGTTGTGGCGAAAGAAACATGGATATTAACTCCATTGACGGGTAACTGGAAAATTTGCTGGCAGAAGTCTTAATAACCTGTGTAATTATCCTATTAGTCCCATCTCGTGTAAGTTTGAGAAGATGTTTGGATGTTTTTCAATCCTCCACGTTTAAATGACTAAACGGATTTCGATGAAATTTGGTAGTTAGATAGATAAGACACTAGATAAACATACAGAATACTACCTAACAACTTAACGGGTTTGTATGTCTTCCGCGATAAGGAATTCCTGTGGGATATACCAAAAGAGGACTCAAAGGAATTATAAATTAATGCAGACAAAGACGCGGACAGAAGCTGGTAAAGTCTATTCTCATTTTCGGTTTTATACCCACAAGGGTGAAATAAGCATACGATTGGACTGGGAAGCGGTTACCGTAGCTAACAGACGCTAGCAACACCAGAGGCATCACTCACGCAGGACCAGCACGATTTTAGCAATATTCACTTACAAAATACGACATGAATAATTCACAAGATTTGATACCTCCAAGAAAATAATTAGTAGTCACAAAGGAAGCACAAAGTAAAGTTATTAACATTCAAAGCAGCACAAAGCTTTGAATGTTAATAAAACAATTTTAAATCTATAACATGAACTAGATGTTCCGGTGAACTTCGTATAACCGACAATTTATTTTATCAACGATTATCAATCCTTTTTATTTATTTATTTTGTTAAGACGGGAAAAAAACTCCGTACCGCACACCCCGTCGTTCGGGGCAACGAACAGGGTAGTGTGGGGCCCTCACCCACTAAAGAAACCCGCCGTGTGCCATCTCTCCGCTTTTATTGGCAGGCCACCGGAAACGATTATCAATCCTAAACAATCTGCATCATCTAAAATTTGGATTTCGATACGTTATTAAATGACATTTGCTTGCAATGAAAATTAATTAGAAAGAATGACAGTAGCTGTAATTTTGTCGTCTGTTAGCCAAATACCCACACCAATATTGAATTTTTAAATTTTTCTCCTTTTTTATAGGGTTTTTGTTTTTATTTTTAAACAACCCCTGTCTCAGAGCGAACAAAACAAATAAAACAAAAACAATTATTCAAATCGGTAAAGACAGTTTTGAGTTTTAGCGAGACTAACGAACAGCGATTTTTATGTAAGACTAACTGACCCGGCAAACGTTGTTTTACCATATAAATTATTTCTAGAGAATTTTTAGGGAATTTCTAGCGCAGAAAAAATAATTAACTTATTGTAAGTGTGTGAGGATGTGGTAATATGAGTGAAAGAGGCATGGAGCGCTGTGAACGATGACGGATTATAAAAATAACAATACAAATATCGCTATTACAAAATAGGGGTTGGCAGTAGAGGGGCGAAAATTCAAGGTTGTATGTGTTTTTTTAATGCCGCATCATAAAAAAATAAAAATTATGTCAATAAAATAAAAATACCTTTTTCGGGGTGGACCACCCTTATCACTAAGGGGTGATGAAAAATAGTTTACATCATATTCTCAGACCTACTGAATATACACACAAAATTTCATAAGCATCGGTCAAGCCGTTTCGGAGGAGAATGGCGACAAACATTGTGACACGAGAATTTTACATACATTCAGTCAAGAAAGTATTGGGAATGGATGATTTGTTTATGGTTCCGAATTCAAATTTTTGTTTTATTTTGTTGATGTTATAATGGCACAACTGTTATCCATTTTGGCGCGGAGTTTGAATTGCATCTGTTATTTATATTAAATACATGTGTTTTCAGTTATATCATATCTAATGTGTATTGCGAATTTCATAATGGCCAAAAACATCGAACAAAGAGTTTGTCTTAAATTTCGTGTTCGGAGTCACTGAAAATGTTACAGAAGGCTTACGGTGAATCGACTTTATCAAAAACACGTGCCTATGAGTGGTACAACGCGTTTAAAAACGGTCGAGATGTGATGGAAGATTTGCCTCGCTCTGGTAGGCCATCAACGTCTGCAACTGAAGTTAACATTGCAAAAGTGAAGGAAATAGTGACTGAAAATCCTCATTCAACTTTGAGAGAGATAGCCGTCGAACTTTCTGTGTCTCACGAGTCGATCCGTACCATTTTAAATAATCACTTAGGTATGAAACATGTTTCCGCTCGACTAGTCCCAAAAGACCTGAATTTTCTCCAAAAACTCAATCGCATGCGAGTCGCTGAGGACATGCTAGAACGAGTCAATTCCGACCCAAAATTCATGAAACGTATTGTTACTAGTGACGAGACGTGGGTTTACGAGTTTGACATGCAAACTAGTCAACAAGCTTCGGAGTGGCGAAAATTCTTGGATTTTGCACAACGATAATGCGCCTTCGCACAAAGCTATCATTGTGAATGAATTTTTGTCGAAACACTCAACAAATACCATCGAGCAACCAACATATTCACCAGATATGGCTCCAGCCGACTTCTTTCTTTTTCCTAAACTCAAATTACCACTTCGTGGCACCCGTTTTCAATCGGTAGAAGACATAAAGGAGAATTCGCGGCGAGAACTGAACTCAATTCCGGGAACAGCGTTTAAACAATGTTTTAATGATTGGATTATTCGTTGGCGTAAGTCTATCGTTTCTAAAGGAGCATACTTTGAAGTTGATAAAATAAATT
Source organism: Leucoma salicis (assembly GCA_948253155.1). Classification (NCBI taxonomy): domain Eukaryota; kingdom Metazoa; phylum Arthropoda; class Insecta; order Lepidoptera; family Erebidae; genus Leucoma; species Leucoma salicis. The sequence continues at coordinate 997,123 of OX411830.1, forward strand.
TGGATAAATAACAAAAATTTTGCGTATTATTGTTCTTTTCCCGGTACTTTCTTGACAGAGTAGTATTAGATGTATCTTGTATCTTTGGTGAAAAAACAGAAACTACGGTACAACGGCACGGGGCGACGAACGTTCGTAACCGACCCGAAAGTCAGTCTTAGAACATTAATTTGCTGATTAGGTACACAAATAAATTGTCCCGAATGGGAGATCAAACCCACGTCCCTCAACGCGTTACATCGGTGTGTAAACTATCACGCTATAACAATTATGTTTAATGTGTATGATCTCATCTTTCAATGCACATGTAAATATGTACATTGTCAAATTACTACCAGACTAGGAACGATATAATTTACGTGGTACCGCATTCAAGCACAATTGGACTACCGACGCCGACTCGACCGATGGTGAAATTGATATTTATTATACGTGAATGTTTTGCCTAATTGAAATTGATATACATAGCATCACGCCTGTATTCCCCGAAGGGGTAGGCAAAGGTGTATTACACACCCACAATTCGCCAGCTATGTTTGTGTCCCACGTAATGGGGGGCGAGCCTATTGATTGATCTACTGGGCATATTTCCCCGGGCTGCTACTGAGAATTTTTCTTTTTATGAAAAAGCTCAAATAACACTGTCCGGCCCGGGAATCGAATCCAAGACCTCATAATCAGCAGTCGCTCACACTACCGCTGCACCACCGAGGCAGTATTATAACGAGGTATATATACCTCATCGTAGTCTATCTGACCACAGATGAATGGCATGACATCCCTTTATCCTTCTAAGGGTGTCATATAAACCTAACAAGGAAATAAAACAATATTAATGCCAGAGTGGAAGAAGTTCGCCCGGTAAATGTGACACCTCGGAAAACTTGACATAAAACGGCCATCCGTCAGATGGCGAACACACAAAAATCTTCATTGGACTCCCACAGGAAGTAGTAGTGCCAGAATCTATTTTATTAAATAAATTATTAAGTCACTAGTGACTCCCTTACTAGAGTCGTGGAGTTTAGTATGGTGAGTGAGAGCGCCGGAAGCCCGAACTCCCTCCCTGTCCTCTCCTTAGTATCCTACCTATCCTCTCCTTAAAATCGTTTCTATCCCTTTCCTTGGAGATGGTGATGCGCGAGTGATGCCTCTGGTGTTACTGGCGTCTTTAGGCTACGGTGGCCGCTTACCATCAGGTGGGACGGTATGCTTGTTTGCCACCCACGTAGTATAAAAAAAAATAGACATCGTGAGATGTCTGCTAGATGTGAAAACATCGAAATTATTTTGTAGAAATAATAAAAAAGTACTCGTCAAGACGAATCAAACTATTTCAAACTCGATGAGATTGCATCGTTTCATTATAGAGTTACTGTGGCCACTTTCCAGCTCCATCATCAGACCCTGGATACAATCTAGAGACGAAGTACTCGTCAAGACGAATCAAACGAATCCAAACTCGACAGGGTTGCGCCGTTTCATTATAGAGTTCCTATGTCTACCTTCCAGCTCCATCATCAGATCAGCTCCATGTCATCATAATATTGCATTGCCACGCGATATACATATGCGTGTAGAATTTCAGCTCAATTGGAAACCGGAAAGTGTGTCAAATTTAACTTGGAAGATTTGAACGAGACAAGTAAAATAAAAGCCTCGCCACGCTAACAGCCGGTTTTACCCTCCCTCCGCATTAGACGTTTCACATCAAAAAGGGACACTATTATTTTACAGTGTACATTTTGAAAGTCTTTTAAAAGTAGCACCAGTCACAGCAAAGTCGAAGAGCAATAGGTTAGCATAATGTGAACATGGAATGAGGAATGAATGTCATATAAGTAAACGAATATTATATATGAAGGTGGCTCGAAGCAGTTTCGTAGGCCAAAAAAATATGGATGGCTTGAGTGAATGAGGACATAAGAGAGAAAAGAGAGAATGATGAGAGAACAAGTGACAGAGAGAGACCTCTGGAGAGAAAAACATGTTGTGCGGACCCCACAAGAGGTAGGACAAGAGCACGAAGAAGAAGTGTATAATATACAAAGCTCCCCCTTCTCAAATATGGTATCATCTTCTGTCAGTGAAAACTGACCTGTAAACTTGTGTCACCTTAGCGTATAGACAGACGTTAGCGACACAAGAGGTTACATTCGGGCGTTGCCAAACACAGGGAAAGGGGTACGAGGTAGGAAGAAAGATAATAGAAGGGGTGTAATGAGATACCACCGAAGGAATGTAACATAGTTCCAGTGGCCGTGGTGGAGAGACGGCACATCGCGGGTTTCTTTAGTGGGTGAAGGCCCCACACTACCCTGTTTGTTGCCCCGAACGACGGGGTGTGCGGTTAGGTATATTTTTTCCAGCTTTAACAAAAAAAAAGAAGGGGTGTAATGAGATCAAACCTTTCCAATAAAATCTAAATTGTGTTATAAATTGAAAACACAATGTAAATTGTGCCGTTAACTGTAGAATAAACTAACAGAGCTCAATAAAACAAGTGATATTTTATATAAATACGATAACAGCACATCATTTCTTCCGGCGGTTATTTACGGTCAAGGTCATATTAGTGACCGTAGCGATAACAAGATTGATTAATACCAAATTTATAAAACTACGAGGTGCGGTAAATATAGTCATATTTTTGTAAACTAAAAGTGGAGGAAAAGTCACGCCTGATGCTACGCGTTTACCGCGGTAGGTACATACATAGCATCACGCCTGTATTCCCCGAAGGGGTAGGCAAAGGTGTATTATACACCCACTGTTCGCCTGCTATGTTTATGTCCCACGTAATAGGAGGCGATCCTATTGCCGTCTACCGGGCACAATTCCAAACTCCGGGCTGCTACTGAGAATTTTTCTTTTTACGAAAAAGCTCAATAACACTGCCCGTCCTCATGATCAGCAGTCGCTCACACTACCGCTGCAGCACAAAGGTAGTTACATACAGATGTTTGCCATACCAAGGGCATAACCGGAACGCTGTCAACGTAAGCGAAAAGAACAGAGAAGATTGATATATAGATAATGTGAGGAAGAAGTAAATAAGAAGTGTGATAATGTAGCGGACTTATTACTTACATATTTAAGGAATGCCCTTTTTTCTACGGCCCCCCTGATGGTAAGCGGTTACCGTAGCCTATAGACGCTATCAATGTGTATAGGAAGTATATCAAGGAGGATAGGTAGGATACTAAGGATCACAAGGAGAGGATAGGAAAGGAGTTCAGGCCTCCGGCACTCTCACTTACATACCTACTAGGTGTAGTACCTAGTACCTAGTACTAGGTACTACTGTTGTTACACGCTTATCTTATGTGAGAGGGTGGTACTTCCCCGATCGAGCCGGCACATTCATGCTGGGACAAGCAAGGCTCTACGAAATTATGATTTGTTAAAACATTAGAACAAATATTAATGATGCCACGACAGAGCGATAGATTTAATATTTACGATCACTACACTAAAGCATGCATTTTGTCGTAAATTAATTTAATACTAAGCGGTAGCCAAACACGAAGAGCTAAGACTTATATATTACTATAGCTACTAGAAGACGCGTGCAAATATTTTGCAAGTCATTTAGTCATATTATGTAGTATGTTAGCGGTCATAGTTATGGTTGGTATGGTATATAGTTATTTAGGTAGGCGGCGGTTTGGCTGTACCTCTGGTGTTTCCAAAGTCTAGGAGCGGCAGTTACCACTTATCATCAGGTAGGCCGTCTGCTCGTCTGCCACCGTTGGCAATAAAAAACTTAACTAAACAGTTAATAATACTATTAGAGTCTCACAAATATTGGAACTCGCAACACACGGCACGGAAGGCCACTTGTATATTGTTCCTACGAAAGACCTAGCTGCTACACGCGAATCTGGTTCTCGTTCACAAAACATCTGGCTGTCGGCAAGATACGATGATTTACAAGTGCCAAACAACTTCTAGGCACATCTAAATAAAATACAGATGACGGAATGACTTAGATACCGATCCTCCGAATACTGTGGTTTCTATTCCCGTACAGGAAAATTATTTGTGGAATCTACAAAATGGTTGTTATAGTACTTTGTGTATTTTAATTACATATGTTTTTGTAAGTCCCCCGTGATACAAGCATCATTCCCTAGTGCAGGATGTCAAAAAAAAATGCTTTAGTCCATAAACAAAAATTCGCACACTGAAGGGGCAAGGACCTGGTCATATTAAGAAAGAATGTGTTATATTAACAGCCCAAAAGTTTATTTCATGATATCTCAGTAGTCAGAGTGTCTGGAACGGTAATCGAAAAGACATGGGTTCAAACCCCAGTTGTTTTGGTTTCATATTTCCGCATTTTGTTCTATTGAAAAGGTGTTTTACAACAGGCACAAGGGAGGGGTGGCAATATCCATTGCTACATATTAGAACTTACATTATATTGGTTTATATTATAACTTATATCTATAGGGTAAAACCGTTAGAGATGGCCACACGGGAGAGATGGCCAGTCGAAATATTTTCCAGTAATATGAACTAGATGGTGTTGTGTGGTGATTAGTTCACTTCGTGCAGCGCTCAGGAGCTGAAGGCGATGGAAACTTTGCATAAAAATAAGTTAATAAGTAAGTAAATAAGCATTTGTTATATATAGTATTGCTAAAATTTTATACTAGGTTCATATTTGAACTTGAAATGATATCTTTTTATTTAGTTACTTGTATTTTTCTGCATTTTTCGTATTTCGCATAAATATATGTTCGTTGTAATCCCACAACGGCGGTCAATTTGTTTATTGTTACTTTAATATTCGGTATGGCTGTCTCTCCCATACAAAAAGGAGAGATGGCCATATACACTGGGGCTTAGATGGCCACATAAGTTCATATTATTTTTTTAATATTTTGTAGTATGCTTGTTTGCTACAGGTGCCAAATCATTATCAAAGGAAGGCTATTGATACTCCTGACAACTGGAGTGAAGAAAAATACATAACTCCAGCCATATTTTTAGAATGGCTCAAATTTAATTCTATACAGCTGGAAAAGTTTTATTGTAGCTTGACGGACATTCCACCCATTGTACTTCAGTGTAAATGCTTGAATATGCTAATCAAAACGACATAATTTTGCTATCTATACCTAGCCACACTTCTCAATTTTTGAACCCCTTGACCAAACAGTGTTAAAATCGCTCAAACATAATTTCTACGAACAGTGCCGGCTATGGTTAGATCAAAATCAAGGTCGCTGAATCAGAAGACTAGCATTTAGTTCTCTGCTGAGTAAGGCTTGGGGCAAAGCTGGCTCAATAGAAAACACTGTTTCTGGATTTAAGACATGAGGCGTTGTTCCTCTTAATACAGAGGCAATACCAGACCATGCTTTCTCTGACTTGTCTTAAAAAATGGTGACAAAGATAAAGAGACACCTTCTCGAATTATAAAAGAAAGATCTCCTATTCCACAAAAAATAATAGAGGCCCGTAAACGTAGTAAGTAACTTGGCAAGCTTTTAACTTCCAATGAGCACATAGAAATAAAAAGAAGCAAGGAAGAAGAGAAAAAAAATAAAGAAAATTCTATTATAACTAAAGAAAATAAGAATGATAAACCTGTCCCAGTAAGAAAACGTAGAGCGGTTAGACAAATTACAATGAGTAGTTCCGATGAAGGTAGTGATGAACCAATAATATGTATGAGTGACTGAGATAACTGCACGGGATGCGGCGAAAATTATTATAAAACACGTCTTGTTGAAGATTGTCTTCAATGTTTAATTTGCGACATGTGGGTACACGAAAATCGTACAGAATTCGAGGATATATGTTAGAAATGTATACAAGAAAAGAAAAATGATCTAAGTAAGTAAAAAATATTGGAAAAAGAAATGGAAAAGGCAAATCTAACATTGGCCATCTATCCCGTATTGCTAAGGCCAACTCCCCCTGATGCGCTGGGTGATAAGGCCAACTACGTTTTTTTTAAGTAAATTTTATACGTCGTTTTTATTATAAATATCTTTATCTTATGTTGATTTTTCAAAGACAGATTATTAATGATTATTTTAGAAATAAATATTTAATTATAACATAAACATTTTTCATTTTATCACGCTTCAAAAAAACTATGGCCATCTCTAATGAACTTACCCTACATATAAAAAAATACTAGCCGCGTGCCTTCAGGCATGTATGAGAGGAAACGAAAAATAAATATAACAAAACACAACGCAGCTACTTTTTTTGACATTTGGTTTGTCTGGGCGAGTCTGAAATTATTTCATAGATTTTAATAAGCTTTTCACAGTTTGAAAGAGCTTGGTTTAGAGCAGAATATAGTCTTCAGATGTCAGGAATAAGTAAACTAATTCAACAAGTCCCGGCATTCAATGTCAGCGTTCTTATATAAGTGCCATGAGCTGATGCGCTCGACAAGAAATCAATACGTCCCCCACGTCTGTTGATACCCATAGCGAGATTGATATCACCACGCGACTTCCGATTTTATAATATACAGTACTAGCCTTTGCCCGCAGCTCTGCCGCAGTCAAAAGCTGGTTTTTAGGTTATATCTCAGGTTTCCGATATACTCGTAGTAGCGGGATAAAATGTATACCAATATTTTTTTTCTAATTAAGAGCTCTCAAATAAAATTTAGTTAAATCAAAATCAATTCAATAGTTTTTGCGTGATGCGCGAACGAACAAAAATAATTGTTTTGTGTTTAGACACGTCTACATAATACAGTAATTTTTTCTCAAATATCTTAAACGTACTGATAGCTCTGTTACAACTTTATAATATACAGTATACAAAATGTTGTTTGGCAGATACAGTGATTTAAGTCGTATCCTATAAAGATATCGATAAATACGTCACAGACTTGTATGTTTTCACGACGCCCACGGACCAGATACTCGAGTAGTATAGTACTATAATACTTTCGTTATTGGTCGTGTAGCGGTAGTGTATGCGGATCATAGGGTCTTGAGTTCTAATTCCAGTGAAGCAAAAAAACATTTTGATGAGAGATTAAACACGAAAGGTATTTGGTATAAATCTATCCAATGTGAACCTCCACATACCTATACCATGGTTTTCTAAAGCTACTTTTCGTCGTCAAATTGTTGCTGCTCATCGATTGCGCTCTGGACACATTCCATTAAACAAGTTTACTTACTAACTAAAATATCCAACTCTCCTAATTGTGGACGTTGTGGTAAAGTAGAAGATGTTCAACATGTGTTAGTGGAGTGTGTCAGGCACAATGAGAAAAGAAATACACTGCAGCGCAAGTTAAGTTTAAATAAAATGAATGTTTCATGGCATATTAACTGATCCCACATCACAATCGGCGAAAATGCTACTTTCTTTCTTACTAGCTTGATCTACAAAACAGTGTATAGTATTGATGTTTTTGTATGGATAGCATTCTTCTTTAAGAGCGTCTTGTATATGGAACGATAGAATTGTCATCGTCACCTACAAAAATTCCTAAAATCAATAAAGAAAAAAAAATAAAAAACAAAGATGCGTGTTATGTACGCGCGTGAGAAGTTATACTTCTTTGGCATCATTAATAAATAAAGTAATTATTAAATTCGTAACTGCAAAACTTGTCACAGTTATGATTTTAAATACCTTGTTCGATAAAGTAATTATCTCTAATGTCACCAGATGGCGTTAGTAAAATTTAGAAATTTCTTATAAGTCGATGTTAGGGTTTAGGTATCCGATCATACCCCCTCCATGGTAGCGCTAAACGTTTAACGCAACCTTGTTGGAAGACGCACTAGAAGTATAACTTCAAAAAGTTAGCGGTGGTTCACCTCCGTGCATCGGACAGCACAAAAAGCCGTTGATTCTGGGCCTGCCCTCTCCGGTTGTGCTGGAATACCGTCCCATCGGAGTAAGGGATTAGAGAGTACACTTGTGTTTGCGCACATACGCATGCACTGTAATATCTCCTGTGTAGTTGGCTAGTGTTTCTTGACCCTGGCCACCTAAAGAGGAGATCACCATCATAGCCTTCTGATATTTTCGCAAATACTCATAATGAAATAAAAAGTTATTGGTTATAGTTGCAGACGAGCAACGGCCCACCCACCAGGTGTAAGTGGTACTCAACTATACTGAGAGTACTGCTAAGTCGCTGCTCACCATTACATTTTGCGGACGTAAAATGAAAAAAATGGTCGGCTATCTCCCGCTACAACCAAAACACACAGAAGCGCTTCAAGATCACGTGGGAGACGGTGGTAACAACCCGCGCGGGACTGCTAACAAGTGCGTACGTACTCCCTGATCTTACCACCAGTAAATTACTTATTACTATATATTTTGATTACGTTTACTTGATTTACTACTATGCTGATGTTTCGAATACATTATATCACTCATAGTCACGGGAATATGACAGTACACGAAAAATAATATAATTTCATTTATAAAATACAAATACATACTAAAATAAAATGGCGGTGATAACAGCAGTCTGTGTGTTATCACAAACTTATAACGAGCAATGTTCGCAATAAAAATTATTATATAAGCGACATAACGGTTACTAAGGTCACCTTTAAAGAGAAAAATAATCGAAATTTAAACTCGTTTTACAAAATCTTAACCAATGAATCAAAATATCTGTCGCATTTAATTGATTCTCAAATACCCAGCATTTTAAATACTTTAACTATTATGGTTACGAAAAAATAACTTTTTATATTAAGGACTATACATGTTTAATATATTCCTGCTAAAGCTTTACTAGGCCTACGTCCAGCAATGGACGTTGAAATGCTGATGGATAAAAGCTTTACTTGGGATTGAGGGGATCCATGTTTACTGGAAGATCGAAGGGTATGTCTGTCAAAATTAGTGCATTTTTTTCTTTATATTTAATAATTCTCTCTGACAGAAATAACTAAAAATAAACACCAAAATAAATTTAGCGTTATATCAGAAAAAAAATACGTTGCCACTAAATTAAATACAGTATCTAGTCAATATAGCAGTAGTAATAAGTAAGAGCCGACTGAGGGTTTACCGGGGGAGTGGGCAGCAGCACTCCTTCGAGTATTAACAACATCCACTGCGATCGCCAACCCGCCTGCCAAGCGTGGCGATTACGGCACTATCCTCCATTCTTGGGGAGGCCTATGTCCAGCAGTGGACGTTAAAAGGTTGATGGATGGAATATATTTATCGAATGTAAATGACTGTATCAATAATATAAATGTATTTAATTTAGAAGTTAATCTAAACTATAGAATATAATATAGTTTTAGTAAGTTATACTCTCAATAAAATTAAGATACAAGTTTAAAGCTCGCATCCCCACCCCAAATCTGTTTCACCCCCCAAATTGGTCCCACAATTCCCGTGTGTCACAAGCATTGATCAATTTTGACTTCCTTATCGTCTGGTCGTTTAACAATAAAAACTTAACGTAATTTTAAAATGTCAATATTAAAAAATAAAATATTAACTTGACAACTCTTTATCTGTTACCTTAACATCATAGACGTAAGACACAAAATAGCATACATTTACTGTTAAAACCAATCATCAAACTCGAACGTGTTCCTAGTCTAACTTAACAAACCGCCAATAGTCTTACCGTCGTATATCCAAATATGACCACAAAACAAATAAAAACAAACAAAGAAACTCACACTTCACTGTGCATTTCACAATAAAAATAAACATAAAAATCCAAATACTATAAACAACAAATACACTTAACAAAACAAATTTCTACAAAAAATAAATGTTCAGTGTTCATTTATAATTGAAAAACCCGCAGTTTTATTCGATTAAATTCGCTTTCCTTTTAATTGAAATACGCGGGAAATGTCGTGTAATAATATTAAGTTCTCGGTCAAACGTCCGCCCAGCGCGAGTCGGCCGCCTACACTCCAGAGCTTTCAGTTTCAGTCGTTTCAAGTAGGGAGGGATGTTAGACGTACCATCTTTACACCACCTATTAATAATTAGGACTGAGTAGATCACATCGATTACGTGTATGACAAAGGTTTTAAGATCAATTTATATTTTCAACTATTAAAAACAACAAAATAGATTTGAAGCTTTTTATATTTTGCCAGAGCGAGTTGCCTTTATTCTTTCAGTCTCTATTGCTAGTATAGTCTCTATTTATAGCTATCTACAGCTATTAACATTCATTGTATTATACAGACATATGAACATAAGACAATTCCTTGAGTGATCCACAAATGGTTGTTCTGAGTCTAAGTGTAGTTTGTGTTGTGTAAATTGTATGTTCGTAAAGCCCCCCACGATACAAGGAATATTCCTTTGCGCAAGGTAATCTTTTAAAAAAATACCATACTTTAAATGAAATTTGTACCGGGCTTTTCAGGGCGATTGTCTACATCACTAGTTTCAGGCCGCTCGCTCTTGGGATGCAAACGCTGTCGTGTTTACGTCAAGCACAACGCTAAGCTTTGAACTTGACGTCTATTTGTTTTGAAAGGAGCTTAATTTGATTATTTATAAAACAGAAAATTTAATTACGCGTGTCAGATTTTGATACGAATTTTAGTGACATTATTTAATCGAATCGAATCCTGCTCGTGACTGTTATTTTCGATTTCACATTTTTCACTTTGTGTTTAATGTATGTTGCTAAGCATGTCAAATGCTAAATATATATATAAAAATATCTAAATATTTATAGGGTTTGCGTCATTATTAGGTAAAATCTTAATTGTAAAATTAAGTTTACCTGGTCGGTATAATGTATGAAAATACTTCCGACAGATGGTGCAGGCGTCGCCCAAAGACGTTAAGTATGAATGTGTTATCGAGATTAACAGTCAGGAGCAAGGGTCACGATGGCTGAATTGGCAAAGCATCTGGACGGTATCCAGTAGATGCAGGTTCGAATCCTGCTCGTGACTGTTATTTTCGATTTCACATTTTTTACTTTGTGTTTAACTATTTATATAGTTTTTGAAAAGTAATTAAATTTCGTACCGATTCGATACAATCAAAATTAGCGGGTATAAAAATTTCGAGAAGATTATAAATTTAAAGAAAAAATTGTTGCAAATATCTATTACATGATATTATTTATAGCTATCGCAGGTCAAGTGGAGACCTGTTATGACTAACTAGACTGATAATAATGATAATTGCCACGATTGTGAATCAAACTCATGGCCATAGACTGTAAATATTCTCAACAGCGGTTTTAACATTGATAGTGAACCATTTCGAAGAGGTAGCAAATCTATAGGTACTACTTATTATAAAGTTGTAATAGAGCTGTGTCTGTTACATTTAAGATATTTAAGAAAAAATACTGTATAAGATATTTAAGAAAAATTACTGTATTAGGCTATAGAAAGAAGGCACGTGTCGCAATACACAACGCAGTGCTAGTCCCAACGTTATTATATGGAAGCGAGAGTTGGGTATGTAAAAAGGAGCATGAGAGTAAAATCACTGCGGTCGAAATGCGATCTATGCGGAGAATCTGTGGAGTGAGGCTGACTGACTGCATTCGTAACAACGACGTAAGAGAGCGAGTAGGTATGAAAGAGAGTATTGGTGTAAATATGCGAAAGGGAATGCTCCGATGGTTCGGACATGTGGAAATAATGCCGGACGAGCGACTGGTTAAGAAGATATACAATGCGAAAGTGGAAGGATGTAGGTACAGGGGGAGACCGAGACTGACCTACCTAGACCAAATCGGTCATGTATTGAAGGAAGGTGGAGTCAGGAGTCTCCGAAACCGGCGAGCGTGTTTGAAGAGAGTTATGAATGTTGAGGAAGCGAGAGATGTATGCAAGAATAGAGCCTCTTGGCACTCTGTTCTCTCTGCCTACCCCGCAAGGGAAATGGCGTGATGATAAGTAACTAAGTATTAGGCTATATAGACGTATCTGAACACAAAACAATTTATTTTAGATTTTTTGTCTGTTTATCTGTTCACGCAAAAACTACTGAACGGATTTTGATGCAACTTTTTCTATTTGATAGATCTCGATTAGACTTAACAACTGGTACAAATTTTATCCGGCTACTATATCGGCAACCTGAGATACAACCTAAAAACTAGCTTTTGGTTGCGACGGAGCCACAAGCAAAAGCTATTAATTAAAGGCTATTAAACATCACGCTAAACCCCAAGCGCCGATGACGCAGCATAAGACGAGAAGGGTAAGTCTGATTAGAAGCCCCTGGCACTACGTTACGCCGTCCAATGCGTGGTCGCCACTTAAAAACCTGTCTTCAATTGCAGTTGTCGGTTCGCCCTAAAGAAACGGCCCGTCGATTTTTCTGCGTGTTAAAATTCCATCGTATTGCATATTCGATCACATAGAGAAATACTGAGCATATCCCGTTCCATAATCATTCAAGGACCACGTCTCTGTACCTTATGTCAATACCAAACAAATAATAAAATACTAAATATTAGCAGTCAGTAATGATGGTGAAAGCACTTTCACTTCCTTTATACTTATTTAACACGACCAAAACGGTCTAACAGTTCCCTTGACAATAGATGCTACATAACAAAGCAATTACAAGTCACTAAAGGATTCACGTCAGGCTACATCAATTGCCGGAACGAGATCCTTACTAATTCATTGCACTAATAATAATCAGTACATATATGAGTGCGTGTAGTACTTCGAAATCACTTTAAATACAAGCACCTGAAAGTTGAAAATTCTATTTTCAATCTTTCGCCGGTCATTGAAGGGTTTAAAAGAACCGTATTTTAAAATTTATCGTCGTTTATTTAAGGGTTTAAAAAACCGTATTTTAAAATTTTTCATCGCTCATTGAGGGGTTTTTTTCTTTTATTGCGTTTTTTGGCAGATGAGCCACGGCCCACCTAATAGTAAATGGTAACCGTCACTCATGGACTCAACTATACCGTGAGTATTGTCAAGGCGATGCTCACCATTTCATTTCACAGATGATGAAATTAAAGAATAAACGGCTCTCTCGGCATACCTCCTGCTACAACCAAAACACACGGATGTGCTTCATGGCCGGTCACACAGGATGTTGGTACCAACCCGCTCAGGCCCGATAGCAAGTGAGTACTCCCACTTGGTACCCACCTATACCACCAGTCATGCGATGGGTGATAATTGCCTACTTAATTTAGTCGCCTCGTACGACACCCATGGGAAAGAATGGGGTGTTGACACTTGTATTCTTAGTCGATCACCACGCGGACAAAAAAGCGTTAATAAACCGTACGTTTTAAAAAAACCGTAACTTTAAAAGAAAACCGTATTTTATCGCTTAAGGTTGCAGACGAGCCGCGGCCCATTTGGTAGTAAGAGGTAACCACATGGACTTACCAATACTAGGAATACTGCAAAGCCGCTGCTCTCCGTTTCATTTCACGTATAAATGGGGGATATCTCCCGCTACAACTACAACACGCCGAGGTGTTTCACAGTCGGTCACACGGGAGATAATTGTTAAGTATTGACTTGGTACCCAGCCCATTTTTTGTTAACGCGGGAAAAAAATTATCTACCGCATACCCCATCGTTCGGGGCAACAAACAGGATAGTGTGGGGCCCTCATCCACTAAATAAACCCGCTGTGTGCCGTCTCTCTGCCTTAACTGGAGGGCCACCGGAACTACATTACATTGCTTCCGTGGGGCCCTATCATTAGTAATGCAATCGGTACTAATTGCTTACTTCTCTTAGTCGCCTCGCGGTCGCGACACCCGTGGGGAAGGTATGCGACTCCTAGTTGCAAAGATTACCGCGTTTAAATAAACAAACTTCTTAGCTTTATATATTAGTATAGACGTGACAAACAATATCAATATCGTCGACCTTTTGGTACCAGACCCTTGATCTTCCGAAACTTTAATCATATACGATATCTGCGCGATATTAATTTATTTAATAGTTTAAGTAGTTTCCGATTTAGCATATAAATTGACGTAACCTTCAAATCAGCTTAAACGAAATGAGAAGTCTCTTTCTTGTAGTGGCAGAAGAGCCACGGTACATATGATGGTAAATGGTAACCGTCGCTCATGAACTCGACTATACCGAGAGTATTGTCAAGCCGCTGCTCACCATTTCATTTCACAGATATAAAATGAATGAATAAACGGCTATCTCCTGCTACAGCCAAAATGCAACGATGTGCTTCATGGCCGGTCACACGGGAGATGGTCGTACCAACCCGCTCGGGCCCGATACCAAGTGAGTACTCCCACTTGGTACCCAGCCCTACCACCAGTCATGCAATGGAGGATAATTGCTTACTTCCCTTAGTCGCCACATACGACACCCGTGGGAAAGAATGGGGTGGTGACACTTGTATTCTTAGTCCGTCACCACACGGACAAAAATTTCTCATTTTAGAAAAATATTTAATTATTAAAGTAATTTAAAAAGAGTTGGTCACGTGTTTCTTGCCGGATTCTTCTCATGAAAAGCCTTACTACGAAATCCAGCCGCTTGTGGCGATTACAATCGCAACATTAGTACTGGGGATGCACTCGCTCGTGTTAGTTATTAGTAAATTTTTGATTAAGTGATATATAATCGGCCTACGAAATAAAGATTTTTTAAATTCTATATAGTTGAACATTTTCAATGATAATAATGTTATTTTATAAGAGCTTATTATCTGCAGAAATTTATCTGTAAAAAAGCATTCTGTTCAGCCTCAAAGATACTTAAGTATTTTTTAATGTTTTTTTCCGTTCAATTCAATCCATCTAAACATTCAAAAAACCTTTTAAAAAAGACACCCGGATTGGTTTTAAAATATGAGCAAAAATGTTTCATATGCTAATGTAAAATCACAACATCCTCATATGAGCTGAAACAACAACAAATAAACACAAGAAAATTCTCTTTCAACAAAAATTAAGCTAGACTTACCTATGACCGTGGGTGTGAGTGTCTGGTCCCAGGGCGGCTCGTCTTCCGTTTTGCGAAAACTTCGCTCCACTGTCGTAATAAAAATTAATATATTATGTTAGATCCGGTTTTAAAAAAATATTGCGCAGAATTACTTATCATAACTATAGTTTGCCCTATAATTTGTATAATGCTAAAGTTACGCTCTATAGAAATTATTCTCAAATCAATAATATTATTTATAAAATCTCGGCTTTACTCCCGAAGGGCTAGCAGACACATCTACATTTAGCCGAAATAATATATTACTACATCTACGTAATACTATCTACGTAATAGAGAGTTTTATTGTTCTCTACCGGCCAGGATGCTAGACATTCCCGATGAAAAATATAACGGTATACACGTAATACTTATGAGCATATTTTTTACCAGAACACAAAGCGCAAAAATCTGAAATCGCAAATAATTGTCACGAGCAGAATTTAAACCTGCATCTTCTAGAAAACCGTCATAGAAATCTTGCTAATTCAGCCATCGTATCATCTGCTTAGTACTATGAATTTCGATAACACATTGCTCCTGGTGCAGCGGTAGTGTAAGCGACTGCTGATCATGAGGTCTCGGGTTCGATACCAAAGTCGGGAAGTTTCGAAAAAAAAAATTCTCAGTAGCAGCCCGGAGTTGCCTATTACGTGGGACTTAAACATAGCTGGCGAATCGTGGGTGTGTAATACACCTCTTCCTACCCCTTTGGGGAATACAGGCGTGGTGCTATGTTTTTTTTTCATTGCTCCTTTAACTGCCTCGGTAGTGCAGCAGGTAGTGTGTGCAACTGCTGATTACGAGGTCTCCAGGCCGCTATACCATACGTCGCTAGAGAACCCATAAGTTTTTTCTCTACCAAAAATCGCACAACGCGGCTAAAGTAGTTTTCACTTCAAAAATCATATTTGTTAGTACTTACTGTTGAGAAAATGCCCCGTATTCGACGCCTTCCTCGATTTTTTGTCGTTTATATCCAAATCTGCAACAATATTTACAAAGTAAGTACATATACAAGTATATTAGAACTGTGGTAGAGCCTAGCTTATACCAGCATGAATGAGCCGGCTAGATCGGGGTAATACCACCCTCTCACAGAAGATCAGCTTGAAACAACGGTAGGTACTCTTACCGTTGTGTCGTATGGTGAGTGAGAGCGCCGGAGGCCGAAACCTCCTCGCTATCTTTTCCTTATTATCCTTCTTAACCACCTCCTAACCCTTTCCTCGGATAAGACGACCCGCGAGTGAATAATCCTCTGGTGTTGCTAGCGTCTATAGGCTACGGTAACCGCTTACCATTTGGTAGACCATATGCTTGTTCGCCACCTAATATGTATAAAAAAAAATAAAAAAAACTGGCACAAAAAAAAAACGGTTTTTTTTTCCCGCATATATGTTATGAGTGGTAATAATCGCTGTCCGTATAATACTCACTGTTAGGTTGATTGTTATGGTGTATCCTCTCCATGAAACGGGATATCCTGTTATTGTGGTGTTCACCATCGAGACAACAGCCCTCTTCAACTGAACGGGCACAAGACCGGTGCACTCTCAGCTTGCAGTCTGAACACACAACATTATACATCATTATCAACAATGGTAGCCTAACAGTAAAAACAATCGCCAGTCCAAGGTCCAGACCTGATAATTTAAGATTTTTTGAAATTACAATGATTATTTGTTTACAAATTATCACTTCTTAGTGAAGGAAAACGGTGATGAGGCCTGCATTCCTGAGAGATTTTCTCCACCGTTTGTGTGTTTGTGAAGTCTGTCAACCCAAACTGCTGCCCGCATCGTGGGCTACGGTCTAAATCCCTATCACTATGAGAGGAGACCGGTGCCCAATAGAGCAGTAGTGGCAGTAGTTCTCGCAATAAAAGATTGTAGTCCATAATGCCGGCAATACAAATCAGTAACAAAGGGCAACACCATAGATATAGTATAACGTATAGATCACCAAAGCGTGTGAGCGAGAAGAAAATCTTATACGGCAACATAGCACGATGGAAGAGGAAAGCAAATCTAATGTCATTGCTAACCGTTTGAATGACAGGTCGTCTACAGGCGTCTAACTTGAAACTAGCTTAGCGGTTTTTTTATTTATTTGTGTTATAAATCTTGTTTATTATATGATATTATAACTATCAAATACAATGGTTGTTTGTTCCGTGAGTGCCTGTGATATAAATCATGCAAACAATCCTGATAATTGCATGTTTCACAGGTAAGTTCTCAGGATGTTATCACAATTTAAATGCTTTTATTTTAGGTCATAATTACTATTATTTTCTGTTTCAGTTACGGATTCATTTCAATCCCATTGTTACTGTTTATATTTTACATAGAAATATGTGGCATTGTTACACATTTGCAAGATTTTAGTAGAAAAGTGTTTAGGTACATATACACTAGGGCTTGACTTTATCGACAAGGTATATTGTCGATATTTATCCTAAACGTATGGAACATTTTCTCCTAACATATTAAAGGAAAAAATGCAATACGAGTTCTACAGCAGATATTGTCAGTCAAGTCGATTTAGTTAGATACATAATTAAAAATTATAAGCAGGTTTAAGTTGCTAAAAGCTGAGTGTATAATTCCGTTATAAAATGCACAATATCGTTCACTGACGTTGCTGGTGAAATAAATAAAAACGAATTAATTATGTTTGTTTTAATTCATTATGTCTGTTTTGTTTTATTAGTTGAAGATGATTATTTTAATGAGCGAGTTCGTTAAAGAAACTGATTTGTTTTATAATTTTATCGATAGTCAGTATAAGTCTTAAAACTTACATCACTATCCAACGCACACATTGACAAATCAAAATTGGTTACGAGTTATCGAGCTGTCAGGTGATCTATACTTTACTATATCTATGGGCAACAATCGTCACAACATAAAACTCGGGTTTGATGTTGTGGGAAATTACAGACAAACAATCAGCGGATACACAGAGTACAACTATTAGTGTAATGTGAGGAATCGAACCTACGACTATAATGTATTTTTGATATTGGTTTCCTCAACATGTTTTCCTTTGCCGATAACGCAAGCGATAATTTTCAAATCTGTAATTGCATTCTGTAATAGTTTCGAAGTCTGAAATGTCGGCAATAGAAATTTAACCATATGCCTCTACATGACAATCGAATATTCACCGACCAGGGCATACAAATATGGATCCAAGGGAGCGGTCATGATCAGGGCTGGTATAAATTTAGTAAAATAAGGCCTGTATTTGATGTCAAAAACATACGCGAATGACACGCATATGACTAAGTTCTGTTAATATAAATTATTATTGTAATCGATTTTGAAATCAGTCTTAATTCAATCGCAAATATGACACGGACTGGTAAGATGTATTTGCAACAGCTGATTTATAAGTTTCATTACCCAAAGTTATACTAACTCATGTAATAAATAAATAATAGAAAAATTACCTGTGCAGACGTAAGCCTGTGGCGCCAGTCCCCATATGATGAGGTCACAGTGGTGACAGTGTGCTACTGACGTCAACGCTTGCAATTGCAAATGGTGACCTCGTACCACAAACTGTGGACAACATACTATTTAATGTAACGAATAACAAAGAAGCCTGTTTTTGGAAATAGTGATATGTCAGTCTTTTGAATAAAGTCTTATGGGCCCCGCAATCGGTAACATACATATGATATTTTACCATTGGAAGGCTACAGGACTCACAATTTCTTGGAGCTTTAAACGACTATTTGCTGCAACAACGGAAACACACCGACGTGTTTCACGGCCGGTCACACGGGAGATGGTGGTACCAACCCGCTCGGGTTCTATAGAACAACAAGCCAATACCACCAATAAAACAACAACAATAAACATTTTTTTAACATTTTATAACACATGTTTAAACCGCTGACCAATAAAATCTGCAAAACTGTGCTCTGTGCAGTTTCCCCTGTCACTTCATTTTAATTTAATAAACATCCTATAATAGAGTGATGTTTAATAGCCTATAGCCTTCCACAAAAACTCCAGGCCACAATGCCACTTGGGGCTGCAGTTTTCGACTCATCTCAGACTTTTATCTTTAGAAATAATCTTACCACTATTATAAAGGTTATTCTTGTCATTAGATTTTGGAGAGTATTTATGCCAAAAATCTAGCTAGAAAAAACCCCTAACAGAGAAGATGAGACCGGCTGTTTGACGATTCACTGGGCATCGTAACCGAAATTCAGTTATTAATAAATTATGGTTTACACCATAAATAAATAAATGTAGGTATTTAAATATTTTTATATATTTTTTTAGCATTTGACATGCTTAGCACTATACATTAAACACAAAGTGAAAAATGTGAAAATGAAAATAACAGTCACGAGCATGATTTATTATTTTCGATTTCACATTTTTCACTTTGTGTTTAATGTATAGTGCGCATGTCAAATGCTAAAAATATATATAAAAATATCTAAATATTTATAGGGTTTGCGCCATTATTAGGTAAAAATCTTAATTGTAAAATTAAGTTTACCTGGTCGATACAATGTATGAAAATACTGCCGACAGATGGCGCAGGCGTCACCCAAAGACGTTAAGTATGAATGTGTTATCGAATTTAGCAGTCAGGAGCAATTGTCATGATGGTTGAATTGGCAAAGCATCTGGACGGTATCCAGGAGATGCAGGTTCATATCCTGCTCGTGACTGTTATTTTCGATATCACATTTTCACTTTATGTTTAATCTAAATGTAGGTAAATAATAAATGAGTACTCACGGGTTGTTGGTGCTGTTTGGTGAGTTGCTTCACCCTCTGCTTGTACAGCTTGTCGCGCTGTAGGAACGAGGCCCGGGATCCCCCCACTGCCGCCGCTACTGATGCTGGTCTGGAGGACAAACTCAATTGTACTCATAGTCATACACATACAGTCAATCTGGGTAACTTTGATTCATTCAGGTAACATTGACAGTGTGACTATGAGAATGTTTTAATGTTTTTTCCCTATGAAATCAATGTTTTTTGTTAATGCTTGCTTTAGATTTTATTTTTTAAACAATCTCCGTAGACACACCTTAAATAAAAACGAAGTTATCAAACAGAGTTAATGTCAAAACTTTTCCGAAATTAGCGCGCGAATTTGAGTTTAGGGAACACTGAATAACTTTTTTGATATTTTGTGATTGTATGGCACTCCATACATTTACTATATAGATGACAATTTACTCTATATGTAGTAGAGCGAATATATACTTCAAACCAGTGTTTACATATTTTTTGGTTGTTTTAATTATTTTAGTTTGTCTTCATTTTAATATGCTTAACGGTTAGTTCATTTTTAGGATTTAAACAAGGTTTTGATGCGAATTAAAAAATATATACTTGTAACTGCTAAATTTTGATTGGTGGACCTTTTTTTACAAATATATATGATGCTACTACAAATTTATGTTTGTATCGCCACAGCCACATCCCTAATTTGGGAATAATATAAACCAATGTTACCCAAAGTAATTTAATAATCAAATATTACCTCATTTATGTGACGGATTTAATGTGTGTCAAAATTACACTTTTGTGGGTGGTAACATTGACATACTACAAAATAGATTTTTCGCTATAATTAATTGATATTATAGTCTTTCACTGTTGTCCATGGATAAAACTCATTCTGAGAACACTAACAAAGTATAATATTTTCATTTAAATGTCAAAACATTTAAAATACTGTGAAAAATATCGCTGTAATCTGTCAAAGTTACCCAGAATGACTGTAGTCGTATTAAATTCCGCAAATTTCATTTTGTCCCACGATTTATATTATATAGACATCCCAAGACAGCTCGTTGTTTTTTTTTCGTTAATTAATTTTCAGTCACTTTTGTGGTGAAATGAAAAATATTTAAATCTGGGTTTCGGAAAATAATAAAGACTAAGAGCATAAAGGCGCACAGTTGGAAGCAGCTCACCTAGCTAGACCAAACCATCATCGGTTCGATGACGACGTTGTTTTGGCTTTAAATGAGAACAGCATGGACCTAGTAGAAAAACGGAATAAAGGGCCATACGTAATAGTCGCTGGAATGAGGAAAAATTTCATTGATTAATGCAACATTACTATTATAATCAATAATTTTAGTCATTCTGTTTTAATTATTACAATACTTATTGTGTGAACCACGATTTGCTACGTGCAATGACATTACAGCAATACCCCTTAATAAAAATGTAATTCATGTCGGTACTTACCTGACAATGTAAATTTTTTTAACTTGATAGTTTTAGGCTAAGCTGCCATCGACAAATTTTAACACTTCTGTACAGCTTATCTATGTTAACTCTAACCATCATTGTTTAAACTATTATAATATAACCAATAAATATAGCTCAGGAAATATGTTCAGGAAAATTAGATAAATTCGTTAATCATAGCGCCAATGATATTATGGTGGCAATATATATTTTTTTTCTTAACTGAGGATAATTATAAAATTAACATTTGGCCTTGACGCAGATTTATTAATTTCAATAATCGCAAAACTTTAAAGGCTCAGAAAAAATTGCAGCATGCCCCAAGGCGCAAAAATAGATCCCTTAATCATGTCACCTTGGATGGGTATCGACCTATCGACCAACATTCTACTATGAGTGACACTGCAACTACTTTCATATTAGGGTGCCACCCAAGGACGAGTATTGGGTCCACCGATCAAGACGTCGAAGGCGCGCGGTGAATTTTTAAGGGTGAAAATCGGTTTATCACGATTTCCGGCAAAACTAACAGTCATATCGAAAGATTAAATTAAAAAGTCAAATGGCAAAATTGTAGGTATAAAAAGATCTACAACTCTTATATTAACACTTTTTTCACATAACCTCAAAACTTATGCAAAAAATAAAAAAAACCGACGTTTTGGTTTTTTACTCATTGCCACAAAAAAATATGATATACCGTAGTTGGTTTTTTAAAACTGCCACAAAAAAAATCACGAATTTTTGTGAAAACTTACCTTTTAATATCTGAAACACATTCGAAAATTCTCAAGTCAAAGCTTGCATGAATTTGGTAGTACATAGTAGGATAGAGGGGAATTTTGAAGTACAAAGGTACCTCGATATACGAGTGCCCTAACATACGAGTTATTTGAGATACGAGCGGTCGAGCGAACGAAGTTTTGTTTTGAAATACGAGTGACATTTTTTGAGCTACGTGGAACGGCCACCTGCGCCTCGTGCATTATCCCACGTATTCCCCCAGTGTGCTTGTTTACCTCGCTGTCGAAGCATCTTTGCTAAGTTTTTCTAGAGCTTTGCCTTTTTTCTTTTTTGTGCATTTACATACTTTATCACATTTCTTTTTATAACTATGGGTCCAAAGAAAGCGAGTGGAAAGGTCAGTGCTCAGAAGAAGATGATGTCTATTGAATGAAAGCGTGAAATCATAGAAAAATATGAGCAAGATGTGCGAGTTCTTGACTTGGCGAGGCAATACGGGCGTAGTACTTTAACGATATGCACTGTGCTTAAACAGAAGGAGTCTATATAGAGTATAACGCAAACTAAGGGCGTTACAACAATTTTAAAGCTCCAGAGCTCTCTCCATGATAAGATGGAGAAACTGCTGATGGTTTGGGTGACGGAGAAGCAGCTTAAAGGCCATACCTTAACACATCATATGCAAGAAGGCATCATATGCGAGAAGGTACGAGCAATTTAATGCGATTTGCTAAATTAAACCCCGCGCACAAATAATTTGGTCATTAATGGCATTTCAATTAATTTCAATGGGGGAATTGTTTTGCTTTGAGATACGAGCAAATTGACATAAAAGTAAGGCTAGGGAATGAATTAAACTGGTATCTCGAGGTATCATTGTACATAATAGGGAGATTAAACATAATTGTATTTTAATGGAACGTCTCATAGACACTGTAGTTTTTTAGGTAAACAGGAACTAGCGTTACTAACGTTCATCAAAGCTTACGTGTAAAGTATAGATGGCAAAAGTCAGAACATCGGTACAAGCTCATGGAACGCAAATGTACCTACTGAATGATGTGCGATAAACTAGATCAAGGTAACATTTTTTTCATCGGCTTCTATTTTGAATATATCTTATGCCACTGTTAGGGTGCTACCGAAGGAACAGTATTTTGTCCACATATGAAGACGAACTTGTGCAAACAAGGTAAAATAATAGTTTCCTGTTACGTAGTGAGAGCCAGCAAATAATATTACATTTAGATATTAAGGTGCCACCCAAGGAACAACATTAGGTTCACATACCAAAACGTTGCACAAGGTTTGTAGTAATGTAGTGATACACAGAGTACGATATTATATTTAGATATCGGGTCCCCACCTGCAGTGCAGCGCGAGCGCGGCGGCGGCGAGCGCGGCGAGCAGCGCGTGCTGCGCGTCGGCGCGCGCGCCCGGCGGCGCCTGCGCCAGCGCCCGCAGCTGCGCGCACAGCAGCTATATATTTAGATATCGGGTCCCCACCTGCAGTGCAGCGCGAGCGCGGCGGCGGCGAGCGCGGCGAGCAGCGCGTGCTGCGCGTCGGCGCGCGCGCCCGGCGGCGCCTGCGCCAGCGCCCGCAGCTGCGCGCACAGCAGCTATATATTTAGATATCGGGTCCCCACCTGCAGTGCAGCGCGAGCGCGGCGGCGGCGAGCGCGGCGAGCAGCGCGTGCTGCGCGTCGGCGCGCGCGCCCGGCGGCGCCTGCGCCAGCGCCCGCAGCTGCGCGCACAGCAGCTATATATTTAGATATCGGGTCCCCACCTGCAGTGCAGCGCGAGCGCGGCGGCGGCGAGCGCGGCGAGCAGCGCGTGCTGCGCGTCGGCGCGCGCGCCCGGCGGCGCCTGCGCCAGCGCCCGCAGCTGCGCGCACAGCAGCTATATATTTAGATATCGGGTCCCCACCTGCAGTGCAGCGCGAGCGCGGCGGCGGCGAGCGCGGCGAGCAGCGCGTGCTGCGCGTCGGCGCGCGCGCCCGGCGGCGCCTGCGCCAGCGCCCGCAGCTGCGCGCACAGCAGCTATATATTTAGATATCGGGTCCCCACCTGCAGTGCAGCGCGAGCGCGGCGGCGGCGAGCGCGGCGAGCAGCGCGTGCTGCGCGTCGGCGCAGCGCCCGCAGCTGCGCGCACAGCAGCTATATATTTAGATATCGGGTCCCCACCTGCAGTGCAGCGCGAGCGCGGCGGCGGCGAGCGCGGCGAGCAGCGCGTGCTGCGCGTCGGCGCGCGCGCCCGGCGGCGCCTGCGCCAGCGCCCGCAGCTGCGCGCACAGCAGCTATATATTTAGATATCGGGTCCCCACCTGCAGTGCAGCGCGAGCGCGGCGGCGGCGAGCGCGGCGAGCAGCGCGTGCTGCGCGTCGGCGCAGCGCCCGCAGCTGCGCGCACAGCAGCTATATATTTAGATATCGGGTCCCCACCTGCAGTGCAGCGCGAGCGCGGCGGCGGCGAGCGCGGCGAGCAGCGCGTGCTGCGCGTCGGCGCGCGCGCCCGGCGGCGCCTGCGCCAGCGCCCGCAGCTGCGCGCACAGCAGCTATATATTTAGATATCGGGTCCCCACCTGCAGTGCAGCGCGAGCGCGGCGGCGGCGAGCGCGGCGAGCAGCGCGTGCTGCGCGTCGGCGCAGCGCCCGCAGCTGCGCGCACAGCAGCTATATATTTAGATATCGGGTCCCCACCTGCAGTGCAGCGCGAGCGCGGCGGCGGCGAGCGCGGCGAGCAGCGCGTGCTGCGCGTCGGCGCGCGCGCCCGGCGGCGCCTGCGCCAGCGCCCGCAGCTGCGCGCACAGCAGCTATATATTTAGATATCGGGTCCCCACCTGCAGTGCAGCGCGAGCGCGGCGGCGGCGAGCGCGGCGAGCAGCGCGTGCTGCGCGTCGGCGCAGCGCCCGCAGCTGCGCGCACAGCAGCTATATATTTAGATATCGGGTCCCCACCTGCAGTGCAGCGCGAGCGCGGCGGCGGCGAGCGCGGCGAGCAGCGCGTGCTGCGCGTCGGCGCGCGCGCCCGGCGGCGCCTGCGCCAGCGCCCGCAGCTGCGCGCACAGCAGCTATATATTTAGATATCGGGTCCCCACCTGCAGTGCAGCGCGAGCGCGGCGGCGGCGAGCGCGGCGAGCAGCGCGTGCTGCGCGTCGGCGCGCGCGCCCGGCGGCGCCTGCGCCAGCGCCCGCAGCTGCGCGCACAGCAGCTATATATTTAGATATCGGGTCCCCACCTGCAGTGCAGCGCGAGCGCGGCGGCGGCGAGCGCGGCGAGCAGCGCGTGCTGCGCGTCGGCGCGCGCGCCCGGCGGCGCCTGCGCCAGCGCCCGCAGCTGCGCGCACAGCAGCTATATATTTAGATATCGGGTCCCCACCTGCAGTGCAGCGCGAGCGCGGCGGCGGCGAGCGCGGCGAGCAGCGCGTGCTGCGCGTCGGCGCGCGCGCCCGGCGGCGCCTGCGCCAGCGCCCGCAGCTGCGCGCACAGCAGCTATATATTTAGATATCGGGTCCCCACCTGCAGTGCAGCGCGAGCGCGGCGGCGGCGAGCGCGGCGAGCAGCGCGTGCTGCGCGTCGGCGCGCGCGCCCGGCGGCGCCTGCGCCAGCGCCCGCAGCTGCGCGCACAGCAGCTATATATTTAGATATCGGGTCCCCACCTGCAGTGCAGCGCGAGCGCGGCGGCGGCGAGCGCGGCGAGCAGCGCGTGCTGCGCGTCGGCGCGCGCGCCCGGCGGCGCCTGCGCCAGCGCCCGCAGCTGCGCGCACAGCAGCTATATATTTAGATATCGGGTCCCCACCTGCAGTGCAGCGCGAGCGCGGCGGCGGCGAGCGCGGCGAGCAGCGCGTGCTGCGCGTCGGCGCAGCGCCCGCAGCTGCGCGCACAGCAGCTATATATTTAGATATCGGGTCCCCACCTGCAGTGCAGCGCGAGCGCGGCGGCGGCGAGCGCGGCGAGCAGCGCGTGCTGCGCGTCGGCGCGCGCGCCCGGCGGCGCCTGCGCCAGCGCCCGCAGCTGCGCGCACAGCAGCTATATATTTAGATATCGGGTCCCCACCTGCAGTGCAGCGCGAGCGCGGCGGCGGCGAGCGCGGCGAGCAGCGCGTGCTGCGCGTCGGCGCAGCGCCCGCAGCTGCGCGCACAGCAGCTATATATTTAGATATCGGGTCCCCACCTGCAGTGCAGCGCGAGCGCGGCGGCGGCGAGCGCGGCGAGCAGCGCGTGCTGCGCGTCGGCGCGCGCGCCCGGCGGCGCCTGCGCCAGCGCCCGCAGCTGCGCGCACAGCAGCTATATATTTAGATATCGGGTCCCCACCTGCAGTGCAGCGCGAGCGCGGCGGCGGCGAGCGCGGCGAGCAGCGCGTGCTGCGCGTCGGCGCAGCGCCCGCAGCTGCGCGCACAGCAGCTATATATTTAGATATCGGGTCCCCACCTGCAGTGCAGCGCGAGCGCGGCGGCGGCGAGCGCGGCGAGCAGCGCGTGCTGCGCGTCGGCGCGCGCGCCCGGCGGCGCCTGCGCCAGCGCCCGCAGCTGCGCGCACAGCAGCTATATATTTAGATATCGGGTCCCCACCTGCAGTGCAGCGCGAGCGCGGCGGCGGCGAGCGCGGCGAGCAGCGCGTGCTGCGCGTCGGCGCAGCGCCCGCAGCTGCGCGCACAGCAGCTATATATTTAGATATCGGGTCCCCACCTGCAGTGCAGCGCGAGCGCGGCGGCGGCGAGCGCGGCGAGCAGCGCGTGCTGCGCGTCGGCGCGCGCGCCCGGCGGCGCCTGCGCCAGCGCCCGCAGCTGCGCGCACAGCAGCTATATATTTAGATATCGGGTCCCCACCTGCAGTGCAGCGCGAGCGCGGCGGCGGCGAGCGCGGCGAGCAGCGCGTGCTGCGCGTCGGCGCGCGCGCCCGGCGGCGCCTGCGCCAGCGCCCGCAGCTGCGCGCACAGCAGCTATATATTTAGATATCGGGTCCCCACCTGCAGTGCAGCGCGAGCGCGGCGGCGGCGAGCGCGGCGAGCAGCGCGTGCTGCGCGTCGGCGCGCGCGCCCGGCGGCGCCTGCGCCAGCGCCCGCAGCTGCGCGCACAGCAGCTATATATTTAGATATCGGGTCCCCACCTGCAGTGCAGCGCGAGCGCGGCGGCGGCGAGCGCGGCGAGCAGCGCGTGCTGCGCGTCGGCGCGCGCGCCCGGCGGCGCCTGCGCCAGCGCCCGCAGCTGCGCGCACAGCAGCTATATATTTAGATATCGGGTCCCCACCTGCAGTGCAGCGCGAGCGCGGCGGCGGCGAGCGCGGCGAGCAGCGCGTGCTGCGCGTCGGCGCGCGCGCCCGGCGGCGCCTGCGCCAGCGCCCGCAGCTGCGCGCACAGCAGCTATATATTTAGATATCGGGTCCCCACCTGCAGTGCAGCGCGAGCGCGGCGGCGGCGAGCGCGGCGAGCAGCGCGTGCTGCGCGTCGGCGCGCGCGCCCGGCGGCGCCTGCGCCAGCGCCCGCAGCTGCGCGCACAGCAGCTATATATTTAGATATCGGGTCCCCACCTGCAGTGCAGCGCGAGCGCGGCGGCGGCGAGCGCGGCGAGCAGCGCGTGCTGCGCGTCGGCGCGCGCGCCCGGCGGCGCCTGCGCCAGCGCCCGCAGCTGCGCGCACAGCAGCTATATATTTAGATATCGGGTCCCCACCTGCAGTGCAGCGCGAGCGCGGCGGCGGCGAGCGCGGCGAGCAGCGCGTGCTGCGCGTCGGCGCGCGCGCCCGGCGGCGCCTGCGCCAGCGCCCGCAGCTGCGCGCACAGCAGCTATATATTTAGATATCGGGTCCCCACCTGCAGTGCAGCGCGAGCGCGGCGGCGGCGAGCGCGGCGAGCAGCGCGTGCTGCGCGTCGGCGCGCGCGCCCGGCGGCGCCTGCGCCAGCGCCCGCAGCTGCGCGCACAGCAGCTGCTCCACCACCACCAGCTCCTGCGCCACACACACATGTCACGCCGCTATATCTTCCACAATAACGGCAAAGGGCTCTCACATAATTGTTGTCACCTGTGCTTTGTCCACGTCACACTTGTCGATAACGGCGTCTTCGGGGCCGTATAGCGTGCCTAGGCCGACCTGCCTCTTCACTTGGAACTCGGTAAGCTGCTGGCTCAGTTCATCCTTCGCCTTCTGTCGGGCTTTACGGAATACATTCCGAAGTAGTTCTTCTTTCTCGTACTCTATAATAAAATAAGAAGTATAGCGAGATCATCTAAATATACATAGTGAAAGACAAAAAGTATAAAATATAAAAACACTTACCATTAACCAAAACATGTTCGATTTCATTCGCCATATTTTCGTCAACACCACTGAGCTGCAACACCTATTAAAACCATTATTTTTTACTAGATGGTAGCTAATTGAATGTGCCACTAATACAAACAAAACAGGAATGGTCCCAGTATAAGGCCTTGTGTCACACCCAGTATTATAAAAGAACCAGTTGTTTGTGACAACAAACATCGACGTTTTTAAACAAATTCTCTTACTTTTATATAAGAAATTCAAAGCCCAATGGCTGTTTTTGATTTTATTATAGTTGTATTTTTAATCAGAATTTCATAATATGGTTAGTCAAATGCTTCACACAAATCGTGAACTTTTTCTAAAGCCGACTTGGACAATATGATGTCACCTTCCCTAGAGATTTTTTACCTTTTATTTTATTTAACCTTTTAGTTTTTTTTTTTTACAACGATCACATTTAAGTATCACAAAAATGTACCTCAAGGTTATCTTTCAGGTTTTTTTGGGCAGAAGTACTACTGTAAACAAAGGTACTATGTAGGTGATACTAGTTTTAATAATTAGTTTGTAATAAAACTTGGTTATAGTATTTGTCTTATATTTTCCTAACAGGTGATTTGGAATACAACTACAATTTACACAATAAATATTAGTATTACTGTACTTTACTTTGTTTACAGTAATACTGTGTATTACTGTAAACAAAGTTCCCCCTCTAAATATTACAATGAATAGTTAGTTAAGGAGTTTTAATTAATGGTAACTGTTTAGTTTACTATTAACTTTTATTTTAGTATTTTTCTCATATTTTCCTCTGTTGTTAGTTTAAAGTGCTATGCTTCCCTCGGGAGAAAGTGGATTCCCAATTCGGGTGTATTAAGCCTCAAACTACACCCCTGAGGGTAATCAGTCACATTCTTTCCTAGGTGAAGTAACGCTCTCTGACTCCAAAAACTGAGGAAATATAAGATCTCATCAATATAAAGACTTTTAACCCAGCTCATCAATATAATAAACAATAGTGGCTTATTAATCTTAGCTTGAGACAAAATATAAACAAATAAACCAATGTTTCTCAAAGTACTTACTTATCGTCACGCCATTTCCCTTGCGGTCTAGGCAGAGAGAACAGTGCCAAAATGCTCTATTTTTGGATACATCACTCGCTTCCTCAACATTCATAATTCTCTTCATACACACTCGCCGGTTTCGGAGACTCCTGACTGCACCTACTTTCAATACATGACCGATTTGGTCTAGGTAGGTGAGTCTCGGTCTCCCCCTGTACCTACATCCTTCCACTTTCGCATTGTATATCTTCTTAACCAGTCGCTCGTCCGGCATTCTTTCCACATGTCGGAACAATCGGAGCAGTCCCTTTCGCATATTTACACCAATACTCTCTTTCATACCTACTCACTCTCTTACGTCGCCGTTACGAATGCGGTCAGTCAGCCTCACTCCTCAGATTCTCCGCAAAGATCGCATTTCGACCGCATAGATTTTACTCTCATGCTCCTTTCCGCATAACCAACTCTCGCTTCCATATAATAAAGTTGGGACAAGCACTGCGTTGTGTATTGCGACACGTGCCCTCAGGCTGAGGTGATGACTCCCGAGAAGTTGTCCCAATGCTCCGTTCACTCTATTTCCCGCATTCACTCTTCTCTCTACATCAGTGGTGTACCTTCCATCCCGACTGAATCCACATCCAAGATATACAAATTCATCCACTTGTTCTAGCACACCATTTCCTATTGCTACTCTAACATCTGTTCTGGCTTCTTCTCTTTCAAAAACCATTATTTTGGTTTTGCTCACATTCACACGTAGGCCCCTTTTCTTACAATCTTGTGCCATTACGTCGACTAGGGTTTGCAGTTCAGTCGCAGACTGCGCTTATAGGACCGCATCGTCTGTATATAGCAGAGAGTTAACCACTGAGTCGCTCATCTAAACTCCCACATTCATTTCATTCAATCTTTTATATTATAGAACGCAGCCCTGTTTAACCCCGATATTGACATCAAACCAGGGCGACATTCCATCATCCAGCTTGTGTGCAGAAGCTCTGCAGTCCATGCAGTTGGACTGCACCGCTTGCAGAAGTCTACCGTTAATACCATACTCCGGTAAAATATCCCAAAGTTTCTTTCGTATAACCGTGTCTAATGCTTTCTCCAAATCCACAAAACTGCAGAAAACCCTCTGACCTACAGCCAGATACTTCTTCACAATATTGCTCAGAGAAAACACTTGATCCATACATCCTCCACACCCCAAACCTCCTTGTGCCTCACACATAAATTCGTCATACACCATCCTCATTCTCCTTTCAATAATCTTACCATTCACTTTGGCTGCCAAACTGGTCAAGCTTATGGCACTGTAGTTTGCACAGTCATAACGTGAACCCTTGTTTTTAAACAAGGGCACGATGACTGCGCTTCTCCAGTCCTTGGAAACCATTCCTGAGCTCCAACATAAATTGAGAAGCATCAGGAAGGATTCCCAGACACATGAGCCTCCAAGCTTGATCATTGTGTTTTACCATAATCGCCACGCTTGGCAAGCGGGTTGGCGACCGTAGAGGATGTTTTTAATACACAGGGGAACGCTGCTGCCCTGTCCCCCGGTAATCCCTTAGTCGGCTTATACGACTCCTATGGGAAGAGACGGGGTAATAAAAGGAGCTATTCTTGGTACCGGCCCCACATGGCAAAGTGCCGGCCCCACACGGCAAGGTGCCGGCCCCACACGACTTATGGTACTAGTACAATAATATTACCAATCAATTTAGTATTTTGATCTATATTTTTAGCACTTGACATGCTCAGCTACTTTTAAGAGTACAAATTATTATTTGTGAATGAGGAAAAACAGAACTTAAGAGAAAAGGTCATTAAGACAAATGTGATGAGGAAATTGGGTATGACCACAAGGTAGTACGGTAGCTCAGTGGATTAGAGCACTTCCCCGGATAGGAAGGGACGCAGGTTCGGTTCCCGCTCATACTAAGTTCTCTTTTTCCTCATTCACAAATAATAAATCACTTTAGTCGTATTTTTATTGACACACCACACAATATTACTACATAAAAATCACATTTTTTGCAATAATAAATCATAGCGGCCGCCATCACAGCGATTCGCGCGCCGTCAGTCGGTGCTTTGAACTACGAACTAGTCACGCAATTGACTTGAACCTAGAACATAACTGACCCCACAGCTGTGTGCATTGCATACAGTCGAGTAATTAAAAAATGTTAGTAATTTAGGAGAATTGTTATATAAATCATAAAAAATAGCAAACTATTATTCTGAAAACGTTGTTAGATTATCATTAAAATTTTACATGCAATTACGTTGTTTCAATCTACACTTCGATTTTTATTATGTATTTGTTCTTGATATGAACCGACATGGGAAATCTTCAAATTTCAAAATATATTATATTATTTAAAAAAAAAAATACACTTAATATAATGCTTTTAGCACATTCTATACACATCTTGTACACTGAAATTGCTACTACAAAATGGTGTGAACGAGTTGTGTTTTGCTTAATTTTTTGTTACGTCCTAGGCTTGTGTATACAGTATAAATATTTCCGTAGAAGTTGAAATTTTTTACATTGACAATCGACTAAGTAAATCGATAACGTTACTACGTGCATACTGATAAGAAGTCTTCCACAATCGTGCCGGTTCATTGAAGCTGAGGTAAGCAAGGCTTTACCACTAGAAAATGGTAATTTAATAATTGATTTAAACCGATTGAAGACAAAACGTCACTTCAATGTAAGTTTTCTACATTATATGTACTGTTAGACCGAGCTGGTTAGTGTTTTTAAAAAAACGCCCCTAAAACTTAGGGGTTTTGTTTATTGACCTCAACACCGTGATTAGGGCATAATCACACGAGAATGACTTCACAACCGTTTACCGTCGTGTCCCGGATCTAACTGACTTTATAAAATCAATAAATGAAGAGGATCATATTAACATGATACTATTCCGCGAAAGTAGCCGACTAGGCTTTCAATACATACTAACTAGGGATGTAACAGTACTCTATAACTTGGTAAAAGTAACTGTGAGATTTCTTTCTTATTTAGCTTTAATTGTATGGCTCCTATGTATTTTATAATTTTAAACAAGTTAAGAAATTGACTGCAGACATTGTGACATTAAAATCAATTGAAAAAGCAAGTAATAGTGCGTAAATGGCAGCATTATATACGTTACCGCGTGCGGCACGAGGAAGGTGGAGTGCAGCTCGTAGGCCCAGCGGCGCAGCGTGCGCGGCGCCGCGCCCGCCGCGCGGTACGCGTCCGTCAGCAGCAGCAGCAGGCACGCCGTCGCGCACCTGCACACACGGCGGTCACTGCCGGCCCGGCGGCCACTGTGGCCCGGCGGGCACTGCCGGCCCGGCGGCCACTGCCGGCCCGGCGGCCACTGCCGGCCCGGCGGCCACTGCCGGCCCGGCGGCCACTGCCGGCCCGGCGGCCACTGCCGGCCCGGCGGCCACTGCCGGCCCGGCGGCCACTGCCGGCCCGGCGGGCACTGCTGGCCCGCGCGCACGCACTTACCGCCTCTCGCCCAGCAGCCAGTTCAGCAGCACGGCCGTCCGCGCCTTCGACTCGCGGACGGATCTCAAGTTCGAGAACAGTCCCGAATACGACGAGTTGTCCTGCCGATAGATATCTATTTTATTGCTTGTACGCTAGATTAAGGAGATCTAAAGTAGAAAAGAAGGATGAAATACAAAGGGTAAAGTGGGGATTTAAACCCTCACCGCAGTGTAAACTATTGACAATACTTACTGACGCTGGTGAATCGTCCTCCTCCATTGATATGATAGCTCTTTGAGGATCGGAGCAGGGCTGCAAAATACGAATTCATCGGTTTACCTATGTCATTACCAATAAAATAGCGAATAGCGTATACAACCTGCATTTGGAATAGTAGGCCTCTGTTTGCGAACACATATAATTATGGCCATGCATTCTACTGATCATTTATTAATGTATTCTTTGGAGAAATGGATCTCTTACTCTGATGTATCAACAATTATAACAACACATATAGAGGGAATCACTAAACCTAAAAGAGATATAGATCCAAGGACACTACAAAACCATTATAAAATATTATTGAGCCAAACATATAACCTATTTTATTACATCTTTACGGATGGTTCCAAGGACGAAGCGGGTTCGGAGGCAGCATTCTTTGACCCACAGCAAGATATTCGAGTTAAATTTAAAATTACAGATAACACCAGTATATCCACAATGCACACAAAGTTAATAGCTATTTCAGAGTCTTTGTCATATATTTTATCAATAATTACAGCAATACATTTGTTATTTTCTCAGATTCAAAAAGTGCGCTTCAACACTTGGCTCAGATAACCTCGAACATTCGATGTCTTCCGATAGCCTACACTATCCTAGAAACCATCCGTAGAATTCATAACTCTAATAAAGCGATACTTATACAGTGGGTTCCCTCTCACATCGGCATCGTGGGTAACGAGGTAGCAGATCGGGCGGCGCGTCAAGCAATAACTGACGGTATTCCTTATAGTTGTTTACCATTTTACCAGTGAGGCCTTACTCAAGTTCAAAGAAACATGTCGACAAGAATGGTGCAAATATTTTAATGAGCGATCGTGTTCCATAGGCCTCTGGTATAAAACGATACAGAGTGATCTCCCTCGATACCCATGGTTCGATAAGATGAACGTAGATAGGAAATATGTAGTTGGCATGCTTAGATTGCGCTCCGGACACATCCCAAAAAAATAAATTTAAATATCTAATGAGAATTTCAAGATCACAGAATTGTCTTCAATGTGACAAAGTGGAAGACGTACACCGCGTTCTGACTGAATGCGTCCGGAGCGCTGTCCAGCGCCGTGGATAGATGTTATTTGACGATTGTTAATGTGGGGTCATGTAATAGCTACCTGGCGTCACCAGTATCTGAGGAGGCTAAGAAGCTACTAAAGATATACTTTTCTTCCCTAGTGGAGTGTTAATAGTTATAAGGATGGTTATAAGTATGTAAGAATAATTACCTACCTAGTGATAAAGTAAATTTTCTTTATTGTTTCTTTGTTATTACTTGTAAATAAATACTTGTAAGTTTGCATTACGGGGGTGACATAGTCATTGTCTGACTAAAACTCCCAGGAAAAATAAAAGAAAAAAAAATGTAATTATGGTGCATAAGTGATATTTGTCAAAATCTTCATAATTTTCGAGATTACCAAATACAAAAACGCAGTTTTGATTTCGACTTTGGCGGCAAGTAGAGGTGGCAAAAGTCAGAACATCGGTACAAGCTAATGGAACGCAAGTTAACCTATTGAATGTAACTAGATTGAGGTAAGATTTTTTTTTTGAAGTATTACTTCTTTAGCCACTACTTGAAAGTAACTCAGATCTTTTTTCGGACGGAAGTAACTGTTTTAAACAGAAGGGATGTTAGTCAAAAATAAATATCTATCAGTAAAATAATTTATCTACCAGTAAGGACGTAGTAACGTTATCGATTTACTTAGTTGATTGTTTATGTACTCGTAAAAGACTTGAGTTCTACTGAAATATTTATACTGTGTACACAAGCCTTTTTTTATTTATTTTTTTGTTAAGGAGGAAAAAATTTTACTTAACCGCACACTCAGTCGTTCGGGGCAACGAACAGGGTAGTGTGGGGCCCTCGCCCACTAAATAAACCCACCGTGTGCTGTCTCTCCGCCTACATTGGCGGGCCACACACACACATTTCCCGCCTTAAAAAAAAAAGGTATAGGATTAACGGCGCGCGACTCGCTTTGATTTTTAGTCCAAAAATGTGGTTTTTATGTGATCATAGTGTGTGGTGTGTTGATGAAAAATTACTAGTGATCGGTAATATGATCCTATATTGGTATAGTATAAGAGTTCAAAGTGCGCAATTCCATTTATTTTATGATTAATATTTTTAGTGATATCTACCATAAGTTTTATTTCGACCGCACGTAAAGTTTACACGCACTCAAAACTTAAACTAGCAAAATATTGTAGAACGTATTGATGGAAGCTCTAGTTCTTTAAATATAATAAGTATATTTTTTCATCAGCTTCCCTTTTGAATAATACGCTTCGCCACTGATGAGTGTCTGTATATGTGTGTCCCGGCGAGTGCTTGTGCCTGTGAGCGCTTACCTGCGTGTTGGTGTGGTAGGGCGGCGGCGGCGTGCCGGGCGGCGGCGTGTCGCGCGCCCCCCACTCCGCCCCGCCCGGCGCGCCCGACGCACCCGACACACCCGACGCACCCGACGCACCCGACGCACCCGACGCACCCGACGCACCCGACACACCCGGGGGGACTCCGCACACCGCTGCAATACACATTTATATGAATTAGATGCCTATTACCTAAATGAGTTATTCACAAATAATTACAGCCCATTAAAGACATTCGTCATAATGTGTTCTTTTAGAGATTTTTCCAAAAATTCAAGCGCTTAGGGACTCCCCCACTCACTTCACACCAATATGATAAGATCACAAGTTTAGCATACACATAATCCGGAGTACAAAAAAGAATAGGTATAAGCTTAATTTTTATACCAGAAAAATTGAGGGTTCTTGTGTGATGGATATTTTTATAATAAAATTTATTTCTGAGCGGCTCCGCAGGCTTTAACTAGTGCAGTAATACACACGTAAATTATTTAGTGTTACAAACAATGATAGCGGTTTATATGTATATAATATATACTATTGTTGAACTTACATCTGGTCAGGTCGTGTTCCAACTGTTCAGGAGACGACCGACTCCTCACATGCAGAACTGGCACTCCCGTCCTGTTGTCAGTCTGTGTACACGTACATTTATTATTGCATACAACATTTAGGTACTATATTACAGTATTTTGAAATTGAAATATTTAAAATCGACTATTCGCGAGAAAAATATTGGGCTGGTTTGTGTCTCCTGTGATATGGAGAAGTTTCTGTAAAAATAAAAACTCATCAGACACGCGATAGAGCTAGAAAGTGCACTTCCCAAGACTATCTAAATAGCATCTTTTTGTCTTGTTGTGTTTGTTGTGTAGCAAGTTTTTGTCTGTCGGTTTGTTTGTTCCGACCAATCTCAAAAATGGTTCGACCGATTTGGATGGGTTTTTCACTACCAGATAGCTGATGTTATAAAGGAGTAAGTAAAATAAGTTAGGCTACTATTATTATAGAAAAATAATTAAGGACCCACACAAGATATAAAACAACTAAATAATCCACGCGGGCGATTTTGCGGGCACCAGCTAGTTTACTATATATTCCATCTGCTAGATAGACGTGTCTTATCAATTTAGCTGCTATAGAACTGTAGTTTTCTTGTATCCATCCATCCATCAGCCTTTCAACGTCCACTGCTGGACATAGGCCTCCCCAAGAGAACGTCACAACGAGCAGTCCCGTCATGGGGGATAATGCCGTAATCGCCACGCTAGGCAGGCGGGTTGGCGATCGCAGTGGATGTTGTTAATACTCGAGGGAGTGCTGCTGCCCACTCCCTCGGTATTCCCTCAGTCGGCTCTTACAACTCCCGTGGGTAGAAAGGGGTGGGACAGTTCTAAAGCCGGCCCCACACGGCCCTTTTCTTGTATAACTACAATATATAAAATACTCTACTAGGTATATAGATAGAATGAATTCGTGATAGAAAGAACCAGCTGTTCAATTAAGTCAATTTTATATTTTCAATTTCAAAATAACCATGGAAACATCTGCAACCTTACTAATAAAATAACAGAGTAAAGAAAATAATCAAAACTATAAATCAATTGATAAAAAAAAATTTAGTAACGTTAATATGACAAACTTTAGTCAAAGTTAATGATTTTTCATTAGTAAGGCCACCGTAGTTATTGAAGTTAGTCACGATTATGAAACATTAATACATATGAACGCTTATGTATACATATAAATATATAAAATAATTCGTATGTATTTACAGTACTCCGATACGATCTAACATTGTGTTTGATATCAAAGACATTTATGAAGCTTATACTCAGTAAAAAAATATCTTAAAATGTTAAGCATTCAATTAATATATAAAAGCGTGAGCATTGAAAAAAGATAAAATAAAGACAGGTACGTATAGAATAAACACAGAGCCCGATCAGACATAAGGTTTCGACAAACCCTTGTTTTGACGAAAGATAATATGAGTTTTTGGAGTAGTTATTGTCACAGATTTTATTCCTTGCGTTTCCAAAATATAAAATAGGTTGTGTAAATTACAATCCAAATTTAGAAAAAACAAATTGTCTAGTTTAGTTTCTACCGAGATTGAATATAGAAATTACATATTCATTGTCCATATTTAGCCATAACCTTAACTAATCGTTTATGTTATTTTTCATAAATATAGTATTTGGTATCTTATTATATATCTGCTCAATAAACTGTGCAAGTATATAACATAGAAAGAGAAATTGGTTAAAAATGGAGAATCCATTACTTGTACCCCTCTGTGTGCTGCTGGCGTATTTTTGCTTAACTCCATCCAATTTCAAAAACTAATAAAATATACTTTATACATATCGTCATCATTATTATAAACTAAAAAAAATATATGCTTTAATGGTTTTTTAATTATTATACTTTGTGGAAACACATCCAAATGACATGCAAATACTCCAAAAACTCACATTCACCATCATTACCTGCAACGGCGGCGGTGGTGCATTCACAAGTGGGTAACTCATTTGCAACGCGATCGAATTAGGTTGTGGCCCCTCAAGTTCCCCATCCAAGGAATGCGACGACCTCCTGAATTGCTTCTGCTCATCACTGTACCCCGGCATTGACTGGTGCATTGGAAACTTGTCCGAATAATATCTGCCTTTGTAGTACTGCTTGTGGACGGGGGAAGAGTTACAGGGTTTATTTGGTAAGGCTAAAGGGTTCATTGGCGGAGGACTGAGAGGGTTACGCTTCGGTCTCTCGATAGACCTCGGGGGTAAGGGTGGGGGAGTGACATTGTCCAGACAGGTGGTGGGCACCATGGGTACTGTATTATTATGCACGTGTCTTCGTTTATTATTGGACTCGTCTGAGTTTTGTCTGACGAGAGGTGGGGTATTTTCCTGGCTGGTTTTGTTCCTCGCTTGGCGGAGGTTCCGTAGACTTTGTCCAGTTAAGTTCGATAACGAGCGAGGCAGGCCGCTGAGGAAGCCGGTGTTTGGCAGCGGGGAGGCCGACTTGTCGGGCGGCTTGCGGCCCGTCAGCCGAGGCGTTGAGGGGGCTTCCATCGGCTATATAGTAAGTGTTAAGCGTCTATACAACATTGCGATGATCTGTGCTGAGATTTTTAGTAATCTGTGTGTTACACCCGCCATCACAGGTTTGCTGCTTTATACTACATGAACTAATCATATTTGTATTGATCCTACCTGATCATTATTTTTTTATTATGCTAATTGATCATACCTTAGTTTTTAGTATTACTAAGTAAATACATTAACTATTATCCACACCTCTACAACAAAAGTTATTACGCCGCTGCGTGAGTGGCGCTCCACTTGAACAATTTTTTATCTGTGATTGTGACGTCATTACCATTGATTAACTTCCATGATCCCCAGATGGTGTCACAACAGCACATACATAAATATTCTAAGCGTGTAACAGTTCACAAGTGAAACTAAAAATCTCAACACAGCAGGCGACAGTACAATGAGTGTTGCGCATCTATACATGTGCCAATACCTCGCGAGACGAAAGTTTTCATTTAGTTTACTGGTTTTATTTAGTCACTGTCAATTCTATTGTCGTTAACTAAATTTAGTCTCACATTATTTTGCATGGTTCAACATATTTTTTATTACGGTTAGGCAGGCGCGATATTTATAACGTTGATCGCTTCGTCAAATATTTGATTCAAAACAATCTTGTATATACGATATATTTTATATTGAGGACATCATCAAGTCATTATGATGAATTTCCTTCGAGTTTTCTTTGAGATCGATAAGTAGAAATGTCAATATTTTCTGTCGTAATAAGTTTAGCAATTCTTAGATTACTGATAGATGCACTCTATTGTATTTCGACTTATACATTGCATGAGCTCTACTACAGATTCTTTACTAATATTGGCACCAGCACTTTTTTGATAATTCAGAACTAGTGACATATCTACTTCTTTTATCAAAAGTTCAGTGAGAATAAATTTAGTTTAAAACGCAATAGAATATGTGTTTGCCCTGATCTGATTCTATGCGTTAATTTCTCGGTACCGTTAGCAAAAAAAAATCTTTATCATAAACGTAAATAATAAAATTGTAACTCAGCCATCAACTTCACTTTATTGATATTTTTACTTTAGAAAAACTTTTCTGGATACATATAATATTTATACTCTTTTCATATATACAAACTTAAAAGTTGCCTCTGGGTCTTGTAAATCTTATCTCAAGGGTAATAATTAATGAAAGTATAATTGTTGTAATTAAAATTGGACACATATAGAGGTCACATGTGATATAGAGATAAAAACGAAGTGCTGCTTATATTGATATGGATTCTCATCTCTTACTCGCTCACTATCGCTGTCACACATTAGGTATCATAAAATAAATAGAAAAAAAACATTATCATATATATTTACTTATATTATATAACATATAAATCAGTAACAATGACTTTATTTCTAAATTATTTTTAGGCATATTATTTGAATTAATTTTTGTGAATATAAACAAGATTCCCACTGGCGAAATTTCACGACATATAGTAAATACATCCGATAGATGGCATTGGCGTCTTCCAATAGATGGTAAGGATGTAAAATAGGAATTATTACTAAAACTACTACAGGACATTATCTATGGTAATAAACTTAAATTTGTGATTAAAGCGCTTCTAGAAAATATAACTTTTAAATTAATCTAAGTAAATTGCTTATTATAACGCGCAGTTTATATTGGCTAGCAAAAAAAAAATACATTTAACGACATATAATATTTTAATTCAACAAGCGTCATGATGTTGTAAAACTTATTACTACAGATCATGATCACACACTGCGTATGCTGACGGTACAATCCAAATATAATACATAATACGATAATTTACAGAAAGTCTTTATTAAAACGAGTTTGATCTTTTATATAAATGAGATATACTAAATAAGTATTAAATGAATACCAATGGCCGAGTTATAAACCAATATGACATACACACAAGAGGCACACACGCGCCTGTCGATGACGTCACACAAGCATAGAAGCAGACATGGCACAACACACCGACTCGTCCCAAATGAGCCCAATTAGTGTGACAAGTTCTTACGTTTCGACTGTACT
The DNA here is from genome assembly GCA_948253155.1 of Leucoma salicis. Taxonomy (NCBI): domain Eukaryota; kingdom Metazoa; phylum Arthropoda; class Insecta; order Lepidoptera; family Erebidae; genus Leucoma; species Leucoma salicis. The sequence continues at coordinate 1,037,649 of OX411830.1, forward strand.
TGTAATAGTGGTAAAAACTTGGTTATCAATTGATATTAACTTGCGAAATGGGAAAAGAGGTATCTGCTAGCAGGGTTCAATCCTGCTCCTCTTCTATCGGTGGGAACATTCTAGACCACTAACATATTGATGTGAAAATGTTTAAGTTGCTGCATGCTATCAATAAAAGTATTTTTAAGAAGAGCTGTCGTCAAATAGCAGCCAATCACCCACACTTTTCAAAGAAAATCTTAGCAATATGTGGTATTTTGATCTATATTTTAGCACTTGACATGCTTAGCTACTTTAAAGAACAAATTATTTGTGAATGTGGAAAAAGTGAGCTACTGCGAGCAGGATATGAACCTTTTCTTTTTTTGAGGCGGGAAAATATCTGCAGGCAGGATTCGAACCTGCGTCTCTTCCAATCCGCGGAAGTTTGTAGTGGCAGACGAGCCACGGCCCATCTGATGGTAAATGGTAACCGTCGCTCATGGACTCGACTATACCGAGAGTATTGTCAAACCACTGCTCACCAATTCAGTTCACAGATATGAAATGAAATATAAACTACTATCTCCTGCTACAGCCAAAACGCAACGATGTGCTTCATGGCCCGTCACACGGGAGATGATGGTACCAACCCGCTCGGGCCGGACACCAAGTGAGTACTCCCACTTGGTACCCAGCCCTACCACCAGTCATGCAATGGATGATAATTGCTTTTGGGTGTATTTACGACATTCGATGCTTAGCGGTCTAGAGCAATTCCCCGGATTGGAAGGGAAGATTCAAGTCCTGCTCGCAGTTAAGCTCTCTTTTTCCACTTTCACAAATAATTTGTTCAATATGTGCTATTCTACTTTGACGTAGTTTCAACACCCTAGGCATAAATATGCCTCAGTAAAATAGGAATCTCCCCCCTTTGGGCACGTCAACAAAGAAATTGTATGAATAGTTAAATAAAATATATATTTAGTACTACACCTACTACCTATGTCCCACCATGCGAGAGAGTATTCGCTTGATGATGGAACTGTTCTGTTTTACCACAACTACGATTCCTCAATCGAAACGCATTAAGAACATTGACATGACTTAGTTAAATGAGATTTAATTAATGTAAAACAATATGACATTTCACTTTCGCCTCATCACAAGTTACAGTTGCGGACACGATTATGCGTACATTATTTATTTATTGAAATATTTTATTTATATCCCATATTAAGTATGAATATTGAAGGCTTTTATAATAAAGGTGAGGAATGCAATATTTGGATGATATATAATGCAATTAAAACTAGGACTTATAAGGATCACCAAGTAACAATACATCAGGATAAAGACAACTCGAAATTACAACTCACGTAAAGAATAATACAGTATGCTTAAGACCGAACTACTGATTATGGTAACATAAATAACAAAACAAAACATCGTGCAGCAATTCGTAATGTATAGTGACACGATTTAGTATTTAGGGCATAGAAACCACGTCCCGTTTCCTGACCGTGAATATTAATTAGAACTTCTGTTTATCGACCCTTATACGTTGTCAGGAATACATAATGAGTGTATTGTAATTAGTAAACATATTTTGAACAGTTAATATTAATATGTATTTCTAAACAATGTGGAACATCAAGGTTTCATTCAGGTTGGTAGATAATTCATTTGTCTTATATTGAACTACTCAAAATCTTATTGTTAGTAGGTGTTCAATTTACTCGTTGTTAGGATAAAATATTACGCGAGTATAATATGCACACTAAAGTAGCAATGGGCTATCTATGTCTGTTGGAAAACAGGCGATCAGTGACAAAAAGGTTTTTTGAATAAATACCGCTAATTTAATCTAAAAAAAACTAAAAGGCGGCTATTGTAACCTGGACACGACAGGCAAAAGACAGGGTATTGTAAAGAACACTGAAGGACTGTAATAATGTTCCAGTAGCCCGCCAACAAAGGCGGAGAGACGGCACACAAATCAAAATCAAATTCTGCTCGTGACTGTTATTTTCGATTTCACATTTTCCACTTTGTGTTTAATGTATATGGCTAAGCATGTCAAATTCTAAAAATATATACAAAAAATTCTAAATATGTAAAATAGTAACTCAAAATATTCATACCTAAATCTACATAGACGAATATTACACTACATAACATATGTTCTGAAAGAAAATAAATTATTCAAAAATGAAATCCATACTCAAACCTAATGTACCCATAATCTTGGCCGCAAGTGTAACAGACCACAGAATAAAAAATACAGGGATACAACTATAAAATAATTTAAAAAATGCTGCAACATAGTTACAAGTCAAATGGCAGTGAACAGTATGTGTGTGACAGTGTACGATGCAATATAGACTGTATTGTGTGTTGCATAGAGTTGTTTTTACCTGTCCGGCCATGATGGTGTCTATTTCGTGTTGTAATTTAGAACACCTCTGCTCGGCCGATTGTAGTTCTGCTTGTTTGCGAACGTCGGGGACTTTGGAGATTTCGTCTGGAATTTTAAAATATACCTATAGACACACTACATCCAAACCCCGAGTCAATCTCTGAGAGGTCTTTTTTTATTGCGTTTTGTGGCAGATGAGCCACGGCACACCTGATGGTAAATAGTAACCGTCGCTCATGGACTCAACTATACCGAGAGTACTGTTAAGCCGCTGCTCACCATTTCACAGATATGATATGAAATGAAAGAATAAACGGCTCTCTCCTGTTACAACTAAAACACACTGATGTGCTTCATAGCCGGTCACACAGGAGATGGTGGTACCAACCAGCTAGGACGCGATAGCAAGTGAGCACTCCCACTTGTTACCCAGCCCTACCACCAGTAATGCAATGGGTGATAACTGCTTAGTTCCCTTAATCGCCTCGTGCGACACCCGTGGGAAAGAATGGGGTGGTGGCACTTGTATTCTAAGTCCGTCACCACACGGACATGGATAATGAAATCGAATGAAGCAAGAGGTAAGCAAGGATGTTAGCAACGATTTTGTGTTATTTAAGTAAATTAATAAATTACTTCTAATACTTCCTTATGGCACAAAAGCCTGAGACGACGTGAGACGACGAAACTAACATATATTATTAGGATCCTTTCAAAAAAACACCATACACATGTAACAAAGATCAGCCAAATAATGACTCCCTAAAAGTAACTAATACTAAACAAGTACTCCACATTCAAAGGCATTAGAAGGCTGATGGATGGATGGATGGACTCCACATTCCGTCACGACAATACTATGAGCTATTTAAAAAAATAGAATAACTCATTTTAGATCTATATTTTTTAGCAATTGACATACTCCGCTATTTTTTAAACTATAAATTATTTCTGAATAAGGAAAAAGAGATTTTTAGTAGGAGCGGGAATCGAACCCGCATCTTTTCCAATCCGGGACAGTGCTCTAAGCCACTGAGCTATCCTACTGATCTTTCGATCATCCCAATTTCCTAATCACATTTGTCTTACGACCAACGCCATCTATCAGCAAGCATGAATAACTCATAAAAAATGATTGCAAAGAAATTTGTTTAAAAGTGTAATTTATTTTAGCAATTTTGAAATAAAACTACGTTTACGGAATCTATCGCGTTTACTTGATTTTACTACTATCCCGACGTTTCGAATACTTTACAGCATTCATGATCACGGGTGGACTTAGATGATAGACGTCCAAGGCTGATATGTTATTTCAACGGTTTCATCTACCCACAGTATATGATATTACAAAAATTTTAAGAAACACAGTGGAAATATCTACTTCAAATTTTTATGCTTACAATGTATGAGACTAAGTTAGTATATTAAAATGAGTATAATATTTCTTTTTGTTTTTATTTAGTGCTCAAAAATTCTACCACAAACTACCAATTACTACCAGTAAGAAGACAATCTTGGTTATTAGTTTATATTATTAAATATATTGATTTTGCCAAAAGCTAAGACTAAAAAAGCTACCACCGGATCGGAACGCGGCCTGACTGAGAAAGGTCCGGCCAGAAAACTCAGTAAGCAACAACTGTTATGGATTATTAAATTTTGTACGGAATTACTGAGAGCTAATAAAGTTTAAATTTTTTAAAAAGGCAAAGCTAATCACTACTGTGGGTTTTATCTATACAATAAGCGCTAACTGTGTCTAACTAAAATAATACGTTTTAGCAAGTTCTAATTAGTATTAACATGGGCAACTACACGCAAACAGTTAATTACAATAATTACGATTAATTGGCTGAAACAGTTACTAATTGATATCGACATTGAATAACACGATAATATACATAATTAAGTAAATAAAATTGAAATGTGGGACGTCATTGTAGGTAGTGTTAAATTAACAGCTTTTTCTAAATTAATTATGTATTTAGTAATTTATACGATACATATACAAAAAAAAAACAGTTTGAATTTTTTAGTACTGTAGTATCTATTTTTTCATTTTTTTACTGAGCTATCACCCACTTGATGGTAAATGGTTGCCGCTGTTCTTGGAGTTCAATATACTAAGTGCAACCAACGCTTCAAGGTCGGCAACGTGGGAGAATTTTGTACCGACCTACTCGGTTCCGATAGCAAGTATTCACACTTGTTATCCAACCCTACCACCAATGGGTGTTAACTGCTTACTTTCCTTAGTCGCCTGGTACGACACCCACGGGAAAGAATGGGTTGGTGACACTTACCACACAGATCAAATTAGACAAACGAGATAAATATAATATGTCCATTTAAAATGCAGTTGTTATGGTTCCCGTGGTACTCTATATCATTTAGTACAAAATGATTTAAATAAGTTCTGGTTTAGTTATGAGATATGATATTGACAACCAAACAAAACCACTTGTATACTAACTGCGCAGACCTCGGATGAACTTCTGCTCCTTTTCCAGCATTAGCCGCACCGTGTGAACCTTCGACACTTCCAGCTGTCTTTGCTTCTCCAGCTGAAAAAGTAAAAGAAACCATAAGTCTACACATTAGTATATTCGTGGCGGTCAACAGTCAACTGTAAGCAGTTATTAAGGAAGTATTCAAATGCCTCCTCAATAACGCCACAGCGAGTAGTTCTATGCCGCCTGCATCCAATGAATCATCATCAATACTGTGTTACTTCATTATCACTCATTGCATTAAAATATTTGTACTAGCGCAAGAGATTTCACTTCATGAATTATATTACAGATTTTTTATTGCATATCATCACGCCTGTATTTCCCGAAGGGGTAGGCAGACGTGTATTTACACACGATTTGCCAGCTATGTTTAAATCCCACGTAATAGGGGGCGAGCCTATTGCCGTCTACAGGGCACATTTCCAAACTCCGGACTGCTACTGAGAATTTTTCTTTTTACGAAAAAGCTCAATAACACAGCCCGACTCGGGGATCGAACCCGAGACTTCATGTTCAACAGTCGCTTATACTACCGCTGCACCATCGAGGCAGTTAAAATTATATAGATATTTTATTAGTATATTTTTACGGGCCTCGTGGCGTAAGCAGTCGGTAGTGTAACCGACTTCCGTGCACGAGGTCGTGGGTTCGATTCCCACTCAGCAATTATTTGTGTGATGAACATTGTATTGCGTCTGAGTGTTTTCTAACTATTATATGTAAGTATTTACAAAAAAAAGTAATATATGTATTATATCCGTAATCTGGTACCCATAGCACAAGCGTTAAGCTTAGTTTGGGACCAGAGGACGTTGTGTGAAAATATGAATGTTTATTTATTTATTTATTATTTACCTCTTGACGCCGTAACTAATTAACAGTTCATCACGAAATTTGGCATACATATAAACCGGAGTACAGAAAAGTACATAAACTATTGATTTTTCCCGAATATAATAACGGTTCCTATGAGACAGCTACGCTTCCTGACGCGGGCAAAAGCTAGTGTTTATATAATCGCTGGAGCCGGTAGACGAGCCATAGTTCACTTGATAGTAACTAAACTATAATACGATACCACTAACACATATATCTATAAAACGAGTCGCAAGACAAAACTTCATAAAGCGCCAAATGTTATACAAAATTTTGAATGTTTTATCAGCTAAGGGACCGACTACCATTGGAACACTGCTCAACTGTGTCTGCAGCTTACGTGGCTAAAAGCAAGCACTCCCTCTACCGACTAAATTTACCACTATATACATACACTAGCTGATAATATCAACTATTGGGATAGTTGATGTTTGCTGTGCTTATAAAAATCTTTTTTTTATATATTTCACATTGTTTCTTAAAACTTTAATAACTTCATATTATATGAAGCCATAATATTTGTCATTTTGCCAAGTATGTTTTTTTTATTACTGGTACGCTTGGTGGCGAACAACCATACGGCCTATGACGCTATCAACACTAGAGGTAACACTCGCGCGTCGCCATCTTCAAGGAAAGGGATAGGAGGTGGCTAGGAAGGATAAGGAGAGCATAGGTAGGATACTAAGAAGATGATACGAAGGATAATAAGGAGAGGTTAGAAAGGGGGTTTGGGCCTCAGGCACCCTCACTCACCATACGAAACAAAACAGTAAGCGTAACTACCCAACGGTACTCATCATCAGCGTATAACAACTTACACGCTGATCTTGACACACGGTGTCTAAGAAATAAAACTTAAAAAACGTAATTGAAATGGGTTATATCCAGTAGTTTTGCCGTGATGTGCGCCTAGCGGCAGTCCTCCATTTTATTTATACAGATTTGTGAGTTAAGTACTAGCTTACTCTTTAAACAGAGCTAACAAAACAAGCATCAAAACGAATTTGTTAAATATAGATGTCAGCTCATTATGTAGTTTTCCGGAAAATTTGTTTACAATTAAGGCATTTGAATTAGTACCGCTAGTCTCCGTTAGGCGGCAGTATAGTTTAATTACCTATATATTTACTTTTTATTCTTATTGATATATTGATTTCCAGACAACGTCACGACACGCAACCACTTGTGTGGTATCCACCAGTCCCAGCTTTCGGAGCATCTGTCCAAACATAGAGTTAAGGTCACGTGCCTTCTTACGTAGTTTGAACTTTTGGTTCTTACTATTCAATGCAGTTATATAATGCAGATTTCAGTTAAAAGAGAACTAAATATAATAAATAATCTCGTGGATGCAATCTCACTAATTCGGCAATGAAAATATTCACATTAGATTCTTGCCGCGACTTCGTGGATATCATGAGTGAGTCAAATAATAACTAGCTGACCCTACAAACGTTTTGCCATATAAATTATTTCTGCATCAGCAGTATCAGGATGAAAATTTATGGTTATATGTATTTTTTAATGCATTCGGCATTAATAGGCATAATAAAATAGAAATTAAAATTTTGTCCAAAAATTTAGGGGTATGAAAAATAGATGTTGGCCGATTCTCAGACCTGCCCGATATACACACAAAATTTCATACAAATAGGTCCAGCCGTTTCGGAGGAGGTTGGTAACAAACACCGCTACACGAGAATTTTATATATTAGATACTCTACGGTACATTCATTATCGACTATTTTCAGGGTTGAAAAGTGGCCTTTTTTTGTTATGGCGGGAAAAAATCCTAACCGCACATACCGTCGCTCGGGGCAACGAACAGGATAGTGTGAGGCCCTCGCCCACTAAATAAACCCGCCGTGTGCCGTCTCTCCGCCGTATATTGGCGGGCCACTGGAACTATGTTACATTACTTCACTGGTAGGTTGAAAAGTAGCCTGTCTTTTTCTGGGTTCCGGACTATATGTACGCTAAATTTCATGATGATTGGTTGAGTATTTACGGTATGAAACAGAAACCATCAATATTTTTCGTGATAAAATGTAGTCTTGGGATCGATTCCCGGGTCGAGCCAACACTTATCAAGCTTTTACTTACTTATTATGCCGTGTGGGGCCGGCTTTAGAATTGTCCCACCCCTCTTCACCCATGGGAGTCGTAACAGCCAACTGAGGGAATACCGAGGGAGTGGGCAGCAGCACTCCCTCGAGTATTAACAACATCCACTGCGATCGCCAACCCGCCTGCCAAGCGTGGCGATTACGGCACTATCCCCCATATGAGCGAAACACATGTGGCGTTGTCTTGGGGAGGCCTATGTCCAGCAGTGGACGTAAGGCTGATGGACGGATGGATGGATGGACTTACTTATCATCAAGCTATCTCCCTGGCGGGGTAGGCAGAGAGAACAGAGTGCCAAAGGCTCTATTCTGGAGGGCTATTCGTGCTATTTATAAATTAGGCCCAAGAGTTTCCCTTAGAGAGAAAATCAAAGAAATAAATATTCTAAATGTTGTGTCACAATATATGTATGAAAATTTGTTATATGTCAAGAAAAATATCGATAACTTTGATAAGTACAGTGACGTTCATCATATTAATACTAGGAACAAAGGCAATCTTATTGCACACAGTACTCGTCTCCACAGAATTAGTAGATCCTTCATGAGGCAATGTATACGCTTCTTCAATAAAATTCCCGAAAATATCCGAAACATGCCTTTAAATAAGTTTAAGAAAACAGTAAAAGTTAGACTAATTAGTAAAGGTTATTATACAATTTCGGATTATCTGGAAGATAAAACAAAATGGTTTTGACATGCTCCTCATTTTAAAATAAGCACGTACCCTTTTTATTTTATTATATTGTTTTTCCACAATATTGTGTGTTCTGGTGAGCACCTACTTTACTTAAGTAATAATTTAAATACATATTATAAGAAAGGAGAATGACATTTTTCGCCCTGTACGATAGTAGCATCGGGGTTTTTATAATACAAACTGCATATTTCCATTTAACACGGACTAGCTCCATGTCATAATCAAGAAAAAAAGTATCAGAAGGGACTATTTGTAGGTACATCCGATGCGCTGCCATGTTTACCTGAAGTACAATCAACAATCAATATAATCGTTCTTTAATTTTTTTTAAAGCATTGTTACGTTATTTTTGAATCTGAATTACACTTTTGGAATTATATTAGAAATTGTGTGTAAAATTAATAAATCTAGACAAAAATCAGAAGTTTTGTTTTATTAAAAGCATTTTGATCTCACAATTTGTTTTGTCAATAGAATTTGTTAATAGATGTCTCTGCTTTTATAAGACTTATTTTTATTATCAATATTAGAGTTTGTTAATAGATGTCACTGCTTTTAATAGACTTATTTTTATTATTAATATAAGACAAACTTAAAATATCATTCTGAATTATAATAATAAAGTAATCTAATCTTTATTGTATATAGAAAATGAATAGCTAAAATATTTTTTGAAACACGTAAAAATTTAATAGAGCGCCATCTAGCGTTGGAAATACGCAATTCTAGGATTATAATCCAACTGAATTGAAAACTATTACAGGGTTAGTAAAACACCAATCTACTGTCATACGTAAACTGGTCCATTTATATTCCAGCTTCATTGTTAATCAGACAGTATTTGTAATAGTATGATTTTCCAGCTAGTTCGCTATTAAATTATAATTCTATGGGAATTCAGTAATGTTTTAACACAACACATGATCTAGTTTTGAGGTTTTTTCAGGGCAAACTATGTATGGACGCATAGGAATGTCTTTTAAGATTTCAAAGTGGCTCATGAGTTTCTTGCCGGGTTCTTCTCATGAAAAGCCTTACTACGGAATCTGGCCGCTTGTGGCGATTGCAATCGCAGCATTGCGGGATGTACTTGCCTCAAGCGCTCGTGTTAGTTATTAGTAAGTAACTACCTAACATTGACGATTTTAAGTGCAGTGCAGTGTATAATAAGCCTATGAAATAAAGTTATTTTTGAATTTGAATTGCTTCCTTAACATTCACAATTCTCTTCATACACGCTCGCCGGTTTTGGAGACTCCTGACTCCACCTTTCTTCAATACATGACCGATTTGGTCTAGATAGGTGAGTCTCGGTCTCCCCTTGTACCTACATCCTTCCACTTTCACATTGTTTATCTTCTTAACCAGTCGCTCCTCCGGCATTCTTTCATGTGCGAACCATCGAAACATTTCCTTTCGTATCTTTACACCAATATTCTATTTCATACCTACTCGCTCTCTTACGCTGTCGTAATCATCGAGCTTTTCCTTCAAGAAAGTCTAAATAATCGCTCGGAGTTAGCAAGTTGACGGTGTTTCACCCTCTTGCCTCGTAAAACGCGTAAAACCGTCTGCGGTTGATTTCTATGTCGCTTCGGAATGCCGTCACATCGAATTACGAAAGAGAAAAGAACAGAGTGCTTATGAGCTTTTTTATTTATCCGTGTGGTGACGGACTAAGAATACAAGTGTCACCACCCCATTATTTCCCACGGGTGTCGTATGAGGCGACTAAGGGAAGTAAACAATTGTCATCCATTGCATGACTGGTGGTAGGGCTGGTTACCTAGTGGGAGTACTCACTTGGTATCGGGCCCGAGGGGGTTGGTACCACCATCTCCCGTCTGACAGGCCATGAAGCAATGAAGCGTTTTGGCTGTAGCAGGAGATAGCAGTTTATTCTTTCATTTCATATCGGCGAAATGAAATGGTGAGCAGCGGCTTCACAATACTCTGGGTATAGTTGTGTCCATGAGCAACGGTTACCATTTACCATCAGATGGGCCGTGGCTCGTCTGCCCCCACATGCAATAAAAAAAAAGTGCTCTGTCGCTTCGGAATGCCGTCACATCGAATTAAGAAAGAGAAAAGAACAGAGTGCTCTTGAGTTTACGCTCATACTTGCGCTCTAATAAAACATCTCCTTTGTATTAGTCTAACGTCCGTTGCCACCGGAGTAACAGAAATGGGCGTATGTAGTGTCTGTGTAACATCAACATGATAAAGAAAATATTCCGTCGAATCATTCGGATAATACAAAACTAGAGACCTAGTGAACGCGGGCCAACATCACTTGCATCACGACTAAATAGTTACGAGCGATCCATTTTCATTTTGTGGAGCTACATAAGAGGAAAGTATGTACCTAAAATTGCACAACGTTCCAGGAAAGACCAAAATTTTCCCCTCGACTATTAATAACAATTATAATTACCCTAAATACTTGACAGTAGCAGGGCACTAATTAGAAGTAAACAGAAAATATTTGAATCCAACCTTGGCGCGTTATCAGTGCGAGAAATGAGTGCGTATTGTTAAATCAGACGAGCGATTTGGACAAGGACGGCTTGTGAAACTTTTGTAATTCACACTTTGTGACTGTATACATGCAAAATACTATACTGATGATACTTTTTTTTGGACTTAATAACAAATGATTACTTTATGTTCTGATCAGGCCACACTAATGGACAACGTCAATGCCCATCATCACGATAATTAATGCGTTAACACGATAAATTGGGTGACCACACTTGAACGTTCAATTTCTTTGACGTACCGCTACTGAAGTTGTCGTCAAACGGCAATATAAATGCCAATGTCGAATAGGTATGATGACTGTTTTTCAAAATCTATTCTATGATATTCAAAAATATCTCATAAGTGAAAAATATATCACATTTCTGTAAAAATAATGGTTTAATTGTGTGAGAAATAAATAAAAAAATGTGATCATGAAGGAACATGAGAAATAAAACAAATAGATGTATTATGGTAATATTTTATTTTATAAATCGTCGCCGTCATCGCTGTCACTTTCTGTAACATTTATTATAAATGTGTCTGTGATATTGTCAATTAACATATCTAGCCTACTCATTTTTTCCTCTTCTTTGACAACATGGCATACGCATTTAGACCATTCGGTAGCCGTCATTTTTTGTATGCCTTCCTCAAATAAATTTCTCACGTCTGTCAATTTGAAGGTTTTATTATTTTTTTAGGAGGAGTTGGCGGCGCACCTTTATTTACTTCCTTCAAAACGTTACAAACAGAGCGTGAGGTTATTCCCAATATGTCAGAAACTTTGCTCATACATTCATTTTCTTCCACAACTTCAAAGGCCTCCAATTGCGCAGAAGTTTCATTTTTCACGTACTTGTAGGCGTTGCGGATCATTCTTTTTTAGTAACAGTGAAAGCTTTTCTTGGATGTTTTTTTCTTGGGGACAAGAAAACATCCGCGTCTTTTTGTGATGTACTTGGCTGAGGATCCATTTTGATGGAAAACCAAAACAAAAAGATTCACTCTAAGTTCACAAAAAAACTATAAACGTAACAACAAACACAACGTAAGAAAACTTTAACAAAACCCAACAAAATAACAAAATATCGATTCGCAATGAAACAAGATATTCGTGCAGTTAGACTGGGAGAATGAAGCCGAATGACAAGATAAACAAAATGGCGATAGCTGCACGAGCGCGCACGGGTTGCCAATACAGAAAACTATCTAGGCTAAAACTATCTAGGCTATCTATCTGGCAAAGCATCTGGACGGTATACAGGAGATGCAGGTTCGGATCGTGACTGTTACTTTCGACTTCACATTTTTCACTTTGTGTTTAATGTATGATGCTAAGCATGTCAAATGCTAAAAATATATATAAAAATATCTAAATATTTATAGGGTTTGCGCCAATATTAGGTAAAATCTTAATTGTAAAATTAAGTTTACCTGGTCGGTACAATGTATGAAAATACTTCCGACAGATGGTGCAGGCGTCACCCAAAGACGTTAAGTATTAATGTGTTGTCGAAATTAGCAGTTAGGAGCAAGGGTCACGATTGCTGAATTAGCAAAGCATCTGGACAGTATCCAGGAGATGCAGGTTCGGATCCTGCTCGTGACTGTTACTTTCGACTTCACATTTTTCACTTTGTGTTTAATGTATGTTGCTAAGCATGTCAAATGCTAAAAATATATATAAAAATATCTAAATATCAATAATTTAGTCTTTAATTGGCACACCAATATTATGATTACATAAACATAAATCGCGATTGTTTATCGATTTTTGTGTTCATCACTACATTATTTATATGTGGTATCATTATTTTACAAAATGACAGTAGCTAATGTCAAATGTGGAATCGAATTATAATTCCGACTATAGATAGTGTTTTTGCTTTGAATGGTGAATAGACTGAGAGCTGCAAAAAGAAACTCACATTGACAGGTACGGGCGCTGTGATCGGCGTTTTATGTCTGGACGTGTTCTGTTGTACTGTCAACACTGTCGTCGGATTCGCTGGAAAATAATACACGAACATTAAGATAACACTAATAATTATGAGGCATAAGACGAGAGGTAAGTTCTTGGAGTAATACAACAATTATTAATTTGTAAACAAACCCAGTTTATGTAAGTAAGTATTAATTTAGTAATAACATTGGCATTGTCCTTCTTAGATTGAAATGTGTGATATAATTTTTGCCTCTCACCTCGTATCATGTGCACGACCTGCTGATGCGTGTGATGGTGAACGGGCACAGCGTCCACTCGCAGGATCCTGTCACCCGCACGGAGGCCAGCCCGCCAAGCTGCTCCATGCTCCTTCACCGATTGAACGTACACTGGATTGTCACCTGTCATGAAACGGTAGTAAATACAATATATGTATTACTTATAGCATGAGAGCGAAAGAACTGATTTTCAAAAAACCTACCACTTCAAAAACTTACTACTTCGAGATTTTTCGAAATTATGTGTGTATTTGTTTACAGTTTATCACTGCTCGGTGAAAAAAAACATCGTGAGGAAACCTGCATGTCTGAGAGATTTACTCGACGGCTTGGGGAGTCTGCCAACCCGCATTTGGCCAGCGTTGTGGACTATAGCCTAGCCTATCTCACTATAGGAGGAGATCCGTCCCTAATAGTGGGACGGAAAACGGTTGGAAAACAAATTAAGGTATTGAGAGCGAAAACCGTGAGATAGAACAAGAGAGCCGCCCTATTAAATTCTAAGGATGTAGTAAGTGTCGCTGAGCACGCAGAATCTACTCTTTGACAATCAGTTTGACTAGCATAGCACAGGAGAACAACTTTAACATTATGAACATCACGCCTGTATTCCCCGAAGGGGTAGGCAGAGGTGTACTACACACCCACGGTTCGCCATCTATGTTTAGGTCCCACTAATAGGGGGCGAGCTTATTGCCGTCTAGCGGGCACATTTCCAAACTCCAGGCTGCTACTGCGACTTTTTTCTTTTTACGAAAAAGCTCAATAACACTGCCCGACCCGTGGATCGAACCCATGATCTCATCCTCATGAGGGCAGTTAACATTATGAATCTGTTTTTCCGTATGATATTACAATGCGGCGGAAAACTAAAAGAAAATACAGTCTAGCGTAGTCGAGACCTCGTTAGTAGTACTATTTTTGGGCAGAACATCAAGTATCCGTACAGACCCGATTATTTACGTCACAGTGGATATGTGACGGGAACCGATAGTGAACGAACCTGCAACCTAACGACAGGCAACTCTTTCTAATCTAAATTAAGTTAAACTACTTTCAATGAAAATAAACTAATCGATATGAATATCCATCAAAACATAGCTGTACAATAAAATTCGCTACATGTTTCGTCACCGACACTTACAGTTTATGCGACCAAAACGAACCGTATTACATAACGTAATAAATTTCAATCTAATGCAAAGATTATTGTTACAGTTACTCAGCGTACCTAATTAGAAATTGAAGTACTATTTCCTACGTACTAGACAGATAGATAAACACATTTAGGTAGACCTAAATGTGTTTATCTACCTCACAATAACTAAAAAAAGACGAAAGTAAAGACTTTTTGTGAAGCCACTTTACAAATGTGTGCGTGAAAGTGTTGTCACCGGCTACAAATAATCTCTATAATATGGATAACTTTAAAAAAAAAATAATAATTTAAATTATACTCTGGTAACACTCGTGGTTTATGCCACTTCGTTTTGGCATGGTTTTGTTTATATTTGTGTGCGTGAGCGCCCGTAATTACTTGTTTGGCATGGTTTTATATGGCTTCAGTGTTGTTTGTAGTGCTCCGTTTAACCGTTAACAGTCAGGGTCGACAGTGTTCCCAGGAGCTGGCGGACCTCCGTGCGGCGTGCATTCGTGCCCGGAGGTCCTACACCCGCAGTCGGCGGCGCAACCGCGATGGGGAGCGGGAGGGCCAGCTGTACGAGGCGTACCGCACTTCGCAAGCCGCGTTCAAGTTGGCCATCTGCCGCGCCAAAACTGAGAAAAGGCAGGAGATGCTGGATGGTCTCAACCGTGACCCCTGGGGTCGCCCGTACCGTGCGGCGCTGAACAAGCTCCGCACTCAGGGCCCCCCCCTCACGCAGACCCTTCAGCCCAGCCTCCTCACCGAGGTGGTCGAGGGCCTATTCCCACGACGGGCGGAGCACACGCCCCCGGTCATGGCATCGCCAGGTAGCGGCCGGGAGGCCAACCTCAGTGTACCGCCCGTCACTGCGTCGGAAATGGGGGCGGCTGTTTCGCGGATTCGTTCGAAGAACACCGCCCCCGGCCCGGACGGGATACCCGCCCGGGTGTTTGCCCTGGCTCTGGACCACCTGGAGCCCCGCCTCAGGGGACTGTTCAACGCGTGCCTGGCGTCCGGACGGTTCCCTGACTGCTGGAAGGAGGGGAGGCTGGTACTCCTGCCGAAGCCGGGGCGAACGCCGGATTCGGTCGGGGCCTTCAGGCCCATCGTGCTGCTGGACGAGGCGGGTAAGCTGCTGGAGAGAATCCTCGCTGCCCGCATTGTCCAGCACCTGCGCGACGTCGGACTCGACTTGTCGGATGCCCAGTTCGGCTTTCGGGCTGGTCGTTCAACGGTCGGCGCGATTATGCGCCTGAGGGCCGCGTCCGCGGCGGTCGTCGCTGGCGGTGGAGTGCTGTTGGCGGTGTCGCTCGACATCGCCAACGCATTCAATAGTCTGCCATTCAGCTGCATCAGGGAGGCGCTCCAGTATCACGGGGTGCCTGCATACCTGAGGCGGCTGGTGGCGGACTATCTTGAGGGCCGCAGCGTTCTCTATGAGAGCCGCATAGGGGACGTTGTGAGGAGACCCATGTCGTGCGGTGTCCCGCAGGGTTCGGTTCTAGGGCCGCTCCTGTGGGACATCGGTTACGACTGGGTGCTACGATGTCGGCTCCCCCCTGGGCTGGCGGTCATCTGCTATGCGGATGACACGCTGGTCGTGGCCCGGGGCGGAAACTTCGAGGAAGCGGCGTTCCTGGCCACCTTAGGGACCTCGGAGGTGGTCAGGAGGATCGGGGAGCTGGGGCTTAGGGTGGCCCTGGACAAGTCGGAGGCCCTACTTTTCCATGGGCCCCGACGTCGGCCACCTGCTGGCGCCTCAATCACGGTGGACGGGGTCCAAATTGGGGTGAAGGCCCAGATCAAGTATCTGGGCCTGGTGCTGGATGGGCGCTGGCGCTTTCGCGAGCACTTCCGCCAACTGTCCCCGAGGCTAGTCGGCGCAGCGTCCGCCCTTGCACGGCTTCTGCCGAATATGGGCGGACCCAACAATGCGTGCCGACGGCTTTATGCGGGGGTAGTCCGGTCGATGGCGCTGTACGGTGTGGGTACGTATACGTGTACGGTACCTGTGTGGGCGGAGTGCCTGGACGTGCCGAACAGGGCTCTTCTGTGGAGACCACAAAGAGTCGTCGCATCCAGGCTCATACGTGGATACCGCACGGTGTCGACGGAAGCGGCCTGCGCGTTGGCCGGAACCCCCCCGTGGGACTTGGAGGCGGAGGTGCTCGCCGAAGTGTATCGGCGGACGTCGCAAGAGCGAGAGGTGGGTGGTCGTCCCCCACCCAGGGAGGTGGCCAGGTGGCATGGCGATGCTCGCCGAGCTGCCATGGCCAAATGGAGGACACGGCTGGAAGCGCTCCGAGCCGGTCTCTGGACCGTAGGGGCGCTCCAGCCTGTGCTGGAGGAGTGGGCGGGGCGACGGCACGGAGTCCTTACCTTCCGACTGGTGCAGGTGCTGTCGGGGCACGGTTGCTTCGGCAGATATCTGCACATAGTTGCAAGGAGGGAAGCGACTCCGGGCTGTCACCATTGTGGCTGCGATGAGGACACGGCGCAGCACACGCTCGAGTCGTGCCCGGCTTGGGGCGGGCAGCGCCGTGATCTCGTCGCGGCAATAGGGGGGGACCTCTCGCTGCCGAGCGTCGTTAGAGCGATGCTTGGCAGCGACAGGAATTGGGCCGCGGTCGCTGCCTTCTGCGACGAGGTCATCTCGCGGAAGGAAGCGGCGGAAAGGGCCAGGGAGGCTGATCCTTCCGCAGACCCGAACCGCCGCCAGCGACTGGGGCGGCGCAGGCGTGAGTATTTGCGCCTAATGCCGCCCTAGCTGAGGCTGCGGGTGGTTGGACCGGGGAACGTCCGCCACCCGCAAGGCCTCCCGCGAAGGTGCGATGCTCCATGTGTGGGTGCGTCGCTCAGTAGAGGGTACCCGAAAGGGTAAGCCGCCGGCGGACCACCGAAGGAATGTAACATAGTTCCAGTGGCCCGCCAATAAAGGCGGAGAGACGGCACACGGCGGGTTTCTTTAGTGGGTGAGGGCCCCACACTACCCTGTTCGTTGCCCCGAACGACGGGGTGTGCGGTTAGGTACATTTTTTCCAGCCTAAACAAAAAAAAAAAAAGGTCGACAGTGTTGTTCTCGCACACCAGGGATTATTCTCTAATAACTTCAGGGTCTATAAAAAATATTTAAACAAGAAGTTTGGATAAAACATTAACACCTACCCATTAATAATCAAGACTCGTAGACTCACAAATGATCACTAAGATGTTCTCTACTATACCTTATACGAGTATTCAAATAAGCAACACCATAACCAAAGACACAATTAGTAATGACGAGAATGCAAGACAGACCATTCGACTTATTAGCACATCACTAATCTGCGCATAGGTCAAGTGGTGAACACCAAAGTGAAGAGGCAATACATACCGGAGACCTTCATCCCATAGCCGTGCTCGTCGCGTACGACGGTCACGGTGAGAATGTCGTCGCCACCTGGCGACCCCGTCCCGCCCAGCATCACCTGGAACAACACAAAGCACACGTTATAATGTTATAAAATTATCATCATCATCAGAACTTTGCAGCAAAAACTTCTTTAACACCATTGTGATTTGAAACCTAATGAAACGAAAAAGCAACACTAAAATGAAACAAACATATAAATCTATAGAGCTTAGCCTACGAGAGAATGAGAAAGAATACAGATATATTGTTTCCTATTATCTTCGTCTCCTCTTTCTGAACATTTCACTTCTAACACTTTTTTTTTAACGAAAGTGATATATGTACAAGCATACGGCCATCTTATAGAATGCGCCTACCATAGCTTATAGATGCCACATCACGGGCATCACTTAGAACCTTAGGAAAAGTGATAGAAAGTAGAAAGGAAGTGAAAAAGGAATTTTGGGCCGCCACACACACACACCGAACATACAATTTGAATATCTATCTGTGAGAGAAAGCTGGTATCATCTAGCTCTACCTTCCATAAACTGCAAACTACAAAGCAGCCATGACCTGAGCGTATCAAACTATCACGTGTCCGAGCATCATAAAAGCGTTAGTCATACAGGAACTCGTCCCATGAACACAAAACTCATTTCCTATGAAACTGTTAGCTAACATTGTGTTTAGGTACAGGCGACATGACAGATATCATATACTTTAGCACTTATTATATATCCGCATAGAAGCCATTTAAAAACAAATACGTTCACAAACAATGGGGGAGGTATCGCTTGGTGTGACAATATTGTGATAAAGGGATAACGGGGGTCTAATGAATGGCTCCTTATATCCAGAGCGTAATACTGACCTATGAGGGGCGGGGTTTTAATTTACATACAATAAGTATTTAACTGTCTTTCGGCTCACACTTGTAATAATCATCATATAGGTAGTACTACTATTAATACAATTAAATTTAACCTATAAATAATGTCATGCCTCCAACCCCAAATTCTCGTAATGGTGTTAAAAACGAATGGTACCCGCGCGAGTGGTTCATCATTGCTAAAATTAATCTGATACCTTCACGTTGTCCCGGCGAATATTTCAGGCATGTTTATTTTCTATAATTTATTATTATCTATGTTTTAACATAACAGACACAAAGTATATACAGACTCAGAATAACCACTTACACCGTCAAATAATCGTCCTGTGTGTGAATCGAACCCACAACACTGCCATGGAAAGAAAAAATTCAAACCACTTTGTCATTTTTGCAATTTAACACATTTATTAATAATAACGCGTACGTACATTGTTTAGAGAAGCCCCAGGCGCGTGCGTTGGATTTAATATAGAAACCTATCAGACTACCTATACCTACTAACGCAGATTTCTAAAAGAAAAGTAGCAACATAAAGAACCTATAGACATTTCTACATCTTATTGTCTTGTGATCATTATTTTGCATTTTCTTTTTATTGCATGTTGTGGCAGACGAGCCACGGCCCATATGATGGTAAATGGTAACCGTCGCTCATGGACTTAACTATACCGAGAGTATTGTCAAGCCACTGCTCACCATTTCATTTCACAGATATGAAATAAAAGAATAAACAGCTATTTCCTGCTACAGCCAAAACGCAACGATGTGCTTCATGGCCGGGCACACGGGAGATCGCGCCCGAGCGGGTTGGTACCAAACCCGATCGGGCGCGATACCTACCAAGTGAATACTTCCACTTGGTACCCAGCCCTACCACCAGTCATGCAATTAATCATAATTGCTTACTTCCCTTAGTCGCCTCATACGACACCCGTGGGAAAGAATGGGGTGGTGACACTTGTATTCTTAGTCCGTCACATTTGACATGCTTAGCTAATTTGTTACCAATTAAATTTTCATTTATAATTTGTACTTACTTACTTAACACCACGACATCTCCCTTGCGGGGTAGGCAGAGAGAACAAAGTGCCAAAAGGATTTGTTATTGCATACATCTCTCACTTCCTCAACATTCATAATTCTCTTCATACACGCTCACCGATTTCGGAGATTCCTGACTCCACCTTCCTTCAATACATGATCGATTTGGTTTAGGTGGGTCAGTCTCGGTCTCCCCCTGTACCTACATCCTTCCACTTTCGCGTTGTGTATCTTCTTAACCAGTGCTATTCATTTATAATTTGTGAACTATAAGTGGCCGTGTCGTGTGGGGCCGGCTTTAGAATTGTCCCACCCCTCTCCACCCATGGGAATCGTAAGAGCCGACTGAGGGAAGACCGGGAGGAGTGGGCAGCACCACTCCCTCGAGTATTAACAACATCAACTGCAATCGCCAACCCGCCTGCCAAGCGTGGCGATTACGGCACTATCCCCTACCTATATGAGCGAATCACATGTTGTGGCGTTCTCTTGGGGAGGCCTATGTCCAACAGTGGACTTCTAAAGGCTGATGGATGGATGAATGGAAGTGGCCGTGTGGGGAGCTCCACCCCGTCTCTAAACACGTGGCGCTTGACGAATAAATCTACTAGTAAATGTAACTGACGTAATATCCACCTGACGACAAGATCAAGAGCATCCACAATTATCCAATCAACCGGCAGTTCTGCACAACGAGCCGTACATACGTGCAGTTATTTACCCGCGCGTGCGCAGCATCGCATGTCCACACTCGTTACATTACATGTGTGTAATTATAATACTAGCTTCTGACTGGGGTTTCGTCTGGGTAGATTTTAGAATTTGTTTTGTTTAATTAGAAATGAGCGCGAGATTAAAAATAAATTGGATATAAATATACTTATCACTTGCGCAATAGAGAACTAAACTGCAGTATAAGTCATCAATATCGATAATCCCCTATCCTAAGTAATCCTTTTTTTTTTGTTTATACCGGAACAAATAAGTACCTAACCGCACACCCCGTCGTTTGGGGCAATGAACAGGGTAGTGTGTGGCCTCGCCCACTAAATAAACCCACCGTGTGCCGTCTCTCCGCCTGTGTTGGATTACTTCAGTGGTCCGCCAGCGGCTATACTACAAATCCTAACCTACTAAGATTATTCAAGTGAAAATTTTATGTTTGTCCGTGAATCACGCCTAAACAACTGAGGGGGATTGGATAAATTTTAGTATGTACAATGTCTACCGACTGCTATGTTGGTCAAAGGCCAGACTTTTTCACTGAAATTAGTATTTATTAAAGCTCGATTTCAAGCCCTGGTAACCCTAAGCGCAGAGCCAGTAGGCAGATGCCTACTCTGTCTAATGGATCATCCGGACGTGGCCTTGACACGCGTACAGTTTGTAATCCTATAATCAAGAAGACATCAATGAAATCGACCTCCATCCAAGACACACAGGTAGAATCGTAAACACGCAGCGTCCATTCAAGCCGAACACTATCAAAGTCGTATCAAAAGCGAAATAGCAATATACTCCTAGTTTCTCAATACAATAAAACCTGTCAATTAAATTCTCTAGCTATACGTAAACAGGAAAAGTATGCACATAATCCGCTGAGTTTACTTTTAAAGAAAAATAAACTATAATATTTACAGATAAGGTTGATATAATGTTTACATTCGGATCGATATACAGTGTGTTGTATTATAAACACGAGCTTTTTATATTTGTTTGTTTCTGATCGGGAGTTCATTGAATGTTTTACGAGAATGAGTACGTTATTGTCATATCTGAATGAAATTCAACAGGTCGGTCGATCAGATAATGAATAAAACGATGTACTCGTAAGATATTTCGTGAATTATTTGTTTAATAAATGAGAGAAAAACCTTTGTATTGAATACAATCGACTTGTTTTGATATGCATGCGCAACAGATAACGGTCGTAGTTTAGGATTTTTTTTTCTTATTATTTGGGGGTTCGAATACCAGATTATTCAGTTCTGCATGGCGGTTTTGTGATTTAAGGAAAGAAAAGTGTACCTAACCACACACTCCGTCGTTCGAGGCAACAAACAAGGTAATATGAAGCCATTACACATTAACTATTATAAAGCTGTAACAGAGCTGTGTCTGTACGTTTAAGATATTTGAGATAATAATACTGTATTAGGCTATAATATAGGTGCCTGAACACAAAGAAAAATATTTTTAGATTTTTGTCTGTTTATTTGTTTACGCATCAGGTAAAAACTCCGGAACGGATTTTGATGCAAATCCTTTTTATTTGATAGCTCTTAATTAGACTAAAAATTGGTATATGATTTATCTCGCTACTACATCGAGAACCACAGATATAACTTGAAAACTAGGTTTTGGCTGCAGCGAAGCCACGGGCAAAGGCTAGTTGGACATATAAGAGTTATCATTACCCAACGTGATACAAGACACGCAACCCTATATTGACTCTGGTTAGTCAGGATATCATAGTGTGGATAAAGGTTATTTCTCCCCTACAACCGAAGTATATGAAGATGCTTCACAACTGTTTAAAACTAAAACGGTGGGTACTTACCATTGAGGACGAACAAATTTCGTGCGCCACATGGCGCTGTAGGCACGCGATTCAGGCTACTATGAATTTTAAGGAATAGTAGAACAGATGTGACATTCACTACTATTAACATTTCTGCCTACGTGACATTTGACTCATAAGAATAAACATATTTTTGTTTGATGATAAAAAAAACAACTTATGTTTTCTATAAAAAATAAAACAATTAATTGCAACAAAAATAGCAGATATTGATCTGCTCCCTAACATCTATCTAATATGTACAAAGAGTATAAATAACATTTTATTTTATGAATAAATATAAAACTGGAGCTCTTTTTTTGCACACATCGGAATAAATTTATAATTAATTTATATTTAGCTAGTATCGCTACCAACGTGTCACATCTACGCCTTCTATTTTTCACAATCTGTGATTTGGGTTGAAAAAATGGCGACATAAGTTACGAGCGCCTGGCTGTTACATACAGACAATATTGTTTTTTATCATATGTTTTAAACGAGTTGTTCGTTTACTTGCCGATGAAATGTAACTCCTTGACTTTTTATCAATTTTCTAGAGCTATTAGAACAGTCCTTCAGTATATAATTAGGCATTTTCACAACTCCGAGTTATATAGGGGTATTTAGGTATCACGACTCAGCCAACCACAGGAAGCGACAGGGAGTGACAGCCCGGAGCAAAAACTTGCTTTGTCGCGTCTGCTCTAGTACGTAGCACATATACCTCAATGGTACTTACTAGAACAGCTCCGACAGCGAATGGGAATTTACATTTGGTTCCAGACTCTACTATCAATGCATACTCTATCATTATAAAATACGTGAGATAAAATCTAATTATTTTTCCCTAATTACGAGTAAATGAACAAACGAATTGTTAGGAAAATGACACTATGGAAAGTCCAATGCCCATGGTCACTTGCGTCACCATAAACCACGTAGATTCTGTGTTGCAATGTTTATAGTCCCGATGACCTTTGATCTCAGATAGGTATAATATTCAAAAACTCTCACATTACGAAATAATCGCATATGGGGATCAAAGTTAACGCAGAATTTTCTTACGCCAATTATCGTTCTATTTATTTGCAACAAGACATTGTTTCATCAAGATAATTATGTAGGAATCTATTTTGTGATGTGATTTTTTGCTATACTATTTTCTCAACGACATACGACGACGCATATCTTCTAAGAAAACGTTAATTTTGACAACGTATATGCGTCATATCGCCGCAGTGACAGGTTAGACCATGCCAAGATATGACTGGAGTCACATACAGGAGGAGTATTAATACATTGTTTATTATATATTACTTACAGTCCCAAACGCAGACTAAATTCAAATATCCATACCACCGCAACGTAACGTTCTTTTGAATCGAATCTATACGTAACTTTGTATCATTTCGATTCGTTAAGCTCTGTAATTAAAAATGGTTAAAAATATGTAAAATTTGTTATTGGAATAAATTTATTACAAAATAGTGACCAATTTACTCTAATAATGGAGTACAAGTGTTATCTCAGTGTATAAATCATAACAGACGAAGAAATCCATCAATATAGTGTGGTGATGTGTTTAACCGGTTTGTTTTCAGTAGAATCCTGTACTTTAATTATAATTAGAAAGAATAACTTTTTGTAATCCTACAGTTTATGCTCTATTGTGTTCGGAATCATAATTAATTAGGTACTGAAAATTTTGTATTTAAACAAAACATAAATCTGCAATCATCTTATTCGAACGGTGAAAATTAACGGTCACTGAAGATTTTGTTTATGAAATTATTAACTAACGTTGCTTCACGCCTCAATCAAGTGAATAATTTCAAAATAATTTATACGGAATACTCAACCTCATATATTTTTCTTTCTGTTATTAACATGAATTATTTAGAAAATATCACGCTTCGTAAACAGCGGACTAAATCTGAAACTAGCCTATATGAAAGCAGTTTCAATAACACAATAGATGGCAGCACCAAGAGCTTAATAGATATACTAGACAATAAAATTGACGATGAAATACTAAATTTGAGACAAGAGATGGCAAAATTAAAATTGGAGTTATTGTCAGCACATGAAGAGATAAACAATTTATCTATTGAGAATACGCAACTCAAAAATACTGTGTCTGTGCTGTCAAATAAACATGATTTACTTACGAAAGCAACAAAACAATTATCCAACAGTTTCATGACTCCGAGTAACATAAATAAAACCTTAGCAACTCCACATGGTATACGAGGTCGACTTTCTACTACACATAGGATGTCCAAGGACTTACCCAAACAGCGAATAAATATGCTTCAAACACCGACAGCACATTCGCATCCTGTTTCTACTCCAATGGCATCTGATACGAGTATGTTACATACGGTCAATTCTTCTAGCAAACAATATACACAATTACACCAAAGAAAAAATAAACTTTGTGTCTTAAGTAGCAACAGAAGAAATAAAGTGTTATTTATCGCAGAAAAGTCATTTCCAGATTACGAGATATGTCATTATCTATCACCAAACTGTGACACTATTGGGCTTATTAGTAATCTTCACTCAAAATTATCTGACTTCACTATGCAGGATTATTGTATAATTTTAATAGGTGACGAAGACTTCCAAAGTACTAAAAATTATTCAGATATGATAGTTTGTATACGAGAAATACTGCTAAATATTAACCATACAAATATTATTTTATGTCTACCCACTTATAAATTTAAATATTATAGTACTATGTATAATTTGAGAATTGAAATATTCAATAATTTGCTTTATCATGACGTGCAATCTTATAAGTATGCCACACTTTTTGATTCAAACTGTGACTTATCTTATGACTATTTAATGTTTTTAAAAAGTAGTGGTAAACTGAGCAATTATGGTATGATGAATATTTTCGACAATCTCAAATATTTAATAAATGATGACATATGTAAGAAAATTAACAATGTAAGTGATTTTAATAGAGAAGTTGAACCCTTTTTTCGGTAATAAACTTGGAATTTTTCATCTAAACATAAATGGCCTAATATCTAAGTCGGACTTACTTACTTTAGAACTAGATTCTCTCGAAAGGGACAAAAAATGTATCAAAGTTTTGTGTATCACTGAACATAACATGGTTAAAGAGGACAAACAATTGTTAAATATACCAGGCTTTGGTCTGGGGTCCACATCTTGTAGACATAATCGCCGTGGAGGCTCGTGCATACTCGTACATAGCTCGCTGTCTTTCTCTCCTATAAAGGATATTAAAAATTACTGTATTGACAATATTATGGAGTGTTCGGGGATAGAACTTCTGGTAGAAAAACTTTGTGTTATTTGCATTTATAGACCACCAAAAGTAAAGTTAACTGATATCAAGACCTTCTTCGAAAGTTTTAATTCCTTATTGAGTAGTTTCTGTTTGAGTAAAAAGAAAATAGTGATCTGTGGTGATTTTAACATTAACTTGCTTCCCAAATCTTATGAGTCTACCCTATTCAAGCACACAATATGGTCCTATAATCTTAAATTAGCATTTGAAGAACCTACACGCTTAGCAAGTGGATCATGTATTGATAATTTTTTGTTTAATGTAAGAGGTTGCATACATGAGAACCTTGACTTAGGTTTGTCAGATCACACTGCTCAATTACTTGTGATACCAATAAAAATAAATACTGGGTTAAAATATTGGTATGTAAAGAAACGAAATTACAGTAGAGACAATGTTGAAAAGTTTAAAGAATGCATAAATTCACTTGGTTTTAAGGAAGTGTTTGATAGCGACGACCCTAATAAAGCTTTTACAATTTTTTACGAATTATTTAGACTTTTTTACAACTTATGCTTTCCCATGCAATTGGTGAGAGTTCATGTAGCATCTCATCCTAAGTGGATCACAAAGGGCATCAGACACTGCTGTAAGCGTAAACGACATCTTCTATGGCAGTATCGCAAAAACCGTACATCTTCTAATAAACACAAGTTAACCAACTTTTCTTTTAAACTCAATTGTATAATTAAATCTACTAAAAAAAACCATAATAATAATTACATAAATAGTGCGCCAAATAAGTGTAAGGCTACCTGGAATGTCATAAATAAAAATAACTCTAATGCACCCAAAGAACATGTTAAGTATATTACAGTGAACGGGAATATTATTAAGGATCCTATAGAGATTGCACATTCCTTCAATAACCATTTTATTGACCGAATTTATAAATTAAATAACAGTTCTCCTAAAGTCAGTATGAGTAAAAATTTAGGATCTTTATTTATGCCACCAACTATACCCCAGGATATTAATAAAATCATATTAAACCTCAAGTCTACAAATAGTACAGGATATGATGGTATATCTACAAAAATATTGAAAGCTGTTTCCCATAAGCTATCTTTTGTATTGAGCCACTTAATAAATATATGTATCGCTCATGGAGTATTTCCCAGGGAACTTAAAAATACAATTGTAATACCAATTTTTAAGAAAGGAGACAAGCATGATGTCCATTGCTACAGACCCATAGCACTGGTCCCTGTGTTGTCTAAAATATTTGAGAGTGTCATTCATAGGTCGCTATACGATTATTTTGAAAAGAATAACTTGCTCGCAGAACAACAATTTGGTTTTAGAAAGAAAAAAAATATTAATGCTGCCATTTACGATCTTCTGAATACTGTCATCACGGATATAGACTCTAAGAAGCAGGTTATCGCCCTTTATATGGATTTAACTAGTGCATTTGATTTTGTTGAACATAATATTTTACTAGATAAACTTTACGCATATGGCGTTAGAGGGAATATACATAATTTAGTAAAATCCTACCTCAGCAACAGAACACAAAAGACAGAAGTTACAAGATTCTGCCCAACCCAAAAAGCTTTATTAACTTACTCATCTACAGAGCGAGAAGTTGCATTTGGTGTGCCACAGGGGAGCGTATTAGGGCCACTTTTATTCATAATCTTCATAAATGATCTTCCCAAAATAACGGATCATAAATGTATTCTTTTTGCAGATGACAGCACTATCCTCTTTACTGGTAATAATAAATCACAAATAGAAAATGACATAAATATGACTTTACATGACATTATAAATTGGTTAACTATGAATAATTTGAATATAAATCTTCACAAAACAAGTGTAATGACATTTAGAAATAGATTAAACAAATTAGTTGATTTAGACATTAAATTTAATAATACACATATCAAACAAATAACACATACAAAATTTTTGGGTATTCACATTGACGAAGCCATAAACTGGAAATCGCATATTGAAAATTTGTGTTCAAAAGTTAGTAAATTTTCGTATGCCCTCTATAGATTGTCAATAGTAAATAATCAAACTACAGTTTTGACGGCATATCATGGATATGTGGCCTCCATTCTAAGGTATGGTATAATTTTCTGGGGAAACTCCACAGATAAAGAAGATATTTTTAGAGGCCAAAAAAAATGCATAAGGGCCATATGTAAACTAAATCCGATGGAAAGTTGCAGGCCTTATTTTATTAATTTAAAAATTTTGACTGTTCCTTGTTTGTATATTTTAGAAGTTGTTATTTTTGTAAAAAAACACCACCATTTATTTAATAAACTAAGTAGCAAACGACTTCATTTAAAGATAGGTTTCCCTTCCAATGTTACCACATTTTTGAATAATAGTATATTATGTATGGCTCCGAGATTGTATAATCATTTACCAAAATTGATTTTAGAAATAGACAATGTAAATAACTTTAAATTTAAAATAAAGAATTTGTTATTAGAAAAAGCATACTATTCTGTTAGTGAGTATCTCTCTGATAAATTATGAATTGATCTAAGTATAAAAAAAAAATGTATTTTATTATGATTGTTATTAATGTATTGTGAATTGTTTTTATTTAATTTTGACTTTTATTATTTTATTTTGAAGATTTTGATTTTATTTTGACATTAATTTATCTGTAGGTAATAACTAAATATATTTTGTAATTATATTAAGCCTGATTGCATGCCGTAAGGTTGATCACAGTGATACCCGCTATTATCTGATTATTAACAACTTATGTACCTGTGTATCGCAATAAATAAATAAATAAATAAATAAATAAATAAATAAAAAAACTTGAATAAGATGCGACGTGATACGCGTAAATTATCAAATATTAGTCAGCTGCTTACAATCATTTAATAAACACAATAAATTGTAATAAAAATTACACCCTGTCCAAAATATAATGAAAATACTGACATGGTCGAAAATAGATTAAGTATTAGATCTTTCATCTTCCTGGGTTTTATAAATTAAATATTTACTTAGCAGATGACATCTTTGTGTCTATCAAGGAATACTGGACTCTTTAGATGGTCATACAGGATAAAGGTTCTAACGTTGAACTATTATAATAATAAAATAAGTCCGTAAAAACCTCCAGTGTGATGATGAGACTGTATAGTGTCCCGACTCCATTAATTCAGGGAGATATCGTACGCTAAGACTAAGATAAGTACCCAGATGACATCATTGCAAAGAACACGGAAACAGATCCACTCTGGATGTAGTGTGTGATGCCAAATGAATGTTCTCAATTCACTCGCTGTAGAGTCTGAACGCTCATGTACAGTGGTACATGAGCGTTCATCTATGTTAATGCCAATGTTCATCTATGCTATGCCTTTAATATAGCTGCCCAGGCATCTCGATCTATCGTCTATATACTACTCTGTCAAGAAAGTACTAAAAGATCAATAATACACAAAAAATTTGTTATTCATACAAATTTATTTTATCACCTTCAAAGTATGCTCCTTCAGAAACGATAGACTTACGCCAACGAATAATCCAATCATTAAAACATTTTTAAAACGCTGTTTCCGGAATTGAGTTCAGTTCTCGCCGCGAATTCTCCTTTATGTCTTCTACCGATTGAAAACGGGTGCCACGAAGTGGTAATTTGAGATTAGGAAAAATAAAGAAGTCGGCTGGAGCCATATCTGGTGAATATGGTGGTTGCTCGATGGTATTTTTTGAGTGTTTGGTCAAAAATTCATACACAATGATGGCCTTGTGCGAAGGCGCATTATCGTGGTGCAAAATCCAAGAATTTTCTTTCCACAAATCTGGCCTTTTTCGTCAAATTTGCTCTCTTAAACGCCGCATAACGCTCAAATAATATTCTTTATTTACAGTTTGACCGTCTGGCAAGAATTCTGAGTGCACAGCACCGCGAAAGTCAAAGAAAACAGTCAACATGACTTTGACTTTTGATCGACTTTGACGTGGTTTTTTCGGTTTCGGTTCAGTTGGAAGTCGCCACTCCGAAGCTTGTTGATTAGTTTGCATGTCAAACTCGTAAACCCACGTCTCGTCACCGGTAACAATGCGTTTCATGAATGTTGGGTCGGAATTGAATCGTTCTAGCATGTCCTCAGCGACTCTCATGCGATTGAGTTTTTGGAGAAAATTCAGGTCTTTTGGGACTAGCCGAGCGGAAACATGCTTCATATCCAAGTGATTATTTAAAATGGCCGTACCGACTCGTGAGTCACAGGAAGTTCGGCGGCTATCTCTCTCAAAGAAACAAAAATTTGTATTTGGAACCATAAACAAATAATCCATTCCCAATACTTTCTTGACTGAATGTAAGTATACTATAGTAAAAGATATCGGATATAATCAAATGCTTACGCGGTGACTGACGCGCCATGATACGTGGTAATTGGTGGCCCCACTATACTGTTAAATCTTTGAGCAACTGCTGATCATGAGGTCTCAGGTTCGATCCCCGGGTCGGGCAATGTTATTGAGCTTTTTCGTAAAAAGAAATATTCTCAGTAGCAGCCCGGAGTTTGGAAATGTGTGTGTCCGGTAGGCGGCAATAGGCTCATCTTAATGTGGGACTTAAACATAGCTGGCGGATCGTGGGTGTATAATACACCTCTGCCCTTCGGGGAACACAGGCGTGATGCTATGTTTATACTGTCAAGCCACTTATTTCGTGTGTGTTACACACACATAGCATCACGCCCGAAGGGGTAGGCAGAGGTGTAGTACACACCCACGACTCGCCAGCTATGTTTAAGTCCCACGTAATAGGGGGCGAGCCTATTGACGTCTACCGGGCACACCTCCAAACTCCGGGCTGCTACTGAGAATTTTTCTTTTTAGGAAAAAGCTCAATAACATTGCCCGACCCGGGGATCGAACCCGAGACCTCATGATTAGCAGTCGCATACACTAGCGCTACACCACCGAGGCAGTTAAATTAAATAAAACATGGCTATCTCCCGCTACAACTACAACATACCGCACTCACGGCCTGCACGTGAGACGTAGTGGTAACCTACACTCTCAGGCCCGATATCAATTGAGTACGTCCACTTGGTACCCAACCCTGCAACCAGTAAATAAATACTTGCTTAAACATTGAAGAATAAAATAAAAAAATACAAATCGTGAACATCAATTGACTGCAAGCAGCAATGGCTTACATTAGAAACAGCACGCTTATTAGTATTATATAAGAACACGACACATTTAAATAGAAAAATAATCGCAACAGGCGATTACAGGAAACATAATTACGGAATAACGTTACCAAAAAAAACCCGTATGACTAATACATTTGGTGTCGAGCGACCTCGATACGGTTAAGTAATATAATGTCGTTTTGATAACAGTTGATAACGCGCTTAACGCATTAGTAAACAATAATTGTAGATATAGTGGTATGATTACATGGTTATCACCATAACGTGGGGAAAGCTTTATGGCATAACAGATGAGTGCCTGAGGTGCGCCTACTGAGGTAATTTCGATTCCTAGCACTTATAGGGATGTATTTGCATGCAGTGACGGGGTGTGGTTAGGTACATTCCGTCTCAACATAAAAGAGGGCACTCCTAATAAATATAAAAAATTCTATGTATAAAATAAATTAAGTTATAAATTCTACAGAGCACATTTATCGTGGCACAAAACCAATACACCATTCATACACCACCAAACTTGCTGGCGCGATATTGTTACAATACAGAGACAGAGGGACGCCGGGCGTTAAATAAAGATTTTATCTGCAGGCGTCTGGGACGACGCTACGAGGGAACTAACACCAGCGGACATGTTTAGTCTGTGCGATACGTGAATATTTGTCATACTAAGATGCAGCGGTCATATATATAACCTAAATAGTAGCTTTTGGTAGCGGCGGAGCCACGCGCAAAGGCTAGTACATATTATAAAGCTGTAGCGGAGCTACGGATATTTGAGAAAAAAATAATGTATTAAGGTTATTTAGGCGTCTCTGAACACGAAACATTTTTTTAATTTTATTTAATATTTCTGTCAGTTTGCGTGAACATAGTACAAACATGCTCGGGCTAGATTTTAATGAAACTTTCGCTGCGACAGATCCACTGGCAAAGGCTCAAAATATTGCGGCAAAATTCATTCACACGTTACAAAATGTAATCTTCTGATATAAAAAAAATCTTGGTAGATAAAAAAGCTATGATTAAATAATGAATCACTTAACTACATGTAGTTAAGTGATTCATTAAATAATGATTAAATAATCATAGCTTTTATTTTAAAGTTTATGTATAAACTAAAAATATATTTAGTTTATCCGCAACAATACCATCTGTATTGGACACAAATTTTAGTGGATTATAGATAACTTCTATGCTCAAATTGATAAACTCTAAGATACTAACCAAAAATTGCGATAGAGATTTTATTGGTTCCAATTAATTTTGATTTTGACAGACAACACCCTGCACTGGAGAACAATACTATTAAGGGACACAAAGTACACCCAGACTGAGACCAACCGTTTGCGGATTATACAAATTCTCCTGTGTGGGGATTGAACTCGGAATACACAGCACGGGAGGTCAATATCTGATGCACTACTGTGCATTAATACATCTCCTGTTGTTTGTCCAATATAAATGTATCATTCTCTTATATATAAAACAATAACTGACTGAATGACTCACATATATCAACGCACAGCCCAAACCCCAGGAGTTCAATATTAATTTGATTGATTTTGTAATTTATTTATTATCATCACGCCATTTCTTTGATACTATAGGCAAGCACTAAGAAAGGAGTTTACGTACCTAAGTCTTATCCAAAATTAATTTTTCATCTATCACTATGACGTGACGCGAGCGAAGCCGTTGACTGCCTGACTGACATTTATCAACGCACAGCCCTAACTCCTGGCGCTAGGACCATGAAAATTTACATAGTTTCTTTTATACTGTAAGTGGGCATTAACAAAGGTTTTTAAGCCAATCCTATCCAAAATGGATTTATCATTAAGCCGCGTAGCCGCGTGTAATGAAGTAATATAATTATATTAACAACTTCACATGCTTCATCTCCGTATTAAACTGTGATAATAAAAATACTACGGAAAAAATCATCATATGGTTCAACTCGAATTGATATTACGATAAGTATTGCATACGTAGTCAACATTTTCCATTCCACAAATCAATCAAATAAATTCCCTTTCATGATTCGGCAACTGTAGACCTTTGAACCTAAACATTATACTAAGCGTTATGCAAACAAAATTTCATCTAAGTCTCTAACAACTTGACCCATATAAACTTGCGTAAGATCACCCACATCGCATAGAGAAAACTGCCCATTAAAATAGAGTAATTACACGTTTTCATCCAAAACTTTTTCTCTGGTACATTATGTAGATAATACAATAATCTTCCACTTTCATCAATGGTGTAATTCGTCCGGATTCGTCCGGCTTGTTAAGTGGTTCAATCGCGGACGCGATGTAGTGTGAATGTTTTATTCGTCTATTTGTATCACACATTCTACTGTTTCGTAAGCTTTTAATGTATGAACATTTAATGCAAACAGTAGTATCATTAATAATGTTTAGACATTAGTATGGTGTTATTTATAACGCCCAGTTTAAAATGTAATATCTTTTCGAAACAGCTTATTTCATGTTTCGGAAAAAACTTTGTTTTTTAATAGAATTTGGTCCCAGCTTCTACATTTTCAATGATATTATGGTGTTATAAAACAGCTCATTTCCTCTAGAAATGTATCTACAAAGAAGCATTCTGTTCAGCCAATATCAATTTTAAAGGTTTTCTTCATTAATCCACTTCAACATTAATGAAGAAAAGTCCTTTTGAAAAAGCACTCCATAATTATTGTTCTATTTGTTGTAGTCGGACAGTATTTTGTTGACTATGGAAAACAGGTATAAAAATGCTAAATCAATACAAAGCAAACACAATTTACGTATAAATTTAAAGAGACAATTGAACGAAACTGTGTTTAATCTATGTATATGGCTAAGCATGTCAAACGCTAAAAATATATATGTAAATTTCTAAATGTTTTTTAATTAATTAAAACTCTACATTCACAGTGGTGGTAGAAGACCCGAACAGTTATCTACCAGTGTGTTCTGTGTTTTGAGACGTGAAACATCTCGATGTGTTTTAGTTACTAATACTATAAGTTATAGTACTTATATTAGAGCTATCTACCACTGGAATTTCTATTCAAATTGGTACAGCCGTTTCGGAGATTAGCCAGAAAAAATAGAAAGAATAAAAAAAAAACAGCATCACGCCTGTATAGAAAAAAAAAAAAAAAGTTAAAGAAGAAAAGTTTTTGGCATATCCAACTTATTTTACAATAGTATGTGAAATCTAATCATAG
Organism: Leucoma salicis; assembly: GCA_948253155.1. Taxonomy (NCBI): domain Eukaryota; kingdom Metazoa; phylum Arthropoda; class Insecta; order Lepidoptera; family Erebidae; genus Leucoma; species Leucoma salicis. The sequence continues at coordinate 1,071,746 of OX411830.1, forward strand.
ATGATTAATACGTTATTCTCTACCAAATAAATAAATGAGCATTATAACGCCTAACATAATTCACAAAGCTCACATTTTTATCAATAATATATTTTACACTGGTGGCATTCACAGGCAAATTTCTTCAACTCTTGAGGAAGAAAGGTTCTCGAGTAGCGACCACGTATAAGACAGTGTAACGTAGGAAAGCTCCCCACCATAGGCACTCTCTTGGAAAAGCCTATCTCCAATAGTGGACGTCCAAAAGCAGGTGGATGAATGATGATGATGGCATTCAGCAGCCACCGTGATCGATCTGAAGATAAGTCACCTATTAACATTAACTAAACCGAGCTATACTGTACTAAGTTATGCAGAACAGTAAACTGCATTAGAAAAATTGGATCGTCCTATGCTGAACGTTTTGGCTTCAAACTTATAGTTACATCACGGCTTGGCACCGCTGGAAACTTTTCAGCCAAACCTTTGTGAAGACAAACAATCGTTTGTAGTCTGGAACGACCGTCGCAATGCGGCATTTAAACTGTATTGCGGCACTAGCCGTCTACTGTTATTTTTAAACTATTTGAATTTTTAATAATGTTATAGCGAATTGGCTAAGTGCTGAGAATTCTCTGTTTATATGATTATTTTTTAAATATTTGAGCATTTTGGTGGTATAGTGCCTATATTCATGCATGATACTTAAATGCTTTTGGTCAAGGAAACGCAACTCACCTAATGAAACTTAAAACAATACCTACATAACAGTAGGTACTGAAACAGATACCACTGAAGTAATGTAACACAGTTTCAGTGGTCTGCCAATACAGGCGGCGAGACGGCATATGGCGGGTTAATTTAATAGGTGAGTACCCCACATTACCCTGTTCGTTGCCCCGAACGACAGGGTGTGCGGTTAGGTACATTTTTCTCTGCCTTAACAAAAAAGGTACATATTATTTATATTTATTACATACCCCTATGTGTCTATCTATGTTCATTACTAGAGATGGGATTACACCTATGCATATGCATATATTCAAATGAATACAATAAAATTATTCTATGCTTTAGGTAAATCCAAGGACTGCAAATACTTTATTTCCGTGTGGTGACAGACTGAGAATACAAGTGTCACCACCCCATTCTTTCCCACGGGTGTCGTATGAGGCGACTAAGGGAAGTAAGCAATTATCATCCATTGCATGAATGGTGGTAGGGCTGGATACCAAGTACTCCCACTTACTTGGTAGCGGGCCTGAGGGGGTTGGTACCACCATCTCCCGTCTGACCGGCCATGAAGCACATCGTTGTGTTTTGGCTGTAGCAGGAGATAACCGTCTATTATTTCCTTTCATATAGGTTGAAATGAAATGGTATTATTTCCTTTCATATAGGTTGAAATGAAATGGTGAGCAGCGGCTTGGCAAACTCTCGGCATAGAGTCCATGAGCGACGGTTACCATTTACCATCAGATGGGCCGTGGCTCATCTGCCACTATATGCAATAAAAAAGCAATGGTATTGCTTTCGATCCTTAGTCCAAGCTCCTAGAACGGCACGCGCCTGTGACTTTTCAAAATTGTTTACAGATTACCACTTGGGGACCCGTACCAAATAGCGGCACAGCATTGCTAATGGGTTGAAAAAACATACTTAATATAATATGTCGTGGCCACATCTTAACTGCCGTGTGGGGCCGGCTTTAGAATTGTCCCACCCCTCTCCACCCATGGGAGTCGTAAAAGCCGACTGAAGGAATACCGAGGGAGTGGGCAGCAGCACTCCTTCGAGTATTAACAACACCCACTGCGATCGCCAACCCGCCTGCCAAGCGTGGCGATTACGGCACTATCCCCCATTATTGGGGAGGCCTATGTCCAGCAGTGGACTTTAAAAGGCTGATGGATGGATGGACATCTTAACAATGATCACTTATACTGGCTGGCTGACCATTTCATGTAATGGCTAGGTTTTGCTAGGTTAGGTATCATATTATAGGTGCGGTTAGGAACATTTTTCCCAACTAAACAAAAAAACAGGTATCATATTATAGGTACATAGTCTTGCCATAAATATTGCTACAAGGAAATGAACTTTTTCTTCTCTATTGCATAAAACATTTATTACTGTAGTGTGCGTTAGCTTAATATATTAATATAGTACCATTAAAAAATATTCAGCTCATTCAAAATGAGCTCCACTGGCCTTAATACAACCTTTTAAACGTTGATCTGTTATCAATTGATGAAACACGCACTTCCTTCATAGGAAAGGGGCTGTTTTCCAGGGGATGCAGGTTCAAAACCTGCTCGGGACTGTTAGTTTAGATGTCACATTTTTGCACTTCCTGTTTACGTAATTACGAATAGTCCAAAATTTACATCAAATTATATTAACTGGCAACACAGATTTCCAATTTAGTGAATATTTTTTTAAACAGCGATATAAACCATGACTTCAACTTGACCGCCAGACGGTGTGTCATATTAATAGGCTGATTATATCACCCGACACCTACATATTTGTTACGTAAATGAAAACATGTCGGCAAAAACTAGCGATGATTAAATACACAAAACTGCTACATTATTGGCTTCTATATTTAATATAGATCTACTAACCTTTGCCCGCGGCTCCACCGCAGCCAAAAGCTAGTTTCAAAGTTATAGCTCACGTTGACGATATACCTATAGCAGGATAAAATGTATAGCAGTTAGCAACTTTAATTCTAGTCAAGAACTATCAAACAAAAAAAAAATGTTTTATCAAATACCATTCTCAGTAGTTTTTGCGTGAAGCTCGAACAATCAGACAAAAATTATAAAGTATTTAAAATGTTTTGTTTTTATAGACGTCTAAATAGCCTAATACAGTCATTTTTCCCAATAATGTACATAGATAGTAGCTCTGTGAAAGCCTTATAATTTTATAGTACTAGCCTTTGCCTGTGGCTTCGCCGCAGCAAAAAGCTAGTTTTAGGCTATATCTCAGGTTCCCGATATAGTAGCGGGATAAAATGTTTACCAGTTTTTAAGTCTAATCAAGACCTACCAAATAAAAGTTGCATCAAAATCCGTTCAGTTGTTTAAACTAATAAAAATAGTTTTATGTTTTAGACATGCTTAATAAAGTAATTTTTTCTCAAATATATTAAATGTACAGACACAGCTCTGTTACAGTTTTATAATGGTATAGATTACGTATTTTTTTTAAGTTCTTAGTTATTTAGGGCCCTGATGAAATGAATACTATTATCCTATTTAGTTGATCACATGCAATGGTTTCCTGTGTATGATGCGAGTTGCGTAATTAGACAAATTTCCAGCCACACAGATGTGAAACATCAAATTTTTAGTGACCGTTAAAAACAAAGATAATAACACCGCAGTTAAACTATGTTTTTTTCACCCCCTAATCCATCCACTGTTGGGGCACGGGCCTCCTTTCAACATAAGACGGATATAGGCCGTAGTTAGTAGTAGGTACCAAGCTCGTCCATCGGAGCTACTGAACCCGCGTTCCCGGTGTTCCTTACAAGGCGTCGTGTGGTAGGCCATCGTGGTGGTTTTAGTTGGTAGGCCCTCCGGGGAGAGTCATGCATAACCTCTCTGTCATGCTCTTGCAACAGAGGTATGCGTAATGCATTTCCGGCATAAAAAAAAACTCTCACATTGCGGGCTCACAAACATTTCACCAGCAGGACTCAAGAATTAAACATGTTCTTTATTACTTAAAAACACAATTTGTACTGTTTCGATGGTAAAACTACAGGACGCTTTTTCAAAAGATTCTGTGATCTCTATTGTCACATCGTGTGACGGCATAATATAACAATCGATTTTATGCTCAAAGCACGCTAATAATAGGGAATCATTCCATATACATAGTATTATTTGCCATTTGGGAAAAAAACTCTTTTTGCAGTGTAATATGATGCACCATTAGCTCTACATTCTCAATTTTTAAAAAATTCAATAACTAGCCTTTGCCCGTGGCTCCACCGCAACCAAAAGCTAGTTTTTAGGTTATATCTCAGGTTCCAGATATAGTAGCGGGATAAAATGTAAGTACATTATACCAGTTTTTAAATCTAATCAAAAGCTATCAAATAAAAAAAGTTGTACCAAGATCCGCTCAGTAGTTTTTGCGTAATGCGCGAATAAACAGACAAACAAATAAACAGACAAACAAAAATCTAAAGAAAAATATTGTGTTCAGCTTCAGACACGCCTATTATAGCCTAATAGAGTAATTGCCGTGTGGGGCCGGCTTTAGAATTGTCCCACCCCTCTCTACCCACGGGAGTCGTAAGAGCCGACTGAGGGAATACCGGGGGAGTGGGCAGCAGCACTCCCTCGAGCATTAATAACATCCACTGCGATCGCCAACCCGCCTGCCAAGGGCGGCGATTACGGCATTATCCCCCATGACGGGACCGCTCGTTGTGGCGTTCTCTTGGGGAGGCCTGTGTGCAGCAGTGGACGATAAAAGGCTGATGGATGGATGGATAGAGTAATTTTATCTTAAATGTACAGACACAGCTCTGTTACAGCTTTACGAGGGGTGATCCAAAAGTAATGATAATTGGTTACTTCAGGTCCACATAAAAATCCAAAAAAAATTTTTTTCGCTAGCCTATACACTCACTACGTCAGCCTAAAAAAATCATATAAATAGGTCAGGATTTCCGGGAGACACATTCATTTGAATACGAACTGTCGAAGTGATAACATCAACATGGAGAAAAACGAAATTAGAGCTGTGATCAAGTACCTCTGTTTGAAAAAAATGTCTACAAAAGACATACACTGTGACTTGGTGGAAACATTGGGGACTCTGCTCCTCCATATTCTACAGTTGCACGCTGGGCCAAGGAGTTTAAGCTGGGCAGAACATCCACTGAAGATGAACATCGCGAAGGACGCCCATCCACGTCCCTCACAGAAGACAACGTGAAAAAAGTCGAAGATGTTGTGTTGGCAGATCGAAGAGTGACCATCAGGCATGTAGCTGAGGTCACAGGGATCTCATATGGAAGCCTTCAAAGAATCATTTCGAACGAGTTGCATATGAAAAAGGTCTCTGCGCGTTGGGTTCCCAGAATGTTAACCGACGAGTAAAAGAAAAAACGAGTTGACATTTCGAGGGTCAATCTCGAAAAGTTCCAAGCAGATAAAGAAAATTTTTTGTTGCGTTTTGTGACTATGGACGAGACCTGGATCCACCATTTTGATCCTGAAACAAAAAAACAATCGATGACTTGGAAGCGAGCCTCCTCACCGACGCCAAAGAAATTCAGTCTCAAGTTCGGCGGGAAAGGTTATGGCGTCTGTTTTTTGGGACGCTAAAGGAATAATTTTGGTGGAATATTTGGAAAAGGGAGCCACTATTACGGGCTCTTACTACGCAGACCAAATAAGAAGATTACGGGAGGCCATTAAGGAAAAAAGACGCGGCAAACTGCGAGCTGGAGTGCTGTTTCACCAAGACAACGCACCGGCTCACAAAGCCGCAGTTGCGATGGCTGCCATTCAAGAAACGGGATTCGAACTGGTCGAACACCCTCCCTATTCGCCAGATCTGGCTCCTAGTGACTTTTACCTCTTTCCTCGGCTCAAGGAACACCTCCGAGGCAAGAAATTTGAAGACAATAGCGAAGTTATGGCCGCTGTTGAGGCGTTTTGGGAGGGTCAAGAAAAGGAATTTTTTTCAAAGGGAATCCTGGGTTTAGAAAAAAGATGGACTAAATGTATTGATTTGTTAGGAGACTATGTAGAAAAATAAATTATTATTTTAACTTTAATTACCGTGTTTTATTTTCATTATCATTACTTTTGGATCACCCCTCGTATAATAGTTAGGACAGCTTATTTCCACTAGAAAACTATCTACTTTATCTACTAAAACATTTTGTTCCGTGTCAGAGGCTTAATTTTTAGTTTTGTCCGTACAATCCACTTAAGCATTATTGACGAATAAGCCTTTTTGAAAAGCCTTAAATTTCAATTTCAGAAAATAGGATAAGGATCTTCTACTAGGTCTACGTGCAGCAGTGTGCTCTGATTGTTGATGAAGCTGGAATCATTTTTGGAAGTGTCGTAAACCGATTGATTCTATATCTCAAACTCTTGACACGACACACGGCATACATAATTAATGATGGCGTCACACCATCAAACACAACTTGTAATCGTACTACACCGTATGAGTCACGAGAAATGCACTAAAACTAGAACATCATAACATCGCGAACGACACGTTCCCACGGACGCGCAGGGCTGATGTACACGTAATTTGCACAAACATTATTAAAGTATTTTAGGCGGGACAGAACCCCACTGGGAAATGTTACCATATTGAAATACGGGACGTACAGTTGAAGCAAAACAATAACACATTACTTATGTATTCATCCTGAGTAATCCCTACTAATTTAACAAAATGCAATAATAGGCAAGTGTGTACACACACCTACGGTTCGCCAGCTATGTTTAAATCCCACGCAATAGCGGGCGAGCCTATTGCCGTCTACCGGGCCCATTTCCAAACTCCAGCCTGTTATTGAGAATTTTGTTTTACGAATAAGCCAAATAACACTGCTCGATCCGGGGATCGTACCCGAGAACTCTTAATCAGAAGTCGCTCACACTACTACTGCACCGACAAAGCAGTAAATTATTGAAATAAATTATTTTAATACTTTATATTAAATTAGAGCACAAATATGTAATATAAAAATTACGAATAGATATTCTTTACGTGTAACACCGCAGGGCATTAAGGTCTCCTTGGCCTCGTCCAAAGACCACCGAGCATTATCCAAGATACTCAGGGAGAGGAATGGTACTTTTTCACGGATAAAGTACTGAAAAAAAAACAAGAAATTGAATACGAATGAGCATAAAAAATCAAAGAGTATGTTTTTGTACACCCAATATGAACACAAAAACTTCTTAAAACTCTTCTGGTCAAAAATCCAATAAGGGGGCAAACCGATTATAGTCGCAACCGATAATGTAACCGTTACCATGTTCTTCCAGTGACGAATATCTGTCTTTATCAAAAAGGTAACGGCGTATTTAATAACTACTAATACACAAGTTAGAATATCACTAGAATTTCGATGACAACCTTGAAAAATAAGGGCTTGGCTTTGAATATGAAATTAAATTAACATAGTGACTCATATCAATTTACATTTTTGCCCTGCAGGTTGGTATGGTATGGCAGCTCACGGTTTTATGAGATCACGCCTATCAAACATACATTCTTGCTTGAGAAAATTCTCCAACAGATATTACAATATATTATATTTAGAGATAGCAATTAAAACGCCTTCAGTGTCAGACGGGTGAGCAATACACCAGATGGTAATTATTAACAGTAATTCATACATCTGCAATATCAAGGCCACATGCCAAACTCCATTAAAATCTGCATAGTATAGAACAGTCATGCTCAAAGTGTGGTCCGCTTTTGCTTTTGGTCCGTTTTTGGGAAGTCTACGGTTCCCCTAGCATTCCGTAGACTTCCCAAAAATATTAGGCATTATTGAAAAAATCTAACAAAGAGATTAAAGTACAACTATAATACGGGTAACAATAGGGGGTAACCTATTAAATCAAAATGGTAAAAAGTCAAATAACATGATAATCAATCGGTCGCGAGTGGCGCAACTAGTTTTATATTTGGAATTATGTGCGTACGCAGATGTTATTATTGTAGAACTGTTTACTTCAAAAGTAAGTAATTGCACTTGTTACCGGGCCTGAGCGGATTGGTACCACCATCTCCCGCGTGACCGACCGTGATGCACATCGGTGTGTTTTGGTTGTCGCAGGAGATTGCCGTTAATTCTTTCATTTCATGTCAGTGAAATAATATGGTGAGCAGCGGCTTGTCAATACTCTCGGAATAGTTAGAGTTCATGATCGACGGTTATCATATAACATCAGGTGAGCCGTGGATTAAAAAAAAAATTGAAAAATGGCAATCAGGAAATAGAGAGTGAGTAGTAAGGGGTTTCGGAAATCCGATGTTCTCCCTCACAAAACAAAACTCAATACTGGCGAAACCTACTGTTACGTAATATGACGTAAAATAAATAAATACATATATATTCACGGACATTTTTCACACAACGTCCTCTGGTCCCAAACTAAGCTTAACGCTTGTGCTATGGGTACCAGATTACGGATATAATACTAAAATTACTTTTTTTTTTAAATACATACATATAATAGATAGAAAACACCCAGACGCAGTACAAATATCAGTGTTCATCACACAAATAATTGTCCTGAGTGGGAATCGAACCCACGACCTCGTGCATGGAAGTCGGTTACAGTACAGTCTACGCCACGAGGCCCGTCAATAATCTGAAAGGGCTGTATCTACTCTCCTGATCGAGCATATCAACATGAGTAGCTACTGGAAAAGGTAAATTCCCCTGTATTTGTTAACAACACGTGATCAGAACATTGCAAAGTCATATTTAACACCAATTCCTAATTAAATAAGGTAAAATTATCTCTAGTGTTCGCGCTTCGTCCAACAAAAACAAACTCATTTATCATATCATAGTTATCTTTGTCATTTAATTAACAAACAGTCGGCGTTACAAAGCTGTGAGAAATAAAAACAAATCATTATCACGACCCGCGATAACCTAGTGAAGCCGCCTGCGTCGACGACGACAGAGACGTCCGTCCGAAATGACTCATCGGACAGGAATGACAAAATGACATAAAATTTACTTATACACAAACAAAGCGAAATAGCGGATACATTTCTGTCAAACTAAAGTAAGGTCGCAAAAATTTTATTATTATTATTTTTACCTGAAAAGCAAATTTTTTACAATACTGTATCAAGACATTATATCCTTCAAAGACTTGTCGATGAAACAATTGAATTACCTTGATACAAATAGTTTTTTTTTGTGTGAGTGACAGTGACCTAAGCCAAAGTACACCACGCTGACCCAGTGCGGGCGGCAGACTTTGAAAAGCCACGGAGAAAACATTCAGGGGGTCACAGGATTTTCGAACAATGATAATTTGTAAACAAATACAAACATTCCTTCAAAAAAGCGAACTAGACACCTATTCTTTGCAGTCGTAAGTTTTACCAATAGAATACGAATATATTTAGGAAAGTACTTATAGTAAATTTAAATGAATAAATAATAAATAAATAAATATTCACGGACATTTCACACAACGTCCTCTGGTCCCAAACTGTGCTATGGGTACCAGATTACGGATATAATACATTATATTTCTTTTTTGTAAATACATACATAATAATAGATAGAAAACACCCAGACGCAGTACAAATATCTGTGTTCATCGCACAAATAATTGTCCTGAGTGGGAATCGAACCCTCGTGCACGGAAGTCGGTTAAACTACCGACTACGCCACGAGGCTTATAGTGACTTTTCAAAAGCACTTATTTCGTCATTAATGTTTAGATGGACTGAACGGATAAAATACTTAAGGAGTAAGTCTCATTGACACTGACCATAATGGAACCAGAAAACACCATAATATCATTGCTTATTTGTTATTTCTAATTTATAATTTTTATTTTCTGTAAACAAGTTCACCGTCACCAACACAAGGGTTTAAACAAGGCCACGCTGACTGCGCTTCTCCAGTCTTTGGAAACCATTGAGCTCCAACTTAAATTGAGAAGCACTAGGATGGATTCTCAGACATATCTTGCAAAATGTCTTTTCCTATCGGAAATCACTGTTTTATCATTGCCTTTGCCCATATTACTGGTTATATGGGCAAAGGCTTATTTACTATTTCATACTTTATGAAATAGTTTTGTTTCATTTTGCCCCTAATCACAGTTTCCCCTTCACTGTATTTAAACTCTTGGTATACAAAATTTTTGAAAGTATAATATCTGTTATGATTAGACCCAACAGTTGACACCCTTTAGCGCTAATAGTTGACACCCTGTCTACTGTTAGTTGGAGTAATCACAAACGAATGAAATTTATACCACAGTTTATATACAGGATATAGAGACGATTTTTGTATTCACGTGGGCTTCAACATTTGGTTTGAAGTGACCCCCATCAGATGACATACGTGTCATCTTTTAGGTTTTCTATATTTTTTGGAACTAATAGTAGACACAGCTTATATAGCTTTAAAATCTAAACGATTAAAAAACCAATAGCCCTGGATAGTCAATAATATAATGCTTTTTATAAAAAAAAACAAAAATTGGACAAATCTGCAAATATATAAGAAAATTTTACCTTTGATATTTCAATCTGCCTATATAAAATGTTTAAAAATTACACCGTAAGTGTTCAACCCCTCATGGTGTTTATATAAACTGACGCAGTTTTGAATTCTGCTATAAAATGAGTGTATATTTTTTTTGTTTTAGCGTCATAGATGGTAGTACGTGTTTTTTACATTGATAGTAACAAGAAATTATTTAAAATATTCTTAGTTCAAGGTATTTTTTGGTAAAGTGTCATCCATTGGTTCAATGTCGAGCATTAGTGCTTTTACCTCATAGTATATATAGAGCCTCTTGGCACTGTTCTCTCTGCCTACCCCGCAAGGGAAATGGCGTGCTGATAAGTAGTAGTATAATACTAGCCATTCCTGACTACCTGTTGTTTTTGTTTTGTACTACGTGTGTGGCAAATAAGCACACAGCTACCTAATAGTAACTGGTCGCCATAGACTATGGACCGTTAGCAACACCAGAGACATTAAACACAAGTTAAGTTTTGTTTCTCCGAGGAAAGGGATAGGAGGTGTAGGAAGGATAATAAGGAGAAGATAGGGAGAATTTGGGCCTCCAGCGCTCAAACTCACCATAAGAAACAAAACAGTAGGAGTACTGTTCGTTCACGCTGATCTTATGTGAGAGGATGGTACTTCCCCGATCGAGCCGGCCCATCCGAGCGGGGGTAAGCAATGCTCTACCACCCGAGACGCCAACAGTACCGAGTTAGGCATTTGCGTATGTACCTATATTATGTAGGAAAATGTATCCGTCTTGTAGCAAGGTCAGTTATGATAGAAATTTATACCCAAATGCATGATATATATTATAATTGTATATATTTGTGTTTTCATACATAATAATAAATAACATGTAATCATTTAACCTCCGTAAGGTTATACAAGCAGATTTGTTTATGGTGATCAGATATAATTGCGTTTCTCTTGTCGGATAATTGATTTAATAATTATAAGCGCTAGAGGTCATAAAGTAATTACGTATCGGCAAACTGAAGGCGACGTGCATGTTGTTAATTACTAATTTAAAATATGATAACCAGCAATCGATTAGTACTGCACCAATTATAACTGAAGAACGGCTGGACCGATTTTTGTGATCTTTGATTTGTCTCCGTCCGGAATAGCTAAATAATAGTTATATTTCAAACTGTGATAAATTCACGAGAAACAAATTCAGTTATTACGTTAAAACTAAATTTATCGATTCTAAGGAATCTTCTTCTGTATGAAGTTCGCCGGGTTAGATAGTACAATTATAAAACTGCTGCAGAGCTCTCTCACTCTCTCTCTCTAAATTAAAAAAAAATACTGCATTAGGTTATTTAGGCATCTGTGAGCACAAAACATTTTTCACAAAGACTACTGAACGGATTTTGATGAAACTTATTTGTTCGATAGCTTTTAATTAGACTTATAAACTAATCACACGTTGTATCTCGTTACTGTATCGCTAACCTGGGGGGTTAGGCAGAATCTCATATCTCAGATGTCGATCGTATCGTGATCACTGTGATTGGTTGAGAAACCGACGCGTGATGTCGCAATAATCCGTTGGCCAATCACGGTGATCTCAGTGGTTGGCTAGGGAGAGGGGCCTCAGCTATGAGGCGGTTCTAAAACGGGCGCGGCAGGAGATCGATGTCTCCGAAATCGGAAGCGTTGCCGCAAGAACCCGCCAAGCCCGAACGGGGGCTCGAATACTCGAGTTCCCCGGGGCGGAGGGCCCGAGAACGGCTGACCTCATAGCCGAAAAGCTGAAAGGTCTGTTCGCTGGGGAGAGTGGGGTCCGTGTCGCCAGGCCCGTGAAGTGCGCAGAATTGCGCATTTCTGGACTGGACGACTCCGTGACGGTGGACGATATCCGGGAGGCGATTACGCTGAAAACCGGATTCGCTGCAGAAACCGTCCGGGTGGGCACCATTCGCCCCGGTCCTGGTGGTGTAGGCGCCGTATGGGTACAGTGCCCTGTCGCGGCGGCCAATTCTTTGGCCACCGCAGGTAGGCTTCTCGTGGGCTGGAGCTCCGCACGCATCACCGTGCTGGAGCCGAGGCCCGCGAGGTGTTTTAAGTGCATGGCGGTCGGGCACACCCGGCCGACATGTACGAACTGCTTTGACTGCAGCGGTCTCTGCTTCCGCTGCGGTCAGGCAGGGCATCAGGCGGCGACCTGCACCGCAGCCCCGTACTGCCCCGCGTGCGCGGCGGGAAATCGTCCCGCTAAGCATAGCATGGGGCGGGAGGGGTGCAGACCTCCAGCCCGAGGCCCTATAGGTGGAGGCAGCCAATCGGCCCAGGCTGCCCCACCTAACGCGGCGCGACCGCTGGCACGGGTGGAGGAGGCAATTGTCACGGTCTGATCACGGACCGTGATACTGTGTTCCTCCAGGCGAATCTCGGCCGCACCGCTGCTGCGCAGGATCTTTTCCTGCAGTTCATGGCGGAGCGGTCGATCGGTGTAGCCGTAGCCGCGGAGCCCTATCGCATTCCTGACCGTCCTAATTGGGCAGGCAGCGGTGATGGCTCCGTGGCGGTAGTCGGATCTACGGCGCTTCATTCCCCGCCCTTGTCGGTCAGGGACAAGGGCACGGGCTATGTTGCGGCCGATTGGGGGGGTGTCACGCTCTATGGCATCTACTTCTCCCCTAATCGAAGTCTGGCTGCCTTCGAGGTCTTCCTTCACAACCTGGAGACCTCGATACGGCGACTAGCACCTAGCCATGTCTTGGTACTGGGGGACTTTAACGCCAAATCCACGGCGTGGGGGTCCCCCAGGACGGATGCCCGTGGAGCGGCGGTCGAGGAATGGGCGGCAGCGGCGGACCTCTGTTTGCTGAACAGGGGGTCCGCCAATACGTGCGTGCGGCGGTGGGGCGGGTCGATAGTGGACCTTTCGTTCGCTAGCCCCGCCGTCGCGGCACGGGTAAGGGACTGGTGTGTCCTAGAGGAGGTTGAGACCCTATCTGATCATCGCTATATTCGGATAGAGGTCTCCCGGTCCCTCCGGGGCCCCAGTAGGGGTCACGCGGCGGACAGAGCTCCCGCTTTCCCGCGGTGGGCTGTGGGTAGGTTGAACCGGGACCTGCTAGTGGAGGCGGCCATTGTGTCGTCGTGGCTGTCCCCAACCCCCCTGACCGAGGACGTGGACACCGAGGCTGGCCGTTGGCGCGAGGCAGTGTCGCAAATCTGCGACGCAGCCATGCCCCGTGTACGACGACCACCCCAAAGGAAGGGGGTCTACTGGTGGTCCCACGAGCTGGCGGACCTCCGTGCGGCTTGCATCAGTGCCCGGAGGTCCTACACCCGCAGCCGGCGGCTGAACCGCGATCTTGAGCGGGAGGGCCGGTTATACGAAGCGTACCGCAACGCGCGCGCCGCGTTTAAGCTGGCCATCTGTCGCGCCAAAGAGGCGAAGCGGCAGGAGATGCTGGAGGGTCTCGACCGTGACCCCTGGGGACGCCCGTACCGTGCGGCGCTGAACAAGCTCCGCACTCAGGGCCCCCCCCTTACGGAGACGCTCCAGCCGAGCTTCCTCACCGAGGTGGTCGAGGGTCTGTTCCCACGGCGGGCAACGCACACGCCCCCGGTCATGGCTCCGCCAGATGACGACCGGGAGGCTGACGAGGAGAGTGTGCCGCCCGTCTCCGAGACGGAAATGGAGGTGGCGGTGTCGCGCATGCGGAAGACCGCTGCCCCCGGGCCGGATGGGGTTCCTGCCCGAGTTCTGGCCCTGGTCCTCGACCATCTGGAGCCCCGCCTCAGGAGACTGTTCGACGCGAGCCTGGCGTCTGGGCGGTTTCCTGACTGCTGGAAGGAGGGAAAGCTCGTGCTCCTGCCGAAACCGGGACGGTCCCCGGATTCGGTCGCGGCCTTTAGGCCCATCGTGCTGCTGGACGATGCGGGTAAGCTACTCGAGAGGATTATTTCCACCCGTATCGTCCGGCACCTTGTGGAGGTGGGCCCCGACCTGTCGGACGCTCAGTTCGGTTTTCGTTCGGGGCGTTCGACGGTCGACGCAATCCTGCGTCTGAGGGCCGCGGCCACGGAGGCCGTCGCTCAGCGAGGGGTGCTGTTGGCGGTGTCGCTGGACATCGCCAACGCATTTAACAGTCTGCCATTCGGCTGCATCAGGGAGGCACTCCGATTCCACGGTGTGCCCGCCTACCTGAGGCGGCTGGTGGCGGACTACCTCGAAGGCCGCAGCGTCCTCTTCGTAAGCCGGGAAGGGGACGCCATGAGGAGGCCCATGTCGTGCGGTGTCCCACAGGGATCTGTCCTGGGACCGCTCCTGTGGGACATCGGGTACGACTGGGTCCTACGTGGCCGACTTCCCCCCGGGCTGGGCGTAATTTGTTACGCAGACGATACCCTCGTCACAGCCCGGGGAGGGAACTTCGAGGAGGCGGCGAGACTGGCCACCTCGGGTACCGCGGAGGTGGTCAGACGTATCGAGGCGCTGGGGCTTAGGGTGGCCCTCAACAAGTCAGAGGCCCTACTATTTCACGGGCCCCGACGCGGTCCACCCGCCAGCGCCTCGATTACGGTAAATGGTGTGGGGGTAGGAATCCAGGCCCACATTAAATATTTGGGCCTGGTCCTTGACGGGCGGTGGCACTTCGACGAGCACTTCCGCCAGCTTGCGCCGAGATTGGTTGGCACGGCGTCCGCCCTCGGGCGTCTGTTGCCAAACCTGGGCGGACCCAGCATCGCGTGCCGACAGCTATACGCGGGGGTGGTCCGGTCAATGGCACTTTACGGTGCACCCGTGTGGGCGGAGTCTCTGACCGCCCGCAATAGGGCCCTTCTATGGAGACCGCAGAGAGTCGTGGCGGTCAGAGCAATCCGCGGGTACCGCACGGTGTCGTGCGAAGCCGCTTGCGCATTGGCCGGGACCCCCCCGTGGGATTTGGAGGCGGAGGTGCTCGCCGAGGTTTATCGGCGGGTGTCAGAAGTGCGTGCGGGGGGCGTTCGCCTCCCGCCCAGTCAAATAGACGCATGGCGGGGCGACGCCCGCCGCGCCATTGTCACCCGTTGGAGGATTCGGCTGGAAACGCCTCGGGCTGGTTTTAGGACCGTAGGGGCGCTCCAGCCGATTTTGGAGGAATGGGTGGCTCGGCGGCATGGGGTCCTCACCTTCCGGCTGGTGCAGGTGCTGTCGGGGCATGGATGCTTCGGCAAGTACCTGTACACGGTTGCTAGGGGGGAGGAGACTCCCTGCTGCCACCACTGCGACTGCAGCGAGGACTCGGCGCAGCACACGCTTGAGTCGTGCCCGGCCTGGGCTGACCAGCGCCGGGATCTCGCTGCAGTCATCGGAGAGGACCTGTCGCTGCCGGCTGTCATCCGATCGATGGTCGGCGGCAATAGGTACTGGAATGCGGTCGCCACCTTCTGCGAGAATGTCGTCTCGCGGAAGGAGGCGGCGGAGAGGGCCAGGGAGGCTGATCTCTCCTCTGGCCCGAGCCGCCGCCGGCGCGCGGGGCGGCGTGGGCGTGAATACCTGCGCCTAATGCCGCCCTAGCCGAGGCCGCGGGCGGTTGGACCGGGGATTGTCCTCCGCTCGCGTAAAGCCTACCGCGAAGGTGCGATGCCCCAGGTGTGAGGAGGCGTTGCTCAGAGAGGAAGCCCAAGAGGGCTAGCCGCCGCGCGGACCACTGAAGTGAATATACGCGGTACCAGTGGTCCGCCGAGTACGGGCGGGTGAGGGCGCACGGTGGATTTTTAGTGGGTGAGAGCCCCACACTACCCTGCTGTCTCCCCGGGCAGCGGGGTGTGCGGTAGGTACATTTTTGTCCACCAAAAAAAAAAAAAAAAAAAAAAAGTTTGTTACCTCTAACGCCTTAACTATTGGACCAAGCATCATGAATTTGGGCACACATATAATCTAGTCTATAAAGTTCATGAAAATATGAAGAACATTAACTACTGTTTATAGTAAAAAAATCAAAATCTCGTGATTTATAATTTCTAAAAGCGAAATCACACAATTTTTTTTTTACCTACATACCAACGGATTGTTTATGCGTTGCTTCTGGTATTGGTCAATAAGTGCAGTGATAGCAAGCATAACAAACAGGGTAGTGTGAGGCCTTCAACCACTAAAGAAACCCGCCGTGTGCGGTCTCTCCGCCTTTATTGGGTATGTTACATTCCTTCGGTGGTAATTGCAGTAATAGCCTAGCCGTAAAACCAAAGACTGCAAACAAAGAGATATCGAGGTTAATCCCCAGTCTGAGATGGAAATATCCCAAGGCTTAGAATTTATGTATGATGTCTTGACAAAGGATCACTGCTCGGTGAAGGAAAACATCGTGGGATATTGAGGAAAAACGCTTTATTAGACCTATACTATTATAAAGCTGTAACAGAGCTGTGTCTGTACATTTATGATATTTGAGAAAAAATGGCTGTAATAGGATTTATAGGCGTGTCTAAACCCAAAACAATTTTTTTTAGAATTTTTGTCTGTTTGTCTGTTTGTTTGTTCGCGCATCACGCAGAAACTACTGAACAGATTGTGATGCAACTTTTTTTATTTGAAAGGCCTTGATTAGACTTAAAAACTGGTATACATTTTATCCCACTATTACATCGGGAACCTGAGATATAACCGAAAAACTAGAAAATTATTTAAACTAGATTTGATTAGAATATATTAAAAAAAAAACTACTAGGCGGATTTTGATGAAACTTTTTTATTTGAAAGGCCCTTAATTAGAATTAAAAACTGGTATACATTTTATCCCGCTACTATATCGGTAACTTGAGATATAACCGAAAAACTAGCTTTTGGGTGCGGCGAAGCCGCGGCGCAAAGGCTATTCTATATAATTAAAAAAACAAACTATACTCTATGAAATTCGGAATTAAGGCTGTATCTATCCAAAATTATCTAAATCATTTTTTTCTGAATATGCTGTTTAAACACATTATCTCAGTCTGAATGTCTCACAAAAACAACACCAAAGTTAGTAAGCTATTATGTCATCGCATTTGACATAACAAATATATCTCAAGGATTTATACCTTATTACTCAGAGATAAGTTGCCAATATAGAGTAGAATTTGTGCTTATCTCTACAGGCACGTCTAGACTAGACTTAACGTTAAAACTAGGTTACTCTGTGACAGTGTTATATAAATGACATTAAAAAAAAAACTCGCTGCAGTGTTTAAAAAAGGCAATAATAAAACGAGTAATTCCTAACTGACAGTATCTGTACTTTCTAGTTTTTAGTGACGTTAAGAAGGAATGTGTTAACAACGACAGATGGCGCGGGCGTCACCCAAGACATTATGAAGGAATACGATATCCATCCATCCATCCATCCATCAGCCTTTCAACGTCCACTGCTGGACATAGGCCTCCCCAAGAGAACGCCACAACGAGCGGTCCCGTCATGGGGGATAATGCCGTAATCGCCACGCTAGGCAGGCGGGTTGGCGATCGCAGTGGATGTTGTTAATACTCGAGGGAGTGCTGCTGCCCACTCCCCCGGTATTCCCTCAGTCAGCTCTTACGACTCCCGTGGGTAGAGGGGTGGGATAATTCTAAAACCGGCCACACGGCTTTGTCCACTGCGATATAGAAATTGATAGTCCTGAGCAAATGCCACGATGGCTATGTTAACAGAAAGTCTAGACTGGTAAGGAGACGTAAGCTGAAACCCTCTCGTAGCTATCATTTTCGATTTACCTACTTTGTGTGATGGCCCATAGATGGAACAGATATACTGTCAGTACAGACAACAGTCTTTTTCTAGGTACTTTTTCAATTGTAATGGATCCAAGGTAAGAAAGGGGAAGGGTCTAGATTTTGTGACGTAATATTAAAAAGGGGCTCGGCAAAGTGACATAGGTCCAAAACAGTAGAATTAAGTGTGACGTAATTTATAAATGGCCCTAGCCAGATTGGTAGGATTTCCGTCTCTACCACCGAAGGAATGTAACATAGTTCCAGTTGCCAGCCAATAAAGGCGGAGAGAAGGCACACAGCGGGTTTCTATAGCGGGTGAAGGCCCCACGATACCCTGTTCGTTGCCCCGAACGACAGGGTGTGCGGTTAGGAACATTTTTTTACCCTAAACAAAAATAAAAGGGTAAGACAGAACAACAGACAGAAAGTCTGTATTATCCTTTTTATGTGCTGCAGTAAGACACCGGTCTCATCACCACTGCTCTCCTTAGCGGAGTGGTGAAGCAAAGGCTTTGGCTGAACCCCTGGAATGCTCAGCTTATGCCCGGCTGTTTGTTGTCGACAGGCAACAGCAGGCCCACCATGAGCTCTTAGCTAGCGATTCAATTCCGACGCAATTAAAAATAGGTGTGTTGTTGTATTTCGTACTATGATGTCTAACTGAGCGATCTTATTTAGGTTGTCAAGTAAGTTCATGGTACGAATTTCAATATAAAGATGTCATGTTTGCGATTCAGATTATGTGCTGATTCGGCAAAAAACAAAAGATTGCGTCTTTGACCCGTCATGGTACGAAATTGCGATTCAATTCAGTTTGGGTCCTGAACTGGATCGCAATAAGACTTCATGGTAAGCCTGCAGGTAGTCTTGTGTTATCGACTTTACACTGGTTTAAGAGGAAACTTGTTATAATTTGTATTTTCTCACTCACTAGACCAATCTAGATTAGAATATTAAGAAAACTGTTGAATAATCCACATCGTTCTAGTCAAACAGTTCGCTGGTATATTTAACGTTCTTTATGACCGAGAAACTCGTTTGATGAATAATAAAAGTGAGAATGGTTGTTCATTAATCACAATATTAATTACGTGACAGGCCGATTGAGATCATCGATAGATCGTTTATGTAAATTATAGATTTATGATCAAAATTTTATATGCAATATACACATAGAAACAGTGACAAAATTGAAAATACGACTTCACATGTCGAAACCTAGCAGCCTGTAAGAATACGTTTGAATTGCATCTGCCATACAAATGATTCAGTCAATAAATATACGAACTAAATTTTCGAATTCAATCACCCAATATACAGAAAGTACTTTATATTATTGTAATATAGATCAAATTGTTTGAAAAATCACGCCATCAAATAGTATGAATTTTAATTGCAAAATTAAACTTACTACCTATATTGGATTAACGCATGTAAATGCATCCGAAAGGTGGCGTGGGTCCTAAAAGTCAAATGTGGTGTGGAGATTGGGAACGGCCGTTGGTCAGTACGATGGCTTAGCAGTCCAGAGCACTTCCCCGGATTGGAAGGTACACAGGTTCAAATCCCGCTCGCACTTAACTTTTCTTCTTCCACATTCACAAATAATTTGTTCTTTAAAATTACCCGAGTGTTATAAACACGAAGATAATTTTTCTCGTGATACGAAGTGGCTTTGCTATACCTAATATCTTGCTGGCCAAATAATTCCTTGATAAGTTCAGTATAAAATGATTCTTACCTCAGAAAGCATAAATTTTACAAAATTAAATTTACCGGTTGTGCGTAAACTTAGATATAATATGAAATAGTCTTATTGCACTGTGTAATGTTATTCCGTCACCGCAAGGACAAAACAAACTAGTTTCTAATAGATAGAAACACGTCTAGCACGTAAAGAATAGTCTGTCTCGTTTCACGTAACTACTTTACCTGGTATTCGCAACAAAGTCAGATCACTATCGTAAAATGTCGAAATTGGATGAGAACCAAAACGAATTAGCAGAAATCGTAACGTATTCTACTAACAATGTTTCGTGTAATTTAACTTTTACGATAGTTATTTGTTTCGTTTAACATACATCTTGTGTT
Organism: Leucoma salicis; assembly: GCA_948253155.1. NCBI lineage: Eukaryota > Metazoa > Arthropoda > Insecta > Lepidoptera > Erebidae > Leucoma > Leucoma salicis. Next base: position 1,091,797 of record OX411830.1, read on the forward strand.
CACTTTATTTGCGAGACAACCTTGTGAAAACAGTTACATACACTAAAGTGTGTGGTCTGAGGGGTAGAACAACCGATTCTTCTAAAATAAAATTCCTGAAAATGTCCGGAACATGCCACTAAATAAGTTTAAGAAACCCATAAAAATTAGACTGTGTAATCAAGGTGTTTCGGATTACCTTGAGGATAAAACCAAATGGGCTTGAGTTGCTCCTCATTCATTAATTTTCAAAATTGTTTTATGTGATATGTCATTTTAGTTATACGTATTAAGTATATTAAAATGTAATAAATTGGCATTTTAAAACAGTGGCCCATGAATTTCTTGGCGGGTTCTTCTCATGAAAGGCTACTACGGAATCCGGCCGCTTGTGGCATTCTTGACGATTTTAAGTGTTATATAATAGGTATGCCTATAAAATAAAGATATTTTTGAATTTGAATTGTCACTTGTCATAAAACGAACTTCAGCTGCCCACTTTTCAGTAAATCGAGTGTAAAAGCTAGTAAATTTATAAAACGCATAGTTCATTGTTAGTTTAATACTGCAGCTATTTTCACTCACATTCAAATTCAAAAATATCTTTACATCATAGGCTTTATAAAATGGCACTTAAAATCGTCAAAGTTACTAATAACTAACACGAGCGCTTGAGGCAAATGCATATTTGTCATTTTATGGCTGGGTCTACCAACCCTAAAATCGTCAATTTGATTTTAGTCTACGTAAGCTTCTCAAAATATAATATTATAATTATTAAGAACGTTCTAAAATAAATTCGTCACAAACAATTATAAACATTGTTATATTAACATTCCTCATACATTTTGTATAATAAGTCTTAATTCTAGATCTAGTACAAACAAAACATAGGTACATTTATATTGGACGAATACCTACCCCGTCCAAAAATACACATCAAAGAGAACGGATACGCGTGAAAGTTATTTTAGAATACAAATGATGCGTTTTAAAGTATATAGAGATAACATTTTGATATCACATTATCTCATGAGATAATAAATATTGTGAGCTTAGTAACACACTGAGATTACTCAGCAACACCACTGGAACTGGAATAGAATGACTACTGCACGGAAACAAAATCACACAAACAATACCAATTGCAAAGATAGATCGTAAAATAAAATTAATGGACGGGCCCTTTAGAGCAATTTTGAAGACTTTAATGAGCGCCGGCTCGCAATTGACTTTAGTCGGCCTCTAGCAGTATGATGTGCAACATGGATTTATTGGTACCAACCCGCTCAGGCCCGACAACAATTGAGTACTCCCACTTGGTACCCAGCCCTGCCACCAGTAATGCAATGGGTGATAATTGCTTACTTCCCTTAATCGCCTCGTACGACACCCGTGGGAAAGAATGGGGTGGTGACACCTGTATTCTTAGTTCGTCTCAATTTAGTTTATGCATCGCTAAGCAGCCGTCGCTTTCAGACGCGTAATATCAGCGTGATGAGACGACCATCTGACAAGTTTTACCAAGGCGTGACCTTAATGTAGTCTAGAAATAAAAATGACATAATTATATCGAATCAACGAATAATCTATTACAGTATATCTAGTTCTAATTTAACGCTCATTGGTCTCTTTATGAAAATAAACATGTATGTTGCGTAGACGTCAACTGGCCACCGTAATGGCCTACATAGCGCACTCATTTAAATACCCCTTGCCTGCGTATTTAGCACAATATAATAACAAGCTCGGTTTAGTCGCAAAACCTAAACAACGTGTAAAAATAAATTTAGGCCACAGTTGAGAATTTAGGAACGGACTATTTCAGGCCTAAACGAAATAAGTACACTCCAATTAAATTAAAATCTACTACATGTTATATTATCCTTACTAATATTATTAATTTGGAAAGTGAGTCCGTATGTTACGTATTCAGGTCATAGCTACAGATCCGATCATCATAATATATTCCCACATAGGTAGCTTGAAGCCCAAAAAAGGATATATTTACTAAGGATACCAATTTTTACATGAAATAATTAATGTACTTTAGAGTGACGTATTTATATTATATCCAATTCTGAAGTACACACCAAAAGGTTGACGATTTCAAGTGTTTCTAGCCACACAACAATTTATAATCCCAGTGTACGGCACGGGTCTTCCTTAGCACGAGAGGGAGGTAATAGACCGCCATATTAATCTATTTATCCCCTCTGCCATCCGGCACTTAGGGTAAGCTTCAGCATAAGCTCCTCATCCTTAACTCCTTAGGCTACGTATGTTGCCGCGCAGGCACGTGCAGCCGGACAAAGACACGTCTGCGTTGCAATGTTCAAAGCATTACAAAATCTGCCCTGCCCTGTGCTGCGTGGATCTGCGTCGCCTGCGTCCTCTCAGCATACGCTTACCCTTAGGTATTCTTCTTTCCTTGCCCTAGACTTTAAGGCGTAATTATTAAAATCCACTTGTATTACTAGCGTCTTTAGACTATGATAACCACTTAACCTTTAACGAGGTATACGTGGGTCACTCGTGTGGTACTAAAAAAAAAACTAAATTTATTAACAACAATACCGTTGTATTATATTTAAAATTTTATAGATATTAAAGGCACGTAGCGATTTAAAATTCATACCCGCCTATACTGCATACAGCTGGAGGGAGGTAATACCATCCGGTCAGCCTTCACATAATTAATCATTGATACATAATATTGCCTACATCTATCTCGTATACTTATTTATCACAAAACGCAAGCATGCTTGTGAACTAATACGATTCAATAAGCGAGCAGTTACGTTGAATATAATCGGTGTTACGTATTACTGACTTGTAATATACTTGTAGGGTCCACAGAGGAATAAATATAGGAAGTAATTAAAATACCCATGAGATTTATTATATTATTTTTATATTACAAAGGTTAAATGGTGATAAAAATATCCGCTTCAAATACAACAGCAGGAGAATCTAAGGAAACATAACATTCGCAGTTTACTTCAATGTTTAATCATAAAATGGATTTTGTTCAAGGTTAGAAAAGTTGAGCGGGGCTCGATTTCACGACCTACACCACCTTACTTATACTCTGGCTAACGATCAGTACGGTTGAAATGTTGAAAACGATTACCCACTTATATAGAAATGGAAGCCTAAATAAAACGAATTCTATATTCACGGTCGAAGTTAATATTCAATCTAACGCACGGCCTTCAGAAGTAGGTTATCCTTTCGAATGTATGTCAAGTTGTCAAGCTTTGAATCATAATTTGGGTGACAAATGAATTGTAGCGGCAAACAAACACTATTAGTAAACAGGGCTTTAATAATAGCTGACTGGCCAATTTGATTGATATTTTCATTTCGTCTATTCATTTATTTCCGCGAAATGATATAGCAAACAGCAGCATGGCAGTATTCTTAGTATCGTTACAAGTTACCACCAGATGAGCTATGGCTCGTTAGCCGCCATAAAACAGGCCATCACTTCGCAATTACCATGCGTCTAATATCTGAAGGTATTCTTATAAAGAAGATTCTTTTGTGATCTATGACAGAAAGAGAGGCATAATACAAATACAGCTAGAGAGTGAGTAAGTAAACAGTAATGGATGCATTTGTTCCAGCGAATCAAAAAAAAATTTCTTACTTAAAATTATAAATGCGAAAATGAGTTCATTTTTTACGCTTTAACGCCGTAACAACTACTAAACCAATCATACTGAAAGGATATGTGCCATTTACGGCCTGTGGCGGACATAATGTTATCAATATTTAAAATTAAACTAATAATTTATAAAATCCGTCAGTGGTTTTATTTTCTTGATAGAACTTCAGAAAAAGATTATAGTTTAAAAAACTATTATTTTGAATTTGTACTTTATCGTAATGGTTATTGGTGAATCATTGTTATCTGTTGACAATCAAATAGGATATTGCCGCTACGTTGAGTTGACAACATTAAAAACTTTGGTACTATTATATTACAAAACAATATTACGTAGTTATTTCTCAAATAATTTCGTGAGAACAGTAATATGCCTATTTAATAAAATATTTTTTATAATTGTTTGGTGAAAACTAATATTATTTCTAATCAAGAGTAGCAATTATGATTCAAAATATTGGCAAAACATTTTACATCTGTCATGTCATGTCTACTGTTGTCTACTGTTGTAGTTGAGTATCTTGTATATTGTATTGGGATTTTATGAATGCAAGTTATATATTTAGTGATGTTAAGCCTAATTATTTGTTATATATGTAGATATTATCTTATTTATTTACAATTATGGTGTTATTTTTGAAGTATTATTCGATTTTGAGGTATTTCAATTTCAAAATTATATCCATCTTAAATGTATTTTATCTCATCATCCAAAAGTTTTAGTGTGAAAAGAAAGACACAGGGCAAAAGGGTAGTCATTTATCTTCAAAAAACATATTGTTTTATGTATGTCCTTTCCAGGCCGAGAATGTATGGGCATTTGGCACATCTCCTTTTGCATACATATAGTCTGGAACCCAAAAAAGAACAACAACTTATATATTCCGAATCATAAAACTTTACAAACATACAATTTCATGGACACAAAGTACACCCAGACTCAGAACAACCATTTGTCGATCAATCAGGTGGGAGGCACCATTCAATCAGTCCAAGATATGTAAAATGATTCGGTTGGTCCATGAATTAAGCACATGTACCTCTTATTTTTCACTATAATTTTGGAAAGGTATTGAGAGGAATGTGCAAAAAGCAGCCAAAAACGCATTAAGGTATGTGTGTCAATTAAGTTGACCTCAACTGTACACTATTAAATTTGCAAGCCTCGGCTGGTTATAACGCAGCTAATTGGAGAGGCGAGGGATGTAATTAATGATGTTTTCGTGGAAACGTTAGCTCTATACAATCTGTGGTAGTATCAATTTAATTATACTGGAACGTGAACAAAAACGACGTACGAGACACCTGTTTCCTTTTGTTTGTTTGTTTTGGTTGAGTTCACATGAAGAATCCTGTTCCTAAGGATTGATATTGTTGTGTGTTGTGTATCGAGCGGAGAAGAGCTGTGAAAGTGGCAAGTGTTTCCATTGAAGCGGAGCGGGGCGCAGTGGAGCTGAGCAGATCAGAGCTGCTAAACTAAAATGAAACGCACGAGCCAAATGCTTAACTCTTTCAGTCACACTTTAACATTAAGAATATTTTGAACATTTATATTTTAGTTTTAGTATCATTTACAACTATACTATCACAAAAAGTGGAAAATAAAAATCTAGGTATTAAGGCTTTCGAGGAATGAGGTGGTTAGTGACACTAACCACTATGACTATTGGTACAAACAAAACTATGATGAATGTATATATTATATGTATATTATTTATTTATATTATCAGTTACAATGAAAATCTGAAAAACATGTTTTTTTTGCCTAGGCAAAGAGGCACTTTACATGTATTGCACTGCCATATACTCGTAGTACGCACTGGAGCTATTTGCAGCATCTTCTCAAAGTACTTCTCTCAGGTTGATGACGACTGCATTCTTTCGTGAGGTTTTATAAATGCAGGTCCTGGAGAAGTAGCTGCGTAACTACGGTTGCTGTTTACTGATTTAGGTGTTGGTTTACATATGCTGGTGCCTGGTAGATCCTGGTATACGCTTTGTCTGAATACTTTCAGTCAATGTGCTTAGATTCGGGGGTGAGGAGGACTGCAGTACTTTATAAATTTAAAACGCACTGACAATGCAATAATCAAGAAAATTAAAAAAAATCCTATGCCACAGGAGTTTCCGATCCGGCGAGATTGTATGAAGAGAATTAAGAATGTTGAGAAAGCGATAGATGTATGCAAGAATAGGGCCTCTTAAAACTCTGTTCTCTGTGCCTACCCCGCAAGGGAATTGGCGTGATAATAAGTAAGTAAGCCACCACTTGTGGGATTTTCTGTCAACAGCATAACTTCCTTTTAGTTTATTGAATTTGTCATCAAAATTCATATTCGCGTTGTAGTCTTTCGCAACTTCTGGACTGGACACTTCAACACTGGTACCATCGCGCTCTCTACGCTTAACTTGTCCGGCCTTTTTAGGATCATGATATTATAGTATGACAACATAAAAACTCTTGTCTTCATTTTAGCAAACATACTTTGTTCGCCTCTTTGTAAATACTTGTGTATGTATCTCGGTAATTCTTCTTCCATTTTGGAGCTATTGTAGTCGATCTGTTTGAATTTACGGTGTTGAGTCTAGAATCAGGATTCCGGCGTACTAAGCTAGACAAAGGGAGGCCATCATCATAATCAAAGTTGTCATAATCAGTTACTTGAACTTCTCGAATCAAATTGCCTAACACCAATGGATTTAGTCGATCTTCTGTATCTTCTTCGACATCCTCATCGCTACAAATACTCTCGCTACCTGAAGGAATGTCTTCCAATAAGTATTCTGCGGTTTCTCTATCTTTTAACCGGCGCAATATACTGCAATAAATACAAAAAAGACACTTATAATTACACGCATAGGTTTAATTTAGAGTATGACCGTAAACCCTCAACAGTCATGGTGGTTAGTTTACTAACCACTATATTTTCGTTGTGAATACACATTGAAAACATAAAAGTAATGGTACACGTATAAAATAGATATATGAGAATACATCAAGTAGAAAACATTGAAGAAAAAAGCTTACTTACCCGTTTCACAGCTTTTTTCATCAAACACGCGAATATAAGTACGTTAGCGCAATATTCAATGCAACGCAAATGAAGTGTCATTTATCCAAACCGCTAATCGGTCGCATCTTGTCAAACATTGTTCGAACTTTCGTGATAATTTAACCGATTTTCGCTAGATGCCATGGATATTAATTTAAAAATTCGGAAAGACTGAAAGAGTTAAAATGCACCCGTCCCGCTACCCTCCGCTCGGCACAGCTCGACTCCGTTTTGCCCAGCTCGGGGCCGCTGTTCATATATTTTATTTGAAAGTCCGCTCAGCTCCGCTTACACTGTTTCCACTGGCCAATTCACGGTCCGTTTCTCTCCACTCCGCGTCAATGGATACGCACCCTGATACATTGCTTGTAAAATAACAAAAATATTGATGACGATGGTTTAATTCAACCATAACACTACTGAGCAGGCACATAATTTGCAGCGAAGAGTTAAAGAGAACCAATTTCGCTAATGAGTTTTTGTCGACGAGGTCTTAGCCGTTTGGGATGTTATTAGTATATTCAAAATTAATTATTTTCCTAAAGTTTATGATATTACACAGCCAAATGATAATGCCTATAATGAAGACTCAGCAGTAGTCAAAAGTGAAACTGTAAATAAGATTGACGGAGAATCAAACTTGGTACCGCATAGACGAAATAATCCCATGGAGATTACCATCCGATCCGAGTATTTTTCAATATTTTCTTGAAAAATCTGCATCTTTCAAAACCAAAGAAGAATTTTAGCAATATGGGTGGCAACAAAGCCAAAGACAAACTACGCTGAGGCTACCAACTGCAAAGAATTCCGAAGAGAACAAAACAAAAAAACCAACATTACATTACCCGCCGTGGAGGTAGAATATTGGCAATTCCATCATAAACCGCTCCACATTCTATTCCATTCCGTAAGGGGGACGCGCGTGTGACGCCGACAGTATTGGTAGAATCTACTTTAAGATAACCGCTTATTATCAGGCCGGTCGTATACTTAGTTGCTACAATTATGTAGTATAAAATACCAACAGTGATATTCACTAACATAAATTTCCCAATAAAACCGAGATAAACATGCAAAATTGAAGTTGTTAACGCAATTTAACCACAACAATACACTCCTAATACCAACGGAACATTTTCACATATCATAAAATAGCATTTGAAGGCTGTGTTTGTCAATAGGTGATAGGTATACGTATCGTTTAGCATCAGCGATTGCGTCACCGTTGTATCTCGTGAGCTTAGCTCATCGGTGCTTAGGTCGGACCGGTTCCCAGCATCGCGACATTTGTATATTCTTTACCAACTTATTTAACGCAATGAATTATGATTGTGCATAACATTGGATATGTTCTCGGAGAGATAATACACGGGATTATTTAAAACACAGCAAATGAAATAATAGTTAAAAAAAAAAACACAAGCTAGCGACATGAAATGAAGAAAAGTATAGAGAGACACATCCATATTTCGCCTTTGTTAAATGCCATGTAGGAACAAAATACTGCTGCTGTGTATCAGGCACTTAAAAAAATCCACCCGAAAGTTGTTGTTTTGTACATGTTAAAAATACGGGGTGGAGAAAAGGAGTTTATTATGGAAAAATACTCCAGTGATGAACCTTTTCACAATCCAATAACGAAAAAAACTGTTATGATTTACACCTATGAAATATCGATACATTCTGGAGCTTAATCGAACAGCAAGATGGACATACTCCATCGCTCTAACCACAGTCTTCACATTAACGATGATAGTGTATCCAATATAGTATTTTTTTCTTTTCTGCACAGCCAATAATTTGGGTACAAACCTCTTTTACAAACATAACACCTGTTACACCACACTGTACAGATGTGTCAGCTAAGTATGGTCATATTGATACCTAATCTTTATACTTAGTTTTCTTTTTTTCTCTTTAAACATCCACGGAATGCAATCACTACACATTTCATCACCCCAGATAAATATCCATTCCTATCTTTCCCCACTAAATATATCCATCGTCAGCAAAAAAACGTGTGAATCACTGGACAAATATACGCTATGTTACGTGATATATGTACAGTATGTATCATACAGTTATCGTCGATATTACACGATTTACATGTCAGTAAAATAAATATTCAAACGCTATTTAACAAGGACATATTAGAATGACCGGTTACATTGAATTCAGGTATTTGAAACTGTACAAGGTATGCAAAAATTTAAATGGTGGTAGATCGAAAACTATTGCTGATACATCGATTTTAATGCTCAGTTAGATATCTTGAGTCTGAACTAAATGTAGCTCATTTTTAATAATTGTTTGATGCACTGATAAATAATAATAATAATATATATATTTATTCACTTCTCACAAGGAAAGTACATTAATTAAATAACAATACATTTGCCACTGATACCATAAAAAAAGTCCTTGTGAGAGTCTGGAGTCTGAACTAGGTAAGAACCTGTACTACAGAACTCCAGGCTCTCTCCTTAAAAGTAACAAAACAGGATGTACCAATATTTAGGTAGCGTGCTTGTGAGCTTTTTTGGGCTCATGAATTTTAGATAAGTTACATAATTACATATAAAGTGTGTATCCGCATACTGATTTGTTGTGTGTGTGCGTGCGTGTGTTGGTGTTTGTGTGTATGTGTGTGTGTTTGTGTGTGTGTGCACGCGCGTACGTACCACGTACATGCGTGCGTGTTTGTGTGTGTATGTCTGTAATTGTTATGTGATGCGTGTAGATGTCACTCATGCCGTTATTTTATGATAGCCATCAGTGCTTCTGTTTCATCGTACGATAACGATATTAACCATTTGTTCAGGTTTTTTTTGAGTTCATTTCTATTCATACTATATATAGACAATATCTTGTTAGCTTTGTTGTATAAAAAGGGACCTAGAAATCCATAAACATTTGCGAGAGTGATGTTCTGAAATCACGATCTTGCTTGCAGACATTTGGTTTTCGTTTTGCTTGAATTAGCCGGTCAAAATCTAAATCATTATGTTTTTTAAATAAAATTGCAAAGATGTGCAATTGACGTATTGTCAGAACTTCACTGTTTTGGTACAGTAATTTAGTAGGGTATAGGAAGGGCTTGAAACGTAGGCTTGTAACGTAAATATAGATATTTTCTCAGAATAAGAGAGACTCAGGCCGTAGTCTATGGGACGTTGGCAGACTTCGCAAGCCGTAGAAAAATCCACTCAGGCATACAGATTTTCGTTCAATCAAAAGTACATGCATTGCAAAGTTGAGACCTCAAATAAGGGATCGAACTCGTCGTGGCAGTTTTCACCAATAGGCTATCATTACACTTGAAACGTCACTCCATAAAAATCTTCCTTACTCGTCAAATCTGTCTATGCTTTCCAGTGCGTTGAAGCTTATATGGAATTTGATATAGATAGGACTCACTAGCTAAGCTGACAAGATATAAATTGCCAGCTCACATCCATTCTACAATGATCACCAAAACGAGATTTACAAAGCAAGACATAAAACGCCCAAATGTGATATGGGTATCTCATAACCTAGCACTGTACACTTGTAAACCATTCTCAGAACTAGACGCCATTATGATAAAAAAACAGGTATGTGTGTTACGTTCCAAAACTAGTTTTAGAAAAATATATTTGAAGTAAGTAAATAATTCTTTACGCTTGATTTGGGGAGTAAGCTGGTGAATCACGGATTCGTGAGCGTTGCGAAAAGTGTGATCGAGCGAGGCAAACGGAAGTTGAGAGAGAAATCTATTTAAGTTAGTGAAGATAGAAAGAGAGAGAGTTACGTTCCGTATATTACTGTAAGGGCAAGAGAGATGTGCGAGCACACATTTTCTTTCTCTCTTTCTCATTATTAATAGATATTAACATTACTAATAATATAATATATATTTATTGATAAGTTTTACTTCAGTCGTGTGGTTCAAGCCACAGTTAGAGGCTAACTTAATTAACATCACTATCTCACTGAACGATCAGTGAACGCAACTGCAAGCGCTTGTATCGCAGTAATCGTTACTATTTTATCAATCACTGCAGCAGACGTGCCAAATAGTGCTAAAAAACGGTAGTAACGTTCAGACCAGAGAGGATTTAATTTAGGACTAAATCCTACCAATATTAGTGGGTTTTGTTTCGTTAGTTATAAATAGGAAACAGGAATGAGATAATTTGTAAACAGAATTTGACGGATCAAAGCTCTGAATTTATCGCCTATTACAAACACAGCATTAATCCTATACTTTTGATCATAGTAAAATACACTATATTCATAAAACAAACTAAAAACGCATTAACGACCATGTCACGCGATAATACCACTTCTAGTCTAATTTATAGTTTTAATTCCCTCCATACAACTAATTAAAGAGAACAAAGAACTATACATTTTTGATCTATATTTTTTAGCATTTGACATGCTCCGCCACTTTTTAAAGTACAAATTATTTGTGAATAAGGAAAAAGATATTTTTTGTACTAGCGGGTATCGAACCCGCGCCTTTTCCAATCCGGGGAAGTGCTCTGAACCACTGAGCTATAGTACAGATCTTTCGATCATCCCAATTTACTTATCACATTTTGTCTTCACGACCAACGCCATCTATCGGAAGCATTTACATGCATTAAACCAATATAGTAAGTTTAATTTTGCAATTAAAATTCATACTATTTGATTGCGCGATTTCCTAAACATTTTTGATCTATATTTTTTAGCATTTGACATGCTCCGCCACTTTTTAAAGTACAAATTATTTGTGAATAAGGAAAAAGAGATTTTTTTGTACTAGCGGGAATCGAACCCGCGCCTTTTCCAATCCGGGGAAGTGCTCTGAACCACTGAGCTATATACAGATCTTTCGATCATCCCAATTTACTTATCACATTTTGTCTTCACGACCAACGCCATCTATCGGAAGCATTAATTTCTCCCGTAATTTTTTGAATGCCTTCCTCAAATAAATTTCTCACGTCTGTCAATTTGAAGGTTTTATTATTTTGAGCTACATGCCCCTTTATCTGCGCCCATATCAATTCGATAGGGTTCAGCTCGCAATGGTAATATAAGACTGCCCGTCTTAAAACCGTGATCCCATGTTGTGCTGCCATTTCGTCTACAGTGTACTTATTAAAAGACTCGTTATGGGGAATCAGCTCTAAAAGCGTAGCTTTAACCATATCTGGTTCGTAATAAATATTTTTATTTAAAAGCCAGTCTTGAATTGCAGCTTTTTTCCAGCTCATTTTTGGTGCCGTTTCCAATTTTCGGGAGTGGTAAGGTGCATTATCCATCACCACAATTGAGTTTGGTCTTAATTTTGGTAAGACTCCAGCGTACCACTCCTCAAAACAAACTGCATTCATCTCATCATGGTAATCTTCACAATTTTTCTTTGCTTCAATAATCATGAGCCCCTCTTCCAGGAAGCCTTCTTCACTACCTATATGGCTAATTATGAGACGTTTGCCTTTTCCAGATGGATTTTTTAATCCAGTGGTCAGTACCTCCAAAAACACTTGCCGAGATGATGTGACTTTCTTGTCCACCCAAGTTTTTTTTACAGTGTGACCTAAAAATAAATATAGTACATGAACATTCAATATTACTATTAAATTTAATGTAAAATGTATATAAATTCAAAATGTTAGCCTTATCTACGTTAACCCAAGTTTCATCTTGATAATATATATGTCTCCCTTCTCGTCTCTCTCTCCCTTTTCTGAGGGTGTCTTTGGAAACCTTGGGCATTTCTGGATCATCGTTCATCACTTGTAAAATCTAAAATAGTAAATTTTATAATAGTTTGAAATTATTAGTTATATATAAAAGATGTAGGTATAAAATAATACTGTCTGACTGATTGACTAACCTTTGCAATGGTTGGAGGTTCATTTCGGTAAAAGAACTGATGAACAATTCTTCGTATTGCGGAGAATGTAAATTCATCAATTTTATCTTTGAAACTTCGCTTTGGTCCAGTTTTTTTAGGAGGAGTTGGCGGCGCACCTTTATTTACTTCCTTCAAAACTTTACAAACAGAGCGTGAAGTTATTCCCAATATGTCAGCAACTTTGCTCATACATTCATTTTATACCACAACTTCAAAGGCCTCCAATTGCGCAGAAGTTTCATTTTTCACGTACTTGTAGGCGTTGCGGATCATTACTTTTTCAGTAACAGTGAAAGCTTTTCGTGGATGTTTTTTTCTTGGGGACAAGAAAACATCCACGTCTTTTTGTGATGTACATGGCTGAGGATCCATTTTGATGGAAAACCAAAACCAGTAGATTCACTCAAAGTTCACAAAAAACTATAAACGTAACAACAAACACAACGTAACAAAACTTTAACAAAAACCCAACAAAATAACAAAATATCGATTCGCAATGAATAATAATTGTGCAGTTAGACTGGGAGAATGGAGCCGAATGACAAGATAAACAAAATGGCGATAGCTGCACGAGCACGCACGGGTTGCCAATACAGAAAACTATCTAGGCTCTTTTATTATAAGTTTTGTTTTTAAAATAAAAAACAAAAATATTAACTTTTTATAAAATTAGCAGCGGTTACTAATTAATAAATAATGATTATGAATATTATGTATTTATTTAAATAAAAATCAATAATTTAGTATTTAATTGGCAAACCAATATTATGATTACATAAACATAAATCGCGATTGTTTATCGATTTTTGTGTTCATCACTACACTATTAATATGTGGTATCATTATTTTACAAAATGACAGTAGCTAATGTCAAATGTGGAATCGAATTATAATTCCGACTCACGAGACATTGGCAAAGTTGTGTCTATAAGTCTAACAACGCCATTAATCAAGAATTGAATTGAATAGTAATTACTTAAAAGGAATAAATTAACAAAAAGACGAGCTTTGTGAGGCCTCGCGATGTTTTCTACTTAATTTATAATTTTCGACAGATAGCGTTAGGAATAAAATCAAATTAAGTATTATAATTAATAAAAATTGTTATTTTTTTATGTGTATAAAATACTTTGTTTTATGATAGATAACACATCTAGAAATAGCCGTGTGGGGCCGGCTTCAGAATTGGCCCACACCTCTCCACTCATGGGAGTCGTAAGAGCCGACTGAGGGAATATCGAGGGAGCAGCACTCCTTTGAGTATTAACAACATCCACTGCGATCGCCAACCCGCCTGCCAAGCGTGGCGATTACGGCACTATCCCCCATTCTTGGGGAGCCCTGTGTCCAGCAGTGGACTTTAAAAGGCTGATGGATGGATGGATCTAGAAATAAATTGAAATTACTATGTCAAAGCCCAAATCTGAAAGTGTGATAGTTTCTCAGTAAAGTGTACCACAATGTACATAGGTTGTGGGATATCCATCCATCCATCCATCAGCCTTTCAACGTCCACTGCTGGACATGGCCTCCCCAAGAGAACGCCATAACGAGCGGTCCTGTGCCGACCGCATCCAACGGCTCCCCGCGGCTTTGACCAGATCGTCGGTCCATCTGGTGGGGGGCCGTCCGTAGATTGTGGGATAGTAGTAGTAATAAAAACAAAATATTTATTTTTTGCTTTATAGTGTTTTTTTATAAAATGGGTGCGTAGGTAGGTACATGACGGGGAGACCTTCCTTGGGGTGCATCTCATATGAGAAAGCGTCACAGGAGTCTGAAAATGACAAATATGAGCGCCTAAAGCGCAGTAGAGAAAGAAATAGAGTACAGCGAGTCTTCTGAATACTGAAGAATGGTTGGCGTAACCATATTTAATATGGGTACGCCAACTAAACGCTCTGCTCCAATGAGCCAGAGAGTCTTCGAAGTAAACAAAAAGATATCATCGCTACATACAATTTTTGATTTTTTTTAAACCGCTAGGCCGATTTTGATAAAATTTAAATGGGACCACCTCTGAAGTAGAACCTACCAATCAAAAAAAATAATCATTGAAATAAATTCATAATTGGCGGAATAATTGCATAACAAAAATGCAAAATAAAAACATGCAGCCGAATTGAGCACCTCCTCCTTTTTCCGAAGTCGGTTGAAAATACCAAAATTTGTGAAATTTACTGTTCAACTGTTATTTTTCAGCTGCAGCATACGAAATACGATTATATGTAGTAACCGCAGACCACCAGTGGCAGGCACCGATCTGTTGAAGATTCTCCAGTACATTCAGAAGTGGGATAAAGTATGTTAACAGCTTCTATAAACCATAACTCGACGAGATATTTCATGGGTGATTAGAACGTGGAAGACTATAGTCACTAACCAATTGGAGACAACAAGTGAGAAACCAAGCGCTAGTGATATTACTCACGTCATCATAGATGTCAGTAATGATTGCGTTCATTTGGCATAGTGGTTAAAACTCGACCTGCCGTGCCGTGTGGCTATCATATATATATATATTATATATGAAAGTACTTGATCTATTAATGTAAGGTCGTAAGAACAAGACCCTCAGATTAATGCAAGGTTTTGCCTTCAAAAATATAACCTATTATTACAAAATTCGTGATGCCTGTATACATGTGTTCTCATCTATCCAATCCGCGGACCACAACAATCTATTAAACACTGGTAGTAAAAGAAGATAACCCAAAACCCGTATCCACACATCTTACCAGCGTCTGAGGCAGATTTTTCTGTCATTGTGAATAAGAATACATGTGTTCTAATCTATCCAATCCGCGGACAACAACAATCTATTAAACACTGGTAGTAAAAGAATATAACCCAAAACCCGTATCCACACATCTTACCAACGTGTGAGGCTGATTTTTCTGTCACTGTCAATAAGACTCTTGACGTAGTGAGCTGTAAAAAAATGAATTTCTAACAAAATTAGCTTCTTACGTTGAACGAAAAGCTTTTTTGGAGTAAACATTATTATGCTATTATTTTACGTTCACTATTATTTTACGCACAAAAAAAAACCAGAGTTTTGCCTCTCAAGGTTCACACACAGTGATTCCTTTATTATTAAATTTACTAGCCATATTATTAAAAAAAAATATCGATCCTAAGAATTGGACTATTGAATTAGATCATTATAAAAATAAACAATCGCACTTAGCATTGAAAAATTGATAAGCATGAGTATTCATTTACACACAATTATTATTGTAAAATTTCCAGTCACTCAAAACCAGCTGGTTTCAGCTATGATGTCATAAGGTTTCGGGTTCGAATGCCGAGCCGGGTCAGCCAGAGGTTATCTCTTTCGGGTCGTGTGACAATGCCGTCCCGTCAGACTATGAGGAACAGAAGATCAGATTGCACTTATGTTTACGCACACACTCATGCACTTTAATATCTTCCATCATCATCAATCAGCCTTTCGACGTCCACTGCGGAACATAGGCTTCCCCAAATGGGGGATAGTGCCGTAATCGCCACGCTTGGCAGGCGGGTTGGCGATCGCAGTGAATGTTGTTAATACAAGAGGAAGTGCTGCTGCCCACTCCCCCGGTATTCCCTCAGTCGGCTCTTACGACTCCCATGGGTGGAGAGGGGTGAGACGATTCTAAAGCCGGCCCCACACGGCATCTTTAGTATCTATTGCGTAGTTATCTAGGGTCTATTGACACTGTCATAACCAAAATCGTCTGGAGAACATTGCACACAGTGGTTTAGATACCGGCTTCCCGCCCGAGTATTGTGGTTTCAATTCCCACACAGGACAACTCTTGAGTGATCCACAAATGGTTGCTCGAGTCTGGGTGTAAATTGTGTTTGTAAAATTGTATATTTGTAAAGCTTGCCGTGTGGGGCCGGCTTTAGAATTGTCCCACCCCTCTCCACCCATGGGAGTCGTAAGAGCCGACTGAGGGAATACCGAGGGAGTGGTCAGCAGCACTCCCTTGAGTATTAACAACATCTACTGCGATCGCCAACCCGCCTGCCAAGCGTGGTGATTACGGCACTATCCCCCATATGAGCGAAACACATGTTGTGGCGTTGTCTTGGGGAGGCCTATGTCCAGCAGTGGACGTCAAAAAGCTGATGGATGGATGGATGGATATTTGTAAAGTGCCCCGCTATACAAGGATTATTCCTTAGTGCAAACATTTAGGAAACTTTTATTTCGAAGTCTAGAACATAAACAGTTATAACATGTTATCTGTCGCAAAAAAAAAACATTTTAGCAATAGACAAATAAAACCGCTATGGTATAAAACCGCTATACCATAATTTACATGTAACTTAATATCGTCTTCCAATTTCTGTAACAATAAAACGAGGTCAATAACCTGTATGAAATGTGCCTTAGTGCTGCAAAATGCTGAGGTCGATGGCATTGTGACGTCATATGCAGCCTTTTTAAGGAACCTACTGCTAATATTAAACATTGTGCACCAAAGAGATAAATAGTAGAAAGTAAAAATAGTGAACACCAGTGATGTATCCCTAAGCAAATCTGTACACAGACGTTGATAATGGTTTGAGTATGGATGTATAATATAGTAGCAGAGATTTCGCATAGCATGAATGTATCTGCTCGATCGAGAAAGTCCCACCCTCTCAATAGCTCGCTCTCATTCACCATACGAATCAACTGTAGCAATACCTTTTTTTTTTGTTAAGGCGGGAAAAAATGGTCCTAACCGCACACCCCGTCGTTCAGGGCAACGAACAGGGTAGTGTGGGGCCCTCACTCACTAAAGAAACCCGCCGTGTGCCGTCTCTCCGCCTTTATTGGCGGGCCACTGGAACTATGTTACATTCCTTCGGTGGTGACTGTAGGAATACCTACCGTTGCTTTACGCTGATTTTCTGTGAGGTGGTACTTCCTCGATCGAACCGGTCCATTCATGCTGTGTTATGCAAGGTTCTATCACTAGAAAAAAATGTTATATTTAGCTCGGGGAGTGAGAGCGCCGGACGCCTAATCCCCTCTTCATGCCTACGTCTTTTCTAACTCCTATAACTTTTTTGGTGTTGCTAGTGTCTGTAGGTTATGGTGACCGTTTACCATCAGACTGGATATTTGGTATGTTTTCTAGAACCAGGTGTTAATACGATCCACAAACAGGTGATTATAAGTTAATAGACTGCACAGATGGCTTGCACAGACGACTGCACAGTCCGTGACATTGTAAGTTTGTTAAGTCCCCCGCGATACAAGGATTATTCCTCACTACAGGATGTTGTAATTTTTAAAAAAAGAAACATGATTTTTATGACAGGTAGCTATCCGTTGTCTCGGCCTACGCTCTAGTAAATAGGCGGGAGTCTATCATACGTAATTTATAGTATTATATAAAAAGCCCAGGCGACACAGGTTATTATAGAATGCACGCTGCTTAACAAACAACAAAGAACTACACATTCATCTACTTCCAGTAGCATATATTACCAGCGTCATGTTTCACAAAACATTAACCAGAGAACAGGGCAAATAACAGTGCAATCGTCATCAAACGAGCTCTAACAAGGCATCAAAAGGCGCACGACGGTGGCTAAAAGCCACAAGTCCGGCAAACGAATGTTAATCGCTTGTTTGCGCAACGTTTTACGACCAACCCACCTCAAACGCCGCACACAATTTAACGACAAAACCGTATCTATTCACAAAACATGTTGTCTTACAATTTAAACTAGCTTACATTATTATTAAAACGTCTAAACCACTGCACATTATACATCATATATAACATTTTATATCATAAATGAAAGACATATTATAATATCCATATCTTCCCTAACATCAATAAACTACAGGATGCGAAGACTCAGATTGTTTTTTTTTTTAATAATACGAAATTCAAATTAGCCTTCTGATAGGATAGAGAAACTTTTTTTTTGTTAAGGCGGGAACAAGTGTTCCTAACCGCAAACCCCGTCATTCGGGGCAACGAACAGGGTAGTGTGGGCCCACACACACACTAAATAATCCCGTCCCGCCGTTGCCGTCTCTCCGCATGTATTGGCAGACCACTGGAACTATGTTACATTAATTCTGTGGTAAGATAGAGAAACCCTACAGAAATAATGTCACACAGTTCCAATGGCCAACGGGTTTGTTTAGTCAGTATAGTGGGTGAGGGCCCCACACAACCTTGCGCGTTGCCTCGAACAAAGGGATGTGCAGTTAGTATTTTTCCACCTCAACAAAGAAAGTGGGACTTACTAAATAATCTATCGAAGAGATTAAAAGCGTTTAGAAAACGAAAGAATACCTAAGTCAAATTATGGCTGGTACAAATATTACATTTATCCTCGGTTAAACATAAACACAAATATACACTTTATTAGAAACGCTGTTATAATTTGCAACAATTTTCTACAGCTATTTTAAAATAATGATCATAAAATATAAATACTTACATACTTTGAAACGTTGTTTTCTAAGCAGAGACAAATTAATTTGAACCGAACAATTTCCACATAAATCTCGTGATCACCTTGACCTTCTAAATCAAGTAAATATTTCACTTTTAATTTGAACGTATTTTTGTGTGAAACAGTTTCGTTGCCAACATTATTTTTTAAAGAAACAAAATATGGCATGTTGATATTCTGATGACAGTTACATAAAGACGGTACGTCATCCGACCTATTAGCGTTCATCTAGCTGTAGGCGGCAATGGATTTAGATTTTTTTTAAGAACACCGCTAGGAGGCAACCTTTTTTTTTTTTTTTTTTTTTTTTTTTTGTTAAGGCGGGAAAAAATGTTCCTAACCGCACACCCCGTCGTTCGGGGCAACGAACAGGGTAGTGTGGGGCCTGCACCCACTAAAGAAACCCGCCGTGTGCCGTCTCTCCGCCTTTATTGGCGGGCCACTGGAACTGTGTTACATTCCTTCGGTGGTACCGCTAGGAGGCAACCTAGCGGTCCACTTGATGGTAACTGGTAACGGCCGCTAAATAACTTTAGTAACATCAGAGCCAAGTCACCGTTTATTTCGCTATTATTCGTTATATATTTGTCAGACTTAACAAGTTCAGTCCAGATCCTATAAGCTGTAAGTAGGTAGGAAAGAACTCCGAAACACCAGAAGTACAGCTTTGATGTTGCTTCTTCTTCGTATCACTATGCCAGAGGAGTGGGTTAGGGCAGGGTAGGGACCGCTATTCCCTAGACCTGGAGGGAATCCGTTCTAGAGAACTGAAGCACGTCGTAATGCATTTCGACACGGTCGCTTAAAACTAATACATTTTGGTTACGATTCAGTTCGACAAAAAAGAATCTTGACTTGGTAGAACCATTCAGTGCATGTGATGCTAAATCACTTATCATTTTTGGATACAACTTACTCCTTACCGTACCGTAAACCCGAAATTAAAAGCTAAACTAGTAGTAATAGTAAACCATCGTACGTTAAAAGTTAGTACGTATATTATATAAGGGCGTCAGCTCTGCTCTCCAAATTGTGTAGAACAAAGCATTAATAAACATTACGTTACGGACTTAGGAGTACGACTGGTCGCGACCCCCTCTCGAACACAATACGGATGATGGAGTACACACGAGCCACATTTAGTCGCTGAGAGTTGCAGATACGCTTAACTCTATCTCTTGAATTATATCACATTCGGTTCCTGCAGATTGGAAGTCTTGAATGCAATTGAAGTATTCCCTTAAATTCCCTCACCTTACTATATTATCTTCTACGCTGCGTTGGATGAGAATGAAATGACTGGTAAAGGCGGATAAATTATATTCGGACAACTAATGAACTACTCCGCAAAGATACCACTACATCTTATGCTTATTGTGGACTATGAAAAAGACGACACCCTGCTCTAAGGAATAATCCTTGTATTGCGGGGGACTTTACAAACATACAATTTCACGGACACAAAGTACACCCAGATTCAGAACAACCATTTATGGATCACACAAAGAGTTGTCGTGTGTGGGAATCGAACCCACAACACTCGGGCGCAAGGCCGGTATCTAAACCACTGTGCAGTCAACAACTTTGGTGAACAATAAAAATATTTAACATTCTCACAGTGCTGATATCTGGCACACAGCATCGAACTGTTAATAACTTGATTTTGTGATAACGTATCAGTTAGAATGCCGATATAGTAGCGGAATAAAACGTAAACATACCAGTTTCATCAAGAACTATCAAGAAAAAAGTTTTATTAAAATGCGTTTAATAGTTTTCTTTCGTGATGGGCTAGCAAACTGAAAAACAGATATTATAGCTGATACTTCTAAAAAAAATGTTTTATGTTCAGAGACGTTTCCATAGCTTGTACTTAAAGTATTCTTTTCACAAATATCTTAGCTTGTTTTCTCAAATATCTTAGTTTGACATAGCTTTGTTACAGCTTTCATAATACACTACTGCCTCGGTGGTGTAGTGGTAGTGTATGCGACTGCTAATCATGAGGTCTCGGGTTCGATCCCCGGGTCGGGCAATGTTATTGAGCTTTTTCCTAAAAAGAAAAATTCTCAGTAGCAGCCCGGAGTTTGGAAATGTGCCCGGTAGACGTCAATAGGCTCGCCCCCTATTACGTGGGACTTAAACATAGCTGGCGAGTCGTGGGTGTGTAATACACCTCTGCCTACCCCTTCGGGGAATACAGGCGTGATGCTATGTTGTTTAATAATACAGATAGAGAACAAAACTGTTATTACAATTAAAACAAACATTTTTATCCAGAGCATTTATATAAATTTGTGGTAATCGAAAACAGTGAAACGCATGATCTGACAATTAATACGATGTTACGAACTAAATTGTAGTTCCTGATATACCCAACTAAAAGTCACAGTATAATCGCCGAAAGGTCATGCTACTGTTGCCAGTATGTAAGGCCTACTAGTGCGCGCGAGTGTCGGATTTCATTCATCGCGTCGCACGCGCACCAACAACAATGAGAGTTTACGTGTATTCGTAAGGGTGACTGTGAACTTGTCGACTGCTGCCCACTAACCATATCGACCTGCTTCATGTACTTGTGTACTCATACAGCGTACAACACATCGTCTGATGTTATCACTATAAATTGAAGTTAAAAACAACATAAAGTTATGAAATTAGCTTTTGCTGGATTTTATCGTGTTCGATACGGCTTTTACTTTTATTAGTTCTGGTAGTGAGCAAGTAGGTAATTGGCCACCTAACATACAGGAGAGTCAAATCACAGCCCACGGTGAAAATCAAGCACCACACTGGACCAGAATCAGAACAACATTGCATAGGTATATTATATTAAAGAACAAACTAAAATGAATACATTTTTGTAGCTGCAACACACCAGGCCTGATGCTAAGGTCCACGCATTTTTGGTTTCTACCAGCATCATCAATTCCTCCCTAAGATGGCTATAGTTGCTCATAAACGCCACTTTTAAAGTTTTTAACTTCGTTGTCTGGAAATCTGGCAATAATAATCTTCTCATATAGAACCCCGGTAACGAAAAAAAAGGTAAATCTTCTGAGAAGTAGTAATCACTGGTAGGGCTGGGTACCAAGTGAAAGCACTCGCTTGCTATATGGACCGAGTGGGTTGGTACCACCATCTCGTGTAATCGGCCATAAAGCACGTCGCGTCGGTGTAGTTGTAGGAGATAGCAGTTTTGCTTTTATTTCATATCTGCGAAATGAAATAGTGAGCAGCGGCAATACTCTCTCTCTCTCTCTCAGTATAGTTGAATCCATGAGCGACGGTTACCATTTTCCATCAGGTGGACAAGGGCTCGTTTGCCATCATAAGCAATAAAAAGGCCTTTAGTACTCCCAGATTGCAATGGCGTGAAAGCTGGTACTATTTATATATGTTCAAAACGTTTTAATATGTCTTTTAATTGAGTCCACGATTTCCGTGCACGACTTCACCGTTGTCTCAATTACTCCTCATTAGTACTGTGACGTCATTGGTCAATGATACTCATCTCTCGTGAATATAAAGTGCATTAATAGGCTGAATTCTCACAATTTGCTGATCAGAACCATATTTCTTAACCATACATTTAAAAGTTTTAAGTATGACATTCATGATGTGATGAAAATATCGGTTTCTGCGAGTTATTATATGGCTAAGCATTTGCAACGAATTTCCAGTAGTCAAATTGGAATAACACCTATTTCCTACTTAAATATGCGCAGGTATTATATCAGCATATTTTGGTCTAAATAATTAATCGCCTTTGATATGAGCAAGCGTAGGTATTCTTCAAACAAACAATTCTGTAATAAAATCATATTAAATTAGCTATTTTATAATCCTAGGCCAGTCGCCTTTGTCCGCGGCTTCGCCGCAGCCAAAAGCTAGTGGGTTATATCGCAGGTTCCCGATATAGTAGCGGGATAAAATGTACACCAGAAATCCGTTCAGTAGTTTTTGCGTGATGCGCGTACTAACAAACAGACAAACAGATAAACAGACAAAAAGTAAAAAAAATCGTTGTGTTTAGATACCCCTATATATATAGCCTATTACAGACATTTTTTTTCTCAAATATCTTAAATGTACAGATATAGCTATGTTACAGTTTTATAATAGTATAGATTACACTACATTCCACAATCCACGGTTTGAAAAAATAGTGATTTAGGTACCGACGTCCAGTGCTGAGTGTGTTCGGATCCCAGATAGGAAAATTGTATGTACGATCTACAAATGGTTGTCCTGTATGTGGGTGTATTGTGTGTCTGTTAATTGTATGTTAGTTAAGTTCTCCGCGATACAAGGATTATTCTCTAATAAGCTTTTATTAGCTTCACCTGTACGAGTCTTATCTACGAGTATGTGAGGGAATCTTTGAGCATGATTTTCACCCACTTCAAAATATTAGATTAAATTGAAAATTTCCACCCATAATATAATAATTTAAGAATTTGTTTTTTCTATGTTTTTTATTATTCAAAATCAATCCTATCGTCATACATACGACAAATAAATAAATAGGGTATTTTAAATAGAAGTACATTTGATGATTTGATGCTGTTTTGAGACTAAAAAGAAGAAAATAAATTAAGTATTAAAAACATAAACAACACGCTTTAATATATAGTGGACCTAAACAACAGAAAATAATATTAGATGATAAAGAAAAAGCGTTTGTGAAAGCGTGGGGTGCTACTTACTATATCAGCTATCAATCATCATATCATACTTAATATTATAAATGTGAATGTAAGTTTGTTTGTTACGCTTTCACGTGAAAACTACTTAACCGATCATCATGAAACTTTGTACACATATTCTCGGAGGTATTAGAAGTAACATAGGATACTTTTTATTAAAAAAAATACGAAAAATAAAACAAATTGTTTGTCACAAAATCTCAAAATCTAGCAACTTCAACGCCATCTAGCATTTCAGTAATGAAGTTCCAACCCCGAGTACTGTAATACCGTTGCACTGTATTACCGACAATTTCAAGGGTTGCTTTATTTATTTTTATGAAATTACTCACGGACGAAGTCGTGGGTAACAGCTAGTGACCTATAAATTTGTAACATTTGATTTCAACCACCCCACATTTTTTTTAAATCATTTAATATTATTTTCTACTTCTTAGTATAATTGACTATTATACAATATTGAACGATCTTGGTGAGCGGCTACTTACTTTAGTTAAGTATTAAATTTTTCATTACTCATACTCTAAAAGTAGTTGCCTGAAGAGCGGGGTGAAAGTAATACTTTTCAGCCCTAGGGAGAATTACTTTCAACTCCAATAGTTCGATTGCTTTCATCTCTAGGGTAACAATGTACTGTTTCATTACTCATACTCGGAAAGTAGGTTTCAAGTTGCCTGAGGAGCGGGTTGAAAGTAATACTTTACAGCCCTAGGGAGAATCGTTTTCAACTGACAGCTGGCAAATTATTAAAGAAGAAACTAGTTCTATTTTCACATTTCTATTGAACCTTATTCTAACTTACTACAGCCACTGCACTTCCAAACATTATCTGGTGCAATCCAAAAATATTGCTGTAGCAGCTAAAAAAAAATACACAAATATCAATGTCCCCAACATTCACCCAAGAACCCCTGGATACTGTAGAAACTCAAGTTTCCCAGAAAATATCAAATATAAATATACCCGGAAGAAACCTTTCACTAACTATAACTATAATAGTTGCTCTAATTTTACTATAAACTTTAAATAAATAATTATCTCAGCAGTTGATGTAAATTAAAATTCACTCATTTTTGTGTTTTTATTTTTACTTTCCTTGTATTCGTAACGAAAAGCACAGTGTTTACCTCGGGTTAAAGATTTATTTAGTCCCTCGAACTATAGGTCGCTGCGCTCGGGCGCCAAACCTCAAAAACCAAGTCTCGGGACTAAATAAGTTGCTTTCACTCCTAGGGTAACAATGTACTATAAAATACTTTCTGATATTTACGCGAATGTTACACATTTTGAAATAAAACTTCGTTTACGGAATCTATCGCATTTACTTGATTTTACTACTATCCCGACGTTTCGAATACTTTACAGCATTCATGATCACGGGTGGACTTAGATGATAGACGTCCAAGTTCAGCCAAGGACATCTATCATCTAAGTCCACCCTTGTCCACCCAAGTTCAGCCTGTTTTTTAGATTACAATTTATTGTAAAAAGACATAATTGCAAAATATGTATTACAAAAAACAACAGGAAATTGAAATAACTGCAATATAACAGATACTAGCAGCTCAGCAGTAAAACTAAACGATCGGGCAGGGAATGCTTACATGTAAAAAGCATGCATAGAAAACGTGGTACGATTACACACGGCGGTCACTAAGTGTAATGAGTATATGTAACAATTAGACACGCTCATGTAATAAATTATTACTAAATACCATGAGAAATCTTAACAGCAATGTGTTCTATAAACTTACATAATAATACATTCTGATGCATCCATCAACATAAAAATATCGTCTTGGTAAACTTCTGTTTTTTTTTTTACTTTCAAAATTTACTATCCCACTATAGGGCACGACGCGCCTCTCAGTGAGAGTTATAAATAATAATAAATAAATAAATATTCACGGACATTTCACACAACGTCCTCTGGTCCCAAACTAAGTTTAACGCTTGTGCTATGGGTACCAGATCACGGATATAATACATAATATTACTTTTATTTTTGTAAATACATACATATAACAGATATAAAAAAACCCAGGCGCAGTACAAATATCTGTTTTCATCACACAAATAATTGTCCTGAGTGGGAATCTAACCCACGAATGTATGCCATAGTCCACTACGCTGGCTCAGTACGGGTTAGCAGATTTCACAACTCGTTCTCGTAAAAATCTCTCAGTCACGCAAATTTCAGTAGGTCTGAGAATAGGATGTAAACTATTTTTCATACCCCTAAGTGATAAAGGTGGACCCCAAAAATAGTTTTTTTATTTTGTGAACAATAAAATATGGCGGTATGGTTACTCTATATTAAATGAAATCTTTCTCGCTAGTATTATCTAGTATAATACGTGCAGTGTTCTGTTCTGCAAACTTGCCACGCCTAATGGGATCATACCCCTATGACGATAGTTGTTTTATCGCACACTTGTGTTATCTGTACACCATCTTTTATGGAACACGTGCAAGATAAAAAACGAAGTATCCCTAACAGATATGCGTAACATAGACGCTTGAAAGAGTTGAAGCCATTTGTCATAATACGATTCCTTTTTTTTGGTTAAGGCGAGAAAAAATGTACCTAACCGCACATCCCGTCGTTCGGGGCAACGAACAGGGTAGTGTGGGGCCCTCACCCACTAAAGAAACCCGCCGTGTGCAGTCTCTCCGCCTGTGTTGGCGGGCCACTGGTACTATGTTGCATTGCATTACTTCAGTGGTCTCATAATTCAATTCCTAATCTTTACGTCGTACATTGAGTAGGTAAATTAAAACACTTGTCCTACACTGTTGACTGAACACAAACATTTTTTTTAGAATTGTGTTCGTTCGCACATTACACAAAAACTATTCGATAAATTATTTTAATTTATGTTTTTTTATCCGTTTTATCCCGCTACTATATCAATAACCTGAGATACATAATTAGCTATTGTCTACGGCAGAGCTAGCTCAATAAAACTGATTTTTTAACACTAACAGGATGCCACAACAGGGGATTTATTCATATAAGGAGATGAGGTGGAGAAGTGGAGCCGCCGGAGCTTCCATTAGAGAGGGAAGGGAGGGTAGTACTTACTTCTCCGCTCGTGTCTCTACGTGCGTAAAGTTAGCACTACATCATATATTACAAGTTTGTGTTATTTTGTTACAGACTTATACCAATATGAATTGAGCACATTAACTATGAATATTTAATGAATTACAATAAAGCAGATGAAGTATATCAGAAATATAGCAAGTGTACATTTGTAGTATACAACATTAAAGCACTTCGATTACGAAACTATTTTAGCAATCACCAGAATACCAGTTACAGTAACGGACGAAACGAATTATTTACATACTAATTAAAACGTATTTCAGTAAGTATATACCACCGGTTAAGGATACACGCACATGACACGATTACATAGCGTGAAGGGCATTTACTAAAGCAACTGATTTTTCTGACACGCGCTAATCGTTCTAGAATCTAGAATATTATTAATCCTATGGTGTACACAGACACTTCTTCAACCCTGGGTTTTGCGAAGCTCTGGAGAGGGTAAACCACTGGCAGACTACTGAAGTAATGTCACACAGTTCCAGTGGTCTGCCAAAACAGGCTGAGAGAGAGAACGTAAAGAACATTTTATCCCACCTTAACATAAAAAGGAAGACAAAAGCAAATTACGACATTACATTTTGGTAAGATTTTGCCTTGCAACACATTTCTCATTATGAGGCTCTTGATTTGGATTGATTTTGAGAAAAATCTCTCAGGCATGCAGGTTTCCCCAAGTTTTCCTTCACCAAGATGTGAAGTGTGATCACTTGTAAACAAATCCACACACTTCGAAATTCCTCGAGACTTAAAGATGTGGGATACCATCACCATGTCTTTGCAGTTCTTTGTTGTTTTTGTTAAGGCGGGAAAGGTTACCTAACCGCACACCCCGTCATTTTGGACAACGAACAGGGCAGGGTGGCGCCCTCACCCACAAAATAAACCCGCTGTGTGCCATCTCCACCTGTATTGGCATCTTAAAATTTGTGTTTATTGTATAGTGCTAAGCATGTCAAATGCTAAAAATATATATAAAAATAATGTGTTGGGCAAACAAACAGACACAACAATTTATTTTTTGTTCTGCACGAAACAACTACATAACAACTCTTTCAACTTAAGTCTACATCAATAGAGTCTCTTAGACATACAGGTTTTCTGTCAATACTTCGATCAACAAAAATGTTACATACTTTTATTATGATAATCATCAACTTAATTTATTCCAAGGTACCTTACAATACATTTCTATATTTAAATGCGAATATTACACATTGTGAAACAATACTATATTTACGATGTCTTTCTCATTAATTTTTTACTATCCCTTTGTTTCAAATACATTCAAGCAGTCATGGTCACGTGTCGACTATGGTGTAAGTATTTAAAAAGCAGGAATAGTAGAAACTTCAGTTAACGGTACTCTTTGGTGTCTTGTTAATAAATAGAAATTTCTTACGGCTACTAAGTTCTGGTGTTCTCATGAGCCTTCAATAAGGAAAATGTTTGTAACTGTTTTAAGGACCCATAAAGGTAAAATAAAACACAAAAGCGTGCAATATGTTACTAAACAAGCCCAACCACTTGGCCTTCGTATATTATACTAGCTGACCTGGAACTTCATACCACCATATTTTTTTTTCATTAATAATATATTTTGAAATTAATTACCTAATAAAAAAAATGTGATAAAAACTATCCTATCTTAGGCATGGCAGCAAAACACATGTATATATTGTGTGACTTCATTTTCCTCAAGTCTTAAGTTTAGTAAGTTTAGTATGACTATCCATCCATCCATCCATCCATCAGCCTTTTAACGTCCACTGCTGGACATAGGCCTCCCCAAGAGAACGCCACAACGAGCGGTCCTGTGCCGACAGCATCCAACGGCTCCCCGCAGCTTTGACCAGATCATCGGTCCATCTGGTGGGGGGTCGTCCTACGCTGCGCCGTCCGATACGTGGTCGCCACTCGAGAACCTTTCGTCCCCAATGGTTATCGGTTCGTCGAGCGATGTTGCCTGCCCAATGCCAGCATGGCAACCCGGCGGGCTATGTCGGTCACTCTCGTTCTCCTACGGATCTCCGTATTACGGATTTGATCACGTAGGGAAATACCAAGCATAGCCCGCTCCATGGCCCACTGAGCGACTTTGAGCCTTGATATGAGGCCAACATTCAGAGACCACATCTCTGTTCCGTATGTCATATAGTATAACTACAGTCAAAATCTGTTATAACAACATAGAAGGGACTACTCATATTTAGTAGTAAAAACCGATAGTCGTAACAACCGGTGATGTTTTCGAGATACAAAGTCCTTTTTTTATGAAGTAGTATTATTGATTGTTCCATTGCTGTCTTTGTTTGGAATTCCGATCTCTAGCTTTGATATAATACGCGATTTTTCATCTATATTTATTTGTTTCTATTTTCTTTGCGACATGTTAAAAGTGTCACAAATAACTCCACACTATGTTTTGGTGCGTCTTAACAAACTACCTGAAGAGATATGAAGAGGCGGTCTCTGACACTATGCATGCATGTGTTTTATTTTAATATTTTTGCATATTGTGTTTTATTTAATCTATATTACATTAAGTACTTATATTATATTTAAAAAAAAATTGTCTTCCTGTTGTTTTGTGCAAATTATTGGAGACATGGCATTATGCCAGATTATACATTCAAATTATGGCACTACCAACATATTTCACTTGAACAACACATCTAAGGACACTAATTATATTTTATTAGAGTTATGCTGTTCTATGTGAGCTATGTTGAATATATATAGACTAGTTATTTCATTCTCATATATTTTTTTTTTAGTCTAATTCTAGATTTAGCAGATAAAGAGATAAGCAAGTAGGTAGATACCTACTGTACAAAAAAAACAAATACTTTTGGCTAGCTGAAGTGTTCTATCTGTATGAAATGGACTTGAAAAACCTAAATTCCAAAAATAATACTAAGCAAACACTATAATTAGTATGATTCTGATAATAAATAACATCCTATTATATTAAAGATCACAGAACTAAATTAAAAAAGAACTGCATATGTACCTACACATTTACTCAATTGATAAGACACACTCATCACCTCTATAAACAATAGTTTTGTGTGCAAGTTAATACCCAGTGCTACGGTATGACGAACACATTTCGTAAATAGGTACCTTACAGCTCACGTGTACTTCCACTAAGAGCTAGCTAGATACCACCACTAAAGTTTAGCCTAACGACCTAGACACATACCAATCATACCACATTTCGTAATAGGTCAATAACAATAATACGCGACACACTTACACTTTCCAAAGGATAGGGAGCGACATAACTTTAGCCTGAGTATCTACCATTACCCGACTATCTCTGTCACGCTTCAAATAAAAGTGCTGATACAAACGAGACAAAATGTTAACAAACTTAAATTATAACCACCTATTTACCCTTATTGTAAAACTTATACAAACTATGTTTTACGGTCAATAATATTTAATGTGAATATAACTGGCAAACTTACTGCAATCAAGTGAACATAAATCCAAAACAGATGTCAGCGTGAGTTTATTGACGAAAACAAGGCACAAAACACAGAGAAAACACTCGATTTTAAATGGTTGTATTAATCACTATAAACAAGAACTTCATATACACTAACACTGAGCACTAGGAAGTACGCGACACTCCAGTAATAATGTTTATTTACTACGATAAACAAACGACATCACGCATTCAATCCGGCACGTCTATCGCATCGAAATGAATGGCAGCCATTTTGCTTGCTGTGGAGACAGACAACCTGGCAACCAATCAGAAGAATGTCCACAACCTTTCGCAATAGCGCCATCTATAGGTTGTATATGTAATATATAGGTAAACGTTTTGTTATTACCCAAAGAATATAGTACTCTCTACTCTACCGAGAGGGTTATTACTTATTAAAGTCACGATAATAGAGGATAATAGGGGGTCATAATCCGGAGCGTGCTCGTCGCGATCCCTGCCTGCCTAGTACAGGCTGCAATCCAGTTCGAATGCGTACCGCAGGGCGGGTTAGGGACCTGACCCTTTCGGTACGAAAAACGGCAGATGCGGCGATGGGGGCCGCCACCCATCACACTTTGCCTAGTCTGGCGACACGAGGAGCACGAGAGCAGTGTACTTGGACCAATAAATACTTAGTCTATGACAGTGTAGAATAGGCACATAGAATGTAAAAGGTGGTGTGGAAGGTACCTAAGTTACACGAGCTGCTAAACGTCATGTCGAACCTTCGAATAGAAAGCTTAACGTGCTCTGTGTAACAGAAATCAAGCGAAAGGGCAGCGACGCCCATGAATCTGTGATCTTCTTGAAGGCGGGACAGCTTTGTGGTCCGGTGTACCGCAGAGCGGTCGGGCCGGTATGGTGGTAGGGGTGTTGCTGTCCGCTCGCTTGGCCTCAGGTGTGAAAGACAACGGAATATTTGACCCCAGACTTCTTTGGGGATATGTATGCGGATATTCAGGGTGATGCCGGTGCCACATGTAGTCTAACAGATCAGCATTCGGAACCAGCATCCTCTGATAACATTAGTATGGACGAAGTTGAATGGGCGATTAGAAGTTTGAAAAATGGTAAGGCAGCGGGTATTGATATGGTGTCTGAGAGATGATCAAGCTTGGAGGCTCATGTGTCTGGGAATTCATCCTGATGCATCTTAATTTATGTTGGAGCTCAGGAATGGTTCCCAAGGACTGGAGAAGCGCAGTCATCGTGCCCTTGTTTAAAAACAAGGGTTCACGTTATTACTGTGCAAACTTCAGAGCCATAAGCTTGACCAGTTTGGCAGCCAAAGTGTATGGTAAGATTATTGAAAGGAGAATGAGGGTGGTGTCTGATGAATTTTTGTGTGAGGCATAAGGAGGTTTCAGGTGTGGAAGAGGATGTATAGATTAAAGGATGTATAGATTAAGTGTTTTCTCTGCGCGATATTGTGGAGAAGCATCTGGCTGTAGGCCAGAGGGTTTTCTGCAGTTTTGTGGATTTGGAGAAAGCATTTGACACTGTTGTACGTGATATGTTTTTACAATAAAACAGCGGATCGATGCGCACAGTAAATACTTTATTCGCCGACTGATTTCTACACGGTTAGCAGGTAGTTATGAATGAATATCTTATAGTTACCTACATAACACCTTCCCCCTTATTCCTTAAGTTATACAACAAAATTAGTTAAATTCGATACCCCAAATAATTATAACTATGTTAGTACTTATAAGCTAACCAATACTGAGAATACCTTTCATTTAATTTACATCATCAGCACTGTTACTGTGCTTATCGGGTAGATAACGAAATCACACGACTGGAACCTACTTATAATGTCGTACTAACTTAGGCATACAAAGATTACAGTCATAATAACATAAACCCTATTTCAGTCAATTTCAAAACCAAAACGCTTCACAGGTCGTTTTATTGTTTTTGTTTTTAACTTTGCTGCGTTTTCAATCGACTCAGACTGACAGTGTTGAGCTTCCTCCGGTGCGGACGGTCTTACCATCTGTTCGTCCTTAATTAGGTTTGACGAACGAGAGGAAGAAGCTTAAGCTGCTGGCGAAGGAAGCCCACACTGGTCCGGCGGTTGTTTCTCGTCGCAATGTTGGGCGAGTGCGGAGGGTCGAGGTACGGGTGTGGGCTCAACAGCGATATTGCTCTCGCTACCGCCGTGCTCATTAGTGCTAAGAAATACGCACGTGGAACGCCTTGAATAATCCCTTAATTGGTCAATGTGCCTATGATGAGAGACTCCATCTGCCGAGGATACTCTATAATTGTTACTGCCTAGTCGTTCTGTGATACGTCCCTGTAACCACTTACGACTAGAATTATAAATTCTGTACCACACGGAATCTCCTTCACCAAACTGTCTCGTTCGGCCGCTCGTAGTGCCAGTGGATTCCTTTCGTTCTGCTATGGCTGTATTATCTGGCCGTAACTTATCTAACCTAGTTCTCAAGAATCTACCCTGTAACAATTTTGCCGGACTTTCGCCTGTCGTCGTATGTGGAGTGTTATGATAATTTAACAAAAATCTATAAATTGCTGTTTCGATATCGGTATTAGACATTTTAGCCTTTTTAATAACCCCCTTTATATTTTTTACGGAATTTTCTTCGGCTCCATTCGATACAGAGTGGTAGGGAGGAGAGTAAACGTGATCAATACCGTTATCGCCCAGGAAAACATTAAATTCCTGGCTGGTAGATGGTGGACCATTATCTGACACTACTTGTTTCGGTAAACTCCATTTTGACCAAGATTCTCGCAACTTTCTAAGAGTACATTCGGCAGTAGTGCGTTGCATTTTAAAAACTTGTATCCATTTCGACCTAGCGTCCACGGTAATAAGGTATGTATACCCATCAATAGGACCCAGAAAATCAATGTGAATACGTTCATATGGGCGATGAGGCCATCTCCACGGGGACGGCTGGGACCCGGGGGCATTATTGAATTTTCTGCACAAACCGGACAACACTTACAACATTCTTCAATGCGTTCGTCTAACCCCGGCCACCATATATAACTACGCGCCATAGACTTATATATACTATTATAGTCTTAACTATTCCCATATGGGGTTCGTGAAGTTCGCTCAACACACGATCATGGCACAGTGACGGAATGACGACGCGATGCCCGATGCCCCCACATAATACAACCTAGCTCGGTATATAACTCTCTACGCCTATTCCAATACTGACGCATATTATTTATAGTACAACTTGATGGCCAACCGTTATCTATATAGTTCACTACGCGACTTAAGATTGGATCACAACGAGTTTGTTTACGTATTTCTTCCCAATCTAATAATAATGCCGTCGAAGCAAAGTGTAGGTACGACTGATCACACAATTCTATCTTCTCCGCTTCGGAGTTCACTATTGGTAATCAAGATAGTGCATCAGCACCGTTAATTTTTGATCGTACGTACTCTATTTCAAAATCGTACGCAGACAATATAATAGCCCACCTTTGCATTCTAGCCGTTGCCATAGAAGGAATACCATTTTGTGGACCGAAAATACTAACTTGTGGCTTATGATCAGTTTTTAGGACAAAGTGACGACCTTACAAATACTGATGATATTTTTTTACACAATACACTCGAGCGAGTGCCTCCCTATGAATTTGAGAGTATGATTTCTCAGCAGAGGTAAGCTTGCGCGAAACGTACGCGACGGCGCGTTCCACTCCCGAGTCGTCTATCTGTGACGACACGCCGCTGATACCGCGTGAACTTGCATCGCACGTCAAAACTAATTTTAAATTCGAATCGTAGTGCGCTAATACGTTATTGCGTGACAGCAATTCTTTTACCTTACAAAACGCGGAATTGCACTCCCTAGACCATAACCAAGGGCGGTTATTTTTTAATAACTCATATAGTGGATGTAGATAATCACTTATGTTACGCACAAACTTTGCATAAAAATTAACCATACCCAGAAATGATCGCAAATCTGACACATTTTTAGGCCTAGGCATTTTTTTTATAAATTATATTTTAGAAGGGTCTGGTTGTAAACCATTTTTGTTTATCACATAACCTAAATAAGTGATCTCGTCTGCTAAAAATACACATTTACTCGTTTTAACCCTCAAACCGTATTCTTTTAAACGCGCTAGTACAGTTTCCACGTTACGTAGGTGTGTGGTTCGATTCCCAGTAATTACAATATCGTCAAGAAAGACTTGAGTGTTTGTTATGTCTTTTATCAAGTTACTTATGATTCTCTAGAATATACCACAACTAGAAGATAAGCCATAGACCAGGCGGTTATACCTAAACAGTCCGCGGTGCGTATTAATTACTTTATATGGTTTTGAATCCTCAGACAAACAAATTTGATTATACGCCTGAGATAAATCAATTTTTGTGTATTTATATCCACCCGCTAAGCCAGCAAACATATCCTGAACTCTCGGCAGAGGGAATCTATCTACCATCAAGCAGGGGTTCAAGGTTACCTTAAAATCGGCGCATACCCTTAAGCCACCGTCCTTCTTATGGACGGGCACTAGCGGCGTTACCCAGTCGGAGCAGTCCACCGGCTCGATGACACTTTCGCGCAACATCGCGTCGAGTTCCGCGTCGACCTGCTGGCGTAGCGCGTACGCCAGCGGCCGCGGCCGACAAAACATGGGTTCGGCGCCCGGGCGTACGCGCAGCCTCGCTTCGCTACCCGTGTATTTACCCAGACCCTCTTTGAATACAGCATTATACCTGTGAAGCAATTCAGTCAAATTAGAATTATTACAACTGTTATTTTCCATATCTTTATTTACTGATACGTTACCGCAAAGGTTTTTTTGTGATTTTACATGAACCTTGGGAACTTGTATGTCCAATTCCGCGAGCCACTGTCTACCTATCAGCGTAGTCACTCCACCTTCTACTACATATAAATCCAAACATTTTTCATTGTTTTTGAATTTAACTAAAGTTGTTACAATACTCAGATGGCTTATCTTATCACCTGTGTAAGAATTAAAACAAGTTTTAATCTTTTGTAAGGGTAAATGGCTAAACATCTTGTTATAGGTCGCCCTGCTGATACACGACGCTGGAGTATACTATCTATCAGTAAGGTGACACTTACCGATTTATAATCGCTCAAGGACATCTGAAACATTGGCTCTAGTAGATCTCCCTCCGATTCTTACTGCGCAGCCTGCCCTGACGATACCTCGTTGTAGTAATAACTCCGCCGCCTACGACTCCTGTGGTCTGTGTATTCATGTCCCTTGGCGTAAGATCTCCCGGTGTGGTTCTAGGGCACACCCGCTGTACACTGCCCCTTCCCCTTGCATGTATTGCACGTAAAAGTGCGATACCGACACTTCTTTGTCTCATGTCTACGGCTCCCACACGCTCCGCATGCCTCCGTAGACCATGTACTCACTCGCTGGGTTTTTTCTTTTATCACCTTAATCTCGGGTACCTTCAACTCTTCCGATTTACTAGCACCACTAAAGTCGACGGCCGCGGCATCCTTCTCCGCTGCTTCCAGGGTACCGGTTAAACTAATAGCCTTTTTGAACGTCAAATCGTCTTGCGCAAAAAGCCGTTGCCGTATCAAGTCGCTCGATACTCCGCATACGAATTGACCACGCAAATTTTCTTCTAAGGTACCCGCAAATTCGCAGTATCTTGATAATTGTTTTAATGCCGCAATGTATTGCGTAACGTTTTCCGTTTTGAATTGTCGACGCTGTCTAAAACGGTACCGTTCTGCCATCACCGAAGGCCGCGGTTGTAAATGTGCCCGCACAGTATCAACCAATTGGGTATACGTGAGTTCATTTGGTTTCCAGGGACTAACTAGATAGAGAGACTAGACCATCAGCTCATATATTCGATCACCTGCTAGCGAAATTAACGTAGGCAGCTTCAATTCCTCGTTGACTTAATTTGCCTTGAAATATAAATCCACGCGTTCACAGTACAGACTCCAATTACCATTGTCCACGTCGAACTCCTGAATTTTTCCTATCGGCATTTTAATATGGGTATTTCCAGAGCCTGTTCTTCAATACTGGATGTATCATCGTCGCCAGTTGGTACGTTTTTACAATAAAACAGCGGATCGATGCGCACAATAAATACTTTATTCGCCGAGTGATTTTTACACGGTTAGCAGGTAGTTATGAATGAATATCTTATAGTTACCTACATAACAGTACGAAAGGAACTTTGGGACATTTTGCCGGAGTATGGTATTAACGGTAGACTGCTACAAGCGGTACAGTCCAATTACATGGACTGTAGAGCTTGTGTGCGGCTGGATGATGGAATATCACCCTGGTTTGATGTCAATATCGGCGTTAAACAGGGCTGCGATCTATCAGCCAGACTGTTTATCATATATCTGGATAAATGTTTTCAAAGGTTGAATGAAATGAATCAGTTCAGATGGGCGACTCAGTGGTTAACTCTCTGCTATATGCAGACGCTGTGGTCCTATTAGCGGAGTCTGCGACTGACCTGCAAACCCTAGTCGACGTAATGGCAGAAGATTGTAAGAAAAGGGGCCTACGTGAGAATATGAGCAAAACCAAAATAATGATTTTTGAATGAGAAGAAGCCAGAACAGATGTTAGAGTAGCAATAGGAAATGGTGTGCTAGAACAAGTGGATGAATTTGTATATCTTGGATATGGATTCAGTCGGGATGGAAGGTACACCACTGATGTTGAGAGAAGAGTGAATGCGGGAAATAGAGTGAACGGAGCATTGGGACAACTTCTCGGCAGTCATCACCTCAGCCAGAAGGCACGTGTCGCAATACACCACGCAGTGCTTATCCCGACGTTATTGTATGGAAGCGAGAGTATGCAAAAAGGAGCATGAGAGTAAAATCAATGCGGTCGAAATACGATCTCTGCGGAGAATTTGTGGACTGAGGCTGACTGACCGCATTCGTAACAACGACGTAAGAGAACGAATAGATATGAAAGAGAGTATTGGTGTAAAGATGCGAAAGGGAATGCTCCGATGGTTCAGATATGTGGAAAGAATGCCGGACGAGGGACTGGTTAAGAAGATATACAATGCGAAAGTGGAAGGATGTAGGTACAGGGGGAGACCGAGAATCCTAGACCAAATCGGTCATGTATTGAAGGAGGGTGGAGTCAGGAGTCTCCGAAACCGGCGAGCGTGTATGAAGAGAGTTATGAATGTTGAGGAAGCGAGAGATGTATGCGAGAATAGAGCCTCTTGGCACTCCGTTCTCTCTGCCTACCCCGCAAGGGAAATAGCGTGATAATAAGTAAGTAAGTACTTCTTTGGGTGCGAATAAAACTAGGTGTTACCTAAGTATTCATGGTTGTAGCTTATGCTCGCGCAGGCTCTTCGGTGGCATCAGATCTAGAGAAGTTCTAGGGAAGTTCTGGATTTGGCAGAAGCCAGTGAACGCATGATAGTATGCGGTGACTTGAATGGATGGGTGGGGACCAAGCGTCCAGACTTCGAGGACGTACTTGGTCTATTGGGTGATAAGAGAGTGAACGATGCAGGTAGGCTCATTGTGAATGTATGTATGGAGAGAAAACTTGTTGTGTCAAATACATTTTTTCAACATAAGGACATCCATATGTATACGTGGAGAAGGAATGAACAGAGAAGTATGATAGATTTAATTCTGGTAGACAGTCGCCTCCGAAGCAAAATACTAGACACAAGAACCTACATGGGCTCCACTACGATACGGACCACTATCTTGTTATTATGAGAGTTAGTGGTCTGTTTAGAAAGTGGAGACACTGGTGAGAGCGTGTCTACTTCGGAAGGCTTGAAAGAATAAAGATTGAAAAGTTGCAAGAAGAAAGTATAATAGCAAAGTATGCAGAGGGTGTTCGTGAACGGCTGACGGTGGCAACTCAGCCGGAATCGGACATAGAGGAATGCTGGAGAGTTTTGAAAGATAGCATGGTAGATACAGCGAAAGAAGTATGTGGAAGTTCAAAGAAGCACAAGTGAAAGGTGATGCATGGTGGGATATGGAAGTAGTAGCTTCGGTAGACCAAAAGAAGAAAGCGTGGCTTGATATCATGAGAGTAAAATCAATGCGGTCGAAATGTGATCTTTGCGGAGAATCTGTGGAGTGAGGCAGACTGACCGCATTCGTAACGATGACGTAAGAAAGCGAGAAGGTATGAAAGAAAGTATTGGTGTAAAGATGCGTAAGGGAACGCTCCGATGATTCGGACATGTGGAAAGAATGCCGGACGTGCGACTGTTTAAGAAGATATACAATGCGAAAGGGAAAGGATTTAGGTACAGGGGAGACCGAGACTCACCTACCAAGACCAAATCAGTCATGTATTGAAGGAAGGTGGAGTCAGGAGTCTCTGAGACCGGAGAGCGTGTATGAAGAGAATTTCCTCATCAGGAAGCGAGCGATGTATGCAAGAATAGCGTTTTGGCACTCTGTTCTCTCTGCCTACCCCGCAAGGGAAATGGCGTGATGATAATTAAGTACTATAATAGAGCGACATACTACAAAATACCTATTTTTATTACTACAAATTCCTGTTTTAATTATTATAATTAAATACAGATATGGGCGCAGAAGCGGGGCAGTGTGCTACAGTGACGGTAACATAGAACGTGACCGTTCAAGGCTTGACCACATGTCGTTACCTTGGACGATAAATTAAAAGCGTCTACATACAATCCCTTAAATTTTGCTTTTTCATTTTGCCGTAAGGCACTGTACCCACCTAAGCAACATGATAGAAAACTGATTATCTACTAGCATGAAGCATGACTCTAGCTAGCACGATTTTCGGTGGACACACCAAGTTGACGTGCCAGAGAGAGCCCAGAAACATGTCAAAGTACATAGGCACTCCAGAGTCAGACTATGTCAGTCGTGGTCTGATGAAATTGCCCTTGCTTATTTAGAAATTCTAAATATTCAAAACGGACAGATTCTTTTGGGTCCATCCAATGTGAAAAAAGAGTTAAAAACTGGTGGCACATATTAGGTATGTTGTTATGAAGGAATTAAATAGGCCTTAGTAAAAACGTGGTGTGACGTTCAATGCCACGGAAAATTATAAAAGCGCAAAATAGCCTCTCAAACCTTTCGCAAAATTGTTAATTTTAGTCTTTGGACATCAAATTTTATTGTTTCCTGGAGCTAAAAAAATATTAATAGGCTTAGATTCACGAGAAAAAAATAATGGGATGTGGCTATGGGAGTCGTCGGCACGGCCGTTTTTTTTACGTGAATAACTGTACGTAACGAGTAATATATTCTTATAGCGAAATGACCTCAAAATAGTGGTGCTTCCCTTCTATTGTAATCATTGCGTCACAGTCACAGTCCTCACTCAACGTAGGTATCGATATTTTTGATGAAATAGCTATCAAATAGTATAATTTACTTTGGATGTAGATAAAACTAGCTGCAGAATCAAACTGTATACTCTGATTTTATTATTAGTTTTTTAGTTTTTTGAATTGCCTCCCGCTAAAGAAGCAAAAAAGACATGTTCACGTCAAAATAACTAAACGCAAATTCTGGGGCAACTAACCTTCTCGCAAAGTAAAACAGCGCTATTTTTAATTTTGACATATACACCATTTCAAACATTTTTTTTACCAATCTGTTTTATCAACTCTACTTTCGACACTTTTTATGAAAATATTTTTTTTAATCAACTCTTACTTTTTGATCATCACTTCCACAAGATATTGGCAAAATTGTTTCTATAATATACAAGTCTAACATCGCCATTAAATCAAAAATTGAATTGAATAATTCATCATCAATGTTTATATTTACTCTAGATATATTATATATATTTTAATTTTGCTATGTGCAAATTCTTCTTACTAAAAACATTAAATGGGTTTTCTGAAGGAGTTATTACTTTTTATGGTTATTCTGTACGTAAGTATATTTTAATATTAAAATTAATATAAAAGCTGGGCTTTTAAGTAAAACATAGATATTTTGATTACAGTTTAACATCACGGAACTCGAATGTAGTCAAAACCGTGGTAGACCAAAGCATTTGAATAGAACTCTACGTAAGTAATATTAGTTTATAACAAATAATATTGTGTAATAGGCAGGTACATACCATTTAGAGTTAACCTATATTTTCAGATCAAGCTTCACAAATGCTAACAGCATTCCCATTTGGAATATCAGATGCGGTTGACGATGCTAGCGACATTTTTGGTAAAGTGCTTGGCAATATTATTTCCAAGAAGAAATTTCTAGGCATTGAATCATTTTACTATAAATAAAAAGTTTCAGTAAGTCGTAATTAAATTATTTTTATTGAGAATAAATCTGGCATTTTTTTCCCTGTTATTTTTTTACACCTGATGGTAAGCATATGGATGCTAACAATGTGCAAGGCATGTTGACATCTCCAAGAAAAGGGATTAGAAGAATAATCAGAGAGTATGTTGATCTTTTGAGAGAGGTTGGTACTTCAGTGATCAAGTCAGCCCTTTGAAATCATAAATGACATAATAAAAGGTGGTCTTCAGACGATTGGAGCCAGATATGATTGAAGAACCAACACCAATAGATGTGAATGACTTTAGAGACTAAAACAAAAGGACAATAAAAAATAATAATTTCATAAGTACCAGCTATAGTTGATGATTGTATTTATATTACATGCTGCGATAGGATAATTTTATTTTAAAAGATTTTTTCACTAATGTGTATTCAGGAATATTATTTGTCAAAGCTGTTAAATCTAAGAAAGTACTCATTAACATTAAACACAAAGTGAAAAATGTGAAATCGAAAATAACAGTCAGGAGCAGGATTTGAACCTGCATCTTCTGGATTCCGTCCAGATGCTTTACCAATTCAGTGTCAGGATTGCTGAATTGGTAAAGCATCTGGACGGAATCCAGAAGATGCAGGTTCAAATCCTGCTCCTGACTGTTATTTTCGATTTCACATTTTTCACTTTGTGTTTAATGTATAGTGCTAAGCATGTCAAATGCAAAAATATATATAAAAATATCTAAATACTCATTAACAACCATATTTTATAAACTACACAAATATTTCACAAGTGTTTTATTTTTAAAAAAGTTTAGTAACATTACTTAAATTAATATTAAACAAAAACCTGAATTTTTCTTCTATTACTCTTTACTATTGTGGTAGATTATAGTACAAACGACTTGACACATTAAAGTGTCTTCTTCTATGTCTCATTAAAGAAGTTTGTCCTTTGAATTTCCCATGACAGATGTCACATTCTAAATCAGCTCCTGAATGATGTCTTTTAACATGTTCACACCTTCGGGATGCAGACAGAAACCTCATATCGCACTGCGCACATTTATATGGTTTTTCTCCAGTATGAGTTCTAGTGTGGTACAGCAAAGACACTTTAGTTACAAACTTGCCTCCACAAATATTGCAGCCAAAATTCTTTTGTTTTGTATGTTTGAGCATGTGATCTTTCAGCCTGCTTATTGAACTAAGTTTTTTTCCGCACCAGTCGCATATTAAGGCCTTCCCGTTTTCATGCTCTAATCTAATGTGAACACTCAAAGCTGTTTTTTGAGAATATTTTTTCTCACAATAATCACAAGTGAATTTGGCCTCTGCATTTGATTTTCTCAACTTTTGGCAAAGATTTTGTGCTATATGATTTTTGAAGGACTGCTTTCCTTTATACACCTTGTCACATGTTTGACATTTCAGACATTGTTTGTGATTTTTCTCATGATGCCTTAATGAGTATATATTATTGTACATTTTGCCACATTGACTACAGACCACTGTACAGTGACTGTCTTTAGAGTGACGACGTAACAGTAAAGGTGATCCAAAACTTCTTGGACATTTTGAACACTTGAAGTCCTTTGGTGCATGAACTCTAAAATAATGCTGTTTCAGTTTCAGTACAGATGGATATGGTTTTAAGCAGTGTTTACATTTGAAATTATCTTGGTCATCCTTTTTGTGCAATACATCAGATATTTGAAAAGCCTTTGCAGGCTTTTTTCTTACACTTTTAATTTGAATACTTTTAATGCCTGACTCATGTTCAAAGTAAATATTTTGTGAACAGTGCACATTCTCTTCATCTTCTTTCTTTTGTAATACTCTAAATCTATTTAGAGAGTCTTCTCTTTGGTAATATTTTCTTTTATCATAAAGAATATTAAGATTATAGTTATCTTTATTCACTACTAAAAATAAAGATTTATTACGTAATATATCCTTTTTTAAAGAATGTTCCATGTGTTTGAGAACACAATCAGTGGTGTGAGATAACTTTGAAACATTATTTTTGCACATAACAATAAATTTATAAGCATTAATTATAGTTTTGGTGCACTTGTGACAAATTAATTTCGGTGATAGGGTTTCCAACATCTACAAAAAAATATATAATAAAATTAAAAATAAATCTATTATTTATAGATAAGCTATAGGTTTTATTATCAGATTAACCTTACATTAAACTGACAAATTCTATTTCCCTTTCACTGACCTTCTATAGGATAAAGCTGTAGTTTTGGATTTAGGCTGTAGTCCCATCACAATGCCACATTGACTTCACAAGCCATCAAGCCATCAAGAAAATCTCTTAGGTAT
Organism: Leucoma salicis; assembly: GCA_948253155.1. Taxonomy (NCBI): domain Eukaryota; kingdom Metazoa; phylum Arthropoda; class Insecta; order Lepidoptera; family Erebidae; genus Leucoma; species Leucoma salicis. The sequence goes on from OX411830.1 coordinate 1,134,773, forward strand.
GGAAGTTTACTCACTGTTTTCCATCAACAAGCATTGATAATTCATAAATAAATACATACTTTAATTTCGAAATGTCGAGGAATGTGGTGTGTGTGGTCTGGATAAGGGACTGAGGATCGAACTTAATACCATGGCTGGCAGTACTTAGCTTTATCACTCGCTTAATGAATATTTACGATTTCTATATATAATAAATAGTAGATATTATAAGAATAAGAGGAATATATTTAGTAAATACATGCGAGTACCTACAGCTTATTTCTTGATACATATTTTATTGTTGATATTTAAAGTTTAAACTTACTTGAGCTCCTAATACTGCAATTAAAATATTGTAGATTGTTTCAGAGATTTCATAGAATATAACTTTATCTTGCAGTTCGTAAGAATTATCTTTTTCTGAAATATTTTGATAACAAAAACTACAATAATCTGTATCAGATAATATCTTACGGAAAATAGCGCTCATAGAAGACATTCTTGTTTATAATAAATTTTCAAATAAGTAGCGAGTTTGGTCTGGTCGTAGTACTGGTAGGTACCTACTTTTCAATAAAATCCATTGGGTAGAAAACGGAAGTAGAATAAAGGCTGAAACAAACTGTCGGACGCGTTCGTAAGCCGCGGCTGACCATAGATAAGCAACTCTCCGTTTTTATTGGGGGACAGTAAAACTATTTAATGCAGCTGCCCCACAGATGGCACTAAATGAATGTATTAGCGCACAAATCCACTAGATGGCGTTTATATCAATTTATTGTATATTGGTCTATAATTAGTATGGGATATTGAATAAAAAAAGCCAATATATTACAATTACTTTATTTCTATAATTTTCAAATATTACAATCCAGCATGTACTTTTATAGTATCATTGTGTTGTACTGCCGAGGCAAGTACAATTGAAGTACAATAATATTTGTACTTTATTTACAAAAAAAAATTATTGTGCGATTCAGGTTATAGTACATTTTGTATAGAATTGCACTGATATTTATTACAGCGCCATCTGTTATTAAATTTTATCATCTAAATATTCTCTTCTAACAAAATTCGAGTCTCTTCCGCCCACTAGAGAGCACGATTTTAAATAAAAACAAGCTCTTAGGGAGTGACATCCCCCTGCGGCTGACAGCCGCGACTGATAACTGATAAAGTGTGGACGCGGCTTGCGGTCTGCGGACTCATCTGACTAGGCTTGTATTAAATCGTACCCTCTACAGTTCGCACCGTAATAGTACAGTCCGAATAATGTACTGACGTACCGACTGTGATAACGTTTACTCGCGCAATGGCCGACTAAGGTTGTTGTTAGCAAGGCTCAGTCCGCTCTTTTTATTAAGTCCATGCCTCCTACGTTTATGAAACTAGCACGAAACGAAACGAACATTGGCGGAAGTTGTGACAAGATGTCACAAAGCCCATAAATCAAGAAGTCAAGTCAAGACGTCATTGCCGAAGTTATATAAGCTATCTTTTTTACTCCTATTGAGACTTCGAACAATAGACAGAAATAACAATACTATGTTTGACAAATGAATACAGAACGGCAACAGCGCTATGGCTCCGTCCAGTAGTATACTTAGTCTATGACTAAAGTAGTTCTAAAATGTTCTAAGTTCTGGTTCTAACTTAGAAATATTTTATATTAGTATATTATCTATGCTTAGAAATGACACGGTAAGGTTAAAGCCAAACTGTCGGACGCGTCACTATCATTCATCCATTATTACAAACACAATAAAGCGTAATATATTATTTTATCTCTTTCATTTACTACTGTAATCAAAGTCAACCACCATGTAATAACGTGCGTGTGAACTGAGGGACCACACTGGTATTTCGCAATACAAAAATAGTATGATTTAGTAGAAACCTTGAAACAATTGTAGAACAAATCTGGGAATTTGTAAAAAGATATATTAAAAACTACAGCCCTTAAAGTGTGGTCCCTCAGTCCTCACAGACAATCTGCCAGATCTTGGAAAGTATTTGGAAAAATTAAGGTTTTGTGATTACAGACATTTAGTAAAGAATTAGTAAAAGATATTTACTGAATTATAGACCACAAAGAATCAAAGATAAAAAATAGATAACGACTAAACTGTGGTCCCTCAATCCACACAAGAAAGATAAATATTTTTGTGAATAATCAAACCAAATAAATAAAATCTTTCGTTTCCTACATAAAGTTTTAGTAAGAGTCTTAAAACATTTTGTAAAAAAGTAATGGAAAGAAAATATCGACTTCATTCGAAGATAGCGAGACTAGCAAGACTCTTAGTCTTAAAACATTTTAGATCTATTTCTTTTAGCAATTGACATGCTCCGCTACTTTTTAAAGTACAAATTATTTGTGAATAAAGAAAAAGAGATTTTTAGTAGGGGCGGGAATCGAACCACGCATCTTTTCCAATCCGGGGAAGTGCTAAGTCGTAAGACAAATGTGATTAAGAATTTGGGATGATCGAAAGGTCAGTAGGGTAGCTGAGTGGCTTAGAGCACTTCCCCGGATTGGAAAAGATGCGTGGTTCGTTTCCCGCCCCTACTAGAAATCTCTTTTTCTTTATTCACAAATAATTTGTACTTTAAAAAGTCTTAAAACATTTTGTATAAAAGGAATGGAAAGAAAATATCGACTCCATTCGAAGATAGTGAGTTTTAAAACTGGTCCCTCAATCCTCCACCTCCACTGACACATATGCATTGCCAGCTAGTAGACGAGAGAAATATCAGAAAGTCTAGTGTACTTAACTTTTAGTAAAAATATTCTACTAAATAATAGGTGTATAAAATTGTGCATTTCGTACCTCTTGGCTGAGATAATATTATTTTTGTAAACCTATGAAAATAGACAGAGTAGGGTGACCATACAATGGAAAAAAATGGACAGTGCTATTAAAAATCATTCAATTTAGCAATAAATTAAATTAAAACAAGGTCGGTATTTTAATGTTGTTGTTAATGTTATAGCGTATGTGTATTTAATAAAAAAGTATATGAAAAAATTAACTAATCGCTTATTATAATACTACCTATTATTTAAGTAAGCGAGATTTGGATGTAGCATAATGAATGTAAGAATATTTGTTAGTCAGTACTTTCAATAATTTTGAGATGTTGATCATCATAGCAAAAGATACGTTCATTCATAAAACATTCCGATATCATCGGTAATGGCCAAGACCGCCTGGAATTAATGCTGGAATGAATTCGGATGCACCCATGATTTTGTATGTTATGTTCTTTACTGTTATGGTAACAGGCATATTGGTAAGAGACATTTTTTCAGTGCTATACAAATCTTCTACTAATCTATCTTTTACTTTTTATACTATCTTTTACTAATTAAATTACTAAATGTCTGTAATCCAAGATCTGGCAGATCGTCTGTGAGGACTGAGGGACCACACTTTAAGGGCTGTAGTTTTTAATATACCTATCTTTTTACAAATTCCCAGATTTGTTCTACAATTGTTTCAAGGTTTCTACTAAATCATACTATTTTTGTATTGCGAAATACCAGTGTGGTCCCTCAGTTCACACGCACGTATGTAATATGCCATCGTTGTCAGTCAGTCATAGAGGAAAGATCATACGGTAATTCCTCGTCATAGACAATCACGTATGTATAAAAAACGTAACGTTTTTAATACAATTCTTTAAAGAGTTTAAAGAGATGTCAAGAGCGAAAAAAAGATTGATGAAATTATGGTTTTGGGCTATATACATATATTCGCCGTGTGGGGCAGGCTTTAAAATTGTCCCACCCCTCTCTACCCACGGGAGTCGTAAGATCCGACTGAGGGAATACCGCGGGAGTGGGCAGCAGCACTCCCTCGAGTGTTAACAACATCCACTGCGATCGCCAACCCGCCTGCCAAGCGTGGCGATTACGGCATTATCCCCCATAATGAGCACACAGTTCTCTTGGGGAGGCCTATGTCCAGTAGTGGACGTCGAAGGGCTGATGGATGGATGATATATTCAATTCTGTGGTTTTAGGGAATTTTGGGTATTGTATTTGAAAATTTTATTTATAAATAAAATCCGTACACATATTTATATATATTTGTAGCATTTGACATGCTTAGCACTATACATTAAACACAAAGTGAAAAATGTGAAATCGAAAATAACAGTCAGGAGCAGGATTTGAACCTGCATCTTCTGGATACCGTCCAGATGCTTTACCAATTCAGCCATCCTGACAATTGCTCCTGACTGCTAATTTCGATAACACATCATACTTAACGTCTTTTGGGTGACGGCTGCGCCATCTGTCGGACGTATTTTCATACATTATACCGACCAGGTAAACTTAATTTTACAATTAAGATTTTTACCTAATAATGACGCAAACCCTATAAATATTTATATATATTTGTAGCATTTGACATGCTTAGCACTATACATTAAACACAAAGTGAAAAATGTGAAATCGAAAATAACAGTCAGGAGCAGGATTTGAACCTGCATCTTCTGGATACCGTCCAGATGCTTTACCAATTCAGCCATCCTGACAATTGCTCCTGACTGCTAATTTCGATAACACATCATACTTAACGTCTTTTGGGTGACGGCTGCGCCATCTGTCGGACGTATTTTCATACATTATACCGACCAGGTAAACTTAATTTTACAATTAAGATTTTTACCTAATAATGACGCAAACCCTATAAATATTTATATATATTTGTAGCATTTGACATGCTTAGCACTATACATTAAACACAAAGTGAAAAATGTGAAATCGAAAATAGCAGTCAGGAGCAATTGTCAGGATGGCTGAATTGGTAAAGCATCTGGACGGTATCCAGAAGATGCAGGTTCAAATCCTGCTCCTGACTGTTATTTTCGATTTCACATTTTTCACTTTGTGTTTAATGTATAGTGCTAAGCATGTCAAATGCTACAAATATATATAAATATTTATAGGGTTTGCGTCATTATTAGGTAAAAATCTTAATTGTAAAATTAAGTTTACCTGGTCGGTATAATGTATGAAAATACGTCCGACAGATGGCGCAGCCGTCACCCAAAAGACGTTAAGTATGATGTGTTATCGAAATTAGCAGTCAGGAGCAATTGTCAGGATGGCTGAATAGGTAAAGCATCTGGACGGTATCCAGAAGATGCAGGTTCAAATCCTGCTCCTGACTGTTATTTTCGATTTCACATTTTTCACTTTGTGTTTAATCCGTACACATATCCGTAGGCAATTTTTATCCGTACGCAATACTCCAAATTTCGTACCTGTACGGACAAATCCGTACATATGGCAACAGTGCCCGCTGGATGTTTTTGTTAGCCGAAAACGTCCACGGACTGTGTGCACTAGGTGCGGAACGTACACGTACAAAAAATATCGATATTTTTATCGTTATAATCGTGATATCGTACAATATATCGATATATTCGATATATCGTATGTAATTTGTTTTTATTTAAAACATAATATTGGGGAACTTAATATAAATATTTAGGCAGTTCCGTTATTTATTATTTTATACTGTTAAATAGTTATATATGATAGGGCTTTTAAATCACGTTATACTTACTTTATGAATTGTAAACTGTATTAAACAATGCAGATAATAATTGCTACAGCTTGCTTGCTCCTTTTAAACAAATAAATAGTATTTATATATATTTGTAGCATTTGACATGCTTAGCACTATACATTAAACACAAAGTGAAAAATGTGAAATCGAAAATAACAGTCAGGAGCAGGATTTGAACCTGCATCTTCTGGATACCGTCCAGATGCTTTACCAATTCAGCCATCCTGACAATTGCTCCTGACTGCTAATTTCGATAACACATCATACTTAACGTCTTTGGGTGACGCCTGCGCCATTTGTCGGAAGTATTTTCATACATTATACCGACCAGGTAAACTTAATTTTACAATTAAGATTTTTACCTAATAATGACGCAAACCCTATAAATATTTATATATATTTGTAGCATTTGACATGCTTAGCACTATACATTAAACACAAAGTGAAAAATGTGAAATCGAAAATAACAGTCAGGAGCAGGATTTGAACCTGCATCTTCTGGATACCGTCCAGATGCTTTACCAATTCAGCCATCCTGACAATTGCTCCTGACTGCTAATTTCGATAACACATCATACTTAACGTCTTTGGGTGACGCCTGCGCCATTTGTCGGAAGTATTTTCATACATTATACCGACCAGGTAAACTTAATTTTACAATTAAGATTTTTACCTAATAATGACGCAAACCCTATAAATATTTATATATATTTGTAGCATTTGACATGCTTAGCACTATACATTAAACACAAAGTGAAAAATGTGAAATCGAAAATAACAGTCAGATACCGATTTCGATTTCACATTTTTCACTTTGTGTTTAAATAAATAGTAGCCGTTTTTAGGGTTTTTATATATTGTAATGCATACTTACTGTACCTATTTAAATTTTGTAAACTGTATCAAACAAAACAAACAGCTGTCAAATTGTAGTTGCTTTGTTTGCCTGAGAATTGTTTGCTATTTTCAGTATTTAATCCGGTTAATCAGCGATATTGCTAAAATGTACAGTACCTAGAAGATTAAAGAATTGAAAGACGCTATTCTGTATAGCCACAAAATCTTTGCAACTTTTCCCACTTTTTTAAAAGGCATTGGATTTCTGGGAATTAAAAGTATACTGAGGTGAAAATCATGTACCACCGAAGAAATGTAACATAGTTCCAGTGGGCCGCCAATAAAGGCGGAGAGACGGCACACGGCGGGTTTCTTTAGTGGGTGAGGGCCCCACACTACCCTGTTCATTGCCCCGAATAACGGGGTGTGCGGTTAGGAAAATTTTTTCCCGCCTTAACAAAAAAAAAAGTGTCAATCATGTATGTATATCACACAAGAGGCTTATTACGAGAAAATTAAAATTTAACAAATCACAGGGTAATAAATAAATAAATTGTATGTAAATGATAGTTTTCAATGGCCATGTCGATAATACGACATCTGCCGTGAAACGATGGCAGTAAATATACCCATTTATTTTTAGAAAGGTACTCAGAACGCAGCGGGCGACCGTACATTAAACACATAAATACTGATAGCAAGCAACCACAGATTATAATTTTTTCACTACTATTACGTACTATATGGAAGCTTGAGTAGGGTATGCAATAAGGAATATGAGATTAAAATCAATGCGGTCGAAATGCCATATCTGTGAAGAATCGAATGAGTAGGTATGAAAGAGAGTATTGGTGTACCTAAAGATGCGAAAGGGAATGCTCCGATGGTTTGGACATGTGGAAAGAATGCCGGACGAGCGACTGGTTAAGAAGATATACAATGTAAAATTGGAAGGATGTAGGTACAGGGGGAGACCGAGACTCACCTACCTAGACCAAATCGGTCATGTATTGAAGGAAGGTGGAGTCAGGAGTCTCCAAAACCGGCGAGCGTGTATGAAGAGAATTGTGAATGTTGAGCAGGCGAGAGATGTATTTAAGAATAGAGCCTCTTGGCACTCTATTCTGTCTGCCTACACCGCAAGGGAAATGGCGTGATAATAAGTTAGTCGTCACTTTCACAACTCGACAAGTTTCTTTGAGAGTTCTTAGTGAAATAGCACTTGGAGGTAGACTTGGGTAGTACGATGTATGAATAGGTAACGTTACTCTGCACTGTACTAAAAGAAACGCTTCCGCACGCTATCTGTTATTCGGACTATTAGTACACTGCACCCAAGTGCTAGTCGTCATTCATTGCCCGAGAGTAATAAAGCGCGATGCATTGTGTGCGAGTAAGAGAGACGGTGGTACTCTTGTAACAACGCCAAAATGGCTGAACACACTTGGGTGAAATTTAGCACAACGAAAGTTTATTATCTAGATTAACACACAGGATACAGTTTTATACCAGAAAAATATTAATAGGTTGTGGGAATAATATTATAGGTTGTGGGATAGCTATTTTTTATACAGATAAAGAAAACCCTGAGTATTGTGATCCTATATTCTGAGGTCCATGCAGAGGTCCATGCAGACGAATTCACAACAAACAGTTGTTATTTTTGGATATCCAAATTAATTGTGACGTTTACGCGAATCATACTATGTTTTTTGTACCCGTCACGGGCTAATAATATATGTACTGGTTATGTCGTGTGCATTACTTATCCACCTATGTTATGTGTACTGGCTGCGCGTGCACCACTGAGACAGTGTTATCGTTAACACGTCACATGACCATGTCGATGACGATTAACATGAATTTACTCCCTATCCAAACAATCCTATAGAAGTTTTCGCTTCAAAAATAATTCACTTTAATATTCGTGTTTGTAACCAAAGAGTATATAATACCTACGTACTAGGTACGATTAGGAGATGTTACTCAGCACTGGAAGGAATGAGTGAGGAGACGTTTCCAGACGCTATAGTAAAATCACTATGTATTCCTATCCGTAAAATTAATCGCAGACTCGTGCTGATGGTTAGAAGTTAGAAGCAGACTACAGTACTAATAAGGTGCAAAAAAATATCAAAATAAAGCATATCTTGTGTGGTGAAATGATGAAAAACCGTAGTGACCGAAAGAAAAAAATCCAGGAGTCACGTTTCATAGGTAAATGAATAATTTAATCACTTAGTTCCCGATTTTATACATTAAAATTTATATTAATTCACCAGAACAAAATAATTCATCACAATGCCAGTATTGCTCATATTCGCTAGTGTAAATTACCCGAAATATGGGAATTTTATAGTTTATATTTATGAGGTACTATTTGTTTAGGTTAAATTACTGTACTTTGATTTTTTTATTTTGTAAATTAAAATGTATTTGACTGCCACGTATCATTAATAGTGTTGTTGTAGTCTGAAATATCGAAAACACATAATAAATTTTTTTTTTTATTATAATAAATTTTCTGATGGTTTATTAATTTGAATTTGCGTTGATCAGTAGTATAAGTAGCATGAATTTATTATTGTAGCATCTACAAAATCTAAATTAAAGTAATCATACCTATTTTAATATGTTTTCTATACTATTATGAAGCTGTAACATAGCTGTCTGTACATTTAAGATATTTTAGAAAAAATGACTGTAATAGACTATATAAGCGTATCTAAACACAAAACATTTTTTTTTAATTTTTTGTCTGTTTATCTGTTTGTCTGTTCGCGCATCACGCAAAAACTGCTGAACGGATTTTGATGCAACTTTTTATTTGATAGCTCTTGATTACACTTAACAACTGGTACACATTTTATACGCTACTTTATCGGGAAGCTGAGATATAACCCAAAAACTAACTTTTGGCTGCGGCGGAGCCGCGGGCAAAGGCTAGTAACGTAATAAAATTGCATTTGCGAGTGTTATTTATGTTCATAAGAAAATCGCATTTAACGAAAGCGACTTAAAATAAGGTGATAGATGCCCGTAGATGCCTATTTGTCAGCTTATTATCATTTTAGTCAAAATGGAAAAAATAAAAGCCGAACTTTCTTAATCACAATTTATTTCTGAAATATTACTTTCAGAATCTACATTTACTAAGAATCTTTCTGTTACATTATCAATAAGGTTAATGAGTAGCATCATTTTATTACGTTACTTTAAGTATAATAACATACTCGATATATCTCAACTACCATTGCAGTGTCAACAACTTTAGCCCTCAGTAAATAATTCTTTAATATCAGCCATTTTAAAACATTTGTTATTTCTTGCGACACGCCCCTTTACCTGTGCCCATACTAGTTATATGGGATTTGATTTACAGTGCTAAGGAAGTCTTTTGAGATGTTGACACCATACTCGACAGTGAACTCCTCAACTACATTTTTTGATAATAAGTCTTTACTTTGGAATGATTTACAGTAATTCTGCTTTAATCAGTGTATTAATTTATTAATTGTTTACATTCTTTGAGTTTAGCCACTTTTGAACTGGGTCTTACGCCGCCCTGTAGTGGCAGTTTTATTCTACCTTATGGGAGTGGTAAGAAGCGTTATCTAATACCAAAACAAAATCATCAAAATTACCTTTAGCCACTCTTCAAAATATTCTATTTTAATAATAATATAATATATCTGCTTACAATTAGAAACTGTAGCGGCCCATATAGATAACATAAAACTGTTTAAAACAATAAGCTTTGTGTATTCCGCTCACCTCAAAAAAGAGCAATAGTTTCCTAGAATTCTGTGAACCCCATCTGCGCTAGAACAATAACTCTACCGATTACAACTGCATCGGATTCCTCGGAAACACATTAATTGTCAAAGCAGTAAAGACACCTTGGCCACTGTAGTCCCGACAAACATGCAAGTTAACCCCGTTTTATCGACATAATTATGTTATCCTTTATTACCCATTATCTGCCGATGATTTATTTTAAGTTTTAAATAAATACAGTAAAATAGTGTTTTTTTGCACTATTAACCTTTTGAAATAGTACGGTATATTTCATATACATTTCCAATAAATTTATCTGCCAACCTGTTTTTTTGTAATATGTATAATAAAAAGGGTAAATTTGGCTAACATGGCAACCCTAAATTCATTCACACATAGATAGCTGCCGCCATTACGTATCCTCAATTCTGTCTTAGCGAGGCGCTGTCCGTTCCTTTAATACGTCCATGGAAGGAGGTAGGTTTCTAGGCCGAAAATATGCTCGGTGTTTTAACGAGAACAACAGCTAGGGGATTTATCTAAAATAAAGGACAACACAAATAAAACACCACCATGTTAGTACTAAGATTAAACTATAGATAATTATTATAAATAGATATAAGTATGATTAATAGTTAGTAACATAAAAGTCTAGAGGCTAATATTATTTATATTAATGAATTTACACAATAAATAAATAATTTCGGGGCAATCTACCCGGGATATGATACACTTTAATGAGGTATGGCGAGGAATGTTACGGGGAAGTATATTAAAAAGAGAAAATTTCAAATTCGGACAGTTAAAAAATATGTGCTCCACGTTTCCTTCATCTAACCCACATTCACAAAGAGAATGATTTTGAATTCTGAGTTTAGCCAGATGTACAGCAGAACAACAATGACCTAAACGTAACCGACAAATTATAGAGGTGGAATGTGATAACAATAGTTTGAGTGGGAACCCACCTTGTGTTTCCTTCGTCCACACATTTTCTATTTAAACGTCTCGCTTTTAACACTTTACCATGTCCTTCATCCCTGAAGGACATGGTAAAGTGTCAACCAACTGAACTCCCGTTCGAGAGACTGAACTAAATCGGACATAGATATGTCTACTGGAACCTGTCGGATAACGCCAATACGGATTATATTGTAGGTAGGAATTATTGCTGAAAATTTATGTAGAGCCAGAATAGGAGAACTAAGAAATTTGTTGCCTTCATCAGCAGAGTTAAATTGTACTGATATTTTATTTCTGCCTTTACTACATCAGGGCAGATATTCGAAAATTTATTTGATTTAAGAAATTGGCCAAATTTAATAGCTTTTAGTGTTAGGCCGGTTGGCTGTTCGAGAAACGTGAACCACATAAGGGCCCTTGTCTAAAGCTGTATATGGCAGATTACCTATGACAACAGACGGGTGTACATATAAAGATTCAATAGCATAGCATCCACGTCGGATGCTATTGCTGGGGACGTTATGGTTTTTTTTTGTAGGAGGATGTTCTGTAACATCTAAACAACGCTTATTGGAATCATTAATTGCTTGAGCATCAGGATCAGGAGGTTTAGGATCTACCTCCATTTTAATTATATTGGGGAATGATTATTTTTCACCACATAAAACAAACTACAAACACTTACCGACCCCAAATGAGGACAACACAATAATTAAAATAAATCAAATCGTAATTTTCGTAACAATTACACCTTTTTAGCTAAATTTATTACTAAAACACTCCCGAACGTTTAATCGCTATCACTGTCGGACGCCCGCTTATAGTAGTCCTTGGTAATGACGTACTGTATGTGAAATACGTGTCACACAGTGTCACACGCTGATTTGGTGCATCATAAAAGTGAAATACTAGAAAGTCCTATTGAAGTTGCTAAATATCTTGTCATATCATATAGTGAAAATATATCGTGTGTGGCTGTCTTTTGTTCATCCAGAACGACGCAAGGTGTAAAGAATCCAAATTTTTAATTTCACACGTAAGTCTATATCAGCTATTTTCACCTATAACTACGAAACGCAATAAAAATTCGATAGATATTGGAAGATTTAGATGTTATCAATATGATTACATTATTATACATTGATATAAAAACAGGTTTATTTGTTAAAATTATTAAAATAATATCCATTGTTTTAGGCGCCCTTTCTAGTGATGTAGACAATAGTAATTTACACTTTATCGATAGTTCAACCAACTGAACTGAGCATTTGCTTTTTTAAGGTTTTATAAAGTTGGTTCTCTTTTATAGGTTTCCAAAATATCCTGAAGTTAAACACAAAGTGAAAAATGTGAAATTGAAAATAACAGTCACGAGCAGGATCGATCACTTTGTGTTTAATGTATAGTGCTAAGCATGTCAAATGCTAAAAATATATATAATAATATCTAAATATCCTGAAGTTAGAAAAGCGTGGATCAAGTCCATAAGAAGAGAAAACTGGGAGCCAAATAAATATTCCCGCCTATGCTCTAAGCATTTTGAACAATCTTGTTTTATTTCTGGTTTAAAAATAATGAAAGTAAAATCTGATGCAGTACCAAGTATATTTAAAGGATACCCTATATATTATATCTAACAGAGTGCACGTTACAAAATCCATCCATCCATCAGCCTTTTAAAAGTCCACTGCTGGACATACGAGGAGGGATCAAAAAGTAGTGAGAATGAGATAGTATATAATGACTATTGATAACTTAATAATTTATTTTTCTACATAGTCTCCGAGTCTCTCTACACACCGAGACCAGCACTTTTCCAAGGCTTCAATACCTTTCAAAAAAAAAGTTTTGTCTTGGTCCTGCAAAAAGCTCTCCACGGCATCCATCACCTTGTTATCGTCTTTGTACCTGTTTCCCCTTAAGTATTCTTTCAATTTGGGGAACAGATAAAAATAGCCAGGCGCCAGATCTGGCGAATAACCAACCAATTCGAAGCCAGCTTGCTGAATGGCAGCCATCGCAACTGTCGACCTGTGCGCGGGTGCGTTGTCGTGATGAAACAACACGCCCCTTCGAAGTTTCCCTCTCCTTTTTTCTTTGATGGCATTCCTCAACTTGGGAACTAAAGCGGCATAATATTGGCCTGGAATAGTGGTTCCACGCTTCAGGTAATCAATCAACAATATCCCTCATCCCAAAATATGATTACCTTGCCAGCCGATGCAATGGCATGAAACTTCTTTGGGGTCGGTGATGATGGCCGTTTCCATTGCGAAGATTGCTGTTTTGTCTCGGCATCAAAATGATGGACCCATGTTTCGTCCATTGTTACGAAACGAGACAAAAAGTTTTCAGAATCTTCTTGAAACTTGTCCAACAATATCTTCGAAATGTCGAGTCGATTTTGTTTCTGACTGTCGGTTAACATTCTCGGCACCTATCTTGCGGAGACTCTTCTCATATTCAAAGATTGCTTCAATATGGATTGAATACTTCTATATGAAACGCCCGATTCTTGAATTAAGTACCGGATAGTAAATCTTCGATCGCTCAATACAATTTTCTCGACTTTCGCAATATTTTCTTGGGTGACTGACGTCGATGGACGGCAGCAACGATGTTCGTTTTCCGTGCTCATTCTCCCTACTCGAAATTGAGAAGCCCACCTTGCAACAGTGGAATACGGCAGAGCAGACTCTCCTAATGTTGCCTCTAAATCGCAATTAATCTCTTGCGTCGTTAACTTTTTTAAACAGAGGTATTTAATAACGGCTCGCACTTCGTTTTTCTCCATTTTCGAGAAAACGTTCCGACACGAAGCAAACAAATGACTACATTTAGAAAAAAACAAAAGTAAATCGAAGATTTTTTTCTTTATTAACATTACAAATATGTATCTGAGCTATGCCTGCCAGTATTTTTTTTTTCTTATCAAGGAGTATTTCGTTCTCAATACTTTTTGATCCCTCCTCGTAGACCTGCCCAAGAACGGGAGATAGCGCCGTAATCGCCACGCTTGGCAGGCGGGTTGGTGATCGCAATGGATGATTTTAATACTCGAAGGAGTGCTGCTGCCCACTTCCCCTGCTCCCCTGCTATTTCCTCAGTCGGCTCTTACGACTCCCATGGGTGGAGAGGTGTGTGGGACAATTCTAAAGCCGGCCCCACACGGCACGTTACACTAGGATCCTATCCTACTATATATATACTTTTATAAAGCTGTAGGTTATATAGGCGACTGAACACAAAACAATCTTTTTTAGTTTTTTGTTTATTTGTTCGTTCGCGCATCACGCAAAAATTACTGAACGGATTTTGATGCAACTTTTTTATTTGATAGTTCTTGCTCTCCTCTCAACTTTTTTTATTAGACTTAGAACTGGTATACATTGATGTGATGACATCAGAAGAAAAATATGTGAAAGTGAGGTATTACGATAAATAAAAACAAGTATATAATAATATTTTATTTCATCCATCAGTTAATGCTTTACCAATTCAGCAATCCTGACAATTGCTCCTGACTGCTAATCTCGATAACACATTCATACTTAACGTCTTTGGGTGACGCCTGCACCATCTGTCGGAAGTATTTTCATACATTATACCGACCAGGTAAACTTAATTTTACAATTAAGATTTTACCTAATAATGACGCAAACCCTATAAATATTTATATATATTTTTAGCATTCGACATGCTTAGCACTATAAATTAAACACAAAGTGAAAAATGTGAAATCGAAAATAACAGTCAGGAGCAGATTAGCAGTCAGGAGCAATTGTCAGGATTGCTGAATTGGTAAAGCATCTGGACGGTATCCAGAAGATGCAGGTTCAAATCCTGCTCCTGACTGTTATTTTCGATTTCACATTTTTCACTTTGTGTTTAATTTATAGTGCTAAGCATGTCGAATGCTAAAAATATATATAAATATTTATAGGGTTTGCGTCATTATTAGGTAAAATCTTAATTGTAAAATTAAGTTTACCTGGTCGGTATAATGTATGAAAATACTTCCGACAGATGGTGCAGGCGTCACCCAAAGACGTTAAGTATGAATGTGTTATCGAGATTAGCAGTCAGGAGCAATTGTCAGGATTGCTGAATTGGTAAAGCATCTGGACGGTATCCAGAAGATGCAGGTTCAAATCCTGCTCCTGACTGTTATTTTCGATTTCACATTTTTCACTTTGTGTTTAATTTATAGTGCTAAGCATGTCGAATGCTAAAAATATATATAAATATTTATAGGGTTTGCGTCATTATTAGGTAAAATCTTAATTGTAAAATTAAGTTTACCTGGTCGGTATAATGTATGAAAATACTTCCGACAGATGGTGCAGGCGTCACCCAAAGACGTTAAGTATGAATGTGTTATCGAGATTAGCAGTCAGGAGCAATTGTCAGGATTGCTGAATTGGTAAAGCATCTGGACGGTATCCAGAAGATGCAGGTTCAAATCCTGCTCCTGACTGTTATTTTCGATTTCACATTTTTCACTTTGTGTTTAATTTATAGTGCTAAGCATGTCGAATGCTAAAAATATATATAAATAATTACTCAACTATCTCTACATAAAATGGTCAGTAATTGTATTATTTTTAACATATCAAGTATTTGTCCGCAATATGAAGTATTCATTTATAGTATAAAAAACATTACTGATCAACCACTTTTTTAATGAATTTTTAAATAATTTACCTTTTAATGCTTTCAAATTATTGGGAAGATGGTTATACACGCCTATTGCAGATATATAAGTACTTTTGTAAAACATCATATTGCGAATACTTGGAAGACATAGATCAAACTTATATCTATCCCGTAAGTTACTTCTAAGCGAAGCTTTCCGAATAAAATATTCTATGTGCTTTTCCACAAATAAACATAATTCTAAAATATATATCCTCGTCACAGTGAGGAAAGATTTCTCCTTAAAAATTGATCTAAGAGATTCATCATTATACATTTTATATATATGTAATTCTAATACACCTTTTTTGCATGATGAATGTACTTTGAACGTAAACTAAATTACCCCAGTATATTATTCCATACGTCAAAAGTGGATACACATTACCAGAATTCAAATTCAAATTCAAAAATGTATGCATGTTTAACAATATCTTCAATAGTAATCTCGGAAAGTATGGATAACGCATAGCAGTGACTAGATATTTTATGATTTAGGTATAGCTTCAATATGAGATTTCCAATTTAAATGTGTATCAATATTATCTCCTAAAAATTTTATACTTTTGTATTACTATATTGGATGCATGTAATGCTTGCCGATAGATGGCGTTGGTCGTAAGACAAATGTTATAAGGAAATTGGGATGATCGAAAGATCAGTAGGATAGCTCAGTGGCTTAGAGCACTTCCCCGGATTGGAAATGACACGGGTTCGATTCCCGCTCCTACAAAAAATCTCTTTTTCCTTATTCACAAATAATTTATACTTTAAAAAGTAGCGGAGCATGTCAATTGCTAAAAAATATAGATCTAAAATGTTTAGAAAAAATCGCGCCATCAAATAGTTTGAATTTTAATTGCAAAATTAAACTTACTATATTGGATGCATGTAATGCTTGCCGATAGATGGCGTTGGTTGTAAGACAAATGTGATAAGGAAATTGGGATGATTGAAAGATCAGTAGGATAGCTCAGTGGATAGAGCACTTCCCTGGATTGAAAAAGATGCGGGTTCGATTCCCACTCCTACTAAAAATCTCTTTTTCCTTATTCACAAATAATTTACACTTTACAAAATAATGTTAAGATTTTGCTTAAAATGGTTTAGAACGTGTCAAAATAGATCTATAACGTGATTAATGAACATTTTTTGAAACACTAATACAAAAACAAGCTTACTTACCGATGAAATGTGATGTTCTTAATATTTTGTTCTGGTCGATTTTTTCAATCTAATCTGCAATAGCGACCCATGTTAAATATTCTTATCTCTTCTCTAGTTTACTTTCTCCAAAAATTATCACTAAATCACTAAACTTAATTTTTAATTCAAGATGTTAAAAATATCTTTTGTTTAAATTCTGCCTATTATGACAGATAAGGCGACCAACTTTCAAAAATTGTTTGCCGGACTTTTTGTTAACTCTTCTGAAAGATTGAGTTTTGTCATGTAAGTTGTGACCTACCTTGACTTTTAGACATCTTTAGGTATATGCATGAGTCAAATATATCCATCTTACACAAACATTTGGGTATGAAAAAGTGTATTCTGGTGGAGCCCACACAATTTGACTGATGCCCAATAAACGGACTGAGACACTTGGTGCCATGCTTGCTAGATTTAGTAAATAGGTGCCATATTTGGTATACATAGTTATAGCTGACGAAACATGGATTTATTGCTACCATCCCAAAAACAAAGCAGCAATTGAGCGAACCTTTAAGATGAGCCAAAACCAAACAAAGTGGCACGCTGCAAAGTGCCTGCAAGTGGTTAACAACTTCCTTTTTTAATAAAACTGGAGACGTGACTACTGTTGCTTTGGAATCATTCTACCATGAATAGTGATAGGTACCAGGAATAGTAATAGTAATGGTTGTACCATTTATTTGCCGAAAGTTATTGGCGATTTCCGTAAAAATAACCGTAAACGTCGTATCATCTTGCACTACAATAATGCTAAATCTTGTACGGCCAGATAATTTTCAAAATTGTTTTAATCGTATGCAAAAAAAGCATTTACTCTAAAGGAGAAAATTTTGAGATACAATAAATTAATTGTTGACCATTCATAGTATTTAGTTTCTTCTTTATTCTGGAAACTTTAAGCGCTAAAATAGAAAAAGTAAAATAGTAATTTGGGACTCATTTAATGTTTTACAATAATAATTAACTAATTTATAGAAAGCGGGTTTAAATATGGCATTTCAGTACGGTCCCGCAGAATACGAGACGGTTGGCCACCTTATTTTTTGGACCCAGTTGAATTGGGTCCAAATAAACATACCGCATACGCGATAAGGATGAAAAACTTGTACATGTGTCTTGCTCACTCTTGGTACCAACTAATAAGTACATCCTTTTCTTCATCCTTAGTGTCAAAATAGTAGCGAGTCTATCACATTCTTTGTTTAAGGTACATATGAAGATTATGTATGGCGCCTTCTTCTGTTTACAGCTCAGTGATAAAATCACAGACCATAATACAATTTTTGAACCAAAAAAATGTTTTGACCTTAGACAACCAATAAAATTTTTTATCCTCAGATCACAGATTACTATACTACTTCAGACAGGGCACTCCCTAACAAACTTTAGACGCAACTATTGAATATGACAGCTGCACAGAGTCGCACTGTCACTATCCTATTTCAGTCTGTAACAATTGTTTTTTATTTTTATGGCAGCTAACTAGGTTTCCTATTCAGCCAAAAATAAAACTTACTCGATACCTATTATACTCGATTCTACTATAATATCGATACTACTATATTATAACCATTCTTATTTATTTTAGCTGGGGTAAACGAATTTGCAAATAAAGCTCCTCATATTACTTACATATATTTTTATTTAATTATTTAGTTGGTATAGAAACAGACAGCAGATTCACAATCTCACAAAAACAAATTAGAATTAGAAAGGTATAGTATCAAATCTGTAGTCCAATAATAACTATACTCATCATTCATTAATTACAGAGCTTTAGTGAAACGTTACACAAGTAAAATTCATTATTCATAATACATTAGGATTTCATTAGAACACATACATTTTTAAATTAAATAATGTTAACAAAATTGATGGTATTGGAATATTAGTGTAAAAAATACAAATTGTGGATTTATATTGCATCACAGTTTCATACATATTTACTTTATATAAAGAATTTTTGAATGTTTTAAAACTATTACGAAAACATTTTAAACTTAATCTACTATCAAGCCAAGTTCAAGCTAAAGAATTGACGAGCAGTATCCTCTGTATTTACAGGAACCATTTGGAGCCACTTTTGACCCCCTCATAACTCAAAAAGTATTTCACATGAACATATCAAATTTTGGCTTATGTATTGAGACTAATAACACAACAACAACAACTACACCCCGTAAACGTAGGAAAGTACAGTAAATTAACAAAAAGCATATGATATTACTTTTCTTATGAATAAGTAACTACTAATAATTTCTGTACAAAAAGTAATGATATCCAATCAAAAACATAAATGTGAAATGAGAGCTAAGTTCAATATGATATATGCCTTGGTTGTTGACAAGTTCAATGGTCAGTCCTGAAATTTATTTATAACAACATAAAATATTTTATAACAACTTAAAACATAATTTATTTTTATAAGCTTATAATAATATATTGAAGCCTAAGGTCTGACTTGGCTAGTTCTAATATAGGAATTATAATTAAGTACCCACTAAAACAGTTATGGAAGAGCCCTATGTTCGATGGCTAGTTTCTACCAGCAAGCCAAATTTCTGCCAGAATAAAATAAGAACTTACAGTTTTAAAACTTGCGAAGGCTATAACATAATTTTGCTTTGCACTGTTCTTTCCGTTTACTGCTTAGATAGAGAACCTATAGAGGTAGTGTATGGAAGTGAGAAGGCCATGTACGAAATACCTAAGAAAATTGAGACAAAGTATTGTATCTTGTTATCTCATATGACGTGCAGGATTTTCAACTGGCTAACTTTAAAATAGTTCGCCATACAAATGCTATCACCATGCCTACCAGGATGGCCATTAAAAGTAAAATTAGGTGCAGTGCTTTGGTGTTGAAAAATGCCGTGTCTGAGACAAATTTATTCAGACAGTAGACTTACGCACCTAATTACATACTGTTTGTATAGTCACAGTAATTAAAAAGAAAGGTTCTGTACAAACTATATCAATATCTCAGATTGGTTAACTTTATTTGAACCTCACTAAAATTCATCGAAGTCATCATCATCATTATATAACTCTCTCATATCACTGATAATAATAAATATATAAATAAATATTCACGGTCATTTTTCACATAACCGTTTTGGCCGTGTGGTAACGGACTAAGAATACAAGTGTCACCACCCCATTCTTTCCCACTGGTGTCGTATGAGACGACTAAGGGAAGTAAGCAATTACCATCCATTGCATGACTGGTGGT
Organism: Leucoma salicis; assembly: GCA_948253155.1. NCBI lineage: Eukaryota > Metazoa > Arthropoda > Insecta > Lepidoptera > Erebidae > Leucoma > Leucoma salicis. The sequence continues at coordinate 1,155,053 of OX411830.1, forward strand.
AGGGTACCAAGTGGGAGTACTCACTTGGAATGAGGCCCGAGTGGGTTGCTACCACCATCTCCCGTGTGACCAGCCATGAAGCACATTGTTGCGTTTTGGCTGTAGCAGGAGATAGCCGTTTATGTTTTATTTCATATCTGTGAAAGTAATTGGTGAGCAGCGGCTTGAAAATACTCTCGGTATAATCGAGTCCATGGGTGACGCTTCCCATTTACCAACAGATAGACCGTGGGCTCATCTGCCAATACATGCAATATAAAAAAAGAACAACGTCCTCTGGTCTCAAACTAAGCTTAACGCTTGTGCCAACTTTTTTTGTCCTGTGGGTATCGAACCCACGACCACACGCACGGAAGTCGGTTACACTACCGACTACGCCACGAGGACCGTCGATACTTATTTTTATCTTATGTCAAATCGAGTTTGGAATTGTGCCCGGTAGACGGCAATAGGCTCGTCCCCTTATTACGTGGGATTTTAAACATAACTGGCAAGCCATGGGTGTGTAATTCAGAACTGTGCCTACTCCTTCGTGATGCTATGTAATTCAACCAATTCATAAATCGGATTTTAATTGGTATTTCTTTTACAGCTCTGCCCAGTTTCTCTGTGTTGTGTCTGTGTATTCCTTCTGATGTTGCTGACGCACTTAGGTTAGGATAGCCGCTAAAAATCGGAGAGCCCTTATACTTGTTTGCCACAAATAACTACAAAAAAATCTCAAGAATGGAGTCCACCTTTTTGAACTTAACTGTCAGTACTTACATAATTTTAAGACTAACACTAAGCTTTACAGCACTTGATCTCTTTTTTATCACCTTCTTCCTTACAGCAACTCTTCTCTACTCGTCTGCCTTTCCCGGCAAGAGGTCTGTCTCTCTCGCCCCAGACCACGACTCCATTATCCACACACATATTCACTTTGAATTCTGAAATATTCCCGGTGACCGAGCTATGATGCCACAGGCGATACTGAAAAAAAAATAATTAGTTTAGCCGACTATTTTAATAGCAGGATTTATAATAACTAGCTTCTGTCAGTGACTTCGTCCGCGTGGAACTTTGGCTAACACTAACTCGGGCCACCACCCTTCTTCCTCATGACTGCCGCCGGCCTTGCACATCATAAATGCGCGCATTAAATCATTATTTTGCTGCGATGTTATTATAAAAACTGCGATATATCTCCTAAGATATTCATTGAAATCGAATGATGTAAAGCGCACTATTGTTTTAAATTAAATACTTGTGATGAATAACGTAAATAATTGGATAAGGATTAATATCATGTTTATTAAAACACCTTCGCAAATAATCCATTATTTTAGAACAAATTGGGTTAGCATAAAGAAAAGGTTATAGGTACAGTAACCAACGTGTCATTAAAAACGTATGTCCACCTGTTATATGTTGAACAGCTTCTGCCAGACGACAACATGATTTTAAAGCAGTTTATTTGTATATACATAGTATAAAGCTGTAACAGAGCTATGTCTGTACATTTAAGATATTCGAAAAAAATAAGTACTGTAGGCTGTTAGGCTATATATAAGCGTGTATAAACACAAAACGAATTTTTTTAGATTTTTGTCTGTTAGTTTGTTCGCAAAAACTACTGAACGGATTTTGATGCAACTTTTTTATTTGATAACTCTCGATTAGACTTAAAAACTGGTATACATTTTATCCTACCTTACTATATCAGGAACCTGAGATACAACCTAAAAACTAGCTTTTAGCTGCGGCGGAGCCGTGGGCAAAGGCTAGTTTTCTATACTATTATAAAGTTGTCACAGAGCTGTGTCTGTACATTTAAGATATTTGTATTTTTTTTTTGTGACGTTGGTTGTTAGCCTCAGATGGCTATGACAACCTTACCCGGACAATTGGTGAGCGCAGAGGGCTCTCAACCCGAACCTGTTATTAGTAGTGATCTAAAGGTGCTTTTATCTGTTCTACAGTCTGGGTCAGTGTTCCTAATATGGTATGCCCTCACTTGCCCAAAGAAGTTTTCAGAGTTTAGATACCTGGGGTGCAAAATTTGAATGTGTTTTTCTTTTACTAATTGCCACAAGATTTTCAGGATACTGACCCAGTTCTTTACCTAAGGCACCAATGTTTATGTACCTTGACCATCTAAAAATTTATAGTGCATATTGCATCTTTCTAAAACTCATGATGAGGCGACTTTTCTGTGACTACCTTAAAGGTTTTTCTTTAGACTGATCTGTTCCATTGACGGAGTCGAATAGGTCATCAAAGAATGTCACTCCTGCTGTGATTTTTAATGTTGGACTTTGTTCACTTTATTCCCATGTATAATGCTGAGCTGCAATAAAAAAAAATTTAACTATTATGGAAAAATTAAATATTTATGTTACAGATAAGCTAAAGCCCCTTTGTTCTTGTTTTTGTTTTATAGTTATGATAAGGATGAAAACATGTGAATAGGCATACTCTAAGCCTTAGGATAGCTTTGTGTATGATTATCACAGTAACATACGTTTAATATATTATTGTATGTATATATAATATGAAATTAGCAGAAACAAACAGAAAAACTAAAATTGTTCCATCAGCCTTTCGACATCCACTGCTGGACATAAGTCTCCCTAAGGGAACTTCACTCATATGGGGGCTAGTGCCATAATCACCACTCTTGGCACTCTTGGCGATCGCAGTGGATGTTGTTAATACTCGAGGGAGTGCTCCTGCCCACTCCCCCGGTATTCCCTCAGTTGGCTGTTACAACTCCCACGGGTGGAGAGGGTTGGGACAATTCTAAAGCCGGGCCCACATGACAAGGTTGTTAGTTTTTAGGAAAAAAGGAGCTATTATTTTTACATAACAAACTGAAAATTTTATTTCGTTAACTTGTATAGATTTTTGCTTCAATCTAAGAATTCCCGCTCTTTACATACCAAGATAGAGAACACATAATGGTTGACTTTAACATACAATATACTTATACATGGTAATATTACCGTTCACAATTTTGATAATACTTTCTACTTACTAGGTACCAATATTTTATAAGAATTACTAACCTAGAATAGTTATTTTCTAACCACCCCATGTATAAATGCATGATGTGGTTGTCTATAAATGTTACAACACTGGCAATGAATGTTTATGTAATTGAATCCTTTTAGTGTATGTAGACAACCCTTAAATAAATAAATAAACCCTCGGCAGCTTGTAATTAATCCAGGGAAAGTAGGTACTTAGTTAGTATTCCACTTAGGCGGGTGTCTCCAGTGCCGTTTGAGAAATACCACTAGCTATTTCACTAGGTAGGGGTAAAAAACAAGGGATACACGCCCGAGACAAGACCAAGGAACATAAACTCTACCCGAGGACAAGACGATTTCTGTTTCGCGTTGTAGAAAAAAACCTATTCTCAAAATGGTTTTATAATCTGAGGTTACGAGGTTATGGTTGGCTCAAGCTTCGCAGTTGATCATGTACTTTAGTCACTTTTGTCACCACAACAGTCTTTGGAAAATTATTAATTGATTTTAGCTTTTCAATTGAGATGATATGTTACGGGACGAAAATAAATGCAAAAATTCACACGACATACCAGGGGGATGTCACTCCCTAAGAGCTTGTTTTTATTTAAAATCGTGCTCTCTAGCGGGCGGAAGAGACTCGAATTTTGTTAGAAGAGAATATTTAGATGATAAAATTTAATAACAGATGGCGCTGTAATAAATATCAGTGCAATTCTATACAAAATGTACTATAACCTGAATCGCACAATATTTTTTTTTGTAAATAAAGTATATATACAAATATTATTGTACATCAATCGTACTTGCTTCGGCAGTACAACACAATGATACTATAAAAGTACATGCTGGATTGTAATATTTGAAAATTATAGAATTAAAGTAATTGTAATATATTGGCTTTTTTTTATTCAATATCCCCCAATAAAAACGGAGAGTTGCTTATCTATATTTTATATTAGTATATTATCTATGCGACATACGACCAAGTATATAAAAAAAAACATAGTATAATGGCGTAATGCGTACATAGATGATATATTAATGTAAAAGACTATTGTTTCTTGGTCTGCTGTGCACAGGGTAGATACTGGTTATAGAGAAAATTTCAAAATGGCGTCAGCAGAACTGTCATAATCAATAGTTGCAAACCATAGACATACGGTTGAAGTTTTTTATAGGAACATTACATTTACATGCCGTGGCTATGTGGTTATGCTGAGCTAAATTCTTGAACGAAAAATCTTAAGTTAAAAATATTTAGCGGGCCGCTTTGAAGTTATATTACGAAGTTTAAAGTGCGATTATACTTTCGACGACTATGTTAGAAGAATCAGAGTTAAATCTTTTAGTGGCAAATATTCTCAACGAAAAGAATTACAGCCATTGCAGGTTATGCCTAAAAGAAATTCAAGATGAATATGTTCGCTTTCAAGACTGCGTTTCGTTGCACTCCAAGGGTGACAATTTTCAAGAGTTGTCTGAGATTTTGACCGATCTTCTTGGTCCTGATGTTAGTAAATAAATACCATATCTTTCGTTATAACAAATATTGCATTATTCTTGATTTATTATATATAACTTACATCGTTCAGTCCTAATTTCGTACGAGTGCAATATACTACTGAAGACAATCTCAAACTTTTGTGGGAACCCTGCTTATATTTTTATATATATTTCAAGCACACAGTGTGAAAATGTGGACGAGAAAATGACAGCTAGGAATGGGTATACAACCTGCGCGTTCTGAAACACCGTGCTCGACAGTAAGATAGAATGTAACATGATGGCGACAACAATTGGGTACTGAGTGGACTGCTATGACAGCAATAACATCTGGACTGATCCTGCTCATAGTTTTGTTGTTTATTTTTTTAAAACATACTTAGTGCATTATTTTCTTCTTCTTTTTATTTTAATGGCTTTGTAGCTTTTTGCCACAACTCTGCCAGTGTCAGTGATGCTAGTGTCGTAAACAGCTAGGACAGAAAAAGGCGTAGGAAAATTGGCCGGTGTGCATTATGTTGATCTATAATGTTTCATGCCTTGATCACAAAACAGTAGTAAATATAGTATTTCTCTATTCATAAAGAACTTTAACTGTACAAACAAACATTCCTGAAATTGCTAACATGATTGCTTAGAAGAAATGGTGAAACAAATGCAAACTATGTTTTTTTACTTTTGCAGAGAAGTAACCATGAGGATTGTAAATTTCCATTATTATCACTGGAACATAGAGTGTCTAAGACTTATTGTTATATTATATTTAGGTACATATTTTTATAGACAACACCCTGCTAGAGGATAATCCTTGTATTTTGGGGGACTTACTAATATACAATTTAACAGACCTAAATTATGTGCTAATTCAGAACAATCATTTGTGGGTCACACAGAATTTTATTGTCCTGTTTGGAAATCAAACCCAAAACACTTGAAATGTGAGGTCTAGACCACTCTGCCATCTGTGCTGTCATAAATTTGCCAATTTATTAGTGCCATCATTAAAATATGGAAATGTATTTATAAATTAAACACAAAGTGAAAAAATGTGAAATCGAAAATAACAGTCAGGAGCAGGATTTGAACCTGCATCTTCTGGATACCGTCCAGATGCTTTACCAATTCAGCCATCCTGACTATTGCTCCTGACTGCTAATTTCGATAACACATCATACTTAACGTCTTTGGGTGACGCCTGCGCCATCTGTCGGAAATATTTTCATACATTATACCGACCAGGTAAACTTAATTTTACAATTAAGATTTTACCTAATAATGACGCAAACTCTTTAAATATTTAGATATTTTTATATATATTTTTAGCATTTGACATGCTTAGCACTATACATTAAACACAAAGTGAAAAGTCAGGATGGCTGAATTGGTAAAGCATCTGGACGGTATCCAGAAGATGCAGGTTCAAATCCTGCTCCTGACTGTTATTTTCGATTTCACATTTTTCACTTTGTGTTTAATGTATAGTGCTAAGCATGTCAAATGCTAAAAATATATATAAAAATATCTAAATATGTATTTATAAACTTATGTTTAATTAATTTTTTTTTTCAGTTTTCTGAAGATGTAGTATGTTTGGATGCTGTGTGCATGTCTTGTGTGGACAAAGCACTTGAGGCCCAAAAATTTCTTCAAAACTGTCGAGACTCTGTGAAGCTTTTGAACAATGTGTTTGATAATCTCACAAACACATTAGATGTTGAAGTGGAAAACCCGAATCCTGACCATAGTCTCTATATAAGGGTTGGAGAATATGAATCTAGACTTATATTGGTTAATAGAAAAACTAAGAAACTGAAATATAATGCTATAAATGATGTGTATGCTTGCATTGAATGTTCTAAACAATTTGAGAATGTTATAGATCTTAAAGTCCATAATTTGACTAGTCATGGTACATTTACTTGTGAGAAATGTTGTTATACAAGTACTGATGAGACAGAACTGAATGATCATGTAAACAGCGAACAAATATACAAGTGTCAGGATTGTGACCTCCATAGATGTACAGAAGAGAGTCTAAAACTACACCAAGATAGAGATCATGGCTACTATGTATGCAAAGACTGCGGGAAATCCTTCCGAGGTATTGAGAAACTGCAAAATCATGAACAAAAACATATATCTAAGAGTGAATGTCCGAAATGTGGTAAAAGTTACAACACTAAAGAGTTTTTCCTGAAACATGTTAAGTTATGCTTGGAAGATATGTTGGATCCCCATCCTATGAGAAGCAAGATTAAGAAAACATATTTTTGCGAGAAATGTAATAAAGGCTACAGTACTCCTGGCGGTTTACGTGTTCACAATAGATTTGTGCATGGTGATGCCAAACCCCACGTTTGTAAGTTGTGTAACAAGCAGTTTACTGCTCCGAGCTACTTAAAAGTGCATATGGTGAAGCACACCGGGGAAAAGAATTTCAAATGTAATATCTGCTCAAGGAAGTTTGTATCCAAAGAGGCTTTGCTTTATCATACAAGAAGACATACCGGTGAGAAACCTTATAGCTGCACGTTATGTGATGAAAAGTTTGTAAATTCATCAGCCCGAGCCGAGCATATAAAATTTAAGCATGTCGGCCCCACTCTAATGTGCGAGATATGTTCTCGTAAGTTTGTTACAGCCACTTTCTTAAGACAGCATATGAAAAAACATCATGATCCCACTAACAAGTTGTATACTGGCAGGTGTTTGATTCCTCCTAATGTTCCTGCCATTGAGAATATGAGAGTTAGGTTTATAGACTGATGGTACTAGTACTACACCTAGCCAATACACCATGTTTCAGTACTCTATCAAATGCAGCTAAAACAAAGTTCATAATTATATAACAACATCTACATGAACCATCACATATTTTTTGTTCTTTCTGCATTGGATGCGACTGTCACTGCCTTAGTGTCTGTTTTATAAAAAAATTGTCTGAATCTGCATTCTAAATAAAGTTTACTTAGCACAATCTAAAAGAAGGTTGAGATGCTGAGGGCTGGACAGGGCTTGGTAGTCAGTCTACTGCACGGTGTTTTTAACATTAGCTGGAGGAGCAGCTCTGTACCAGTAGACTGATGCAAGGCCGTTATCGTAGGGCTACCGCCTAAGGGAAAAGTGTCGCAGCAAGACTGCAAGAACTACCGAGACATTAGCTTGCTCAGCGTTGTCGGCAAACTGTATGCAAAAATGTTGGTTAAAAGAATGATGCAAGAAAATATGGGAAGTACAAGCGGGATTTAGGAATGGAAGGGGTTGCAGTTGCATGCATGGGTCAGCTCTTTTCCTTACGAACAATAGCCAACAAATTCTTGACCAAAAGCCAGGTGCCTATTGTGCTTTTGTAGACTTGGAAAAGGCCTGTGATAGAGTGATTAAGAAAGGAATTATGGTTGTCATTGTCTACGTATGGAGTAAGCGGTGACTTGAGTCGAGCACTGAAATCACTGTACAAGGATTCCATTGCTTGTATCAGGATAAATGAGGCTTGCACAGACTGGTTTAATATCGGAAAAAGGTGTGTGTAGTCACCATTGCTGTTTAACTTATGCGTAGACAATTGTTTGAAAGATTCGAAAGAGCTTGTATGGAATGAGAAGTCATCTTAGCACCATCAGAGGAGTTGCAGGCGTTGGTTAACATAATGCATAAAGCTTTGAAAGTAAAAGAGATGACAGTGAATGTGAGCAAGACGAAAGTAATGGTTTTAGAAAGGGAAGATAAGCATGACAAATTGCGAGATTCTGATTGCAAGAGAAAGAGTTGGAACAAGTGAAAGAACCTGTATGCCTGGGTTCATATAAGTAGTATGGAATTCGGAAAAAGTCATAGGCAGGTCAGGGTTTTTCAGGATGAAATCATCCTGAAGAAAATGAATGGTTCCCGTCGGATAGCTATTTTTAGTTTTAGACAGCGATAATTAGTGTGTGTATTTATTTATATTATGAAGTCCACGCAGTTGGAGCCGCGGACAGAATTTAGTGAAATATAATTTTAAGATTTCTATGTTAATAAAAATTATAAAATAAGGTATTTTGTCTAATTTTAGTGTATAATCACATACATCTCATCAGAGCAGAAATACTGTAAATCAAATAACTACTGATTTAAACCTACCCTCGCAAATTTGCTTTGTTGTTGTTGTTTTACAATCCTTGCGACCTCCTGGTAAATATTACGTCACTATAACATCTTCATTGCCTTGTGATAAAACAATTACCTACTAATCACTAATAGGAGCGCTTACTATGCTACGCTACTCATCCATGAAGAGACTTGTTTCCTACGCATGGTTCTTTCCTTTAATTAGGACGCTAAAGAATTCGCTTATAGATCCCATTACGGAGCTCTGGCGAGGAGATTCGATCGTAAGGTATCCCCTAATGATTCTGATGGCATCACTGAGATTTCTGCATTGTGCGAGTTCCAAGCTGGGGCCATTACAAGGCCCTACCCATGTAGAGCCTTCTACAGATGTGGAGTGCAAACCAAAATTATGAGTGATATAGGGACTTACTGGGGCAATCGCACAATACACTGCGAGTGAAGGAAAATCAATAATGCCAGCCGTATCTGGTCAAGAGTAGTATAGTGAGGACCACTGAAGTAATGTAACACATTTTGATCTATATTTTAGCACTTGACATGCTCAGCTACTCTTAAAGTACAAAATTATAATTTGTGAATAAGGAAAAAGAGTATTTTAGTACAGGCGGGAATCGAACCTGCGTCCCTTCCTATCCGGGGAAGTGCTCTAATCCACTGAGCTACAGCACTATCTTTTAGACATACCCAATCTCCTATCACATTTGTCTTAATGACCAACGCCCTCTATCGGAACGCATTTACATGCATTAATCCAATATAGTAAGTTTAATTTTGCAATTAAAATTCATACTATCTGATGGCGTGATTTTATTTGTATAGCGAGGACACTTTCCTTCGATTTTTTTAATGAATACTGAATTAGTGAGCACTCAAGTAGGTAATTGACATGTTTGGGAATCATATCCACAGCGCTCGGAATGGAAGGTTGACATCTAAACTACCCACGATATTTGTGCAATTATGAATTTCATTACGGAGGAGGCATTTTCCAGAACCCTTTACTTTTCCACTTTTGGGTAAGGATCTCTTCTCGGAGTAAGAGGAATGCAGGCCGTTGTACATTAAGCTAAGCAAGTTTTAGTTGGCACAGTCCACAAGCCGTCGGGACTATTTGAGGCGTGCAGGCTTTCTCCCAATGTTTTCCAAGAGATTTGTCCATTAATAAGAGTACCTACACGTACACCATTCAAAATCCCAAATGAGTGTCTTGCAACGTCCTCCTTACGACTGGGGATCGAACCAGATACTCCTGTCTGCGGGACATATACGGATAGTACTTAGGTAATTTTAGGCTATCACTGACTACATAGGTTTGTAGCTGTAAATTAATGCCTAAACATATCTGAGCAACGAGCATGTTACTGCGGGGTCTTCACCACAAAGTACATTGGTCCTCCCATTAAATATATACGTCTTTCATGAAAGATTTTCAGTGCAGCTGCATAATGTAAGTCAACGCCTCATACTCTTGTCATAAGAGTACTATGCCAACTCTCCACCTCCATCAGCCTTTCGAAGTCCACTGCTGGACATAGGCCTCCCCAAGAGAACGCCACAACATGTGTTTCGCTCATATGGGGGATAGTGCCGTAATCGCCACGCTTGGCTGGCGGGTTGGCGATCGCAGTGGATGTTGTTAATACTCGAGGGAGTGCTGCTGCCCACTCCCCCGGTACTCCCTCAGTCGGCTCTTACGACTCCCATGGGTGGAGAGGGGTGGGACAATTCTAAAGCCGGCCCACACGGCGGTGCATACCAACTCATCTCGTCATTATTATAATAGACCAGTTGCTATAATTGTGGCTAAAGCCTGGGGACATTAAGGGCTGTAAACACGAATAAAACATTGTAACATACCTACTTGAATATAATAACTTTAATAAGGCATATAAGTCATTTTTTAAGCAGCCATATTATTGTAAATATCGAAATTAAGTAGGCAAGAAGTGGCGACTTTAACAGCAGGTCGGCATGTTCAAACCTAGATGTTTTGGGGAATTAGGCCACGTTAACCCGCCTTGTTAATGGTACCTACATGTTGTTTTGGTTAGAATTATGGATATCATAAAACTATCTCTTGAGCAATTTCAATAACTATGTTGGATCAAACAATCGAGTAATTAATACATCGTTCTCTTGAGCAATTTTAATAACTCCATCAGCCTTTCGAAGTCCACTGCTGGACATAGGCCTCCCCAAGAGAATGCCACAACATGTGTTTCGCTCATATGGGGGATAGTGCCGTAATCGCCAAAGGCGGGTTGGCGATCGCAGTGGATGTTATTAATACTCGAGGGAGTGCTGCTGCCTACTCCCGCGGTATTCCTTCAGTCAGCTCTTACGACTCCCATGGGCGGAGAGGGGTGGGACAATTCTAAACACACACGGCATAGCCGGCCCCACACGGCATGCCGGCCCCACACGGCATAAGGTTTCAATAACTATGTTGGATCAAACAATCGAGTAATTAATACATCGTATAAGCAACAGGTAACAAAACAGCATATCCTCGAGAAATAATGAAGGTCTGCCATTAAACGCTTGATTTGGACAGCACTATGCATTGCCTTGCGGTAATCCAATCCGCATATTATGTAAAACTAATTCGTGCAATGTGTCTGCTTTACATTGAAAACAACTTTGATATGTTGGGATACTGCTGTTCTTTCATATTATTTGATAAATCGATATATTTACTAAACGGTTCTTCCACTTCAGCCACAAATAATTTGCTGTGAGGGTTATAGTGTCTCTGAACATGTTTCCTTAACTGATGCCCAGTAACAAACTTAACATGGCAAATATGACATTCTTTAGTAGGACCGAAATGTTTTCGCCTTTTATGTTCCATGCGCCTTGACGCAGAGAGAAAACTTTCATTGCAAAGGTCACAAGGGAATGGTCTTTCGCCAGTATGAAGTCTCACATGGTAAATTAAAGCTGCTTGAGTTACAAACTTATTGCCGCATTGATCACAGTGGAAATTTTTTTCTTTGGTATGTTTGACTTGGTGATTCCTTAAACGGCTGACTGCATCAAATTTTTTGTCGCACCAAGCACAGGAAAGCACCTTGCCAAATCCATGGTCAGTTTTCAAATGTGTTCTCAAACCGTTCTTTCTGGCGTAACCTTTATGGCAAATATCACAGAAGAAGCTTGGCTGTCGTTCCTTTATATTGCCACAAATTTTCACGTGAAACTTGAATGTGTGCTTGTTAAGAAATGCTTTGTTACATCTTGGACACTTGTTGATATTGTGTTTATCTAAATGCGCTCTCAGATCTTTTTTGGAGGGGAATTGAAGGAAACATAACTTGCATATTGCTGCCACATGATGTAGCTTATCGTGATAGTTTAGCATTTTATGAGTGCTGAATCTTTTGATGCACTTTGGACATTGAAGTTTTTTCGGATAGTGAACCCTTTCCGCATGTTCTTCTAACTGTAATTGCGTGGCGAAAATTTTGGGGCATTGCGGACACGGATGTCTTACATTACTGTGCACTTTCATATGTTTCACTAGATGACAGTTTGAACTAAATTTTTCTCCGCATTCTTCACACATGACCGTGGATTTACGTAGCTTCTTTCTGTCATGTGGTTGCTTGACTTTAACAACATCTTTTAATCTAGCTATTGTCGTTTTCTTATTTTTGAGGACTTGTCGTTTACGACTAGTATACATCATATTTTCTTTATCCTTAAGAACTAAATAAACCGTCCCTACATTGTACCCTGTAGCTTCAGTAAGGTTCAGACATGTATTAAATCTCTGCAAGGTGGACTGCCATAGTTCATTGGAATACTGCCACAATCTTTTAAAAAGATAAGAGTTTGTAGCCATTGTGGCACAGTTTGTACATAACACCTGCGGCAGACAAGACTCTGATGGAATCTGAAAAGAAAAGTGCATAGGTAATATGTATTATGCTATTATGTAATGAATAGGTACAATACCGTCAGTAGATCTGGGGGAAATCCGTATTAGCAATTTGGGATACTATGAAAAATTCCACCACATTTAGTATCAACTATTTTTGTTTACTCCCCTAATTTCACTGCCTTTGCAAATTTATGGTAATGACCAGTATGGGCACTAGCCAACGTATTATTGAAAAAACATTACATTGTCGCAAATATAGTGCACGCACAACTAAGGTTGAACTATGTCAACAAGATGGTCTGTCTATTAGAAAATTTGTGGTTTCCTGCAGAGCTGTTATTTGACTACATTGTCATTGGTCACTATCCTCAGTCATTAGGAAACAACCAAGAAGAATGTACTTTGTCTTAATCCTAACGATGAGGATGGCGATGTGTGGCATGCCTTATACAACTTCATATATTTGATTTTACCTACTATCTATTATAGTATATACAATATTTCTATCTATTATATGTATTTACAAAAAAAAAGTAGTACCTATATGTATTATATATCCGTAATCTGGTACCCATATCACAAGTGTTAAGCTTAGTTTGGGACCAGAGGATGTTGTGTGAAATGTTCGTGAATGTTTATTATATTACTGCTCGCCACCCCTTTGCCTTTCAATGACAGCGGCAAGGTGTGTTTTGAAAGAAATGCCATCCCTCACCACCAGACCATTGAATAACTAACATTGTAATATCACAAGTTAGGAACCCCAAAATCTTACTTGTGCTGTTGCCTACTCCGTGGGATGGGATAAAGGGTGGAAAGAAAAAGGGATACAAGTAGAATACAAGAGGTATCATTCTTGGAACTACACATAAGGGCTAGAATACTTCCATCCATCCATCAGCCTTTCAACGTCCACTGTTGGACATAGGCCTCCCCAAGATAACGCCACAACGAACGGTCCCGTTATGGGGGATAATGCCGTAATCGCTACGCTTGGCAGGCGGGTTGGCGACCGCAGTGGATGTTGTTAATACTCGAGAGAGTGCTACTGCCCACTCCCCCGGTATTCCCTCAGTCGTATCTCACGACTTCCGTGGGTAGAGACGGGTGGGACAATTCTAAAGCCGGCCCCACACGGCCTAACGTAGAACACTTACTATTATTATTTTATTATTACACCATTATTTCTTGGAGCAAATGTCAAGATATTTCAGTTTCTAGAGCATCTGGAATGGTAATTAAGGAGATACAAGTTCAAATCCAGCTCATAGCTATCATTTTTGATGTGAAACATCTAATGCGGCGGGAGGGTAAAATCGGCTGTTAGTGTGGCGACGCTTTTATTTTACTTGTCCCGTTAAATCTTGCAACTTAAATTTGACACACTTAACAGTTTCCGATCGAACTGAAATTTTACACGCATACGTATATCGCGTGACAATGCAATATTATGATGACATGGAGCTGATCTGATGATGGAGCTGGAAGGTGGACATAGCAACTCTATAATGAAACGACGCAACCCCCTCGACTTTGGACTCGTTTGATTCGTCTAGAAAGATAAGTACTTTTGTCTTTAGGTGGTATCCAAGGTCTGATGATGGCGCTGGAAGGTGGTTATGAGAACTCTAATCGCAATTCCATCGAGTTAAGGCTCGTTTGAATTGTCTTGACTAGTACTTCAGTACTAGATGATAAAAAGGGTCTGATGATGGAGCTGGAAGGTGGCCATAGGACTCCGTTAAAAAAAGACATAACCCCATCGAGTTTGGGCTCGTGTGATTCATCTTGACGAGTACTTTCTTTCTAGATGGTATCCAAGGTCTGATGACGGAGCTGGAAGGACGAAACCCCATCGAGTTTGGAATCGTTTGATTCGTCTTGGTGAGTGCTTTGTCTTAAGACGGTATCCAGAGTCTGATGATGAAGCTAGAAGGTGGCCATAGGAACTTCGTTATAAAACGACATAACCCCATCGAGTTTGGGCTCGTATGATTCGTCTATGAAACGTCGCAACCCATCGATTTAGGGCTAGTTTGAGCTATCTTGAATAGTACCATAGTCCTAGATGATATTCAGGGTCTGATAATGGAGCCGGATGGCCATGGGCACTATGCTATAAAGCGCCGCAATTCCATCAACTTTGGAATCGTTTGATTCGTTTTGACAAGTACTTCGGTCCTAGATGATATCTAGGGCCTGATGATGATGATTTATATCCAATTCCGTTATTATTTTACACATGTCATAATTTTATGCAAGCACATTGAAAAGTTATGATCATTTTATTTCTAGGTACTCATTATTTCTACAAAATAATTTCGATGTTTTCACATCTGGTAGACGTCCCGCCACGTAATTTTTTTTTATTTCACATTTCCACACTGAGTTCTGGCAAATGGGGGAGTATGACAAGTGCATAAAATGGATACAAAATGAGTCATCACTTGGTATGATTCTTGATTGTAATAATTAAGCTTACCTGCTCAGAACAATGTATGCAAATACATAATTATGACAGATGATGAGCACATTATACAAATTGATAGTCCTAAGCAAATGTCACTATAAATCAGTTGACAGACATCTGGAATCATAATTCATAATGCGCAGGTTCAAATCCTGCTCATAGCTATAATTTTCAATGTCACCATTTAGGTTCTTGTAAACGGCCAAGCATGTCAAGTCCTTAAAAGTATAAAATAATATTTAGATATTTTTATATATATTTTTAGCATTTGACATGCTTAGCACTATACATTATACATTAAGGCGTCACCCAAAGACGTTAGGTGTGATGTGTTATCGAAATTAGCAGTCAGGAGCAATTGTCAGGATGGCGGAATTGGCAAAGCATCTGGACGGTATCCAGGAGATGCAGGTTCAAATCCTGCTCCTGACTGTTATTTTCGATTTCACATTTTTCACTGTGTTTAAGTATAAAATAAATTTGTGTCTGAATAGCCACCAAAGAGTGAAGTGAAGGCTGTCTAAAATCTCCTGTCTCTGATGAAAACTGGTTATGAAAAGTATTTTTACAGCCTATTTGTTGTACCTTCGGCGAGTCTACCATGCTGTCGAGATAATCTATCAGGATTGCAGATCACTCCACAATGTTTTCATTAACTATGCAATTATGATTTGTCTACAAATACAGTAAATAAAAATGGGAGTACTAGAGTTTCCGCACCCACCTCTTGAGTCTTTATCTTGCTTTTACCGCTAGGCAATCATTGCACTTCACTACAATATTAAATGAATTTTAATACCTACAGCTATACCGTGTGGGGCCGGCTTTAGAATTGTCCCACCCCTCTCCACCCATGGGAGTCGTAAGAGCCGACTGAGGAGTGGGCAGCAACACTCCCTCGAGTATTAATAACATCCACTGCGATCGCCAACCCGCCTGCCAAGCGTGGCGATTACGGCACTATCCCCCCTTTGGGGAAGCCTATGGCCAGCAGTGGACGTCGAAAGGCGGATGGATTGAAATACCTACAGCTATTGACGAACAATAATATCTGAAGATGATAGTGATTTAAATATTAGGTATTTCAAGTAGATACTTACATTCAGATCATCAAACACGTCTATGAGCGTCACTGTTTCATCTATGTACGATTCATTAAGCTTCATATTATCGTCTAAAGACACTCCTTGGTCGTCGGTTGAGGAAAAACATAACCTACAGATATGTTCAGTTTCCATTGTCAGGAATCTTAGTGCTGGCAATGTAATATCCATTTCTTGAGCCATTTTTAAATGTAATAATATGCTACAATAAAAATAAATAAATAATCTAATAATTACAAAACATTGTAATGAAAAGAAATATAATAATGATTGAGATACAGCTGCAGCTGGAATCTGGAACACAGCATGAATATGTGTATGAATACAATACATACAAAAAGCCTTATAATTGACATATTTGACATTGACATTAGAGTTTGACTTACATGTCATTAGAGTTTGCAGTATTTCTATTTGACATTACAGAGTTTTAAAACATGTTAGTTTGTAATGATTTGTAATACTAAAACTGATAAGATCTAATATTTTTTAAACATTATTCAATTTCCAAGATTAAAATATAACAGTAGTTTTAGGATTATTATCTAACTTAAGTATAATAACATAGTTTCATGCATTCTGCCCATTAAATATATATGATCAACATATCGTTCGGAAATTATAAAACAGAAGATATATTTGCATAATGATCAAGGTCGCTTGAAATAGAATTACTCAATCAGCTCAATCTTTCATAGTCCGATATTGGGCGTAGTGTTTTAACCGTTCATTTAGATCGTACTCTTATTACCAACTTATGTATTAATACAGACATATAGCAATTCAAGGTAAGTACCTACCTACGATATATAAGTCCGTGATTGTAACAGGCTTTTCATGAAAATTATAATAACTTTAATAATGTGGAAGTTATTTATCACCTGCCACATATTTTTAAATATAAATTGTAGTTGTATGTAAATATTATAAATAGATTTTTTTTACAACCCATTGTCTTCGATCTCCGTTCAGGTTCAGAACGAAAGGTCTTATTCCTCCATACTGGCCTAGTGTGGGTTGGCAGACTTCACAAGCGATCGAGAAAATCTCTCCCACACACAGGTTTTCTCATGATGTTTTCACCAAGTAGTGACAATTTGTCAAAACAAATACCTAGCTGCATAACGAACTCAACAGCACTGTCTTTGCAATTCTTGTCCTTTACGCTATCACTATTTAATAATCTGGAAAACTATTATTAATGTTAAAATTATTTTAAATAATGAAAAATAGAGCCGACTGACGCGGTGATCGTCTTTGACAGTTTTAATAATTATAATAATTATAATAATAATATATTTCAATATAACTACAGATGATGCCATTTTTACCAATGGTCCTGTCGGGAGATAACCTGGGCCAACGACATCGCTACTTCAACTCACAAGTGAACCAGGCGGTCGCTGATCAAGTGTCATTCCAAGAAGTCGAAGATCTGCCCGAAGAGACTGCTGTGGATAGGCTTTTTAAGATTGAACTCGCTATTAAACTCAATAATGTTGACTACATTCTAAGAACTTTGAAAGATGATGACATGCTCTATGTAAGCCGAGCGTTAAAATGTAAATGGCTTTTGGAACGCCGAGATATTATTAATCCTGTATACTTAGAAAGTGCAATCTTCCCAGACATGGTTATTCCAGCCATCAGCAAAATGAAACATTGGCTGTACATTCATTTACGCGATCCCATGAGATGCCAAGAGTTCTACCAGTACTACAAAGACACCAAATTTGAGTTTGCTATAAAATTTTTGTGTCACTGTGATGATGAATTCGTGCTGAAAGAGTTTCCTGATTTATTGACTAAAATAACCCCACACTACCTTAAAATATTGGCCGAGAAAAATTCCATGTTGGTTAAATTATATTTTGATGCTTTGGAAACAAACACCGATTTAGTAAAACGTTATCTGGAAGATGAAAAGATTTTCTACAACAATATAAAATGCATTTTAAAATCAGACCCTAATCTGTTTTTGGACATATTGGAAAAATATCATAATTATAATAGAGTTGGTCAGCTCAGTCCATCGGCAACTGGTTACATCTTGCGGAATCACAAAAATAGGTTCATGGAAAAGTCAGAACTGTACGTCGTGCATCTACTTCATATGCCGACCGTGGCAAAACAACTCAGTGTTGAGGAGTGCCAAGACATGGTGCTTCGGCTGGCTCGTGCTGATTACCTGAGGCACTGGTTCTCATACGCAAATGTGGAACCTTTGGTGAAACGCGTCAGGAGGAACAGTAGAGCAGCTTTCAAAAAACGGGTGTTTGTTGACAATGACATCGGTGAGCACATAGCCGAATGTCCATATGACTTTCCAACCTCTCCAGTTGGAGACACTTCTTATGATGAACCACATATTTTTGAAGATCACAAGTATGAACCAATAAAGTTGCGCAAGGATAACGGGTTTCGTAAAATGTTGAAAAAGCGAAAATATTGTTACATGAAAGCAGACTGTATTGAGTCTTGTCCAGTAAAATCAGAATTACAGAAGTTATTCGACGAGTTCAGGTTTATGGGTTTTGATAGTACTCTGTACGAGTTGAAGGCACGAGTGGGCGCGACAAGTTCTTCAGACAGGCGGCGCGACATGCTCCTGGTGCTCGTGAGCAAGAGCGGAGGTCGCGCGGAGAGCGTGCGCGCGGTGCTGCAGTGTGCGCTCAGACTGCGCAACGAGCCCGTGCACCAGCGGGCGGCCGTGGTGCGCAGCCTGGTGAGGCGGGCGGGCGCCTGGCGTCTGCCGCCCGACGTGTGGGGCATGCTGCTGGACTACGGCGTTGGACTTGGACTATATGGTGCCAAAGCTGAAGCCGAATGCCGCGAGGGACTTCACGCCGTCGTGCTACTTCAGCTCCTGGCTGCGGGTGACTGTGACCCATTAGTGCGCACCGCTTTTCTCAATGATTTCTCCACACTGTTGGAATACAAACTTACCAGTATAGAACGCCAGAGTATCGGTGCTAGTTTACAACGTTTATTACTAAATGCTGCCAGCAGTGCAGACTCGGAAGCGACAACACGTTACCTTACTCAGCTGCTTGATGTACTGGAGAGGTATCATATAAACATTGAATCATCCTCAGTAGTGTCAGCCGTTGCAGAACTGACGAAGCGTGACTCTGTAGTAGCACGACCACTCTTGGTACGTCTATACGAAGCTGGCGTTGGTCGTCGCTTACTACTTCGAGAATACCTGGAATTCAGGCATGACGATGCGGCCTTGGTGAATATATTAAAACATGATTTGGAAGCACTTCAGATCGATTGGATTATTAGGTTACTAATAGGCAAAGAAACGTCAGCCACTCAGTTCCTTATAAAATTATCAGTGTATTTTAGTGAAAAAGGAGGTATGGCAGAAAAAATAAGATTAGCGATACAAGGTGAAATTATTAAGGAGCCTGATGTAAGGCTTGCACGGCCACTTGCTATACTAATGAGTGGTGGAAATATGCAGACAATATTGTTTGAGGAGCGTCACACTGGTGGTCAACAATTTAAATTATTTGCAGCTCTTCGGGCTAATATGCATCGGTCACGACCAGCTCCAGATGCACTGGCTCTAGGCTGGCGTAAAGCTGGCGTGAAGGCATTTGCTACGTGCGCGATGCGCTGTCGAAAAGCACAAGTAAATTTGTTAGTCCAGTCATTGCTACAGGAAGGCGTTAAACGTCCAGTGCGATTAGCACTTGCTCTAGCGCAACGCACAGATTCTGTAGGGGAATTTTTTGCAAAAGCTGTCCCGATTCATCCGTTAGCAGCTTTACGTGGGGCAGTGTTATATTTCCGAAGTCAAGGCAAAATGGCTAATCTACAAATTTGGGAAACCGTCAAGCCTTGTCTTTCTGAAATAGACCTTAAGGCTCGTGTAGGTCTTTGCTATGTACTGAAGAAAGTAAAGTGGATTCCAAGAGCACTCAAACCGAATTACTGCGCCTATATTTTCCTTGCTCTAGAAAAAAATTCTGATAGAGGCGCAGAATATGTCCGCCGCGATCTGATGCTCTATCTTCCTGAAGTTACTGAAAATCTACTGGATAAAGTGTTATCACGAATGTTGGCAAACATGGACAAAGCAAACCCCGAGTCTTATCCGGCTATTGTCATCAGATATTTGATGTTGAGTAAAAATCTTCAGGAGCAAAATATGAGATTTCAAAGCACTTTAGAGCCGTTTCTGAAAAATCTTGACGGGTTTCGCGATGAAGAAGATCAATTAAAACGTTGTTACTTCGCAAAAAACGTCGCGCAAATAGTAGAAACTTTGCAGTACAACTTTGCATTCTTCGATGTTCAATACCAGAGCTGCATTTCTGTCATCGAGAGAATTTTGAAATGGCTGAATAGTTTTTTGCCGAAAGAAATATATTTTAATTGGTATGTGAAAATACACGCAACGATGTTATATTTCAAAGCCATTAGACAAAGTATGAAACGAAGGCCTGAAATATTCGAAGATGTCGGTAGAAAAATATCGGAAGGTGTGACTATTGTGGGATTTACTTTAGGAAGATATATCTCGCGGGAAGTGGCACAATTAAAATCACAATACTTTGAATCTGTTATTGAAATGTACAACAGAGCGTTCATAAAATACTTGGATGACTACATCATGTTTGGCAGATGCAGATCCAAGTTTGCCGAAGAAATTATTAAGGGAATATTGGCAGAGAGTAAGGGAACTGAGATTCGTTTAGGATATCATCTTTTGAGAGAGCACCGTTTCATTTTAGATGAAACTGTGACTCAGGAAATCAAGGAAATTATTATGAAAAATGAGAATGTGGAATTACAGATGCTTTTGTTAGCCGAACAGTAAAAAAACCATGCTTGAATAGTTTAGGAATGAATAGATATTGTTGCAGAGAAAATAAATACTTATATATTCAGTTTGAAAACATAACATAGCATAGCATTACGCCTGTGTTCTCCGAAGGGGTAGGCAGAGGTATATTACATATCCACGTTTCGCCAGCGATGTTTAAGTCCCACTTAATAGGGGGCGAGAAAACAGAAAAACTGAACTGAAAAAGCTCAATTACACTGCCCGACCCAGGATTTGAACCCGAGACCTCTTGATCAGCAGTCGCTCACACTACCGCTGCACCACAGAGGCAGTCAACTTTTAAGGTCAACGAAATATAATAATTACTAACGTATTGGACGTCTTCATTGACTTGGCTTTTTTTCCTGTATTCTGCCCATATTTAAGCACTTTAACAATTATTATAATCTAGTCTTTATAGACTAATAAGTAATTTAAATTTAACAGAAACTGGATACTAAAGTATTGTATATCTAGAAAAATGTTAATTAATTGGCAATTAAACACAAAGTGAAAAATGTGAAATCGAAAACAACAGTCAGGAGCAGGATCTTATCCTGCTCCTGACTGTTGTTTTCGATTTCACATTTTTCACTTTGTGTTTAATATATAGTGCTGGGCATGTCGAATGCTAAAAATATATATAAAAAATATCTAAATAATTGGCAATTCTTAGTTTGTTAAGGGGAAGAGACTTTGTTTAATGTGTTCTACTATTGAACTAACACTTATCACTAGCCACTATTAGCACTACACTAACTCAAAAGGTTTAGTTCTTTTGAGCCTTCTTTTTAAGTCCGTGTCGTGGATTTTGCTTATAATAAATTATAATTTATTTGTCATATATTGCACTTGTAAAATAATATATTCACACACATATCAAGAAAAAATACTATTTTTAACACTCATGATATTTTTGATGCCATTTTGTTATTTAAACTAGTTAAAAAACTGTTTCAAAAGTTCTGCCTTGGACGTCCGTGTGTTGTAGGTATGTTCGGATAATGTATGTTAACACGATAACGAGCGAAATACTTTACTAATCGAATCTTTTTTTTTTTCTCTTACTCTTCAGTATAATTACGATTAGAGACCTATCACTTTTCACGGTCTGATTCGATGTGGTTTAAAAAAGCTAAAAATATTTAGGTAAATAGGAACATTTATTTGTCGCAAGAATTACTTAAATATTGAAGGAGATCAATTGCCTGTGTTTTTTTTTTATTGCATGTTGTGGCAGACGTGCCACGGTCCATCTGATGGTAAATGGTAACCGTCGCCCATGGACTCGACTATACCGAGAGTATTGTCAAGCCGCTGCTCACCAATTCATTTCACAGATATGAAATGAAATTAAATATAAACGGCTATCTCCTGCTACAGCCAAAACGCAACGATGTGCTTCATAGCCGGTCACACGGGAGATGGTGGTACCAACCCGCTCGGGCCGGATACCAAGTAAGTACTCCCACTTGGTACCCAGCCCTACCACCAGTTATGCAATGGATGATAATTGCTTACTTCCCTTAGTCGCCTCATGTCGTATGATACCCGTGGGAAAGAATGGGGTGGTGACACTTGTATTCTTAATCCGTCACCACACGGAACAATGTTATTATACTCTATTAAAATAAAGGTAATTGAAAGGTCATATTCTTTTTGTGACCATCCATCCATCCATCAGCCTTTCATCGTCCACTGCTGGACATAGGCCTCCCCAAAATGGGGGTTTTACCATAATCGCCACGCTTGGCAGGCGGGTTGGCGATCGCAGTGGATGTTTTTAGTACACAGGGGAACGCTCCTGCCCGGTCCCCCGGTAATCCCTTAGTCGGCTTTTACGGCTCCCATAGGAAGATACGGGGTGGAGCTATTCTTGGTGCCGGCCCCACACTTTTTGTGACCAATAATTATAATTAAATTCGGTATTGGTACTTGCATCCATTTATTCATCAATCTTTTGAGGTCAACTGCTGGATATAGTCCAGTCCAGAGCCTTCCCAAGAAATCGCCACAGCTAACGTTCTGTGCTGACTGCGTACAAACAGCGCTCCATACGGTATTCAAGCGGCATCAATAAGCCTGTGACACAGTATAACGAGAGAGCCTGTATTAAAACAAACTAAATTGAAACGGTTTCTACGAATATGAAAAGCCGGAGTTCCTCAAGGTGGTGTTCTATGGCTCATGCTTAATATTTTTCTGACTTACCAACAAATATAGGAACACCACAGATTCTACTATACTGGTAACAAGTTATCATCCAAAGGATGCATTTAAAAAGCTATAAGATATATGGTGAATAGCAATATGTACCTGGTAAGTATATAATATATACTAGTCTGTGTTTCTGATATACTTAAATCTTTTTGATAAAAAAATAGGTAAATGGTATAAATACGTCACCATTGCATTTGTGCATGTTGCAATAGGACTACGGTTACTTACTGTACTTAGCCAATATTAAAATAATCTTTGTAAGGTTAGTCAAAAAAAACTCGCACACCAACACCTTCTGATGTGTTTGAACTTTGAAGTCGGTGCCTAATCTAAAAATAACAAAAACAATAGGTATATACTTACAATAACATTAACATAATTTTTGGCACTGACTTCAAAGCCCTCAGTAGGCGTCTAGCACGAAAATCGTATGTAAATAGTAAATACCAATTATTTTTTGGTTTTTAGTTCCTACGCCGTGAAATGGTGGCAGTAGCCATCCCCATTGGTGAGTTCATGTCGTAACTTGTCAATATAAGAAAAATAACTATGTTGGTTTTTTAGATATTTTTATATATATTTTTAGCATTTGACATGCTTAGCACTATACATGTTGGTATATATATGTTGGTTTTGTATTGCTCGGGACTGCGAATTTCAACGTCGGGACAGTAGTAAAATCAAGTAAACGCGATAGATTCCGTAAACGTAGTTTTATTTCAAAATGAGTTTAAGGAGTTGTTTTCATGCATTCATTACTAGATATACTTATAACCGATATCGTGCAGAAATTCTAAAAAAACGTCAAATCTAATTTTACCAAGATCGCGGTCGCTTAAAATAGAAATGGCGAATCTCCAGTACGTCTTAGTTTCAGTATAATGTAGTAACTATTTCTGCGTGTACTGGATTTTTGGCCATTGCAGAATTAAATTGGAATAATACTGATTCAAGGTAACAAGTTTTATTAGGATTTATGGATGCAGAATAACAAGTAGGGTTGGCTACTTAGTGGGCGACTCCCGTGTGATCAACCGTGAAGCCCTCATTGAGAGTTGGTTGACTTGGTTGTACCGGTTGGTTGTATTATATACTCTAAGGTTGTACCTAGATATACGAGTAGCTGTCTATTCATTAATTTCCTATAAGCGAAATGAAATGGTAAGCGAGTGATTGGCAGAACTCTTGGTATTGTTGAGTTTATGAGTAGCAGTTACCGCTTACCATAAGGTGGGCTGTTGCCCGTCTGTTACCATTAGCAATCAATTTTGTGAAAGCCAATATTAGTAATGTACAGTTATTAGCTTTTTTGTAAAATTTAAAATTCTCAGCCCGCCGCCGGTAGCAGCCCGTAGTTTGGAAATGTGCCCGGTAGACGGCAATAGCATAGTATCCATCCACCCATCCATCCATCAGCCTATCAACGTCCACTGCTGGACATAGGCCTCCCCAAGAAATGGGGGATAGTGCCGTAATCGCCACGCTTGACAGACAATTACCAATAGCATAATATAAGGCAAAATAATTAAGTTATCTTCATACAAACGAACCGAGCGCGGTTTGCATGTGTGCGTGCCAGTAGGTACCTACGAGTCGCCGCACGCAACAATAACAAAATTTAAAACTGCTAAAAGGTGCGTCCGTCACGGCTGCGCGCTCGTTTCGTACATAATCGTATTATTGCCGTGCGCCCAGACTTCGTTGACCGCCGCTACCGCTCCCGAGGTATTTATTAATTCAAGCTCAAAGATGGCTACATATCGGAGAAGAAAATACTGTATTGTATTTGGATGACATATAGACGGAATCTTCTCAAATCATAACATAAAAAAATGATATACCTATATGAATATGATATAATATCATATAAATGAAGATATCATTGCAAAAAAAAATATACTCAGTTACCGTCCTATGCATAAAAACATATAATTGAGAAACTTTGTATTATGGATCCGCCTAAGTTTCAAGACAATTTACGATTGAATAAACTAAAAGTGACCAGCCCTGCGTGCGTAGGTAATTATCGCGCGCACGGGATCCTGAGATAACGTACCTACTTCTTTCCTTATACTATGGCAATAGGCTCGCCCCCTATTACGTGGGACTTAGACGTAGCTGGCGAACCGTGGGTGTGTAATACACCTCTGCCTACCCCTTCGGAGAATACAGGCGTGATGCTATAGATATATTTTTTTACACTACGTGGATGGCAAACAAGTACATGGCTCACTTGAAGGTAAGCGGTTACCGTAGCCTATAGACGCTAGCAACACCAGAATCATCCACGCGTCACTATCTTAGGATAGGCAGTGGAGGGGTGGGATGATAAGGAGTCAAAGGATAGTAGAGAATAGGAAAAATAACGAGAGGATATGTAGGACTTTTGGGCTTCTGGCGCTCTCACTCACCATACAAAACTTACCTGTCGTACCGACCTACTTTATCTATAACGTCAGACGTGCCATATCTAGTATCTGCCATAGCTATCAAATATTAATTTAATCTTCCTATTGTAATATATGTGCCGTGTGGGGTCAGCTTTGGAATTATCCCACCTCTCTCCACCCATTGGAGTCGTAAGAGCCGACTGAGGGAATACCGGGGGAGTGGGCTGCAGCACTCCCTCGAGTATTAAACAATGGTAGGAATTCCTACGGTTGTTTCGTATGGTGACTGAGAGCGTCAGAGGTCTTATTATTCTTCCTTCATGCCTCCTAACCCTTTATATGGAGTTGGTGACACGCGAGTGATACCTCTTATGTATTTTGTTATTGCGTATGGTGGCAAACGAGCCACGGTGAACCTGATGGTAAATGGTAACCGTTGCTCATGGGCTCAACTATACCAAGAGTTTTATCAAGCCATTTCAGTTCACAGATATAAAAAAAAGAATAAACGGCTATCTGCTGCTACAACTAAAATACACCGATGTGTTTCATGGCCGGTCACACAGGAGATAGAAGTACCAACCCGTTAGGACCCGACAGCAAGTGAGTACTCCCTCTGGACACAAAGCCCTACCACCAGTAATGCAATGGGTGATAATTGCTTACTTCCCTTAGTCGCCTCCTACGATACCCGTGAGAAAGAATGACGTGACACTTGTATTCTTAGTCCGTCACCATACGGGCATGTTAGCATCTTATGTCTACGGTAAGCGTTTATGTACTATCAGATGGGCCGTATGCTACTTTGCATAAAAAGGGATTATAATGATATATATTTATGTATGTATACTTTGCGTATTGAAACTATCGTGAGATTGATACATATTAGAAATATATCCCGGAAATAATTAACCGGAAATAATTGACGTTGAGGATCGAATTTAGTCCCGGGTTTCGAGCCGTTGTTAGGCGTGTGGGGCCGACTTTAGAATTGTCCCACCCCTCTCTACCCACGGGAGTCGTGAGGAGAAGAGCCGACTGAGGGAATACCGGTGGAGTGGGCAGCAGCACTCCCTCGAGTATTAACAACATCCACTGCGATCGCCAACCCGCCTGCCAAGCGTGGCGATTACTGCATTATCCCCCATGACGGGACCGCTCGTTGTGGCGTTCTCTTGGGGAGGCCTATGTCCAGCAGTGGACGTTGAAAGGCTGATGGGTGGATGGATGGGTTTCAAGCATATTCGATGCTCATCATCAGGGCGAGCGCACAGTGGTGTCAACGAGTTCCCAGCGGGCACTTCTAATATGTATACTTTCTTCATAGATGGCGCAAATTTTACCAATGTCACTATTGGGTGATGACCTGGGCCAACGACATCGCTTCTTCAACTCACAAGTGAACCAGGCGGTCGCTGATCAAGTGTTATTCCAAGAAGTCGAAGATCTGCCCGAAGAAACTGCTGTGGATAGGCTTTTTAAGATTGAACTCGCTATTAAACTCAATAATGTTGACTATATTATAAGAACTTTGAAAGATGATGACATGCTCTATGTAAGTCGAGCGTTAAAATGTAAATGGCTTTTGGAACACCGAGATATTATTAATCCTGCATACTTAGAAGGTGCAGTCTTCCCAGACATGGTTATTCCAGCCATCAGCAAAATTAAACATTGGCTATACATCAATTTACGCGATCCCATGAGATGCCTAGAGTTCTACCAGTACTACAAAGACACCAAATTTGAGTTTGCTATATAATTTTTGTGTCACTGTGATGATGAATTCGTGCTGAAAGAGTTTCCTGATTTATTGACTAAAATAACCCCACACTACCTTAAAATATTGGCCGATAAAAATTCCATGTTGGTTAAATTATATTTTGATGCTTTGGAAACAAACGCTGAATTAGTAAAACGTTATCGGGAAGATGAAAAGATTTTATACAACAATATAAAATGCATTTTAAATCAGACCCTAATCTGTTTTTGGACATATTGGAAAAATATCATAATTATAATACATTTAGTCAGCTTAGTCCATCGGCAACTGGTTACATCTTGCGGAATCACAAAAATAGGTTCATGGAAAAGTCAGAACTGTACATCGTGCATCTACTTCATATGCCGACCGTGGCAAAACAACTCAGTGTTGAGGAGTGCCAAGACATGGTGCTTCGGCTGGCTCGTGCTGATTACCTGAGGCACTGGTTCTCATACGCCAATATGGAACCTTTGGTGAAACGCGTCAGGAGGAACACTAGAGCAGCTTTCAAAAAACGGGTGTTTGTTGACAATGACATCGGTGAGCACATAGCCGAATGTCCATATGACTTTCCAACCTCTCCAGTTGGAGACACTTCTTATGATGAACCACATATTTTTGAAGATCACAAGTATGAACCAATAAAGTTGCGCAAGGATAACGGGTTTCGTAAAATGTTGAAAAAGCGAAAATATTGTTACATGAAAGCAGACTGTATTGAGTCTTGTCCAGTAAAATCAGAATTACAGAAGTTATTCGACGAGTTCAGGTTTATGGGTTTTGATAGTACTCTGTACGAGTTGAAGGCACGAGTGGGCGCGACGAGTTCTTCAGACAGGCTGCGCGACATGCTCCTGGTGCTCGTGAGCAAGAGCGGAGGTCGCGCGGAGAGCGTGCGCGCGGTGCTGCAGTGTGCGCTCAGACTGCGCAACGAGCCCGTGCACCAGCGGGCGGCCGTGGTGCGCAGCCTGGTGAGGCGAGCGGGCGCCTGGCGTCTGCCGCCCGACGTGTGGGGCATGCTGCTGGACTACGGCGTTGGACTTGGACTATATGGTGCCAAAGCTGAAGCCGAATGCCGCGAGGGACTTCACGCCGTCGTGCTACGTCAGCTCCTGGCTGCGGGTGACTGTGACCCATTAGTGCGCACCGCTTTTCTCAATGATTTCTCCACACTGTTGGAATACAAACTTACCAGTATAGAACGCCAGAGTATCGGTGCTAGTTTACAACGTTTATTACTAAATGCTGCCAGCAGTGCAGACTCGGAAGCGACAACACGTTACCTTACTCAGCTGCTTGATGTACTGGAGAGGTATCATATAAACATTGAATCATCCTCAGTAGTGTCAGCCGTTGCAGAACTGACGAAGCGTGACTCTGTAGTAGCACGACCACTCTTGGTACGTCTATACGAAGCTGGCGTTGGTCGTCGCTTACTACTTCGAGAATACCTGGAATTCAGGCATGACGATGCGGCCTTGGTGAATATATTAAAACATGATTTGGAAGCACTTCAGATCGATTGGATTATTAGGTTACTAATAGGCAAAGAAACGTCAGCCACTCAGTTCCTTATAAAATTATCAGTGTATTTTAGTGAAAAAGGAGGTATGGCAGAAAAAATAAGATTAGCGATACAAGGTGAAATTATTAAGGAGCCTGATGTAAGGCTTGCACGGCCACTTGCTATACTAATGAGTGGTGGAAATATGCAGACAATATTGTTTGAGGAGCGTCACACTGGTGGTCAACAATTTAAATTATTTGCAGCTCTTCGGGCTAATATGCATCGGTCACGACCAGCTCCAGATGCACTGGCTCTAGGCTGGCGTAAAGCTGGCGTGAAGGCATTTGCTACGTGCGCGATGCGCTGTCGAAAAGCACAAGTAAATTTGTTAGTCCAGTCATTGCTACAGGAAGGCGTTAAACGTCCAGTGCGCTTAGCACTTGCTCTAGCGCAACGCACAGATTCTGTAGTGGATTTTTTTGCAAAAGCTGTCCCGATTCATCCGTTAGCAGCTTTACGTGGGGCAGTGTTATATTTCCGAAGTCAAGGCAAAATGGCTAATCTACAAATTTGGGAAACCGTCAAGCCTTGTCTTTCTGAAATAGACCTTAAGGCTCGTGTAGGTCTTTGCTATGTACTGAAGAAAGTAAAGTGGATTCCAAGAGCACTCAAACCGAATTACTGTGCCTATATCTTCCTTGCTCTAGAAAAAAATTCTGATAGAGGCGCAGAATATGTCCGCCGCGATCTGATGCTCTATCTTCCTGAAGTTACTGAAAATCTACTGGATAAAGTGTTATCACGAATGTTGGCAAACATGGACAAAGCAAACCCCGAGTCTTATCCGGCTATTGTCATCAGATATTTGATGTTGAGTAAAAATCTTCAGGAGCAAAATATGAGATTTCAAAGCACTTTAGAGCCGTTTCTGAAAAATCTTGACGGGTTTCGCGATGAAGAAGATCAATTAAAACGTTGTTACTTCGCAAAAAACGTCGCGCAAATAGTAGAAACTTTGCAGTACAACTTTGCATTCTTCGATGTTCAATACCAGAGCTGCATTTCTGTCATCGAGAGAATTTTGAAATGGCTGAATAGTTTTTTGCCGAAAGAAATATATTTTAATTGGTATGTGAAAATACACGCAACGATGTTATATTTCAAAGCCATTAGACAAAGTATGAAACGAAGGCCTGAAATATTCGAAGATGTCGGTAGAAAAATATCGGAAGGTGTGACTATTGTGGGATTTACTTTAGGAAGATATATCTCGCGGGAAGTGGCACAATTAAAATCACAATACTTTGAATCTGTTATTGAAATGTACAACAGAGCGTTCATAAAATACTTGGATGACTACATCATGTTTGGCAGATGCAGATCCAAGTTTGCCGAAGAAATTATTAAGGGAATATTGGCAGAGAGTAAGGGAACTGAGATTCGTTTAGGATATCATCTTTTGAGAGAGCACCGTTTCATTTTAGATGAAACTGTGACTCAGGAAATCAAGGAAATTATTATGAAAAATGAGAATGTGGAATTACAGATGCTTTTGTTAGCCGAACAGTAAAAAAACCATGCTTGAATAGTTTAGGAATGAATAGATATTGTTGCAGAGAAAATAAATACTTATATATTCAGTTTGAAAACATAACATAGCATAGCATTACGCCTGTGTTCTCCGAAGGGGTAGGCAGAGGTATATTACATATCCACGTTTCGCCAGCGATGTTTAAGTCCCACTTAATAGGGGGCGAGAAAACAGAAAAACTGAACTGAAAAAGCTCAATTACACTGCCCGACCCAGGATTTGAACCCGAGACCTCTTGATCAGCAGTCGCTCACACTACCGCTGCACCACAGAGGCAGTCAACTTTTAAGGTCAACGAAATATAATAATTACTAACGTATTGGACGTCTTCATTGACTTGGCTTTTTTTCCTGTATTCTGCCCATATTTAAGCACTTTAACAATTATTATAATCTAGTCTTTATAGACTAATAAGTAATTTAAATTTAACAGAAACTGGATACTAAAGTATTGTATATCTAGAAAAATGTTAATTAATTGGCAATTCTTAGTTTGTTAAGGGGAAGAGACTTTGTTTAATGTGTTCTACTATTGAACTAACACTTATCACTAGCCACTATTAGCACTACACTAACTCAAAAGGTTTAGTTCTTTTGAGCCTTCTTTTTAAGTCCGTGTCGTGGATTTTGCTTATAATAAATTATAATTTATTTGTCATATATTGCACTTGTAAAATAATATATACACACACATATCAAGAAAAAATACTATTTTTAACACTCATGATATTTTTGATGCCATTTTGTTATTTAAACTAGTTAAAAAACTGTTTCAAAAGTTCTGTCTTGGACGTCCGTGTGTTGTAGGTATGTTCGGATAATGTATGTTAACACGATAACGAGCGAAATACTTTACTAATCGAATCTTTTTTTTTTTCTCTTACTCTTCAGTATAATTACGATTAGAGACCTATCACTTTTCACGGTCTGATTCGATGTGGTTTAAAAAAGCTAAAAATATTTAGGTAAATAGGAACATTTATTTGTCGCAAGAATTACTTAAATATTGAAGGAGATCAATTGCCTGTGTTTTTTTTTTATTGCATGTTGTGGCAAGACGTGCCACGGTCCATCTGATGGTAAATGGTAACCGTCGCCCATGGACTCGACTATACCGAGAGTATTGTCAAGCCGCTGCTCACCAATTCATTTCACAGATATGAAATGAAATTAAATATAAACGGCTATCTCCTGCTACAGCCAAAACGCAACGATGTGCTTCATAGCCGGTCACACGGGAGATGGTGGTACCAACCCGCTCGGGCCGGATACCAAGTAAGTACTCCCACTTGGTACCCAGCCCTACCACCAGTTATGCAATGGATGATAATTGCTTACTTCCCTTAGTCGCCTCATACGACACCCGTGGGAAAGAATGGGGTGGTGACACTTGTATTCTTAATCCGTCACCACACGGAACAATGTTATTATACTCTATTAAAATAAAGGTAATTGAAAGGTCATATTCTTTTTGTGACCATCCATCCATCCATCAGCCTTTCATCGTCCACTGCTGGACATAGGCCTCCCCAAAATGGGGGTTTTACCATAATCGCCACGCTTGGCAGGCGGGTTGGCGATCGCAGTGGATGTTTTTAGTACACAGGGGAACGCTCCTGCCCGGTCCCCCGGTAATCCCTTAGTCGGCTTTTACGGCTCCCATAGGAAGAGACGGGGTGGAGCTATTCTTGGTGCCGGCCCCACACTTTTTGTGACCAATAATTATAATTAAATTCGGTATTGGTACTTGCATCAATTTATTCATCAATCTTTTGAGGTCAACTGCTGGATATAGTCCAGTCCAGAGCCTTCCCAAGAAATCGCCACAGCTAACGTTCTGTGCTGACTGCGTACAAACAGCGCTCCATACGGTATTCAAGCGGCATCAATAAGCCTGTGACACAGTATAACGAGAGAGCCTGTATACTTAACATTAAAACAAACTAAATTGAAACGGTTTTTACGAATATGAAAAGCCGGAGTTCCTCAAGGTGGTGTTCTATGGCTCATGCTTAATATTTTTCTGACTTACCAACAAATATAGGAACACCACAGATTCTACTATACTGGTAACAAGTTATCATCCAAAGGATGCATTTAAAAAGCTATAAGATATATGGTGAATAGCAATATGTACCTGGTAAGTATATAATATATACTAGTCTGTGTTTCTGATATACTTAAATCTTTTTGATAAAAAAATAGGTAAATGGTATAAATACGTCACCATTGCATTTGTGCATGTTGCAATAGGACTACGGTTACTTACTGTACTTAGCCAATATTAAAATAATCTTTGTAAGGTTAGTCAAAAAAAACTCGCACACCAACACCTTCTGATGTGTTTGAACTTTTAAGTCGGTGCCTAATCTAAAAATAACAAAAACAATAGGTAGGTATCTATACTTACAATAACATTAACATAATTTTTGGCACTGACTTCAAAGCCCTCAGTAGGCGTCTAGCACGAAAATCGTATGTAAATAGTAAATACCAATTATTTTTTGGTTTTTAGTTCCTACGCCGTGAAATGGTGGCAGTAGCCATCCCCATTGGTGAGTTCATGTCGTAACTTGTCAATATAAGAAAAATAACTATGTTGGTTTTTTAGATATTTTTATATATATTTTTAGCATTTGACATGCTTAGCACTATACATGTTGGTATATATATGTTGGTTTTGTATTGCTCGGGACTGCGAATTTCAACGTCGGGACAGTAGTAAAATCAAGTAAACGCGATAGATTCCGTAAACGTAGTTTTATTTCAAAATGAGTTTAAGGAGTTGTTTTCATGCATTCATTACTAGATATACTTATAACCGATATCGTGCAGAAATTCTAAAAAAACGTCAAATCTAATTTTACCAAGATCGCGGTCGCTTAAAATAGAAATGGCGAATCTCCAGTACGTCTTAGTTTCAGTATAATGTAGTAACTATTTCTGCGTGTACTGGATTTTTGGCCATTGCAGAATTAAATTGGAATAATACTGATTCAAGGTAACAAGTTTTATTAGGATTTATGGATGCAGAATAACAAGTAGGGTTGGCTACTTAGTGGGCGACTCCCGTGTGATCAACCGTGAAGCCCTCATTGAGAGTTGGTTGACTTGGTTGTACCGGTTGGTTGTATTATATACTCTAAGGTTGTACCTAGATATACGAGTAGCTGTCTATTCATTAATTTCCTATAAGCGAAATGAAATGGTAAGCGAGTGATTGGCAGAACTCTTGGTATTGTTGAGTTTATGAGTAGCAGTTACCGCTTACCATAAGGTGGGCTGTTGCCCGTCTGTTACCATTAGCAATCAATTTTGTGAAAGCCAATATTAGTAATGTACAGTTATTAGCTTTTTTGTAAAATTTAAAATTCTCAGCCCGCCGCCGGTAGCAGCCCGTAGTTTGGAAATGTGCCCGGTAGACGGCAATAGCATAGTATCCATCCACCCATCCATCCATCAGCCTATCAACGTCCACTGCTGGACATAGGCCTCCCCAAGAAATGGGGGATAGTGCCGTAATCGCCACGCTTGACAGACAATTACCAATAGCATAATATAAGGCAAAATAATTAAGTTATCTTCATACAAACGAACCGAGCGCGGTTTGCATGTGTGCGTGCCAGTAGGTACCTACGAGTCGCCGCACGCAACAATAACAAAATTTAAAACTGCTAAAAGGTGCGTCCGTCACGGCTGCGCGCTCGTTTCGTACATAATCGTATTATTGCCGTGCGCCCAGACTTCGTTGATCGCCGCTACCGCTCCCGAGGTATTTATTAATTCAAGCTCAAAGATGGCTACATATCGGAGAAGAAAATACTGTATTGTATTTGGATGACATATAGACGGAATCTTCTCAAATCATAACATAAAAAAATGATATACCTATATGAATATGATATAATATCATATAAATGAAGATATCATTGCAAAAAAAAATATACTCAGTTACCGTCCTATGCATAAAAACATATAATTGAGAAACTTTGTATTATGGATCCGCCTAAGTTTCAAGACAATTTACGATTGAATAAACTAAAAGTGACCAGCCCTGCGTGCGTAGGTAATTATCGCGCGCACGGAATCTGAGATAACGTACCTACTTCTTTCCTTATACTATGGCAATAGGCTCGCCCCCTATTACGTGGGACTTAGACGTAGCTGGCGAACCGTGGGTGTGTAATACACCTCTGCCTACCCCTTCGGAGAATACAGGCGTGATGCTATAGATATATTTTTTTACACTACGTGGATGGCAAACATGTACATGGCTCACTTGAAGGTAAGCGGTTACCGTAGCCTATAGACGCTAGCAACACCAGAATCATCCACGCGTCACTATCTTAGGATAGGCAGTGGAGGGGTGGGATGATAAGGAGTCAAAGGATAGTAGAGAATAGGAAAAATAACGAGAGGATATGTAGGACTTTTGGGCTTCTGGCGCTCTCACTCACCATACAAAACTTACCTGTCGTACCGACCTACTTTATCTATAACGTCAGACGTGCCATATCTAGTATCTGCCATAGCTATCAAATATTAATTTAATCTTCCTATTGTAATATATGTGCCGTGTGGGGTCAGCTTTGGAATTATCCCACCTCTCTCCACCCATTGGAGTCGTAAGAGCCGACTGAGGGAATACCGGGGGAGTGGGCTGCAGCACTCCCTCGAGTATTAACAACATCCACTGCGATCGCAAACCCGCCTGCTAAGCGTGGCGATTACGGCATTATCCCCCATAACGGGACCGCTCGTTGTGGCGTTATCTTAGGGAGGCCTATGTCCAGCAGTGGACTTCGAAAGGCTGATGGATGGATGGATTGTAATTTATACTAGTGGATCC
This sequence comes from Leucoma salicis, assembly GCA_948253155.1. Classification (NCBI taxonomy): domain Eukaryota; kingdom Metazoa; phylum Arthropoda; class Insecta; order Lepidoptera; family Erebidae; genus Leucoma; species Leucoma salicis. Next base: position 1,190,297 of record OX411830.1, read on the forward strand.
TTGCTTGTCCCAGCAGAATAGCCAACTCGACTAGGAAAGTACCACCCCCTCGCAGAAGATCAGTGTGAAACAATGGTAGGAATTCCTACGGTTGTTTCGTATGGTGACTGAGAGCGTCAGAGGTCTTATTACTCTTCCTTCATGCCTCCTAACCCTTTATATGGAGTTGGTGACACGCGAGTGATACCTCTTATGTATTTTGTTATTGCGTATGGTGGCAAACGAGCCACGGTGAACCTGATGGTAAATGGTAACCGTTGCTCATGGGCTCAACTATACCAAGAGTTTTATCAAGCCATTTCAGTTCACAGATATAAAATAAAAGAATAAACGGCTATCTGCTGCTACAACTAAAATACACCGATGTGTTTCATGGCCGGTCACACAGGAGATAGAAGTACCAACCCGTTAGGACCCGACAGCAAGTGAGTACTCCCTCTGGACACAAAGCCCTACCACCAGTAATGCAATGGGTGATAATTGCTTACTTCCCTTAGTCGCCTCATACGATACCCGTGAGAAAGAATGGGGTGGTGACACTTGTATTCTTAGTCCGTCACCATACGGGCATGTTAGCATCTTATGTCTACGGGAAGCGTTTATGTACTATCAGATGGGCTGTATGCTACTTTGCATTAAAAGGGATTATAATGATATATATTTATGTATGTATACTTTGCGTATTGAAACTATCGTGAGATTGATACATATTAGAAATATATCACCGGAAATAACTGACGTTGAGGATCGAATTTAGTCGACCCGGGTTTCGAGCCGTTGTTAGGCGTGTGGGGCCGACTTTAGAATTGTCCCACCCCTCTCTACCCACGGGAGTCGTGAGGAGAAGAGCCGACTGATGGAATACCGGTGGAGTGGGCAGCAGCACTCCCTCGAGTATTAACAACATCCACTGCGATCGCCAACCCGCCTGCCAAGCGTGGCGATTACTGTATTATCCCCCATGACGGGACCGCTCTTTGTGGCGTTCTTTTGGGGAGGCCTATGTCCAGCAGTGGACGTTGAAAGGCTGATGGATGGATGGATGGGTTTCGAGCATATTCGATGCTCATCATCAGGGCGAGCGCGCAGTGGTGTCAACGAGTTCCCGGCGGGCACTGCTAATATGTATACTTTCTTCATAGATGGCGCAAATTTTACCAATGTCACTATTGGGTGATGACCTGGGCCAACGACATCGCTTCTTCAACTCACAAGTAAACCAGGCGGTCGCTGATCAAGTGTCATTCCAAGAAGTCTTAGATCTGCCCGAAGAAACTGCTGTGGATAGGCTTTTTAACATTGAACTCGCTATTAAACTCAATAATGTTGACTATATTATAAGAACTTTGAAAGATGATGACATGCTCTATGTAAGTCGAGCGTTAAAATGTAAATGGCTTTTGGAACACCGAGATATTATTAATCCTGCATACTTAGAAGGTGCACTTTTGCCAGACATGGTTATTCCAGCCATCAAATAAAGTAGTAATGAAAGTTTCCTGATTTATTGACTAAAGTAACCCACACTACCATAAAATATTGGCCGAGAAAAATTCCATGTTGGTTAAATTATATTTTGATGCTTTGGAAACAAACGCTGATTTAGTAAAACGTTATCGGGAAGATGAAAACATTTTCTACAACAATATAATCTGTTTTTGGACATCCTGCTCGTGACTGTTATTTTCGATTTCACATTTTTCAGTTTGTGTTTAATGTATATGACTAAGCATGTCAAATGCTAAAAATATATATAAAAAAATTCTAAAAAGCCTATAGGTATGTTTTTTTTAGGTTCCAGATTATAAAAAAATCTATGATGATCGATTTAGCTCTTATTTGTAAGGACAGTAATGCGTATGCTATTTAAGCGTAAATAAATTCAGCATCTTTCTTCCTTCATTTTTTTTTATACTACGTGGGTGGGAAACAAGCATAGAGGACAGGAAAGGGGTTCAAGCCTCCGGCACTCTCACTCACCATACGAAACATAACGGTAAGTATTACTACTGTTGGTTCACGCTCTTTTGTGAGAAGGTGGTACTTCCCCGATCGATCCTTCATTACGGCAAATGGCACGAAATAATATATTATGGCATATTTTAATGAGCGTTTATTTTGACAGGAGCCCAATGCCCACCGCAAGAGCAGTAATGTGTTGATATAATCTTATTATGTGAAGGTGACATTTATAAGTATAGCTTCAAGCATACCGTCAACTACTTAAACGATTATTAACTTATGTTGCTAAGCATGTCAAATGCTAAAAATATATATAAAAATATCTAAATATATTGGAAAAATATCATAATTATAATACATTTAGTCAGCTTAGTCCATCAGCAACTGGTTACATCTTGCGGAATCACAAAAATAGGTTCATGGAAAAGTCAGAACTGTACGTCGTGCATCTACTTCATATGCCGACCGTGGCAAAACAACTCAGTGTTGAGGAGTGCCAAGACGTGGTGCTTCGGCTGGCTCGTGCTGATTACTTGAGGCACTGGTTCTCATACGCCAATGTGGAACCCTTGGTGAAACGCGTCCGGAGGAACACTAGAGCAGCTTTCAAAAAACGGGTGTTTGTTGACAAAGATGTCGGTGAGCACATAGCCGAATGTCCATATTACTTTCCAACCTCTCCAGTTGCAGCCACTTCTTGCGATGAACCACATATTTTTGAAGATCAGAAGTACAAACCAATAGCCTTTGTCAAGTATTACGGACCTCGGAAATCGTTCAGAAAGCGAAAATATCGTTACATGGAAGATGACTATAAAATAGTAAATTGTGAAGTAAAATCCGAATTACAGAAGCTGTTCGACGAGTTCAGGTTTATGGGTTTTGATAATACTCTGTAAGAGTTGAAGGCGCAAGTGGGCGCGGCGAGTTCTGCAGACAGGCGGCACGACATTCTCCTGGTGCTCGTGAGCAAGAGCGGAGGTCGCGCGGAGAGCGTGCGCGCGGTGCTGCAGTGTGCGCTCAGACTGCGCAACGAGCCCGTGCACCAGCGGGCGGCCGTGGTGCGCAGCCTAGTGAGGCAAGCGGGCGCCCGGCGTCTGCCATCCGACGTGTGGGGCATGCTGCTGGATTACGGCGTTGGACTTGGATTAGATGGTGCCAAAGCTGAAGCTGTCTGCAGCGAGGGACTTCACGCCGTCGTGCTACGTCAGCTCCTGGCTGCAGGTGACTGTGACCCATTAGTGCGCACCGCCTTTCCTAATGATTTTTCCACACTGTTGGAATACAAACTTACCAGTATAGAACGCCAGAATATTGGTGTTAGCTTACAACGTTTATTACTGAATGCTGCCAGCAGTGCTGAGCCGGAAGCGACAACAAGTTACCTTACTCAACTGCTTGATGTACTGAAGAGGTATCATAAAAACATTGAATTATCCCCAGTAGTGTCAGCCGTTGCAGGACTGACGAAGCGTGACTCTGTAGTAGCACGACCACTCTTGATACGCCTATACGAAGCTGGCGTTGGTCGACGCTTACTACTTCGACAATACCTGAAATTCAGGCATGACGATGCGGCCTTGGTGAATATATTAAAACATGATCTGGAAGCACTTCAGACCGATTGGGTTATTAGGTTACTAATAGGCAAAGAAACGTCGGCCACTCAGTTTCTTATGAAATTATCAGTGTATTTTAGTGAAAAAGGAGGTATTGCAGAACAAATAAAATTAGTGATACAAGATGAAATTATCAAAGAGCCTGATGTAAGGCTTGCGCGACCACTGGCTACACTAATGAGTGGTGGAAATATGCAGACAATATTGTTTGAAGAGCATCACACTGGTGATCAGCAATTTAAATTATTCGCAGCTCTTCGGGCTAATATGCATCGGTCACGAGCAATACAATGGCTCTAGGCTGGCGTAAAACTGGCGTAAAGGCATTTGCTACATGCGCGATGCGCTGTCGAAAAGCACAAGTAATGCCGTTAGTCCAGTCGTTGCTACAGGAAGGTGTGAAACGTCCAGTGCGCTTAGCACTTGCTTTAAGCGCAACGTACAGATTCTGTAGTGGAATTTTTTGCAAAAGCTGTCATAATCCATCCGTTAGCAGCTTTGCGTGGGGCAGTGTTATATTTTCGTGATCACAACGACATAGATAGTCAACAAATTTGGGGAATCGTCGAGCCTTGTCTCTCAAATATAAACCTGAAGTCGCGAGTTGGTCTTAACTATATACTGCGGAAAGTAAATTGGATTCCAAGAGCACTCAAACCGAATTACCGTGCTTACGTATTCCTCGCTCTAGAAAAAAAACTGACACACGTTTAGATCATGTTCGTCGCGATCTGATATTATATCTTCCCGAAGTTAGCGAAAATCTGATGGATAAGGTATTATCACGGATGTTGGAAAACATGGACAAAAAAACACCCGAGTCTTATCCGGCTATTGTCCTCAGATACTTGATGTTGAGTAAAAACCTCCAGGAGCAAAACATGAGATTTGAAAGCATTTTAGAGCCTTTTTTCAAAAAATTAGATATGTTTCGCGATGGAGAAGATACATCAAAACGTTATTACTTCTCACGAAATGTTGCTCAGATCATGGAGACTTTGCAGTATAACTTTGCATCCTTCGATAACCAATACCAGAGCTGCATACCAGTCATCCAGAGAATTTTAAAGTGGCTGAATTGTTTTTTGCCGACAGATATATATTTTAACCGATATGTCAAAATACATGCAACTATATATATTTCAAAGCAATTAGACAAAGTATGAAACAAATGCCTGAAATTTTTTAAAACTGCACCAGGAAAATGTCTGAAGGTGTTGTAGTTGTAGGTTTTACTTTTATACGGTATATGCCACGTGAGGTGGTGGAATTAAAATCTAAATAGGTACTTTATTTCTGTTATTGAATTGTACAGCAGAGCGTTCACAAAATATTCGGATTACTGCAATTTGTCAGGAACGTGCAAAGCCAAGTTTGTGCGAGCAATTGCTGCTCTTATATGCGTGCGTGCGCGCGCGCGTTTGTGTGTGTGTTATAAATTCAAAATTTCATTAATTTAATTTTTTGGTAGGGTTAAACCTGGTTAAACCTAAGTAAAAACATTAGAGAAGAATGTACGCAATGAGAGTGTGGGCTGGTATGATTGCAAAAGAGTTTCCGCAGCAATTTGACGTTGTAATAGGGCAAATTTATATTTCGACTTAAGGCATTGTAGTTAATTTTAATTTTCATTGGAGGAGGCAAATCATTCCAAATTTTTGCTGCGAGAAATCTAAAACAACTTCTGAACCGGTTAGATTTATGGGCTGGGATTTTTAAAAGATTTTGAGTATTGAACCGAAGATTTCTTTGTGACGAATCTTTAATCCATGAAACTTTTTCGAATAGGTATTGTGGTTTTTTATTCCATAAAACATCATACATAGTGCAGGCATAATGAAGCTCCCTTCGTGCACTCATATTCAGTTTTCTTTGGTTGTTGAGTTGTGGTGTAATATGTTCTATTTTGACATTTCGTTGAATTAGGAACTAGTAAATGTGTAATGAATACATATGTCTATGTCTACATACCTATGTCATTTGTTTTTACAAATTGGCGGCAATTTAAAAAGTGTATGTCGTGTGGTAAAATGGATTTGACTAGAGATCGATTAATAATTTATTACGACTTTCGTTGTGGTCTTACTCAACAACAATGTTACGATAAACTTCGATTAGCATTTCATGGTGAAGCCGCATCCTGTGCCACTGTTTGCAACTGGTTTAATGAGTTTAATGGTGAACGCACACTTATCAGAGCCGAACGCGTCGAACGAGTCGAATGAAACGAATTTTAGAACTCTTTATATGAAATCTAATGAAACCTCGAACACTTCCCCGCGTCGAATCGTACGAATCTGGAACGTGGGCAAGAGTGTTCGCGGTAGGCTTCCGCGGACGGCAGGGTACTCCCTGACCCCACCGTCCGCAGCCTCGGCTAGGGCGGCATCAGGCGCAGGTAAGCGCGCGCACGCCGCCCCGCGCGCCGGCGGCGAATCGGGTCCGCGAAGGAGGATTCCTCCCGGGCCCTCTCCGCCACCTCCTTCCGCGAGATGACAGCCTCGCAGAAGGCGGCGACCGCGGTCCAGGCCCTGTCACTGCCAACCATCGCTCGCGCAACGGCCGGCAGCGACAGGTCCACGCCTATGACTTCAACGAGTTCCCAGCGCTGCAGATCCCAGGCCGGGCACGACTCGAGCGTGTGCTGCGCCGCGTCCTCGTCGCAGCCGCAGTGGTGACAGCCTGAGGTCGTCTCCCTCCTAGCAATCATGTGCAGGTATTTGCCGAAGCAACCATGCCCCGACAAAACCTGCACCAACCGGAAGATCTTTCCACCTCCTTGGACAACAGTTGAACAATAAGTAAAAAGTAAAAAAATATTTAGCTTTTATAATAACTTTATTTTTCATTTTCTTGTATTGTACCGGGACTGAATAAACATGAAAAATTGCAGAGGCGTAAGTGTACAAGTGGCTAATAAATGTTTTGTAAATGAAAGAACAACTTAGGTACATACGAACACTGCGCGTATATAAAGCTTGTAAAAAAGGGACTTTATTAAAGCTTTTGTTAAACTGATTTCTGTTTCAATAATGATAAAACGTAAAAGTTAAGGCAACTTTTCTAAAAAAAGAGAATCGTACGAAACCACCCCACACACGGGGTAGCTTCGTACATAGTGCGAGGCGGATTCGTACATGGTGGGGCACCTTCGTATAGTCCATGAAAATGCCATTTATTTAGTGTATTAAAGTAACTACTTACTACAGAGAGCAAAGTTAATAGATAAGTAGCCTTCATGTAGTGAACTAACAATGATTGTGTTTAAAGTAGCTTTAACATAAAACTTAACACTTTAAATATTTTCATTTTTCAAATACTAACTGATGAACAAAAGCAGCTTTCGTGTCGTAATAACTAACAATTATTGCGTTTAAAGTACTTATAACTATTTAAATATAAAAAACGGGTGTGATTTAGACCACACGACTGAAGTAAAATTTAACAATAAATATATAAATATTATTAATAAAGTTAATATCTAATAATAAGTGGATAGGTATAGTTATGTAAAAAAACTATTTCGTTAATTTTATTTAAACTTGTGACATTCGACGTTCAACCAATGAAAACGTAATTTACTTATCGTTACCGAACATATATTAACTAAACCCCACATTTGACGTACAGTATTAATGATTTGTTGGTCTTGGGGCATAAACATCTGGCTTCACTTCACTAACATAAAGTTGTACTATCGAGTTGCGCCAGTTAACTTTTTGAGAAATATTTAATCAACATTGAATGCAATGTTTTTCGGCAAAATTGAATATTGAAAGCTAAAAAAATTATAATAATATATAACAAATAATTACCTCTTGCCCCTAAAGTAATATACAAAACGTAAGTCTCTCTCTCTTTCTATCTTCACTCACTTATATCTCTCTCAAAACTTCCGTTCGCCTCAGCACTTTTCGTAATGCTGACGTCACGCATTCACCAGCTTACTCCCCAAGTCAAGCATGCGTAAAAAAATATTTAGGTACTTCAAAAATGAACACATTTATATAATTGTCTCTTTTTAAATAAGAAACTTTGTCACGAGAACAGAAGAATAAAATACTTATATCTACAATCTAAGAATGACATCAAAGCCTTAATGAAAGAGAAGCGTGACAGAGCAAATATGATTGCAGAAGATAGGCTGACGAAAAACTTTGAGGGACACACCAAACTTTTCTGGAGGGAGGTTAAGAAATCTCAGAGTTGTTGGTGAGCCTTCAGAATAAATAAAATAAGGTCTGTAGATGAAAACACTCTTACACAAACACAAGATATGTAAAGCTGTATAGAGTGAATATTTTGGAGATATATATACGGAAAGAATGCCGGACGAGCGACTGGCTAAGAAGATATACAATGCGAAAGTGGAAGGATGTAGGTACAGAGGGAGACCGAGACTTACCTACCTAGACCAAATTGGTCATGTATTGAAGGAAGGTGGAGTCAGGAGTCTCCGAAACCGGCGAGCGTGTATGAAGAGAGAGATGTATGCAAGAATAGAGCTTCTTGGCACTCTGTTCTCTCTGCCTACCCCGCAAGGGAAATGGCGTGATGATAAGTTAGTTAGTTATATATACGGATGCCCGAGGTGATGCCGGTGTCACATGTGGTCTAACAGATCAGCATTCAGTACCGGCATCCTCTGTTGACATTAGTATGGACGAAGTTGAATGAGCGATTATAATTTGAAAAATGGTAAGGCAGCGGGTATTGATATGGTGTCTGCTGAGATGATCAAGCTTGGAGCCTCATGTGTCTGGGAATCTTACCTGGTGCTTTTCAATTTATGCTGCAGTTCTGTGGATTTGGAGAAAGCATTTGACACGGCTGTACGAAAGAAACTGGGACATTTGTCCCAGTTTCTTGCTTCCGTAATACAGTTTATACTAGCACAGAAGCCAGAGCATTTGTAAAAGATGTAACATGTTTTTATAGTAATATTTTTCTTTTTTTATAGTAAGTAATAAAAGATTAAAAAGAAGAGATTATTATTTTGCCAGAGTATAGTATTAACGGTAGACTGCTGCAAGCGGTGCAGTCCAATTACATGCGACTGTAGAGCTTGTGTGCGGTTGGATGATGGAATGTCACCCTGTTTTTAATGTTGGTAAATATCGGTGTTAAACAGGGCTGCGTTCTATCAGCTAAAACTGTTTATCAAATTCTCCAAATGTTGAACGAAATGAATGTGGGAGTTCAGATGGGCGTCTTAGTGGTTAACTTTTTGCTATATGCAGACGATGTAGTCCTATTAGCGCGGTCCGCAGCTAACCTGCAAGTCCACGTAATGACAGAAGATTGTAAAAAAAAGGTGTCTTACATGTGAATGTAAGCAAAACCTAAATAATGGTCTTTGAAAGAGAAGCCGAAACAAATGTTGGAGTAACAATTGGCAATGGTGCGCTAGAACAAGTGGATGAATATGTATATCTTAGATGTGGATTCAGTCAGGATGGAAGGTACACCACTGATATAGAGAGAAGAGTAAATGCGGGAAATAGAGTGAACGGAGCGTTGAGTTGGTTAAACTTCTCGGCAGCCACCACCTCAGCCAGACGGCACTTGTCACAATACACAACGTAGTGCTTGTCCCAACATTATTATCGGAGATCTCTGCGGAAAATCTGTAAGAACCTATAGCCTCTTTGTCAAAGGGTCTCCGGATGAATCTTTCAGTTCCCTCTTAACGACGAACTAGGTGAAATTGACAAACTAGATTGTCGCTCAACTCGAAGGACAAATTAAAGATAAGTATCAGTCAAAAGCAATATATTTATTTAACGTTTTATTAAAAGAGAACTTATATCAAGCAGTTAAATTAATAACAAAATTATACAACATAGTGCCTCGCTAACGTATATATACATTTATACATGTATCATTTTGAACAAACATAACAATTTAAGTTCATGAACATGTCGTCCTCCGTGATTAGAAAGGCACGTTAAGTAGTGGTCCACGGCTGTCAAATAATACCTTGACAATCCTTAGAGGTTGTCAGAATCTTGAATAAACACTTTTCAAACAAAAAAAAAGAACTAATCAAAATCGTTTTATCCGATCAAGAGCTATGAGGCCACAGACAGACACACAGATACACACTACAAACATACAACACCCCTCTTCAGTAGGGTTTAAAAATCTTTTTTTTATATACTACAAGGGCGGCAAATAAGTATACGGCCCACCTGATGGTAAGCGGTTACCGTAGCCTATAGACGATAGCAATCAGAGGCATCACTCGCGCGTTGCCATCTGCAAAGAAAGGGATGAGATGGATAGGTAGGATACCAAGGAGAGGATAGGGAGGGGTTCGGGCCTCCGGCACTCTCACTCACCATACGGAGCACAACGGTCGGTACCACTACTGTTGGTTAAAGTTGATCTTCTGTGAGAGGGTCTCAATGGTAGATAGTGGGCTATAACCTTACTGATTGGGGCGCATCAAATTTTACCTTATTTGCAATAAAAACTCATTTTAGATAATGCATGTTTTAAATATTGTATAATAAAATAATTTATTAAATTTCATTATTTTTAGTTCTTTGAATAGCCGTATCTACAGCGCCAAAATGGCGACGACGCTTACTTCATTTTTTTTAATAGCAGTGTAGCCCGGTAAGAAAGGTGAAGAGGTCTGGATTTTGTGACGGAGTGGGACGATAGTAGCAGATCAGGGTCACGAAATTTACGAATGGCCCCGTAGCTACTGTAAAAAAGGATGCTTAACATGAATGCATGAATATTAAGCGCTACATAAATATTCGAATAAAACAATAGTAATGATTTATTTTAAGTCACACGATACCAAAGAAATAGACAATTTTTAAAGCAGCGATTCTCGACGACCACGCTAAATTTTGTATTTATTGACCTAGTCACGATTTTTGGAATTAAGTATGCGCGGTAGCACTTAAATTAGTTCTCTATGTGCGAGACACACTTGTTATTTTTACCAACGGATACACGTCGCTACTTCAGTTCGGACCAACCATTTTGTATATGATGATATATACATTAACGGGCGGCGTACTTAGTATACACGTATACATAATATATAGTTACAATATACATCTAATAACTATTTTTCTTTGTTTAACGCTTCTATGAATTCTTCTAATTTCTCTTGCACTTGTCTTACTCGTTCTGAAATAAAATTTACAGTTTATAATGATGATCTCTATTGTAATTAGGTTCATGGCGGCCAGTAACAACACACACTAGCCAGGTAACATCCATCCATCAGCCTTTCGACGTCCACTGCTGGACATAGGCCTCCCCAAGAGAACGCCACAGCGAGCGGTCCTGTGCTGTTTCGCTCATATGGGGGATAATGTCGTAATCGCCACGCTTGGCAGACGGGTTGGCGATCGCAGTGGATGTTGTTAATACTCGAGGGAGTGCTGCTGCCCACTCCCCCGGTATTCACTCAGTCGGCTCTTACGACTCCCATGAGTGGAGAAGGGGTGGGACAATTCTAAAGCCGGCTCCACAGGGCGGAGTAGTACATACGCAAGAGATATTATTATAGTGCACGACTGTTTGCGCAAACAATAGAGCACTCTCAGTTCCCTCACTCTCATAGTCCGATGGGATGGCACCAATAGCTATATCTAGCGTGGGGTAAAACACCGTTAATTTTCTAACTCCGAGCTGAAATTGAGACAACCAAAAAAACTCAAAAGGTAATTTTTTTTAAAGCACCCTGCACTAAGGTGTAATCCCTGTATGCCGTCATACCTAAGACTTTATCTATACTATTATAAAACTGTAACAGATCTGTGTCTGGATATTTGAGAAAAAAATACTGTAATAGGCTATATAGGCGTGTCTAAACACAAAACGACTTTTTTAGATTTTTTGTCTGTTTGTTAATCTGTTTGTTTGTTCGCGCATAATGCAAAAACTACTGAACGGATTTTGATGCAAGTTTTTTTATTTGATAGATTTCGATTACACTTAACAACTGGTATACATTTTATCCCGCTACTATATCGGGAACCTGAGACACAACCCGAATTCTAGCTTTTGGTTGCGGCGGAGCCGCAAGGAAAGGCTATTTAATATATAATTTCACGGACGTAAAGTACACCCAGACTCAGAACAAATGTTTGTGGGTTACACAGAGTTGTCGTGTGTGGGAATCGAACCCACAACACAGGCATCAGAGGTCGGTATATAACCACTCCACCATGTGCGCAACTATTGCATAGATTACCAGTAAACTTTTTTGTTTTAAAAACAAGTAAATATAGGTATATTTAGTAAAAAACCCTAAAACTAGCTTTTGGTTACGATGAAGCAGAGGGCAAATGCTAGTATATCTTGGCAGAAACCAATCCCTCTGGAAAGTGCCTCAGGGACCGCAAGTTTACGTGCTCATCGAGCACGTGGCTATTGAAAAGAATAGCTTTTGGGATCCGGGATTCGAACCCAAACCTCCTGGTTAGAATTCACAAAAAGCGATATAAAACTCACTTAATTCTTCAGCTAGTTCCACTCTTCTACCCGACAGTAACTTCTTTTTCAATTCAGGATCCGCGGCCATCTGTAAGAGATTATAATTAATAATCTTGCACCTTATACGCATAGAGATAAGGGACCGTTTATAAATTACGAAATGTTAAATTCAGCTCTTTTTACCTGCTACCCCCTCCCCGTATAGTCAAATGCATTACTATTTTTTCAACCTCCATGTACATGTTCCACTGCAATTTTTTTTAAAAGACAACCACCTGCACTAACTATCGAAATCGAACCCATTGCATTGAATAAATTGAAGCAAATCTTTATTTGCTGCGCTTTGAGTGTGTTACGAAATTAATGTGTTCCATCCATCATTCATCAGCCTTTCAACGTCCACTGCTAGACATAGGCCTCCCCAAGAGAACGCCACAACGAGCGGTCCCGTCATGGGGGATAATGCCGTAATCGCCACGCTTGGCAGGCGGGTTGGCGATCGCAGTGGATGTTGTTCATTGAAGCAAAATGCGAACGCTACGTTTACTTTGATAGTCCCGCCTTGACACACTATCACATCAAGCGAGATCCACCCTTCTTGCTGGCAAACGTATTTTATTAACAGCCCCTAAGTAGATGTCCAATGTCCACATTTTGCTATGTGAAATTGCTATAAAAGTAATATAATATATCCTTAAGTACCAACCTATCCTCGAATATCTACGTGAAGAGTCCCAAACCTATCCATACGCCTTCTTAGATCCTCTTTATAGTACTCGCTCTGTTGTTAGTACCCGTGTGGTACGTACCTCGTCGAGCACCTCGCGCAGCTCGCGGTCGAGGCGGGCGGCCTCCCTGTTGCCGATCTGTTGTTAGTACCCGTGTGGTACGTACCTCGTCAAGCACCTCGCGCAGCTCGCGGTTGAGGCAGGCGGCCTCCCTATTGTTAGTACCCGTGTGGTACGTACCTCGTCGAGCACCTCACGCAGCTCGCGGTCGAGGCAGGCGGCCTCCCTGTTGTTAGTACCCGTGTGGTACGTACCTCGTCGAGCACCTCGCGCAGCTCGCGGTCGAGGCGGGCGGCCTCCCTGTTGCCGATCTGTTGTTAGTACCCGTGTGGTACGTACCTCGTCAAGCACCTCGCGCAGCTCGCGGTTGAGGCAGGCGGCCTCCCTATTGTTAGTACCCGTGTGGTACGTACCTCGTCGAGCACCTCACGCAGCTCGCGGTCGAGGCAGGCGGCCTCCCTGTTGTTAGTACCCGTGTGGTACGTACCTCGTCGAGCACCTCACGCAGCTCGCGGTCGAGGCGGGCGGCCTCCCTGTTGTTAGTACCCGTGTGGTACGTACCTCGTCGAGCACCTCACGCAGCTCGCGGTCGAGGCGGGCGGCCTCCCTGTTGTTAGTACCCGTGTGGTACGTACCTCGTCGAGCACCTCACGCAGCTCGCGGTCGAGGCGGGCGGCCTCCCTGTTGTTAGTACCCGTGTGGTACGTACCTCGTCGAGCACCTCACGCAGCTCGCGGTCGAGGCGGGCGGCCTCCCTGTTGCCGATCTGTTGCCGCAGTGCGTTGGCCGTAGTACGGAGAGTCTGCTGCACGCGCCAGAACATCACCACCTCGCAACATTCCTTCTGAAATACGCACGACACATTTGTGTTTTGTATAGAACATACATCCCATGTTAAATGAGATAATCAAAGCCTAATAAATGAGATAATCAAATCCTAATACATACTTTTGAAGTGATTGGACAAGAATGGAAGTGAAATTTTAAGTCGTGTCACGTTTAGACACATTTCGTTACATGAAAGAGAAGAAAGATAGAATGAAAGCAAATTTTAGCACATAAATGTAGATTCTCACTATGAAGATACGTTTTTAAATCGTCTGTATGTGAAGACACACGCGACTGGCCGCCGCTATGTATATTTTTTTTTATTTGTGTCAAAATGCATACCCATATTTTTTATATTTAAATGTCTCCTTCTGCAAGTGACTGTAAAGAAAACACCGGCTTCGTTTGTCTCAGAAATATGACATGAAAGAAAGAATTCATTGACTAACACACAGGTTACACAAAGTGCGAAAATGTGAAATCGAAAATAACAGTCACAAGCAATATTTGAACCTGCATCTCCTGGAATACCATCCCAGATGCTTTGCCAATACAGCCATCAATTGATCACATGACAATTGCTCGGAACTGCGAATATTGATAACACATTCCTTCTTAATGTCTTTTGCGCCATCTATCGCATGTATTTGCATTATTCCGACCAAGGACCAGGGACGAACGTAATTCACTAAATCGTATCGACATCGTATCGTCTCGCTTGTGATTGGTAGAGAAACCGACGCGTGATATCGCAATAATCTCTCGGCCCATCACCCTCGGTAATCTCTGCTTAATTATTACAACTAAGATTCATACCAAGTACACATTTTCGCACTTTGAGTTAATTTAAATGGCATGTCAAGTAAAAAAAAACCCCATATGTGTGCAATTCACACACGACAGAAGTGAAACTTCTGAAAAGTAGTCTATGAGAGATTAAGATGGATATAGAGTATCAGGAGTATTAGGATAAATGTAAGGTTTATTATTTTTTACTGAGCTTAAAATTACCTCTCATTAATTAAATTTCATGGAGCATTAAAA